>CM040125.1:110603152-111198388 GCA_022559845.1 Amorphophallus konjac | reverse complement strand
TTCGGCTCATCCAATAAGCCTTTTCTTCCCCTTTTTCTCCATAGTTCTTTACATTCATCATACTGCATCCTCTATCTCCCTACATAAGGGCGCCGTCTCTTGCATACTTCTTGCATTCATCATCGCATTTTCCTCCTACTCGAGTCCGAGAGGGGTTTAAAACCACACCAACCAGGTGTGCGTCAGGTCACGATCTTGTTACTTTTATTGCAAGGAATTGTTACTACACTGCCATTTTCTAATTCCGTTCGTTATTGTCTACTATTTTACAAGGGTAACCAAGGAAAGCCCTCTCCGTCGGCCGGCCGAAGGGGGAGGAAGAAGCAACCCGCCATCTCCCGCTCTTGAGGTAGGCGCGATCACTTTCTTTATTTTGGGGTCTTTTGGCCCCTGGCGATCACATCTTGTTCTCGAGGCCGCGGCGAGTCACTTCCCCAATGGCCATTTAAATTCCCATTCTTATATGTTATATTCTTATCTATTCATGTTCTCGAGGCCGCGGCGAGTCACTTCCCCAATGGCCGTTTAACTTTCCGTTCTAATATGTTATATCCTTATCTATTCATGTTCTCGAGGCAGTGGCGAGTCACTTCCCCAATGGCCGTTTAAATTCCCGCTCTTATATTCTCTTTATATTCTGTTATATTCTTATCTATTCATATTCTCGAGTCCGTGGCGAGTCACTTCCCCAATGGCCGTTTAAATTCTCGCTCTTTATATTCTCCTTATATTTTGTTATATTCTTATCTGCTCATATTCTCGAGGCCGCGGCGAGTCACTTCCCCAATGGCCATTTCAATTCTTGCTATTTAATTTCTGCACCATTCCCGTCCCCCCGAGGTCGCGGCGAGTCACTTCCCACTATGGCCGTTTAACCCCCATATCTTGCTATATTGCATTTGTCCCGCTCGCCCCGCCGGAGCAATCTCCCGTGGTGGCCCCTTCTCTTTTCTCTTATTTCTGTGTTGCAGCAAACAAAAGAGGAGCACGCGCGCTCCGCGTCCTCTTCGCTCTCCGAACCGCGTGACATCGCTCACAGATTGGCGATCACGGTGGGACCTCTACTGCTTCCTTTTGGCTACCCTTGCAAGTTTGGCACCGTCCGTGCCTCTCCACCTTGGCGCCCTCGCGCGCCCCCGTTGTGCTCACGGCAGCACTGTCAGTTGTGATTGGTTGTTTGTTTATTATATGTCTATTATTTCTGTTATTTTCCCACTCCATATCTCTGTCAGCATTTCATTGCATGCATCCATCCCTCTTTTCTATCCTTTTTTCATTTTTTTGAGGATCACTCTTTCCCGGTGAAGGAAGGACTCTCCGTTTGGGAATTCCTCTCAACGGACTAGAATCTCCTACACTGGGACCTCCGTAAGTCCCCGACATCGAAGAATCTCCTCTTCGTTCACTGGGCTGGTTGTACCATTAAAGTTCTCCGGAGTTAGTCATTCCATTCGTGGTGAGACGAGAGACCCTATCTGACACGGCGGTGAAACAAAAATAAACTAGGGTCCCTATTTTGTGTGAACTTCGGATCTCGCTAAAAGCACAAAAAATCATCAAAATCAAAACACAAAAAAAGCCGTAAAGGCATCCACTTGTTTGATAATCTCTGCTACCTACTTGCTAGTGTATGTTTTTACGTTCTGGGAAAATTGTGAGCATGGCTCACGATTCTTTTGAGGAGAACCACCCTAGTCGTGGTTTGTCAGCCGACCCGCGAGTCTATGCTATGGACTCGGGTCCTTCTCATGAGCCCTCGCATGAGGTGCAGGTTATTGCCGGGGACACATCCCCACCACAGGATATCTCTTCCTTACTGGGCGTCCTCGCCAACACGGAGCTTACCTCTGAACAGCTCTCGGCCTTCCAAGCCATTCTGAAGGGGAAATCTGTTTCCCCCACGCCCCAGGAATCAACTCCGGCCATCACACCTCTCCAAGAGTCTGTGTAGGCCATTCCATCTCCTTCATTGGCACAAGCCATCCAGTCTCCCTCGCTTCAAGGACAAGCGAGCCAACAACCACCCTCATTCCAGTTCTCGTCACAATCTCAAACTCCCGTTGTTCCCCACACACCGCTTCAGCCAGGGCCAACTGTCGGCGGTCTGACAGCTCCCTCTCATTCCGGGTTCCCCCCTCAAGTCTCCGGGAGACAGTTTCTCCCCCAGTGGCAAGTGCCACCTTCACCTCCAGAGGAGCTCGCCCAATCGCTCCTCAATAGGTTTAATCGCATGGACGAGCAGTTTCAAAATCTGAGAAGGATGGTGGACGTGAAAGCCACCCCGGAGGTTGCTTTGCCAATCCTTCCGGTCATTTATCTTCCTCCCTCCGAAATGCCCACGTACCGCAGATACAATGGTACCGGCAACCCCTTCATTCACCTCAAGGATTTCATGTATGAATCCTCCTATTGGCAAAAGGATCAGAGGTCCCTGGCATACCTCTTTCGGAGATCATTGGATGGTCCCGCGCTTGAGTGGTTCTATTCCTTGGAGCCCCGCGAGGCCGAGAATTTTGAAATAGTCCAGAGAAGGTTCTTGCAGAAATGTAGGGATAGGGTCGGTCCCTCACTCTCCATTACCGACCTAGTGGCCGAAAAGATGAAGCCCGACGAGGATTTTGTCCGCTATGCTGATAGATGGAGGTCTCTGGCGGAAAGAATAAGGGATACCCTCTCCGAGCCCGAACAAGTGAAGATGATTGTGTCTAATGCAACCCCACAGTTCAGACACGTCCTGGCCATGAATAAACTTACTACAATGGAGGAACTCTATGAAAGGGCCCGGTACATCCAAACCCAGTTAAAGACTCCCCCATTATGAACATGATTGAGTCATCGAAGCCCAAAGTGGTCAGAAAGACAGGCGCTGGTGTCCCGGGTGGAGCCATAGAAGGGGTCGTGACAAATGAGCAAGTGGGTGCGGTCAACAATGCCAACTATGCAGTCAACCCAAGGCCTCCACAAATGCCCCGACTTCCCCTCCAACTAGGTCCTTTCCCTCTTCGTCCTCCACCCCAAAATAATCCACCCCAGGATAATATGCCTCCATTACGTCAACCCCAGCAACAACAACCACAACCTCAGCAACAACAACCACCGCTTCAGTACAACCAAGTTGCACCCCCGGGGAATTATGGTCCCCAACAGCAACAAAGGAGGCCGGTCGGTCCCAAGAGAGCCTACTATCCACCGTTGCCAGAAACTCTGGCGGATATTTTCAACGCCCTCATGGCCTCAAACATACTTGTGCTACCCAGGGAAAGGCCCGTGTGGCCCCCGAATGTTGATACCTCCAAATACTGCGTCTACCATAGACAGCCAGGACACACAGTAGATTACTGCTTCCAGTTCAAAGATTACATCCACGATATGAATGATGAACATCAAATAGACTGGGATGAAATGAGATGATACGTCGCCGCTCTCAAGGCTAGGAGACCTCCTCATAGGCCACAGCAGCAGTTACCACAGCAATAGTTGCAACAGCAGCAGCAGCAGCAACCACAATAACAACAACAGCCTCAGCAGGCCCCACAACAACAGCCCAACATGGGCATAATCCAGAATCCATTACCGGAGCATCAACAGCCCAATCATCAGGTTAACCCCATCTCCTCCTTCCCGGAAGTCGGGAGAGAGCAGGTGTGGCACCCGGAAAGTACCTCTATTCTTTCTTCCTTCAACCCTATCGTCATGCAACCCTCTCACCTTGCCCGGGTAGCACCTCTTTCTCATCAACCCGCGTCAGTATCACCTTCACCATTTCCACTACCATTACGCCCTCTCATCCGCACCCCGATCTCCTATCAACCGACACTCTCCACTACGCCTTCACACCCTCTCATCTTCTCTCACTCCCCCACTTTACCATCCACCTCTACCACATTTACCCCTACACCTTCTAAACCCCTTATCATCCGTCAACCATACATAACCCCATCTTTCCCCACCATATCACCACTAATGCCTTCAAAACCACTCATTACCCATCACCCACCTCAAAATCATTGCCCGCTTCAAGCCCTACCCACTTCTACTTCGTCTCCACCTCCACCTTCCAGACCCCTTATCCTTCATAATCCGTGTGATATCCCCTCTATCTCCACCATGCCTCCACCTAACAAACCCCTCATCAGAATCCATGCTCCCGTCATCACCCCTGCTTCATCAACCATTCCTCCACCACTACCCCTCAAATCCCTGTTAAAACCCACTGCTACCCCCACAGAGGTACAAAAGCCGCAGGCAATGGTGCTCCGGAGTGGAAGGATTTTCCACAGGGTTTTCCCCCACAATAGTCAGAATCCTGAGCAATCTCAGCCAGAGAAGGATGATGGAGAACAACCAGAAAGAGCTATCCCTGGAACACAGTATGATCTATTGAAACACTTGGACAAGACACCTGCTCGGATCTCCATCCTGGAGCTACTTCAAAGATCCACATCCCACCAGGCGGCCTTGATGGAATACCTTCAAAATGTCATGGTTAATGAGGACCTCCCCGTGGAGAAGATTTCGACCGTCCTGACCCCAACAGACACACAACCGGCCATCATGTTCCACAACTACGAGCTCGCTCCCAAGGAAGCTCAGAAATATGCATTGTGCATTTCAATAAAAATTAATGGGGTATCCATAAACCCGTGTCTTGTGGACACAGGTGCGTCCATAAATGTGATCTCCATGGACACCCTTCAGTTGTGTGGGGTCAACGAGGAACAAATAAGACCTTCCTCGATCACGGTCACGGCTTATGACAATAGCAAAAGGCCACCACAGGGGATGATTATTCTGAAGGCAGAACTAGGCCCCATGTCAATTCCCACGGAATTCCATGTCCTCGACATGGACCCCACATTCAAGGCTATACTGGGTCGCCCTTACATCGAAGCCATGGACGCTGTGCCTTCCACCAACCATCAGTGCCTGAAGTTTCCTTACAATGGGAGGATTATTAAAGTGGTCAGTACACCTGTCCTTCACACAGTGGATGCTATCAACACCTCTCTGCCCTCTGTTTGGCCGTCTCATCGGCCCATATTGTCACTACTGGACGTACGTGATTCATCTCACGTTCCACTAGCACCAAAGGAGCCGGTCAGGACAACCGCAACATCATATCTCCCTTTTCACTCCAAAGGGTGGGAGATTATGAGGAACATCGGCTACCAACAGGGTAAAGGTCTGGGCGCACAGTTACAGGGTAGGCTCAAACCGCCAAAGGAAATTAGGCCGAACCGCAGGTTCGGCCTAGGCTTCAAAGGACCGTTCAAGGCGGATTGGAAGCCCCTCACATGGACTCTATCAAACCACTTCAACAGAGGGCCCGTTGTTCAGATGGGAGATCACCCACGAGAAGCATATGGGGGATCACATGCTGTATATTTGGCTGAAAAATGTCGAGGATCACCAAAAGAGGCAAGATCAAAGATCCGGAATGCGAGTGGAACAAATGGTTCGACATACGGGACATTTCCGTTGCACTGGAAAGGATGTTCTCGTCTCCGCAGCTTGAAGGACCGCCATTGATCTCCGAAATACCAGAGAATATTACCACTCTTGCCAAGGTTCCAAACTATCCTCGTCCTCGCCAGAAGGACCCTGTCATCGATGGATCTTCATCCGTCCTCAACATTACCGTCGACGGCTCATTAGCCGCCATCTTCTCCATCCACTCGTCTCAGCCTTTGCTGATATCGTCTTCCTGGGCCAGACAATTGTCTGATGATCTTCCCAGATCCCCTTCTCTGCTTACATACCTACGCGGGCTTCTCAACCCGCGCCAGGTCTTCAACCATGATCTGCTCTATGAGCCTCACAATTCTCTAGCCATAACCACTTTTCTCTCTCCTCCAATCTCTTTTCACTACTTTGTCATTAAAAATGAAAACGAAAAAAAAACGTCAATTTTCAAACTCCCCAACAACACATCTTCGTTGAGGAAACCTCCTACATCTCCCACGGGTGCGTACCGCCCTGCGGACCACCCGTCCAAGGTCCGATGAGCGACCTTTTCTACCCCTCCTCTGAGGGGTCTTCTCCTGTACATTCTACACCATCCTCTTCGTCTTCCTCTTCTTCTGTAAATATTGTTAGTCAATCTAGGAATGATAGGTCAAGGGTAGTACCTAGGAAGAAATCCAAGGGTAGGCAGATCCCTCGTCGATTCCTTCTGGATTTAGCCGCCAGGTGTCAGGCCCTTCTTGCCATCCCCCAGTTGTTAGAAAATCCCATCCAGCTACCGGAAATAGAATGTGAGGGCGACTGTGCATTTGATGAAGGGTATGGAGTCTACGAGATCACGGATGAAGAATGCCCCACTGAAGATGAGGGTGAAGAATATGAGGATGCGGCGGGCGCATACGCTAGTGGAATGAGGAGATTCGACGAGCCGTCAACCGCCGTAGAAGAATCCACCAAAGAAGTCAACTTGGGAACTGAGGAAGACCCTAGGATCATCCTCATAAGTGACAATCTACCACCCTCTGAAGAAGAGGCATTAATTGAGGTTCTCAAGGAATATAAGGACACGTTTGCATGGAGCTACGAGGATATGTCGGGTCTAGATTCAACCTTGGTCGAACACCGTTTAACCCTAAAACCAGGGTCCGTCTCGGTAAAACAAAGGTTAAGGCGTTTCCACCCTCAGATGGCTTTGAAAATGAAAGAAGAGGTCGATAAGCTCCACAAAGCCAGGTTCATTAGAGTCGTCCTTTATCCTCAATGGGTGGCGAACATTGTCCCGGTCATGAAGAAAGATGGGAAAGTCAGGATTTGTATCGACTTCCGGGACCTTAACCGCGCGTGTCCAAAAGATGATTTTCCCTTACCTCACATTGATGTGTTGATTGATAACACGGCAGGCTACGAAACCCTCTCATTCATGGATGGATTTTCAGGATATAATCAAATTCGTTTGGCAGAAGAGGATCAGGAGAAGACGTCATTCACTACCCCTTGGAGAACATACTGTTACGTGGTCATGTCGTTCGGATTAAAGAATGCTGGAGCTACTTACCAAAGAGCGATGATGGCCATATTTCATGACATGATGCACATATATCTGGAAGTGTATGTGGATGACTTGTTGGTGAAATCAAGGACCAGGATGGAACATCCAGAAGTTTTGGCTAAGGTCTTGCAGAGGTCAAGGGAGTTCCAATTGAAAATGAACCCGAAGAAGTGTGTGTTTGGTGTGTCGTCAGGTAAATTGCTGGGGTTCATTGTGAGTAAAAGAGGGATCGAGATAGATCCCGACAAAGCTAAGGCTATCAGGGATATGCCGCCTCCCAAGAATTTGAGGGAAGTCTGAGGTTTAATCGGGAGGTTGCAGTTTATTCGTCGGTTTGTGTCCCAACATTCACAAAGGTGTAGACCTCTCTACGAGTTGACCAAGCCAGGAGTAGAATTCCACTGGAATTCTAAATGTCAGAAAGCTTTTGAAGGGTTGAAGGAATATCTGGCTAGTCCACCCGTTCTCATTCCACCAAACCAGAAAAACCTCTGATCCTTTACGTCTCAGTCTTGGATGACTCCGTGGGAGCCGTCCTCGCACAAGCTGATGAAGAAGGCAAGGAACGGGCAACCTATTACTTGTCCAAACTTCTCAATCCCTGTGAGCAGAAGTACACCGTCATGGAGAAAACCTGTGCTGCCCTCGTTTGGGTAGTGCAGAAATTGAAGCACTACTTCTTGGCTCATGAGTCCACTTGATTGCTCGAATGAATCCTATCAAATTCCTTCTGGAGAAATCCGTCCTTACGGATAGGCTAGCACGCTGGCAAAGTTTTCTCTCTCAGTTCGACATCACCTACATCCAGCAAAAGGCGATTAAAGGCTATGCCATAGCCGAGCATCTCGCTCATCATCCTCTTCCCAAGTTCGATCCCGTCCAATCAGAGTTTCCAGATGAGGAACTAATGTCCGTCAACCAATCAGATGAGCCAATGTGGACGCTATATTTTGATGGAGCTCTGAATTCTCAAGGGAGAGGAATCGGCGTCGCCCTCCTGTCGCCTGAAGGCCTCACATTCCCATTGGCATACCAGCTCAAATTTCCAGTTACCAACAATATAGCCGAATATGAAGCTCTTCTAGCTGGCCTAGAACTCGCTCATTCTTTTCGTATCACTGAGTTGCGAGTCGTAGGTGATAGTCAACTCATCCTTCACTAGGTGCTCACTAAATATCGCACTCGCGATCCCAAACTCAAGCCATACCAAGAACTCACTGCTGCCTTTGCCAAACTGTTCACCAAACTGATCTTTGTTCATGTCCCTCATCATCAGAATATTCTCGCCGATGCCCTCGCCTCGTTGGCATCATCCATAAGGTTCCCTCTAGGAAGATGGTTTGAGTCCATTTCCATCTACAAACTTCACGCCCCTGCAATCGATGATGCTTCCTACGTAAATATCAAAGACAGGATAGCAAGGAAGATCTTGCAGGAAGATATCCTTGAGAAGAGGGAAATCATGTTAGCAGAGGCCGAAGAAGAACTGGCTGATGAAGAGAAACCATGGTTCTATGAAATCGTCAAATACTGCCAAGATCAGTCTTATCCTGAAGGGGCCACCACAGAGGACAAGAAAGCCATAAGAAGGGTGGCTCAGAAATACACATTGGTTGGAGGTCTACTCTATAGGAGGAGCCTTACTGGTATTCTGTTAAGATGTCTTGGTGACGATGAGGTTTGGAAATGTGTAGAGGAGACGCACTCGGGTGTGTGCGGTGGCCACGTGAATAGTCAGATGCTCGCCAAGAAGATCATTCGCAAGGCTTTTACTGGCCCACTATGGAAGAGGATTGTGCTGTCTATGTCCGTAGGTGTGTCAAGTGTCAACTTCACGCCGATAAAATCCATTCACCATCTTCCTCACTTCATCCAATATCCTCCCCGTGGCCTTTCTCCATGTGGGCATTCGACATCATTGGTCCCCTAGGTGATCCCAATTCCCTCACCAAGCAGAAATCTTTCATCCTTACTGCGACGGAATACTTCACCAAATGGGCCGAAGCCGAAGCTTACGCGGAAATCAAGGCGTCAACAGTCTACAAGTTCATCATGAAGAACATCCTCGCCAGATTCGGCGTCCCAAGCACAATCGTCACCGACAATGGGCCACAGTTCATTTCTCAGGACCTACAGGACCTCTGCAAAAGGTACGCAATTGCATTGCATCATTCATCGCCTTATTACCCACAAGGTAACGGCCAAGCGGAGGCCACCAATAAAACATTGCTCAAAATCATCAAAAAAATATGCGAGTCTAGTAAGTTTTCAGACTGGCCAGAAAAACTTATCGAAGCCCTATGGTCCTATCGCACTTCAATCCGTACCCCCACCGGGCAGACCCCATTTACCCTTACTTATGGTATGGAAGCGGTAGTCCCATACGAGACTCTGATCCCTTCTCTCAGGGTACAATTGGACGAGGAATTCCCCTCAACGATCGTCGTAATTCACTCCTCGCCCAGTTGGAACTCTTGGATGAGAAGCGGCTGGCCGCTGCCGAACACGTGCGTGTGTATCAAAATAGACTCGCTCGCTTTTACCAAAAGAAAGTCGTTGAGAGAAAATTCAAAGTCGGTGAGATTGTCGTAAAAAGATTTTTTGTCAAACCTGGAGGGCCGTGTTCTAAACTCCAACCCAATTGGGAAGGACCATTTGTAATTCAAGCCGTGTACCCTGGCAACGCCTACAAGCTAGTCAACGCCGAAGGGACCGAGTTATCCCACCCTTGGAATGGGCTTTATCTTAAGAAATACTACCCTTAGCACAAAACAAAAAAAATGATGAAAAGATAAAAAACATCAAAAAAAAGAAATACCGAAAACCACTAAAAATATGGAAAATTCAAAATGCCGATGCCTGGCAGTCACCATGTAGTTAAGTCCCTGCATCTAACCTTCATGTTAGGATAGGGCCCATTAAGGCTTGGTAGGCACCGGGTCTTGGTTTGCCAGAACCGTGGAGATCCCTGTTCGGCCACGTCGGCCTATGCTCGCTCGAAGGAAGCTAACATGTGCTCACTTATGTATTTTATTCAAAAAAGTCGGTAGCATCACCTACGGTGGGGCCCCACCCAGAAGATCTCCGGAAGCTGTAATCTTTATTCTTTTCTCTTCACCAAATGAGACAGTCGACGCCCTTAAAACGCTGAGCATGAGAAACCGAAACTCAAACCCCAAGGGCAAGAGTAGGATCCATTTCCTCGAGCATCGATCAGAGCACGAGAAGAGGGCAGTGTCCCCGCAGGCATACGAAAGGGAGCCCATAAACGTCAAACGACTATATCTCCCTCACAAAAAGAAATACAAAATCAAAATCAAGAGAAAAGCCTGGTCGTGACCATGCCTGTTGCGATAAACGGAACCCCTCAAAGTAAAAGTCTGAATCCACAAAAGGGGCCGTGGAATGTAAATGCTCGAGATTTGGTCCAAAGTTGTCCGAAAGGAAAGAGTTAATGGGCCCTTATTCGCTCGCCAGGTTAACGGCTTTGCCGGTCTTCTCAGGAGGTTTATCCCCTACACTCTTCCTTCTCCCTCTAAAGATGAAGGTTCGATGGAGTTTCTGAAGGGTGAAAACTGCCTAGGGTCTGCGACCTTATTTTAATATACACATTTGGTTGCCTACTTTGAAAAGTAAAAGCTATCGCTGCGAAGGAGTCTCCGTGTTTCTGGCTGGTCAAGACCCCTGTTTACCACCTTGATGTCTTCTTGCTTAACCTTGGGCTTAGGCCAATGCAAGCGCGTCACCTATGGGTGCGACGGCGTCTGATTCGGGGTCAGCGTCGCGCGGTTGGTCGTTAGGGTTCCAGGGTGTTCCATCATATACCATCTAGAGTTGTGAGGAAACAGACCCGGGTCGGGTAAATCTCTTACCTCAAACACCTTTTGGGTGAATCCCTGTGGTCGGAAGCGACTGGGAGCCTAAGCATGGCATGACGGTATTATCATCAGAGTAAGTCTTAGCCGACAAGATCATCATTCGAGGGGTCTAGAGGCCCAAATCAACCTAGATGTGCACTTAGGATACCTGGGAGGTTAGTAAGAAACCCCTATCTCACGTAGGTTAGGTGCCATTTGGGTGCTTGCCAGGCGTTAGCAAGAAAAAAAAAAGAATGATAAAAACTACAAAAAATGGAAAAGAGAAAATGTACATATTTGCAAACAAAAAAATCTTTTTTATGATAAACCAAAAAATGCCAAATATAAAAAAAGAAAAACAAATCAATTTTGCATGATTGCATTTGCGTGCAGCATCTCACTTTTAATACCGCTTGCATTCGTGTGCTTGCCTGTCGCATTTATCATCACCGCATCTTTCCCTTGCATTCGTTAAATAAAGGCTTGGCCCCTTGACCAGTTATCAAGGATAGTCACAGTGACCATTTACTTATTGAGCAAGGGGCCAAGTCAGAACAGAAATTCTGATTTGTTTGTTTCAGTGATGTGTGCAGGGATTCAGGCAACAGAAACAAAGGTGAAAAATAAACAAACTGAACCTTGTATTTTATTCCAAAAACTAAAAAATTACATCAAGTTCCGCCTTCTCTCTCTGCATTACTCGTCCCACTACTCTCCAGGCAAAACGCTCTCAAAGGCGCTACCCAACTACGAAAAGCGGTACTCCTACCGCTCTGTACTCCCCTTCCTATTCCCACACGCTGGCATTGATCCACAGAAGCAGCAGAGAAGCTACCAACACGAAAGTCACGCTCTCGTGCTCTTCGGTAGCGCTCCTCACCATCTCTCAGCCACTGTTCAGCAAGACCAAGGCTGATTCGGAGTTCGAATAGTTGGGCCTCCATGGCCCTTCGTTCCTCCCTTTCAGTCAATCTGTTGGCTCTTTCTCTCTCTGCGTCTCTTTCTTTCTCTGCACGTTCTCTCTCGCGGTCTTCCCTCTCCAACTGGAGAGTGATCCTCAGTTCCACGGCATCCCTAGAGGAGTCGTCATTAGAATGACGTCGCAGTTCCCTCTCCAGTTCTGCTATCCTAGCCTCCTTCTGCGCAGCTTGGGCAAGCGCTTCTTCCGTCTCCTTTTCCTGCCGAGTGTACCATCTCAGATACGCGATAAGGCGTAAACAAAGAGAACTCAACACTGAAACTTTTACCTGTATACAGAGCATCCCTTCTGCCTCCGCACCACGCTGCGTGGCGTGAGCAAGTTGCTCATGAAGCAAGTCAAGTTCTGAGGTGAGAATCCACAAGCTGGAAGAGGCACCACCTACTCCCATCGCTGGGGAAGCCGCGCCAATCTGGGCATGCTACGACCGCGTGAATTAGCAGCCAACATCTGGAATCTGGGGTTTTAATTAGGAACGCACTGTACACCTACCAAGGCGCTCGTAGCTCCACGGGCATTGCCCAACCGTTGCTCCATCTCTGCCAAGCGAGTTCGTAAAGTAGCTATCATCGTATCATGGATATCCTGCAGCCATACGAGTCGACATTTCCACCAGAAAACTAAAAAAAAAAAGAGAAAGAAGAAAAGAGAAAAAGGGGAAACCTACCTCCACAAGTCCCTGGGGTTGGAGCCGCTCTGCATACTTTGTCCTATATAGATGCAAGTAGTCCTCGCTATCCCGCGCATGTGATTCTACAATCGTGCCACCCCGTTGCCAGTCCTCATACTGTTCAGGGAACCGCACACGCCAGTCAATGCAGGTCGTCGGTCCTCGCGTCTTTCTCCCAACACGAGGTGACGCAGCCGTATCCACCCATTCCTGAGCCAGTCCCAAAGTCCTCATAACCAATCGTAGCCGAAGCGGCTCGATTTCATTCAGGCAGTGCATCCACAGTTCCCGTCCGAACCGGGCACGACTTGTTAGAACCCACGGCTGGTCGGCATCGACCATGTCTGGGTAGGGTCTCTAGTTTACCATCGCTGCAGGGAACTCCTGTAGCTCCCGCCTTAGCACCATCAGTTGGTAGGTTAGGGGTGCCGCACTCATGATGGGTTCCCACCGCCTGGCTAGCGGCACCATCGCGGGTCGCCAATGCCGAGCTCTCCCCATGGGGAGGTAATAATAGCTCCACAGCTGCTCGGCGCAGGTCATCAGTACCTTGCAAAAACATAAAAAAAAATACAAAACAAGCAAAACCAAAAATACCTGAATGAATGGTGTGAAACCACTCACAGTCTTCTCACGGTCCGCTTCTTGAAATAGACCTGCAAACAAGTGCGCCAGCATGGCGGCTCCCCAGGCGTAGTATCCTACTCTTTCAAGGTCTGACAGCAGCTCCAGGAAGCGACATTGGATACCGTCCCCTTTCGAGCTCAGTACCAATCTCCCCAAAAGGAAGAGGAGAAATCTTCTCAAATCAATGTTGCATCTTTCCCAATTGCCGAAATCTGTGCAGTACACGGCACGGCATCCTATTTCCATCCTTTCCATGACTCTTCTGAGGATTCATCGTCCCGTCGACGAGTGTCGGTGAGCCCTATTGCATCCATGAGGGACGCCCTAACTACCGACCTGTTTTTCCGACCATCTAGGTCCAAACCCAGTAGCTTCCGAGCACCTTCTCGGTAATCCGCATAAGTGACCCCGGTCACTGCCTCACCCTCCACCTTCACGCTTGTGATCCGGACCACATCCTCCAAGCTGGGCACCATGTGCCCCCAGGGCATCAGGAATGCCCGACTCACTGGGTCCCATCTCTCACACAAGGCTTGGATCAGGACCAGGTCGAGCTGGATCGGCTCGATCCGAAGAAAGGTGCCAAAACCCATCACGTCTAGCCTAGCCTTCTGAAAATCTGGGAGACCTCGGTATGCTGCCACTACCAACTCCCATGAGATCTGTGATTTCATCACACACTACGCATGCAGGGAATGGAGAGGAGGTTTGGTCAGAAAGAAAGGAAGAAAAAAGAATGGAAAAAAGGGCAGGAAAACTTGGCTTACGAGTTGTGATTGAGCCCTTTCCCTGAAGTGCCCTTCGAGGTCCGAAAGCCTCCGGGAACTACTACCACTGGACCTGCTTCTCTTCGAGGAGTGGGAAGATTCGCCCTCCATCCAACTCTCAGAATTTTAAACTCCTCCTCTCCCTTGAGAACTTGTGCTCCTCGAGTTAGCTCTCGATATACCTGAGAGGATAAAAGGGACAAGAATTTATAGAAATGGAAGGAGTGCAGGCCAAGATTGCCTCCATCTCCTTTAATGATAGCCCTCGTAATGAGGCACCTACCATGCAGTCCCGTGTGTCACTTCACCGCTCGCACAGGGTGATTGATTGGATGAAGAATATGACGACTAGCCCCCTATGTTGTCTAGGGATACCCTATCATGTTTTGGAGGACGTCCGCAAAACTTGACGCAACATCCGGGAGAAGGAACTAGGGCCGTCATTATTGACTTCGACGGCAGATTCCCGTGGAAAATGGTCACGACAAGACGTGATTCTCCGCTTGGGGCGGAGTCTCGACAGACCCATCACATGGGAACAGTGCAAAGGAGAAGAAGTGTAGGGAAGAAGGAACGCACAAGAGAACAAACAAGTAGCAGAAAATCAAATCACTCCATTCTTAATTCTACATAAGCTGTCATAAACACTACAATCATAGAAATGAGGCGGGTCCACTGGCTCACCAACTCGTGCCATTATCTTCATGCTCATCCCTCTAGGCGCCCCTCTCCTCTCCCCTGAGGTGAGGGTCCCTCAGAAGCCTCCGGGATCCCCGTGCAGTAGCACCCGCCTCGCCTCGTGGCGTCGGCTCCACAGCAATGACTCGCTGCTCCTCCCCTGGCGTGGCAAAGAAGCCACTAGCGGCAAAGCGACCAGACTGGCGCAGTCGCTCCCCGAACTCTCGCACTCTCTCATAGCGTGTCTCCATCCCTCCTAGGCTCTACACGACGGCCTGAAGGCCCAGCTGGAGCTCCCTCACTTGGGCCTCCAAGGCCCTCCTCTCGGTCTGATCCCGCTGTCGCTCGGACCTCCTCTCGGCTTTCTCTCTCTCTGCCTCTCTCCTCATCATCTGCGGAAGAACCCTTAACTCCAGGATGTCTGGAGAAGGTCTCTCCTCACCGTGATGTCACAGCTCTGCTACAGTCGCCACCCAGGCATCACGCTCCTCTTCCGCCCGGGCAGCCCGAGCCACTGCACCAGCAAGTTGCTCCCGAAGGGAGGCAATCTCGAGAAAAGGGGCCGAGG
The DNA here is from genome assembly GCA_022559845.1 of Amorphophallus konjac. Taxonomy (NCBI): domain Eukaryota; kingdom Viridiplantae; phylum Streptophyta; class Magnoliopsida; order Alismatales; family Araceae; genus Amorphophallus; species Amorphophallus konjac. The sequence continues at coordinate 111,183,230 of CM040125.1, read as the reverse complement.
AACTGGAAGATGCGTCGCCAGTCACTCCCACCATCGCTGTCTGCTGGGCACGCTGAAATGAACAAACAACAGCCGTCAGCTAAGCTCTACATTTAAAAATAGAAAATGCAGCACTTAGCCTACCAAGAGCGACAGTTCCTGTTGAGTGGCGGCCAGCTGCCGCCTGACCTGGGCTAATTGGGCACGCGACCCGTCAACGTCGCGCGTATCCCCGGCTTGGGGAAGCCCCGCATGACTCTCTCTCTACCGCCGCAGGAAGTCGACACTATCCTGCACCAGTACGCTCCCTTGCTACCCAGGGAGACGTACGCGCCAATCTTCAAGCTTCGCCTTGCCACGACTCTCCTTCCTGACGCGGCTCGGCTCGTCTGCACTCGCCCACTCATCGGCCAGGCCCAGGGTCCTCGCCATGTCCTGCACCAAGAAAGAAGGACCTCGCATCATAACAAAGAACGCGTCCCCTGTCTAGGACGCGTCCATCATTTGAGTGCAACACTCGCCGAACCCTTTCCCCCCTCGCGCGGCTCGCTTCAAAACTCAAAGTGGATCAAAAAAGGAAGAGATCGGAGGACCTACCAGACCGTGTTCACCTCCCTCCGCAACATCGGGCCCCTCGGGTCCCTCGGGGGCCCGAAGCGGCCCTTCCTCCTCCATAGACGCCGTTCTGTGCTCTGGCGCGTCCCTCCTTGGGCGAGGGGTCCCGCATCCCTCTCCACCTTCGCCATGGTCCAGACCACCGAACTCCATCGATCGAGGGGAAGAAGACAAAGACGGGCGAGCGTGTTTCGGCGGAAGGCGGGCTTGTTTGCGGGTAAGGCACGGGAGAAGAAAGGCCACCCGTCGCTTTAAATTTGAATTCAAGGATTAGGACGTGTCCTCGCGCCTGGACGCACCCAAAAAAAGGGGGGAGAAAGGAAATAGAATCCCCCCGTGCAAAGCGTAGTTCCCCGCTGTTCAGGACAAGGTCTCGTGGAGCGTGCCTCGAAGGACAACTCAGTGCAAAGAAGAAAGTGTGGGAGAGAGAAAAGTACACACAACACAAGAAAGCCATTTTCATTTCATATAATAGCCGAAAGTACATCATGCAGTAAGGAGGGTGGAGTGTACAAGTAACTCTCTAACTCTCACCATCACCCTCCTGGTCATCTCTCTCCTCCCTCCTCTAACGGGGATCCCTAGGGGGCCTCTGTGACCTCTGCAAACCCTGAGAAGCCGTGCTCGCCTCTCCAGGGGGCACCATGCCGGCCTCCAAGGTGCGGCGACACTCCTCGGCCGAAGAAACTAGAAAGCTGCCCACAGAAAAGGAACCGGATTGACGAAGTCGCGCCCCGCGCTCCTTCGCCCTCTGATACCGCTCCTCACTCTCCCGAAGTCTCCCCTCCGCCGTGCCAAGACTCAACCGGAGCTCCGACACCAGGGCCACCAGAGCTCTCCTCTCGTCCCAATCTCGATGTCGCTCTGCCATCCTGTACTCCCTCTCTCTCTCTATAGTCTCCTTAACCCTCTCCCTCTCTCTCTCTAGGGTCTCCCTATCCCTCTCCCTCTCTCTCTCTAGGGTCTCCCTATCCCTCTCTCTCTCTCTCTCCACGCTCTCCCTATCCCTCTCTCTCCCTCATCGCCTCTCTCCTCGACAGCTCGAGGGCGATCCGCAGATCCACTACGTCGCGAGGAAGCTCCTCAGCCTCCCGTCGCCGCTCCTCCTCTAGCTCCACAATCCGGGCGTCACGCTCTGCCACCCAGGCATCGCGCTCCTGCTCAGCACGAACAGCATGGGCCAGGGCCTCCCGAATCTCGGCCACCTGTCAAAGCACGCATGCACCGTAAGAGAACAGTGATAGAAGGAGAGCAGCCAGAAGGAGAGTCGAGGTCAGGCAAACACTCATTCGAGCCTCGCGGTCATGCTCGGCCTCCTCAGCCCGAGCCACCGCATACGCCAGCTGCTCCTGGAGGGCGGAAACCTCCGGAGGAGGGCCCCGCGAATTGGAACCCCCTCCACCAGCCATCCCGGCTGCCGCTGTCTGGTGGGCCCGCTGAAACACAGAGCAAACGACAGTTAGAGGGCAAGTATCAAAAATCCAGGTCACAAAAAAATACATCGCATAAACTCACCAGGATCTCCAACTCCTGTCGGATGGCCACCAACTGCCGCCTGGCGTCCGCCAACTGGGCCCGCAGGTCGGCGATCATGTTGTCACGAGCATCCTGCATTGCACATAAGTTAGTGCCACATGCATATACATATAGAAGGATGAAGCATTTTCATTTCACTTACCCCTGCCATACCACCAAGGAAGAGGTGGTCCCCGTACGTAGCCCGGTACCATCTCAGGTAATCAGTACTATCCTGTACATGGGACACCACTGGGACCCCGCCCTGCTGCCAGTCCTGGTACTGTGCTGGGAAGCGCGTACGCCAGTCCACAATCTTCACCTTCCCCTTGGTCTTCCACCCGATGCGGGCCGGCTCATCTACATCAACCCACTCCTAGGCTAGCCCTAACGTCCTCATAACCAGCCTCAGCCGAAGCGGCTCGATCTCATTCAGGCAATGGACCCACACGTCCCGCCTGAAATGAGGAAAACCCGCTACAACCCAAGGCTGGCCAGCGTCGCCCATGCCCAGGTGGGGTCTCCACACCACCTGCATCACCATACTTGCATCATATTAGTTGCCATTCAGTCACATAAGAAAACACAAAAATCATACACATCATACCATGGCCTCAGGATACTCGCTCAGCTCCCGACGAAGCGACGCCAGCTGGTAGCCGTGGGGTGCTGCAACCACGACCGGCCTCCACCGCCGCGCCAGAGGCACGGCCCTCCTATTCCCATGCCTAGCCCTCCCCATCGGGAAATAGTAATAGCTCCACACCTGCATCCATCATACATCATTAGTACAATAATTGCATATTTAACTGTGGGAATGCATAAATAAAATGTTTACCTGGAGAAAAGGTGCGAAGCCACTGACTGTCATCTCCTTCTCCGAAGTCTGGGAGAGATCGGCAATCAGATGGGCAAGCAGAGCCGCTCCCCACGCGTAGTGTCCCACTCTGTCCAGATCCGCCAAGATCCCGAGGAAACGGCAGTGGATGCCATCCCCCTTCGTCCCCAGCAGAAGGCGGCCCACGAAGAAGAAAAGAAACCTCCGGAGGTCTAGGTCCACCGGCTCCAGCTCGCTCGGGTCCTGGGTGAAAGCTGCACGAGCGTCTCCCTCGAGTCGTGCCAGAAACTCCGCTCCAGTCTCGCTAACCCGCTGGCGCGGGTCGACGAATCCGAGCGCCTCCATGATCTCCACTCGGCCGACTACCCTGCTGTCTCTATCAGTCACGCTCGTCTCTAACCACAGCAGGTCCAGGGCACTCTCTTGGTAGTCGGGGTAGGTGACCCCGCTGACCGCCTCTCCGTCAACTCGTAGCCCGGTGATCCGAGCTACGTCTTCAAGCGTCGGCACCATGTGCCCCCAGGGCATCAGAAACGCCCGACTCGGCGCATGCCACCGCTCCCTCAATGCCTGGATAAGAGGAAGGTCGAGCCGGAAGGGCTCAATCCTGAGGAAGACTCCAAATCCCATGGCGTCCACACGCACCCTCTGGAAGTCTGGCAGCCCACGGTATGCTGCCACCACTAAGGACTAGCTGATCCGGCCCTTCATCACGCCCTGCACACCACAAAACCAACAAAGAACACATCAGCATCATGAATAGTAATAAACAATAACACTGTATATACTACTTATTTATTTTATTTTATTTTTATTTTTTTTAAAAAAATATTTGTGTTTTTTTGGAGGCGTCCAAACCATTGGACGCCTCCTTTACATTTTCTTTATTTTATTTTTAGAAAAAACCAAAAATCAAAATCAAAATAAATAAAAAATATATATATATATTATCATGGAGGCGTCCCAAGCCGTGGACGCCTCCTTATTTTTAATTCTATTTTTATTATTTACATAAATAAATAAATAAATAAAGAAAAAAGAAAATGTGGAGGCGTCCAGGCCCCTGGATGCCTCCTTCCCTTACTCACCGGCCCTCACCACACGGCCTCTGGTCCGCCTATCTAGCCTATTAAACCAACAGATTGAAGTTCTGAGGGGCTTACCGGGTCGTGATCGTCCTCTCCCGCATCGCCAGCGTCTACTGCAGCCTCTACGGCCAAAGGAGGAGCCTCCTCCTCCACGGCAATCTCCTCCGCCGCAGCAGCCTCCTCGGCATCATCCCTCAGTCTCCTCGGACGACGAGCCCGTCGTTTCCGCTTCTCTCCACCCTGGCTCGGGCCTCCTTGCTCCATTGGGACTAAGAATGGGTCGTCTGGTTTGACTGGGTCGTCTGAATGAATAGTAAATGAGCAAAGGGGGGGAGCCCCCCCATATATATAGAATCCACCTTCTTTGGGGCGTCCAGGCGCCTGGACGCCCCCACTTTTTTTATTTTTTTTTCAAAATTCAAAAAAAACAGGGGCGTCCAGGCCCCTGGACGCCCCCAAAACAAAAACTAAAAAAAATAAAAAATTAGGGGCGTCCAGGACCCAGGACGCCCCCCAAAAAAAATTAAAAATTTCAAAATGAAAAATAAAAACTTAGGGGCGTCTAGGCCCCTGGACGCCCCATAATAAAAATTTCAAAAAAAATAATAATAATAAAAGAGAAATAAGACAAGAGTATGTATATAATCCAAACAAAAGCACTAAATAAAAACATAAAGGAAAAGAAAAATCACCAAAAAAAATAATAATTAAGGGGACAAGGGTCTAAAACATCCAAATGCCAGATTTTATTCCATCAGAAAAGCAGAATGAGCTACATCAGGGGTTTAGGCGCCTTAGGCCTTAACTTCCCCAGTTCGGTCACATAAGCACTCCACAGCTTCTATTCTTCCCCCACATGCGCTAAGGCCTTTCCCGCAACACTTGTCTTCCAGGGTGCTTTGACGGCCTTCGCTTCCTTCGTATCCGCTTCAGTGCCCAACTCTCTCTTCTTCAAAGGAACGATGCCAGTCGGTAGTGGGAACGAATGGCGTGGAATGCCGATCTGGAGGCAGCACCGATGCGCGTTGTAAAAGACAAACTCGGTCGCACCAATCAGTTGGAGATCAACTTCACAAGAAGGCCTCATGAGGAGATCAAGCGAAAGCAAACATGCCGGTGCGCAAGTAAAGAAGCCTTGTGTTACGGTGCGGAAGTGAGACCGCCAGTCTTCACGTTTCTTCAGCCACGGAACGCGGTTCACTACAGTACCACCGAACCCTAACACGTCGGCTATGTGGTGAAGCGGGCTTTGTTGGAAAAGCTTCGAAGCCGTCGGCATTCCCTCGCGGTGGTCGAATTTGAAATGCAAATCAAGCCAGCAATTCAAGACAAGTGCGCAACCAAATGGAGGCTTACCCATACTCGAGGTAGTAAGGCCACTATATAGGTAGGCAAGGACGGCGGGTCCTACCCTCTTTCCACTCCAGATCCCACGGATGGCACTTAGTTGGTCTTCCTCCACCATGTTGTCGGTATAAGGAAACAAGAGAGCACCCGCCAGACAAATGGTGAACCCCTTCATGATTCCCTCCAAATAGTCGTCGTCTTGTGACCCTCTCAGGGCGTCCATGACCCACTCCGCGAGCTTTTGGAGATCGATCCCCTTTTGAGTACGGACCTTTCGGGCTGCGTCGGGTGGCATGAAGCTTCTAAGGATGCTTTCAGAAGTCCCCCGTGTCAGCATCCGCATAGCCTTCACCTTCCCGTCACTCTTGAATTTCTTCAATCCGAGCAGAAGTTCCACCTCCTCGAGGAGGATGGTCACCTCGAAGGTCGGGAAGATAAAAGTGTGGGTCTGGGGATGCCAGATCTCCACTAGTGCGCCCATAGCCGCCCAGTCCATACAGAATCTTCTCATAGTGTTTGGCGTGAATAAGGAGCCCCTGCAGATGCCACTTCGAGAGTATGGCCCTCATGCCGATGGAGATGTGGGAAGTTAGCTTTGAAAGCCATGGCATTTTGGAAAACTTCCTCGGGCCCGGGAAGAGTGGATATGGCTGGAAGAGAAAAGAAAGAAGAAGAAAGAAAGGAAGTAAGAAGAAGGTTCATGTGGAGAAATTTGAAAAGAATCAGCTTACCATATGCGACATGATCGTCCCACTCAGATGACCCTCGAGGTCGGAGAGTCGCCTGATCTCGCTGCTAGGCCTGCTCCTCTTCATAACGCGGGAAGACTCTCCTTCCATCCTGAAATCTCTAGATTCTCCTCTCTTTCCTCTCCTGAGCTTCCAAAACCCACCTTGATGCCTTTGAATGAACTAGCCTAAGGGGAGTTCTTATAGGAAGGGTAGGGCGCTACAGGATGGAACATGTCACATCAGGATTTTGGCTAGATCTCCTTTCCATTGTGGTGCGATTCTGTTACGATTCTGTTACTTTCTGATGTAATTAATCCATGCTGGCCGGTGCAGGTTTTACTAACGGACGTCTTTGTCCTATCTCCTGTCCCACCTTTCAATGGTTGGTCCCACCATGTCATGCATCGTAGTATATGATACCTATGCTACTAGAACTTGTCAAGGACCTTGCGGCCCGAACGAATCTGTGATTTGAGTTCCCCTTCAACAAAAACGGTGATGATCCCGAAAGAATTTGGGTTGTACGGATAGGCCGTTAACTTGTGATAGCATGGGGACGACGGTTCCATTCAGTGAGTTGGTACGCGGATAAACGGGCCCCAGCCTAGTGTCGGCTCACCGGATCGGTATCCTGACCCGTTCTTAACAAGTTGACAATATTATCCTTGGCTATTTTCTATTTTAGTTTGTTTTAAATTTTTCTTTAAGCCCAGCATGCATTCATATAGGACTTTGATTTATTGCGGAAGATCATTCAAGTGATTCGATTGCGAAAGCCGCTGTGCTTCAATTCTTACAAATATGAGATATTCCACTCCGAATAAAATACTGAATTTCCTTGAAACGGCCTTACGCTGCTCTTCCAAAGGAGACCCTTGTTTGGACAGACCCTCAGATATTCCTTTACTTTTTACCTTGTTTGACCCACCTTGGCCGCAGCACTTCCACATTGGCTAGTAACCGCTCCCCAAAGGTGAAACCTCCGGTTTATGACCCAGGTACTTCCACACCGAGAAGTTGGTCTCTTTTTCGTGCATGAGCGCACATCTCACCCTCCCTTATTTGATCTCCGTCCAAGCAATCGTCAAGATTTGAAAGACCTTCTTCAAAGGTTGACTCATTGAAACTCCAGGAAAAATTCCAGACAGTAACGTCAAAAGCGTGTCTCATCACACCTTGGCATCAACTTATCAGTCCGCTCCCACTTCATTTCACTCCACTTCGATACCATTCCACTACGTGTCACTCCCTTGCAAAGCAGACGCCAAGGCGGGGCAGCTGTAGACACGCCATTCCTGACGTCTCCTGAGAAAGTATCATATTACTATACGACGCCCCGCGACGGCTTACGCATTTCGAATCTCTTAAGTGCTTCCTTTTCTTGGGTCTTCTTCTGCCTTTTTCGGCATCCGGAATCGTCTCTCACGGCATTCGGACGGCATCAACACCAGTCGGACGCATCAGACGTTCTGAAACCAGGAAGGGTGTCTGCCGGGCGGCCGCCAACGCCTGAACTGAGGACCCGGGTGGGTCTTTATGGGGGCGTCCAGGCCCCTGGACGCCCCCATTCTTTTAATTTATTTTCCATAAACCAAAAGCCAAATAAAAATAATATATTAATGGCGGCGTCCAGGCCCCTGGATGCCTCCATAAAAACAAAAATAAAAAATTAAAATGCCAGCTTTGAAATAGAAAAATAAAAAAAAATAAAAAATATATTTTCTTGGAGGCGTCCAGGACCCTGGACGCCTCCATCAACTCCCTCACGGGCGCCGCCCACTGAACGACCGTTTGTCATGTGTGAAAAAATCCAAATTATAGAGACGTCCAGACAGCTGGATGCGCCCATTTCAAAATCACGAGGCGCCGCTCACGAAACCACGCGTTGTGCCAAACCGCGTGCGGCCGTCGGTGGGGTTCGGTACCTATTGGAGGCGTCCGGGACCCTGGACGCCTCCACAAAAATATTTAGAAAAAATAAATAAAAATAGAATAAAATATTAGTTCGGCCCTGATGGAGGTGTCCAGGGTCCTGGACTCCTCCACCCCCCGGAGCCCTATAAATAGAGGCTCACCCCCTCAGTTCTGGAGGAGCTAAGAAGAGATCCGATAGGCTACCGGAGCCTAGAGGCTACCGGAGTCATTTTCTAACCCATGGGGTCTTTTGTAGGTGGAGGTTCCACCGGCTTCTCGGGTGTCCAAGCTCGCGAGAGGAAGGCTATCTTCATCCACCGCGCTTCCACGTCGTCCCTACGCTGCCAGAGCTCCGCCGGATCTCACCTTCAGCTCATCCAATAAGCCTTTTCTTCCCCTTTTTCTCCATAGTTCTTTACATTCATCATACTGCATCCTCTATCTCCCTACATAAGGGCGCCGTCTCTTGCATACTTCTTACATTTATCATCGCATTTTCCTCCTACTCGAGTCCGAGAGGGGTTTAAAACCACACCAACCAGGTGTGCGTCAGGTCACGATCTTGTTACTTTTATTGCAAGGAATTGTTACTACACTGCCATTTTTTAATTCCGTTCGTTATTGTCTACTGTTTTGCAAGGGTAACCAAGGAAAGCCCTCTCCGTTGGCCGACCGAAGGGGGAGGAAGAAGCAACCCGCCATCTCCCGCTCTTGAGGTAGGCGCGATCACTTTCTTTATTTTGGGGTCTTTTGGCCCCTAGCGATCACATCTTGTTCTCGAGGCCGCGGCGAGTCACTTCCCCAATGGCCGTTTAAATTCCCGTTCTTATATGTTATATTCTTATCTATTCATGTTCTCGAGGCCGCGGCGAGTCACTTCCCCAATGGCCGTTTAAATTCCTGTTCTTATATGTTATATCCTTATCTATTCATGTTCTCGAGGCCGCGGCGAGTCACTTCCCCAATGGCCATTTAAATTCCCGCTCTTATATTCTCTTTATATTCTGTTATATTCTTATCTATTCATATTCTCGAGGCCGCGGCGAGTCACTTCCCCAATGGCCGTTTAAATTCCCGCTCTTTATATTCTCCTTATATTTTGTTATATTCTTATCTGCTCATATTCTCGAGGCCGCGGCGAGTCACTTCCCCAATGGCCGTTTCAATTCTTGCTATTTAATTTCTGCACCATTCCCGTCCCCCCGAGGTCGCGGCGAGTCACTTCCCGCTATGGCCGTTTAACCCCCATATCTTGCTATATTGCATTTGTCCTACTCGCCCCGCCGGAGCAATCTCCCGTGGTGGCCCCTTCTCTTTTCTCTTATTTCTGTGTTGCAGCAAACAAAAGAGGAGCCCGCGCACTCCGCGTCCTCTTCGCTCTCCGAACCGCGTGACGTCGCTCACACCCCTGTGTACCGAAATGTCTTTGATGAAAATAAATATGGTTTTAAAAGAAATATTGTTGCATGTTTTGAATGGGGAAAACCTGGCCACAAAGTAAATCAGTGCAGGTTGGCAGGTTTCAGAAAACAAAATCCTCATGCTAACAGAAGTACCAATCATGTTCATTCGCATCAAGTTCATGCTCATGCTTACTCATATAAAAAGAACATGAAATCTAGTGCTTCTTATCATTATTGTGGTCAGTTTGGCCATATCATGTCTAACTGTCGTTTGATGAAATCTGATAATTATGATGCTAGAACATTGTGGAGAGCACCCTCTAAAGGTGCAGCTGGTATCTCAGGACCCAAGACTGCTTGGGTTCCTGCTTGCCCAAAATAAATGTTATTTTGCAGATATGCTTTAATGAAATAAAAGTGGAGCTCAATAAATTTAGGGCACAAAGGTTAGTCAAACTCCACCTTTCATTTTTATTAATTTTGTCTGAATAATACTCTCTTTGGAAAGCTGTATGATTGTTTAGACAAACCTGATGATTGATGCTACCTCTTTAAGAATAATACATGTTGATGAATATAATTCATGATAATGAGTAGATGCATCCATCTGCATGACTTCTTAGTTTATCAAATAGATACACGTGCACATTACATTACCAAGTCCGTGCACAGTTAGACGTGTCTGCATATTACATCAGTGCATGCTTAGCTAGTATGTTCACAATGTCGGTGCAAGTATTGTTGTTGCATGCATGCATGTCGGTGCACATCCACTAGGTCTGTGCAGACTTTTCCCATATACGTAACAAGGTCAGAGCACTTATTACATGCATGCATATAAACTCAGTGCATCCCTTGCCTCGAGTCAGATGAAGTCGGTGCAGTCTTGTGTGTCATGACAAATATGGGTCTATGCATGTTCATGTAGAACACTTACATATCTGTGTACTTTAAGAAAATCAAATAGTGATTGTTTGATATCTCTGCACGTTCTGAGGGGGAGCTGAACTTATCAAAGATTGAATGCATGTTTGGGTTAATGATGCCTTGCTGCTTAGACAGTCAATCTTTTATGTTTGCTGAGCTGTAAGGTACTACTGTTGTGATACTGACTTTGGAGTCTGCTTGAGTCTGATATAAGATGAGAGGCCAATTGATTGAGGATTGGGTTTTCGGATACACTAATTTTCCACAAGGTTGAATGTTTGCTGGGTTATAAGATATGAGTGGCTATCTAAGATATGAGATATGAGTGGCTATCTGAGATGAGTGGCTATCTAAGATATGAGTGGCTATCTGAGATGAGTGGCTATCTAAGATATGAGTGGCTATCTGATGTTGGTCTCTAAGGTTGTGCTTTTGGATTTATGCTATCTGGCCTTTAGTTTTAACCCTGCTCATGAGTGGTCTTCACCTACATCACTTTGTTCATGGTCTCCTCTCCTTCTCCACATCTATCTTCAAAGAAGTTCATAGAATATGTTAGTCAGGGGGAGTAATATTTGATCACTGTCACCTTTACTTATCTTCAATAATTAACTATTGAGATCACCTTGAACTAAGAACAAAATTATTGATCTTAACTGAGATGTGATTTTCAATATATGAATATTAAATCTTATCTTAAAAGCTCTCACAATTAACCCTGAATGATACCTCAATGGTCTTAAAATAGTCCAAATTGGAAACTGCTCAGTAAGGAATCTAAAATCTAAAAGTTCTTAGTAATAAGCCAATCTGATAAAAAATCTAAGGTTTATATGGTCTTTAGGTCATGTCTAAAGAAAACTCTGATAAAGGACCTGTGAATACGCCATTAAATGAAAAATTGATTGTGGCAGAGCAATGACATATTATTTGAGAAATTGACCATCTGTTTTAAAGAAATTTAGAGGTCAAGTCATGAAAATGAATGCTATCTTTGTTGAAGAATTATGAAACATAAAGGTAAATTGTACTGAGTAACCAGGGACTATGGTGTTTGATCAACATGTTTCCTTGAGTAAAAAGGTCCAGTTATACTGAAATGTTCAATCAAAATTTTGCAAAAGATCAATGAAAAATATTGTTGACCCTATGGTTCCATCATTAAATTTATACTGGTTTAAGGTCAATATAAAAATTGGGTTTTTCAATCAGTAATTGGCTAATGAAAGGGGATAGTAAGATTAAGTATATCTTAGACTGTGTTATTTCCTTGATTAAGTTGTTTCATTTCCATTGACTCATAAGGATAAATTGTGTAGAATAACATTTTAAGATATAATCTCATATGCCGAAAATCGCATTTCTACGTAGAAAGGGATTTTATTTTAAAGTAAGGGGTAGTTTGGGTATTAACTGTTGAATATTGGTAAAGTTGGCAGTATTTCTTATATACGTAACCCTACTTGCTTTACCATCATACCCTCACCTTTGAAGCCGAAGCGACCTCCCGCTCTCGTGTTTTCCTCTCTCGAGTTCAGCCAGCAAGCCCGCCTGTCCAGTCTTCCCTCTTCTCATCTCATTCATTCCTTCTCTACGTTTCTTCCTTCTCTCCTCATTGCTTCCACCATGTCCTCTCTGTTTGCCACGAGTGAAGGGGAGAAGAAAGGCACGGAAGAGCAACAGCCGCCGCTTCCTCAAGCTATGAAGACCGATGTGGCTAAATGCTATGAGCGCAAATCAAAGGAGGCACATGCGAAGAGAGCACCTTCGGAACCGGTTCAAGAGAAGTCAGTAAAAGGGAAGAGGAAAGAAATGGAAGTTCAGGTGGAGGATTCTTCGAGAGAGTAGCTGCCAGCAAATATGCCCAAAGGGGTATCTCAACAAAAGAAGGAAAAAGGGAAAGAAAAGATAGAAGGAACTTCCTCCAAGCTGCGCAAGACGGATGCTTCAGAAGTTGCTAAGTATGAATCTGAAGAAGAAGCGGTCCCTGCTAAGTCTTCTACACAGGTTGAGGTGTTATTGGAAGCATGAAAGATCATGCTTCCCCGGTATGTTGAATTTGTTGATCAACCCATGATTTCTGCCTTCCCTGAATTATTGGAAATTTTTGAGTTTCAGAAATGGATGAAATTCTTGAGTAAGCATAGAACATATTATCCTAGACTGGTTGCTGAATTTTACTGCAATCTGAGATGTGACTCTGAAAGGTCTATAGTTCAGTCTGTAGTTAAAGGGGTCAAGATTGATTTAACTAGGCACTCTCTACATAAAATCTTTCGAATTCCAGAAGGAGGGGAAGTAGAAGGTGAATTTGATGTAAACTTGCATGAGGCCTACTCCCTCATTACAGAGCTGCCTAGAGACCCTAGAGATCCAAAGAAATAGACTTATCTCACTCAGTTCAATGCATGTAAATTTTCCCCTCTAAGGAGATTGTTGCATCATATCCTTACAACTATGATAACTCCACAAGTTATAGGTAGAGGGAGAGTGACCGATTCTCAAGGATTTATTCTCTTTTGCCTACTCAAGGGTGTCAAGATTTGTCTACCAGCAATAATGATTTAGATAATGAGCACTTTCAAGGAGTCAAAGAGAAATCTACCTTATGCAGCTCATCTGACAGCAATCTTCAGAAAAATGAAAATTCCACTAGAAAAGAAATCCTCAAAAGATATTCCTAAAGTAAATATTTATAACTTGGATTTCATTAACAAGTAATTGAGGTTGAAATCATCTAAAGGCAGTAAAGTGAAAGATGTCAAAGAACAAAGTGAACAGCCTCAGGTCAGTCCAGGAAAAGATCCAGAAGAGACAGAAGAATAGGACCCAGCTCCTTTGAAGAAGAAAAAGAAAATTCAAGTTGATACATCATCAGAACAACATCCTCAAGTTCCTCATGAAGAAGTCCCACTTATGTCAGCTGAAAGAGGTCAATCAACTGCTAAACAATAAGAATAAATTACTGCTGAGTCTGCTGAGAAAAATCTCAAGGATCTTCAATTGGAACAAGAAGTCCATGAGTTGAATCTAAGTGATGCTCAAATAATACAACAATTGGATCAAGACATCAACCTGTTATTTGATAAATTTGGAGTACAATCTGAGCAAGAACAACACACAAATCAGCAAGAATAAGAGGCAAGTGTGGAAGAGGAAAGAACTGAATTCCTTCAAGAAAAGGAAAGGGAAAAAGAAACTGAATTAGATGAAGGATTTTTAGATGAAACGGTTTCACAGATTATGAAAGAACAGGCTGAAAAAATTTATGAAGAAATTGCTGAGTCAGTGGTCAATGAACAGGAGGATGAGCCACATGGAGCTCAAGTATCTGCTGAAGAAGTTCCACATGAACAACCACTAGCTCCAGCTCCAGGGGTAGCTGAGGAAGACACACAAGAATATGTTATAGGTCTTGCTCCTCAGTACAGAATCTATCCAAGAATGTCCTTTACTCCAGCTCCTGCATATGGTCCACATTTTGGGGGAATGATTAGTCTTGATATACCACCCCCCTCCATCTCCTGAACAGTAGCCTGCTTACCACACTGAACTTCCTGACTCTAGTGCCACTTCATTTAGTTCACCTGGAACCAATGCTGAGCCTAACATTGCACAAATGCTGTCTAATTTGACTGACATAGTGCTGAATCAAAATGAATTGATGAATAAATAGTTTTTTTTCACAACCCTTCTCCTGGACAGAGTAGAGGCCAGAATGCAACATCTGGAACAGATTGTGAAAGCTCAATGGATTGAGTTTATGACTGCTAAATAAAAAACTGATGCAGCAGTTCGAGAGATTTTGGAATCTCTTATGGGAGTCAACAATAGAGTTGGTGACATGGTGAGCAAAATGCAAGATACCCAACTCTCATCTTTCAGCAAGCTTGCTCAAATTCTTGACCACATCTTTGATCTTAACATTGAGTTTGAAATGATAAAGAGTACATTGAACAAAATTACAGACAGTCAGTCGGAGATCATTAACAAGTTTAATGTTGCAGAGTCCCAATTGTAGAACCTCTCAGATGGTATCAGACAGCTTCTCACAAAACAAGATTCCAACTCCTCTCTAGTAGACAGACTGGGGAGCACAGTGCATCACCGACTAGATGAGTTGTCAAACTCCATTAGAGATTTTCACACCTCTGTGATGAACAGACTTTCAGCCCCTGGTTCAACCTCTGCACAATATCCAAGAGATAGGGGGAGTTACAGAGGTTACTGATTTCTTACAGTTCCCCATTTTTTTTGATAATGACAAAGGGGGAGAATATTATGGTGGAGTGTGTGAATGAAAGGGATAGTTTTCAGTTTACTGGTGGATAGTTCTAATGGATAGTTTTCAGTTTTTAGATGTAAAGAAATTACTGAATGAGATTTTTCACTCAAACACTACCTTGCATTCTCTTACTGTACATAGGAATGTAATTAATACATAGTGCATTATAAATGACAATCTATGAATGCATGGTTTATTTGGTATGGTATCTTTGTTATGAATGTTAGCAAATAAATCATACATGACTTATAGTTGTCATCATCAAAAAGGGGAAAATTGTTGGAACCCAGGTTTTGATAATGACAATCTATGAGTCATGTGAGATTGAAATGCATAAATCTGTCTGTATTTCATCATTGCATATATGATTAAGTCTGTGCATAGTTGCATCATTCAACTTACAAGGTATGTGCACCTTGCATCTATCGCAAACGAAGTCCATGCATATGTTGATAAAGTCAGTGCAGCGCTACATCAAGCATAAAAGAAGTCCGTGTATATTCTGTTTGTGCATTGAAAGTCGGTGCGTGTTCTGTCTCTCGTGTATAGAAAGTCAGTGCACCTTTTAGTTAAGTCTGTGCATACCACGTTATCTGTCAGATAACCTAGGTATATGTCTTAGTCATTTACATTCATAGTCGGTGCATGTTTTCCTTTCGTTCATGCTGAGTCGGTGAAGTTCATGTCCATTCCATACTTAAGGTCAGTGCAGCTTTTTGTTCCTTGCACATGCAAAGTCTGTGCATGATTTGCTTATGACGCCTTGGGTCTGTGCATCCCTGGCACCTTGAACAAACCAAGTCTATACACACTCTTCTTATGCCTTATTAAGTCTATGCACATTCTGTGTGAGCAAAATCAAAATCTGTGCATTTCGTGCAACTAAGTCGGTGCAACTCTAGTCTTTGCACTATGCAAAGTCTGTGCAACTTGAGGTTTGGCATATAGGGTCGTTGCATTATCTGTCTTATGCACACACGAAGTCTGTGCATCTCCTAGCCCTTCATCGATAATAAGTTTGTGCATACTTCTTTGTGCACACTGATGGCGTGTGTAGAACCTGCCAATGTATGCATTAAGTCTGTGCATACTGAGTCTGCCCATGTGTGCTTTATGAACTATCAAACATTCTCTTAGCAAGCCTATGCAATATTCATATCTGTTTGACTATCGTATGTTTCGACATGTTAACAGGTCAACTGCTCGAGATCTTTAACGAGGGCATGCGATCCAAGGCAGAACGTTCCTGACAAAGGACTGCCACGAGGGAAGCTACAGTGCTCAGAATTGGACAATTGGCTGAAAGCTTACTGGAATTATTTGGCGAGAATGTTCCCTCTACACGCCCAGTAGGTGAGCTCGTGGGTCCCTGACTGAGGATATATAAGACTCCTCTTCTGCGAACAGAAAACTGATGATGGAGTTTTGAAGAGAAGATTAGAAAGAGATAGAGAAGAATCGGAGTGTGTAGTAGAGAGATATAAGCAGAAAGAGAAAAGAGCAAATGCGATCAAGCCAGATTAAGAGAGAAGATCTATGAGAGAGCTAAGAGAGAAATTGAGAGAAGAAGGAACTGTGAGTTGCATTCATCAGTCTCTTGGTTCAGAACCAGAGCCAAACTGTTCATTGTTCTGAGCTACATTCCAGTCTTGTTTTTGGTTTTCTATTTTCGTTCGTTTTGTTTTTTAAAACTCTTGTTACTCAAGCTGTGTTTCAGCGTTGCAGAGAAGGATTTCTCTGGACAGGTATAGATATAATCCTCAGTGGGTAGAGGTGGATTCCTCTAGACATGTTAAGCTGTAATCCTCAGCAGTTGCAGAGGAGGAGTCCTCTGGTCAGCAAGCTGTGAAGCTCAGCAGATTGCATGGATTCGTCCCCAAAGCTGTGGATCAGCGGCAAGCTAATAGGTAGCAGTGAAGCCACACTCAGTTGAGTGTGGGGTGGACGTAGGTCTGAAGGACCGAACCAACTAAAAACCTTGGTGTTCCTTGTGATTTGATTGTGTGATTATTCATCGTTTGATGCATGGTAGGCACGGCTCCTAGTTGAAGTAACTCTTGCATAAGTTTAGGGAGTCGTGATCAAGTTGTCTTGAATCTAAATTTTAAATTGGTCAAAAAAATTAGAGAGGGATTCATTCACCCCCCTCTGAATCCACCGCATCTATCCTAACACACTCTTCTCAAGATCTGGATGTATTCTGTGGACATGGACGATCCAGATTTATTCCTACCGAATCAGGGATTACGTACCCTGTACCTTGCATGCAAAAAGAGTAGATTCTCTGGAACAAAAGAGCAACCCGTGGGAGACATAATTAGCAGAAGAAGATAGAATAGAAGGTTCGAACAGGAGAGTAGCCTAGTAGATAGAGAAAGAGAAGAGAAGAGAAGTGGAAGAGCAGAAGATTGTAGAAAGAATTAGCTACAAGCTAGTAGTTGCAAACCTTGAAGCCTGAAGCACAAGCCTTCATCCAGACTTCTTCTTCATCCTGCGAGAAGAAAAGGCTTCATCTCTAGCTTCCTATAACAAAGGAGAAGCTACTCTCCAAGGAAGCAACTAATCTCGGGGAAGCCAAGAGCGGCGTCCAGATTATCATACAGGGACATTTGTTATCTTGATTGAGTTTCCTACATCCTGTCTGAGCTTTATGTTTTATTTCCTTTTTCTTTTTGAACACTTCTATGTTGGAACTATGAACCGTCCCTACCGCGTGTTGTAGGAAGACATATAGAGGTTGTGCTTTGGTCTGCGGTGAGCCGTCCCTACCGGTGATAGTAGGAACATAGACTGAGGGTGTGCTCTGATTTATGGTTTGGTAGTGTGTGCCTTCTTGCTGTGTTATCAGCAGTTTAGTGCAGTTGCACTAGAGACGCCTCACTCTATTGAGTGAGGGGTGGACGTAGGACTCTAGGTCGAGTGCGAACCACCTTAAAATCCTTGTCTTTGTGTTTGTGGTTTGCTTTTGTGTCTGTCTCTCGCTAGATGCTTGCTTAGGCTGGTCTACATATTCTATATTGCATCTACCATGTGTGGTTCTTCCTCTATGTAAGGATCTTTTACATTCCATTGCTTTCATGGGGAAACAGGGGGCAGGTCTATTCACGGCTCCCCTCTAGATCAGCCATTCCTACACATCATGTTGTATCAGAGCCAATCTCTCATGATGTGGTCCAACGACCGTCAGAGAAATAGTAGAATGGCATCTAAGGGTCATATGCATGCGGGTCATTCTGTTAACAGAACACCCTTCTTCACTGGAACTAACTATCCTTATTAGAAAAATCGCATGCAGGTGTTCATTCAGGGTCAAGATCATGAGATTTGGTGAGTGGAAAGCAAGGGTCCCTACGAGTTGCCTAAAGATAAGGAGACTTGGACCCGTGAGCAAATAACGAGATCAACACTTAACTGGGGTGCCAAGCACATAATGCAATGCTCTCTACATCCGGTGGAGTTCTCAAGGGTATCGACATGTGCCACAGCCAAAGAGATGTGGGACCGGCTAGAGGTAATATATGAAGACACCTCTCAGGTACGTGAAACCCAGGCCAACTTGCTAATTTCAGAATATGAAATGTTCAGAATGAGGCCGGATGAATCCATATCCGATATGTATTCTCGTATAACTCTGCTCACTAACAGTTTAACTGATTTAGGGAAAAGTTACACAGAGCAGCAGATTGTTAGAAAAATTCTCAGATCATTAACCCCGGCCTGGAACACAAAAGCTACTATGGTTGAGGAATCAAAAGATCTGTCAACAACCAAGGTGGAAGAACTCATAGGGTCCCTTATGACTTATGAGATAAATCTCAAGAACAAGGATATGGAGGTGAGCAAGAAAAAGCCCTTGGCTCTAAAATTGGACCAAGCAATCAAGTAACCTCCAATGAAGGTGAGTCATTTAGCAGTGATCAAGATGAAGACGAGGTAGCTATGCTCACCCGGAAGTTCTGAAAATTCCTAAGAAAATAAGATAAAGGCTTCAAGAAATGGAGGCCTCAGGTAAAGAAATCCTTCAAAACAAAGTCTAATAACTTGAAGGAAAATGACTGATTTATTTGTTACTCATGCAGGAAACCAGGGCATATCAAATCTGAGTGCTTTGAAGGGATGAAGAAAGTTTCCAAGAAATGGAAAGGGAAGAAAAATAAAGCAATGGTGTCTACATGGAGTGATGAAGAAGAAGATGATGATGAAACAAGCTCCTCATAGGAAGAAAATGAAGACATGTGCCTCATGGCAAATGAAGATGAAGAATCTGACGTACACTCTCCATTCAAACATTTTTCAACTAGTGATTGGGAAGAGGCATATTTTGAGCTTATGGATAAATATGATGTGTACAAGAAAGAAAATAAAGCAATGAAAAAGAAAATCAACACAATTGTGCATGATCATAGCATGAGTGAAAAGAATGCTTCCCTAGAATCTGAAATTCAAGAACTAAAGAAAGTGATTGAAGACTTGGAATATGGAAAAAATGTAATTAAAGACCTGGAAGTTGAAAACGAAAGTTTAAGGAATGAGATTGATGAACTGAAATTAAAAATGCAAAGCTATGAAAATGACAACAAACTGTGTAATAAGAAATATGAAGCTGTCAAGCAAGTTAACTCTCTCTTTTTTTTAATCAAGAACCGACCAGCCAGGACAGACACTGGTCGAGTGCACCCTCCCTCAGAAAGGGAGAATGTTCTCACTCCCCCAGGCTGTGACTATGGCCCTAGATTTTATTTATATTGAAGAAAGAGTACACAAAGCTTCAGGGCATACCCCTGAGGAAACAAGGGAGCTAACAATTAGCCCTTGAAAGAACCAAGAAGATAATGAGGGGCAAGGGACTTGAGGTTACAACCAAGATAAACTAAGGGAATCGGATGGCTCGCAGCCCAGCCTTGTCCATTTTAAAGGCTCCCTTGGCCAGCTGTGGGAGGTCCCCTACTTGGGTAAAGACAATGTTTGCAGGAGCACTACATGCATATGAAGCTTGGGAGTCGGCTACTTGGTTCCCTTCTCTGAATGTATGCCAAACCAAACACACACTTTCATGAAGAAAATCCAAAGTCCTCTTCCACCATGGTAGAACCATCCAGCTAGGAGCCTCTCCATTCCGAATTGCCTCGACCAGAAGAGCACAGTCTGAGTAGACAGCCGCCAGTTTTATACCACCTTGCTTCGCAATAGCTAATCCATCATGCAAAGCCCTTGCCTCTGCCAACAAGCTATTGCCATGGCCATAATGAAAAGCAAAGCCTACAATCAGATTACCTGTAGAATCCCTTATGCAGCCACCACCTCCACTCCTGCCAGGGTTGCCCTTTGAAGCCCCATCTACATGCATGGTAAACTCATGCGAGGCCAATCTACAGAAGACCAAGAGGGGCTGTTTAAGTTTCACCCGGGAAATAGTTGAAATGAAGCTAAGCTTTTGAGTTGAGCTGGGGACATAGGCTTATAGAAATTTAGTTTATCTAACGCCGAGGCTATTAAAGAGATTATCTTCCTCTTTATAGAAGCACTACTGAGGGTCACACCTTTAAATCTCATAGCACATCTTTGCTTCCATATTTCCCATAGCATTAAGATTACAGCATACATCCCAACAAAACTGAAAGTAGATAGCATGTTGGGTGCAGTTAACAGATTCCAGCATCGAGTAGTAATCTGGTCACTTAGATAGACCTTATTACTTAACAAAGGGTACACCCAGCCCTAAAGCTTAGAGGCCAGCTCACTAGAGATGAAAACATGATTGAGATCTTCTTGGGCAGGATAGGAGCAACAGCTACACCTAGAGACCATTTGAATCCCGCAATCCGCTACCCTGCTATCAACCGGCATAGCTCGATGAATTAGTTTCCAAGTAATTAGAGCAACCCTCGGAGCAATGGTTGAGTGCCACAGCTTAGCCCTTGCTGGCCTCAATATTCCTTTGGTTCGGATCAGATTACAAGCAGACTTCGCTAAAAAGTTGCCCTTTAAAGTGCCTGTCCAAACACAAACATCAGCCTCATTGCTGAGTTGGATACTAGGAAGATGGAAATTATTACTAAGAAAACCCCAAGCATCATGCTGAGGATCCCGGAGTACATCTCTGACTGAAGCCAGAGGAAGACCATCCCCTCCATTCCATGCACTGGCCAATGCAGCACTAATGGCAAGACCATTCCCAGTCAAGTTATCTCTCAAGAAATCAGTATCAGCCCCACTCCCTACAAGCCACATGCTATTAGAAATTAAGGTATCTCTCGCTTGCCTGGAGATTTCCAAAGGCATACCTGTAGGGAAAGGTTTAATGCAATTTGCAAGGTGGGATTTAATAAATAGTTGTCGGGCATACATAGACCAAGGAGAAGACCCATGAACAATGTTCCACAAAATTTTAACTACCAGGGAAATATAAACACATTGTAAATCGCTGATTCCCAATCCTCCCTCTAACCGAGGCCTTTGTATTTCAGACAAAGCTACCCAATGCTTGCGGCTGGTGCCATTATCACCTTGCCAGAAAAAATTGGCACATTGACTGTCGATGAAATTAATTACCTTCTTCGGAATGAAACAAGCTGTAGTAAGGTAAATTGGCATACTATGGAGAACTGAATCTTTTAATACTACTCTGCCAGCTTGGGATAAAAATTTGGACTGCCAACCTTCCAGCTTGATCTGAACCCTTTCAATCAGAAATTTAAAATCAGAGCAAAGATATCTACCCTTTTTAACTGGGATTCCAAGATAGTTTATACCAGTAATATGATTATTGTAGCCAGGGAGAGTATGAATAGACTATCTTAGGAAAGAAGGGGCTTTAGCTGAAAGAATAAAACAACTTTTAGCAACATTCACTTTTTGCCCCGAGCAGTGCTCATAGCTGCTTATGAAATGTTGGAAGGCCACAATATTTTGTCTACTGGCATTCAAAAAAACTAAGGTATCATCAGCATATAAAAGGTGGGAAATCTGCATAGACTGTCTGGGCCCTTTATAACCTTTTAAGCCCCCAGACTGAAATAAAGTAGAAAGGACTCTACTAAGAACCTCAGAGGCAATTATAAACAGAAAGGGAGCTATGGGGTCCCCTTGCCTAATGCCCCTGCTGGACTTGAAGAATCCTGATGCCACTCCATTAAAGTTTACAGAGAACCAGTAATTGTATACAAGCATACCAATGTAAGAAGTAAACCTAGTGCTAAACCCAAACTTCCTTGACAGCTGGGATAAAATCCCATTACATTCTATCATAAGCTTTGTCCATATCAAGCTTGATAATCATATTGTGGCCTCTTACCTTTCTATTTAAATCCATCATTAGCTGCCGAGCAAGAGCCACATTATCCAGAATAAGCCGCCCTTTCACAAAGGCCCCTTGCTCTACTGAAATAATACTTGGCAAGAGAGGGGCCAACCTTTCAAAAATTATCCAGGAGATGACTTTATATGAGAAGTTGCACAAACTAATAGGTCTAAAATCATTGAGAGACCTGGGTTCTGGCACCTTGGGGATTAAAGTGATGTGAGAAGAGAATATACCTCTGGGAAGAGGGAAGCCTTCAAAGAATGCACAAACAGCTTTAGTGACATCCTGCCCTACTATGTCCCAAACTGCTGTAAAAAATTCTCCAGAGAAGCCATCCGAGCCAAGAGAACTGGAGCCCTTTAATGACCAAACAGCTTTGCGGACTTCTGAAGCATTCAGAATAGCACAAAGAGCAGAATTCTGAGCTTCAGTAATAACCTATGGAATACATTCCAACATTGGAGGGTCCATGAAATGTTCCTCAGTAGAGAACATGTTCTTGAAGTAGGCCTCAGCATGAATCCGCAGGGATTCATGATCAGCACACCACTCTTCAGGATCACCTACCCTCAGTCTTCGAATGACATTTCTCCTTCTATTGCATTGGGCAACAACATGGTAGAAAGAGGTATTTTTGTCCCCACTATCAATCCAATCTACTCGGGATTTTTGGTTCCAAAAGATTTCTTCTCTGAATAAAGCTTGGTGGAGGTTTGCATTGGCTGCATTAAGACCTTCTTTATTTTCAGGAGAAGGGTTAGAGTCATAGGTAGTCTGCTTTTATTCCACTTCAGCTTCAGCAAGACTTATGTTTAAGAATATATCCCCAAAGACTTCTTTATTCCATTTCCGCAGAGAGTCCTTGACAGTCTTCAATTTAACAAACAACCTAACCAGAGCATTTGGATGACTGATTTGGTCTTGCTGCCATACATCAGAGACTAGCTGCTTAAAATATGCATGAGTACACCACATCTTCTAAAAAATGAATCGACCAGAGCTAGTTGACAAGTTGTCCATAGAAAGAAGCAAGGGGGCATGGTCCAAGGGACCTCTAGGTAGATGTTTAATGATCAGTTAAGGAGTAGCAGATTGGCAAGAGCTGTTCACTAATACATGATCAAGTCTTGCCTAAATATTAGCAGAACCTACTCTATTATTAGTCCAAGTCATAGCAGGCCCTAGGAAACCAACATCTAATAGGCCGGCAGAACATAGAAAAGTTAACTCTCAGCTACATGAAAATGTTGAAAAACTTCAAAAGGAATTGAAAGATAAAGAACAATCTTTGGAGAAATTTGTAGATGGGAGAGAAAATTTATATGCCCTATTAGGAACAAGAATAAATTTCAATAAGGAAGGGATGGTCTATAATCCCACGAACAAAAAGTAAGTAGGCGTAAAAACCATCACTTTTGTGTCTTCTGTAGGTGCATCTAGCTCAAACTCTAAACCTACTCAAAGCAAGGGAAAAGAAAAAATGGAGGAGCCTCAAACGAAAAATTCTGAAATTCCTAAGAAACCTCCACAGAAATCCAAGCCAAAACACCACAAATCTCAGTCCAAGCTAACCCACACTAAGGTTAGAAGTGGTAAAAAGGGTAGTGCTGGTAGATATTTCTCTGGGGTGAGGTCAACACATTCATGGTCAATACCCAGTCCACATGATAGAAAGCCATTCACAAGTCACCGCACATTCTATGGAAAGCTAATAAATCTACCTCATAGTAGGTGTTACTACTAGGAGCAACAGGGAATAGGTCAACATAGGTTCCCTTATAGGCTAAGACAGTCAGTAGGTCGGCCTCATTACAGTTATTAGACGTATAGACCCTGCCCTACCTACTTCCCTATGAACTACCACAATTTCTATCAGCCGAAAATAATGAATTGGAACCAAAATCAAACATTTCCACATTTCCATCACAAATCAAAAGCTAAAAATATTCCTAACTTGAAAGGCAATGTAAAGATGGAAAACAAGAACAGAAACTCTCCATCAAGCAAGGAAATGAAAAATGAGAAGAAAATTTGGATTCCTAAATCTGTGTTATCATGCTTTGCAAAGATGAATGGCTTGTTGGGACCCAATTCTACTTGGGTTCCAAAAATTGTTGCTTAATTCCCTGTGCAGGAATGTCTTGCAGCCATGTACAACATACGGTACCTTGATAGCCGCTGTTCAAGACATATGACGGGGGACAGAACGAAATTCTATCTTTTGGTGGAAAAAGAAGCTGGTCATGTCACCTTTGGAGGTAATAAAGGCAAAATCATTGGTTCATGTGAAGTGGGTAAGAATCCCTCCAATTCAATTGAGAATGTTTTATTGGTTGAAGGTTTGGCATACAATCTATTAAGTATAAGTAAATTATGTGAGAAAGGACATAAGTAGTGTTTAACTCTCATGAATGTAAATTTTTGGAACCAAATTCTAATGAAACCAAATTTTCTGGTAAAAGAGTCAACAATGTATACATGATTGACTTAGATGATCTAGCTCATGTGAATCTTTATCTTGCTGCACCAAAATCTGATCTTGCATGTTTATGGCATCGTAGACTAAGACATGCTAGCTACAATGTCTTACATAAACTTATGAAACATTCAATGGTAAAAGGTTTGTCTAAACTCTCTTTTAAACAAAATAATAAAATCTGTGATGCATGCACCCAAGGCAAACAGACTAGGAAATCGATCATTCAAAAATAGAACTGAAAGTTTATCATCTAAACCACTTGAACTAATTCATATGGACTTCTTTGGGCCAACAAGAACTGCTAACTTAAGTGGTAGAAGATATGGCTATGTGTTAGTGGATGATTTCTCTAGGTTCACATGGGTGTTCTTTCTTGCGCACAAGAATGATGCTTTTGGTAAGTTTTAGGCACATTACATGAAGATCATTCAAGATGGTGAGTTCATGATGTGACACGACCTAGGGATGAGTTAAGACCGACCAAATGACCTTCTGACCTAGATTTGCAAGCATGCAACTTTGACGGCAGACTCACTCAGGCAAGCTCACTCGCGTAGCACACACTCGGGTCCGTAGATGAATCGGCGATAGTGAAGAGGGTCCGAAGTGGGACCTTGACGCTCCGAGGGGATTGGCTAGCTTGGGGAGGACCCCTAAGGGTCTGGGATGCCCAAATCAACAGGCGGCCAGCACGCTGAGGGAGTGGGATGTATGGGCTCTCTCACAACTCACGCCGCGGTGGCACTCAATTTGATGACAATTTGGGACCAGGCACTCTCTCACCATCCGACGGAGCTAAGAAGCAATACTAATTAAGCAAAATAAACCAGCAATGAGAGAGGGCCAGAAGCTCACCTGATCAGCATGAATATGCCGATCCCGGTCGAAGATGATGGCGAGCGGGGAGGTGTGGGTATGCACCCACACGCCGCGCCGATGTAGCTTCGGATGGCGACCTGCTAGTACAATCACTACGCCCTCGCAGAGGGGTTGGACTGAGGGTAGGGGAAATTATATTACATCCAAACACTACCTCCCATTGGGAGGGGCTTTAAGCCGGCCAGGCGGGGTGGGGGAAACCAAGCAAAAGCTGAATTGCCGAACTGTGCTGATCCTGGCCGCCCTGGATCAGCAAGATAGGAGGTCGGTGTTGTCGCCGCCACTGACTCCTCCAACTGCTGGTGATGATAGGACCAGTGCCAAAACATCCTGGGTTGGCCCAGGAAGACGCAAAAATTTCTGGAGATTATTCTGATGCCGACGGTGGCCGAGGCGGGGTCGGGACTAGGGCTGGTTGGACCTGGCTTTGGATGTCCCAGAACTTCTGCTGCTAGAAGAAGTGGTCACCACGAACACTCCCAGGGTCCGATGAGGGCGGGACTAGAGTCGTTAAGATCGTGGACGAGTCCTCTTCGATTAGAGACCAACGGGGTCGCCGAAAGAGGTTGGAGTAGACTGTGAGAACCAGAATGGTGAGAAGGGTTGGATCTGGCTCAGGGGAATCTGACCTGCGCACTCCGGGGAGAAAAAATGGAACTCTATGCTCCAGGGTCCAAATTATGAACCTGGCTCTGATACCAATTTGATGTGACACGACCTAGGGATTTGTTGAGACCGACCAAATGGCCCTCTCACCTAGATTTGCAAGCATGCAACTTTGACGACAGACTCACTTGGGCAAGCTCACTCACGTAACACACACTCGGCTCCGTAAACGGACCGGCGATAGTGAAGAGGGTCCGAAGTGGGACCTTGACGCTCCGAGGGGATTGGCTAGCTTGAAGAGGACCCCTAAGGGTCTAGGGTGCCCAAATCGACGAGCGGCCATCACGCCGAGGGCGTGGGATGTAGGGGCTCTCTCACAACTCACCCCGCGGTGGCACTCAATTTGATGACAATTTGGGACCGTGCACTCTCTCACCATCCGACGGAGCTAAGAAGCAATACTAATTAAGCAAAATAAACCAACAATGAGAGATGGCCAGAAGCTCACCTGATCAGCGTGAAGACGCCGATCCTTTCCGAAGACGATGGCGAGAGGGGAGGCGTGGGTATGCACCCTGATAAGTGTGCATTTTCACATGTTAATTAATGTTATAACACACTTATATGAGCTTTAATATACATCACTATGTATTTATCACACTTAATTTTAATTTTAGATCAAAATATTTAATTACCTGATTTAATTAAATTTTGATTCTATTTTGAAGTCACAAAGAAGATCACAACAAGAAGAATAAAAAGAAAACAGATAAGAAGACAAATGGGCCAAAGCCCATTCACACATCCAAAAGTCCATGGCCAAACAAGTCCAATCTCAGTTCAAATAAAATAAAAGAAAAAAGAGAGAAAAAGAAAAGTAAAATAATTGTTTATATATATATTAGATATATATATTTATATCATATATCTATAGCATGCAACTAAGGATGTCTTCACGTGAGAATGCCTTCACGTGAGAATGGCTCCACTTGCAACGCGCCAAGGACTTCAAGGGCTCTCCAACAAAGGCTTCACGAGGGCCTTCAGCACGTGGCCATTCAACATGCATGCAAGGGCCATGGCAACTTCAGGTTGGTCGAGCAGCAGGCGACATGCGCGCGTCAATAGCAGCGGCTTCGGGGGGGTCAACGTGCGAGGCAGGTCGGCCAAGGCTTCCACGCGGGTCAGCGAATGCAGGCGCTGGTAGGCATACGCTGCACACGCCGTACGCTGGCAGGCGATGGCGGGCTTCCAACACAAGGCGTTCGGGAGCACATGGTGCCAAGCGCGGAGCAACGTGGCTTCTAAATGGCCAAGTCAGTGCCAGGCGAGTCAAAAGCAGACGGTCAGTTCTTCAGCAAAGGCAGGCGGCTTCGTCGGCAATAGGCGGATAAGAGAGAGAGAGAGGAGTGGGTAGAAAAAAATGTACATGGATTTAGATTTTCAACAAAAGTTGTACGGAGTGTTCATATGGAGAGAAACAGTGTAATTTTGGCCCAATAAAATGGGTCTTTGTTGTTATGTTTGGGAAGGTTCTCTGGCCTTAGGATGGGTTACGTAGGTTACATTTTGCAAGTGTTGGTTTGTAGGTTTTGGGTTGTAATTAGTGTATTGTGATGAGTTTTTATGAAATCTTAGTTATTTTGGCCTTGCTTAGCCCTTTACATGCTTATTTGTTCTCCCTTTCAATTTATGGTCTTCTGCAAACTTCTTTAGTTTTCAATGCTCTACATTTTCTTTCTCTACCTTTTCCTCTAAATCTTCTCCGTGTTTAAGCTATTGCACATTTTTTCACTTGCTGTCCTGGCATGTTACTGTTCATCCGAGTTGTTACCTTCTGCTATTCCTCCGTTTTGAAGCCCTTCCAATCCTCTTTTCTATCTGTATTCTTCATGAAAGTTGTTCCGCTCTTGTAGATCTAGATTTTCTTCTTCTACCACTTCCTCTAATTCTTTGTCATTTTTATGTTATATTTATTTTACCACAGTTTTATTTTCTGCTCTGTTACTGTTCACTCGCGCCTATAGATATTGGTATTTCATATTTTTCACCTTTTCCCTCTCGTTTTTTGTCTCTGCACTCTTCATGAGACTTCTTCCTAACCCTCCGATCTTCAACTTTCCCTTCTGTCACTTCTTCTATTTCTCTCTGGTTTTAAAGTTATTTCTCTCCTTAACTCGCCCTTTTTTTAGTATAATCTTCTCAATATTCTTATTCCATCCATCCCTTCTGCTTTCATCTAAAACATCCCAATGCGGAGTTGCTTCTTTCGGTCCTCTCACGGCGGCGTTTTACACCTAAGCAGGGTGACGATCAACGGCTCAACACGGCGTGGACGGCGTCACTCTTCCGATTCTTCAACTCATTTCTTCCACTTATTCTTTTAATTTAGTTGTACTTTTAATTTTTATTGCTTCTTTAGCATTAAAAAAAATCATGTTGGCAATCTATCACTCTCAAATTTCTCTTCTCAACCCCTCTTAATTTCTTTATTTAGATTTATTTCTCATGCATGTTGATTTTATATTTTTTATACGAACGCACTCAAAATCAAAAATTCTTTCTCAAATACATGAATTTTCCAACTGAATTTAAATGAAAATATTTCCTCCTCGTGGGATCGACCCGTTCTTACAACTTTACTCGTGTTTTCAAATCCATTTAAGTGAGTGAGTGCGGTTTTATAAATTTTGAATTATGCGACATGACATTTTTAAACGACGGGTGCCGAGCGCATCAATTTTTGGCGCCGTTGTTGGGGAGGAAAAATATTTTTTTATAGTTGGATATTCTGGTGTTTGATGTGTATATTTGTATATTAACTTTTTTATTTTTATTTTGCAGGAAAAAAAATTTGAAAATTAAAGAAAGAGAAAAATTAGACCTGAAATTCCCAGATAATTTAGTGTCGCTGAAACTCTGGAACTGTAGCAGTCACGCGTCGCTAAAGTGCTGAAACGTAGGTACAAATTCTATTTTTTTAATTTCTGAAAAAATCTTCAAAAAAATCTAAAAAAATTCTGAAAAAATCTCTTAAAATCAAAAAAATTAAAACACATAAAAACATCATTTTAGGTTTTATTTTGTAATAAATTTGCGTCGCTTTGTTATTTTATTTTTTATAACTTCTTGCATTCATCTCTTATTGAAAATTTCAAAAAAAAAAATAATCTCTGAAAAAAATTCTCTGAAAAAGAAACAGAAAACTGGAAAATCACATAAACATATTGGTCTCATGCAATCTTGTTTTCATTATAGATGCATATTGTTCATGCATTTTAGTTGATTCTCCATTTATTTGCATCAATTGAAAAATTAAAAAAAATAATCTCTAAAAAAATTAGAAAATAGAAAACAAAATTTTGTTTCTTTTTAATCATGATATCATGACTAGTTGCATCTCTTTCATGTATTGTTACATTTATATAATGTGAAAAAAAAATTTAAAAAATGAAGCATGTCTCCTTTTTTACATCTTCTTAAAAAATCAACAAATATAAAAATCAACAAATATGAAAAAATAAAAAAATAAAAGACGAGGGATCGTGATCCAAGTAAGTATCTCAATCCTCCCTCTTGTGATTTAATTTATTTTCTGTATTTTGTTAACTTTTATATTTAGAAAAATCTCAAAAAAATTGTGCTGGCTAGATAGCTTCATTAACTAAAAAAACACTTGCACAAAAAAAATAAAAATAAAAGACTTTATTCAAGAATAGAAATCACATCATCCATGTTTTAGGCCATGCATCATTTAGCATAGGATATTTTCTTGTTATTTACTTTATGCATTGTCTTTTGGAGATTGCAAGGGACAAGATACTAACTAATTATCCTAGTCTTGATAGGTTCGGCGCAAGGATTCAGAGGGGGGTGAATGAATCCCACCCTTAAAAACTTTTCGCTCAATAAAAGACTAGAACATTATCAAATGCAAGATGGACAGTCTGAAGAACAAATTGAATTTTCTTTTAAACCAATGAGCAAATATATATAAGGCTCACCTAAATAAGCAACTAGCAGAAGCAGAAGAATGCAATCAACTCTCAGCACGGATACAAACAAGAATGCATAAAGCAATCTGTAAAGGGGGGTAGAAGATAAGGAACAAACGCACAAGCCCAATCACACAACATAGAAGATTTTTAGGTGGTTCGGTCACCAAGACCTACATCCACCCCTCACTCCCAACCGGAGTGAGGATTCCACTAGCAACGCTAGCACAGTAGACTCAGTCTGCAAACACTTGCTGCCAAACAGCTTGACTAGGGAAACGGCCTCTCCTCTTCCTCCAGATCGGAGGGACACCCCAAGTGACTCCCAGCCACTTGGAAACCAGAGACCGAAGTCTCTCTTCCTCCAGACTAGGAGGGAACCCACCAGTGACTCCCCGTCACCAGCAAACCAGAGGTCGAAGACCTCTCTTCCTCCAATCGGAGGGACCCCTGGACTTGCAACCCACAAGCCCAGAACCGGAGATCAGATCTCCCTTCCTCCAAACCGGAGGGAACACACAAGTGACTTCCAGCCACCTGCAAACTAGAGGTCGCAGACCTCTCTTCCTCCAGACCAGGAGGGACCCAACCTCAGTCCAGAGGATCGGAAGTAAAACGCTAACCAACTGAAAAAGGAAAAATAAGAAAAAAAAATACACAGCGATCAGAAAGCTGTAAAGAAAGATAACACAGATGTGACTCGCATGGAGCTGACTGGCCTGGATTTGATCCACGGTCCAGTAGACAGATCTTCAGGTAAGCTTCTCTTCCTCTTCTCTTCTCTCTCACTTTCTTTTTCTCTTAACCCTCACGAGCTCTCTAACTCTCTCTTTCTCTTCTTTTCCTTCTGCTCTTCTTCTCTTTCTTTTCTTCTTCTTTCGCAGGCTCTCTCTGTCTCTTCTCTTCTCTTCTCCTTCTGCTTTCTACTACAGCTCTTTTCTTCTTCTGCTCTTTCACTCTCTCGATCTCTTTTCCTCTATTCTCTTCGGCTCACGCTCTCTCTTGCTCGATCAGCCTTTCTTCTTTTTATAACAGCAGCCAGCAGGAGGGCAGCACTGGGCGCGTGTGGCTTCCACATTTCCCGCCCAGAACTTTTGGCCACGTGTCAGTCTCTCAGCCAGCTTCAGCACACGTGTCACAATCCTGTCTGCCCTTCCAGCCTCGGATCACGTGCCGCCCAGTCACTGGGGAATATTCTTCCTCGGACCACCTTCTTCTTTTTGTTCTTCTTCTTCTCCTGCAAAGAGATTAAAACCATTAAAACTCAGGGCCACAAAAACTAAAACTGCATGAGGTAAGTGATAGCAATACGAGATGCACTATACTGAGAATGACACGAGATACACAAGATGACTACATCACGAAATAAAGAGAGAATGACACGAGGTCAGATGACTACAGCACGAGATAAAGAGAGAACGACACGAGGTACCACAGTAACAAGGCTAACACTACAAAGAGAACGACACGAAGTCAGATGAGAACAGCACGAGGTGAGAAGGAAATAACACGAAGTAAAACGGTAGTAAAACACGTGATCAGAGGAAACCTGGACGAAGATAGAAAGAAGCAACACGAAGACACAAATACAAAAACAACATGAAGACACAAAAATAACAACACGAAGACATAAAAAATGACTCGAATACAAAATTGCTCGAACTTACGAACGACTCGAAGACGAGGACGACACGGACTGAAACCAACTCGAAGACGAACACAGAACCCTACACGAAGTGTGGTCACAAAATAAGAAAGGACATGGGGTCTAGGAAAAATAACACGAAGAAGACAGGAACGGCTACAACGACACGTGATAAAACAGTGAAAGAAGGAAAATGACTCGAGTAACTACAATAAATGACACGAAAACACAAGAGCAAAAATAAAAGGGATGACTCGAGATGAGCAACTAAATACTGAAGAAACGACACGAGGTTCACAGGAAAACGACTCGAAGTTCATCGGAACAAATCGAGCTGCTTCAGTAAACAGCACGAAGATAATCAATAAACATAGTTGGAACAACACGACGTACAAAAGGACAACACAAAGTGTAGTAAACACAAACAACACGAAGTATGAAAGGAACAGTATGGACATACAAGGTACTACCTCATAGCAGTTTTCCTGTTAATCATGGAAATTTCAAATGCATAACATTATGCAAGATATCTGATTAAAATGACAATATTTAACATAGTGATGCTCATCATCAAAACACTAGGGAAGTCACAAACAAGAAAGCTGTGAACAACAAGGCATATTGTACAGACTTCAATCAATATGCATCAGACGACTGTGTATGGACTTGAAGACCCTTAGCCAATGTATAGACTTCAAGTGGAGACCAATGTGTAGACTTCACGTGAAAGCCCAATGTGTAGACTTGTCGAATGGCTCAGCAATGTATAGACTTGGCGAACCACGGTCCAATGTATAGACTTGAAGCCTTAAGACGCAGCATGAGACGCTGGCTGAGACGGACGCTGTACATACTTGCTAAGTGAAATGCTTCGTGAGACACAGCAAGAGACGGTCAACGAGACGCTGACAGAGACGGTCCACTGTACATACTTGATGCATGTGAACATGGAGATGGATGTATAGACTTGATGCCTGTAGTAGTGTATAGACTTTGGACTTCGCCATGCTTACACTAAGCGATGTACACACTTGCCGCCTGACTAATGTGCATGACAATGTATAGACTCGATGAACTATAAAATGAACATATCAGCAGAGAAGCAATGCACAGAATAGAAATCAAGCACAAACCAATTTATCACAGCATGACTCAAGCAGACACATGCATTCTTCACAATTCAGACATGGCACACTCATGCAATCTCCCACAGAATAGATCAGACACATTCAAGACAATGTGGTGACTCATTCATGTTGCTATCATTAAAACACCACATCATCAACAAAGCACAAGAGGCACAACAATCTCCCCCTTTTTGATGATGGCAACATAATGAGTCACACTGACTCATCAAACTATTCTCCCCCTTTGACATAATCAAAAAGAAGGGAAATGGTTTGATAGTCAAATGCTGCACACAAAGACAGCACATAAATGTAGAGAATGAGTCATGGTACTTTAAAATGAAGATCTCCCTTATGACAATGAAACAGCTCTCCCCCTATCAACATGCATGATTGACTACTCTCCCCTTAGATGTTAATAAACCATAACTTTCCCTGAAGCATAGGAATGGACTCTGGTTATCTAATAAATCAATCTGAAATCAGCCATTACAAAGAATCTGAATTCTGGTGAAAATACCACAGAATCAGAACTTATTGCAGAACAAGATGGAAGATTCAAATAGTGTGGAGAGAAATACATCTCAGGAATCAATCTGAAATCCACCACCATAAGGATTCTGAAGTTCAGAAGGCTGCAAGTGAACAAGGTAATAATGGGAGTGGCACCTCACATTTGTATGGTCAGAAAAATGCAGATGGAATCAGTCAACTGATAAGAGAGGAGTTGACTATACAGTTTTTGTTGATCATGCATGAATCTGATCATGAGGGATTTGAATGCATACATCACTTCAATAAGTCTTAAAAGATGTAGACTCTTCTATCATAAGGAGTTATGAAGTGGCAACTGAACCAATCTGATTTAATTTTGATGTATACCAACTTTACCAAATTAAACTCAATACTCATATCTGAATCTAAGTTTTAATAAAAGTGAACCAAATAGTCAGAAAATACTCAAAAACAATCATCTTTTATCTTACACATATGATCTTAATTGCATCTTTAAAAAATACACAGGTTAGTACTGAAGTTAAACACTTTTTCAAGAACATGAGTTGATAGATTTTTCAAGATAATTTTATTTGAAGCACATTATATTTTTCCTGAGCAATTTAAGTTGATCATAACCTTTTTACATGAGGCATAACAAGTTTTAGTTGAAGTGACCCAGTTACTCAGTGTGATAACTGGCATTGCCTCTCACTTTGAGAGCAGAGTTAGCAATATGAGTGTCTTTTTATATGAGAAGACACCTTTATCAGAGGCCAGACTCC
The DNA here is from genome assembly GCA_022559845.1 of Amorphophallus konjac. NCBI lineage: Eukaryota > Viridiplantae > Streptophyta > Magnoliopsida > Alismatales > Araceae > Amorphophallus > Amorphophallus konjac. The sequence goes on along the minus strand of CM040125.1, from coordinate 111,149,274 downwards.
CAGCTACTCAACATAAATAAGCTATTGCTCTGTCAAGTTTTGTTTCACTAAATTTTTATCAGAGATAACTGTGGCACCTCATGACATGAGTTACTTTATTTCATTGATAAAGAACTCAGTTTCTCAGTGACCGAGTCATTGCTCTGAATTCAAAATTTTTCATTTAGTCAACTTTTTCAAGTTAATGTTTAACCACAACACTCACTCTATGTATCTCTACCAAAGTAGCCTAGATTTCAATTTTTCAGATATCAGATGAGAGACTTTAAGGATTACATGACACAAGAGGTTAAAGTATATTAAACCTTATCATTCAAATATTTTCAATTCATTTAATTACAAAGCTGATAATACATTAATCTTATATCAGTCTGATTCAGTGATAATTCTTAAACCCATATGATAGGAGTTTCTACCAAAATCTCAGACTGAATTGCATGACATGCAGCTTAAGTTCCTCAGATCAGAACAATAAATTTAGCTGACCAACAATTCAATAAAGGAGCCAAAATAGTCACACCAGCTAAGAGGTATATGAAGGAAGAGTACAAGCTGGTGGAAGAGTCAATCAGCAAGAGAGAATAAAGGTTTAAAGTCATTTCAGTCAGATAAAATGAGACACTCCTTCTTCAACAGATTGAGGATTGGCAGCCAAATTTTCATATTCAAGAAGGTATGAGCTCAAAATAGTCAATTGATGATTTGAAAGAGTGGAGAGTGTGAATTTCAAATAGTGACAACAATATAATAATGCTCCCCCTGTCTATATGCAATGAATGAGGGTATGAATGCCAATAAGATGAATATCAAGCTGAAAACTTATTCAGATGTATGCATCCAAGCCATTTCTGTTTAGATTTTTAAAAAAATTATTAATATGCAGGACACAGCTCTTCATAAGGACTAGACCCATGGTTCTAGCTGGAGAACCTGGTCACAAGGACCATTCGAATTCAGTTCAACATATGACAAGAGAAAAACATCATATATGCAGAATTAAAACTCAATAGCTGAGTCTGGAATACAGACTGATCAGCTAGGCAAGAGAAGCTCATACATCAGACACACACATCAACATGAAATTCTCATTTTTTCATACTCACAATTCCAGATGATGGAATTTAAAGTAAGGTTCAGAATTGACCTGAATTGAGTCCTGGGATTTTCCTTTTTTGAGTGCCTTGGTTAATTAACCCCTCTTTATTCATTCCAAGGCATACCTGTAGCAAAACAGCCTTGGGTCCTGTTTTATCCCTACCAGGTGTTCTAAGCAATTTCTTAGCAGTATTATCATCATGATCCACCAGGTAATAGTTATCCATGAAATGACCAAATTTTCCACAATCTCTACATGATGTAGCAAACCTTGAATTCTTTTTGTGGACATTATTATCATCATGGAATCTATGTGAGTTGCATGAAAATTTTTGTAACTTGCATGAGGTTTTGATTTAGCATTGTCTGCCCACAAGCATTCAGAAGCTCGGTGGCCAGGTTTTCCACATTCAAAACATACAAGAATCTTTTCTTTAAAAATAGGTTTATTCTACCAAGAAAATTTTTATTTGCAGGGAATTTATCAAATTTAGAATTAAAATATTTTCCCTGAGCATACCAGCAGTCCTTGACTGCATGCCCATACTTGCCACATTCAAAACACCTTAGGTGCTTACCTCTTGAACCATTATATCCCATGAAGTCCTAAACCAACACTCAACAGTTTTATGACCACGTTTGTTACAATTATAACAAATGATGTGTTGGTTTGAAGCATACATGTTTCTTTTGGGGTGTTGATGAACAGAAGACCTAGCATGCATTTTATCATCTTGTTTCATGATGAAACAGGCATCCATGAAATGACCATGCCTACCACAGTAATGACAAGATGTATCAGACTTCCTAGTAGCATGATTTTTACCAAATGAATTTCTCGAATGCAATGTTTCACTTGCATGCCCATCTTCAATCAATAATCTGCAATCATCCATTACATGGCCTACCTTGCCACAATAATGGCATGAAACACTCTTATCAGATGCATACGGATAATTAATTGAGCTATGAGCAGTATGCATTGAGTCATCAGATGCAGTATAGGTAGCAGATTTAAAGACACAAGTAGGGACATGTTTATCCTTGTTTTTCTTACCATTTTTGCTCATTTGTTTACCCTTGTTCACAACTTTTATTTGTTCTTCATTTTTCTGGGCCTTGAATTGGAAAACAGATGATGTAGATGTTTTAGGAGGCCCAGAGCAGCTTGCAATGTCAGAGCTGCGAACAAAAGTAGTGTACAACTTTTTCTTAACAGATTTTTCAATTTGGGATTTGCATCCTTGCTCTCCACTTGATTTAGTGGCGTTATCACACAGAGGAACATTCATTTTCTCTTTTCCCTTGGTAGATTTAGACATGGAACTAACAAGGTTACTTATTTCATATTGCAGAGAACAAATTTTGAGTTCTGAATTAGTCAAGTCTTCCTCACATGAGATAATTTATCTCTGCATGACATTATTCAAATTTTTAACAATTTCTAGTTCCTATTTTAGTTTCAATTCATTCTCAAATTGAATTTCCTTATCAAGCATTAAAAGCTTCTCAGACATAGCAGAGTTCAGTAGCTTCAGCTCCTCATTTTCCTTTCTTATTTGTTCATTCTGAACCAGTTCATCAATTAGGATTTGATCTTTTCCTAGTGAATTCAGCTCATTCTCTAGTTCAGAAATTTTATCAGTAAGTTCATTATTTTTGTTTTTCAGCACAGAAATGTGTTCTTTATGCTTGTCAAGTTCAGTTTGATTTTCTTGTTGGAGCCTTTTAGCCTTTTCATTTTCAAGTTTCAGTTGATTCATTTCTGAGCCTGTATTTCCAGCTTCTTCTAATTGCTTCTTATAGTTCTGAATATCAATCAGATAAGCATCATGAGATTGTTTCAATTTTGAACAATTTTCACATGATAAATCAGAACAATTTTGATCAATCTTTTTCTTTAGTCTTTTATTTTCATATTTTACTTCTATTCTTCTACTCTTACTGCAGCTCTTTTCTTCTTCTACTCTTTCACTCTCTCGATCTCTTTTCCTCTATTCTCTTCGGCTCACGCTCTCTCTTGCTCGATCAGCCTTTCTTCTTTTTATAAAAGCAGCCAGCAGGAGGGCAGCACTGGGTGCGTGTGGCTTCCACATTTCCCGCCCAGAACTTTTGGCCACGTGTCAGTCTCTCAGCCAGCTTCAGCACACGTGTCACAATCCTGTCTGCCCTTCCAGCCTCGGATCACGTGCCACCCAGTCACTAGGGAATATTCTTCCTCGGACCACCTTCTTCTTTTTGTTCTTCTTCTTCTCCTGCAAAGAGATTAAAACCATTAAAACTCAGGGCCACAAAAACTAAAACTGCATGAGGTAAGTGATAGCAATACGAGATGCACTATACTGAGAACGACACGAGATATACAAGATGACTACAGCACGAAATAAAGAGAGAATGACACGAGGTCAGATGACTACAGCACGAGATACCATAGTAACAAGGCTAACACTACAAAGAGAACGACACGAAGTCAGATGAGAACAGCACGAGGTGAGAAGGAAATAACACGAAGTAAAACACGCGATCAGAGGAAACCTGGACGAAGATAGAAAGAAGCAACACGAAGACACAAATACAAAAACAACATGAAGACACAAAAACAACAACACGAAGACACAAACACAGAAACAACACGAAGACATAAAAAATGACTCGAATACAAAATTGCTCGAACTTACGAACGACTCGAAGACGAGGACGACACGGACTGAAACCAACTCAAAGACGAACACAGAACCCTACACGAAGTGTGGTCACAAACAAGTAAGGACACAGGGTCTAGGAAAAACAACACGAAGATAGAAGATAGGAACGGCTACAACGACACGTGATAAAACAGTGAAAGTAGGAAAACGACTCGAGTAACTACAGTAAATGATCCGAAAACACAAGAGTAAAAATAAAAGGGATGACTCGAGATGAGCAACTAAATACTGAAGAAACGACATGAGGTTCATAGGAAAACGACTCGAAGTTCATCAGAACAAATCGAGCTGCTTCAGTAAACAGCACGAAGACAATCAATAAACATAGTTGGAACAACACGACGTACAAAAGGACAACACGAAGTGTAGTAAACACAAATAACACGAAGTATGAAAGGAACAGTACGGACATACAAGGTACTACCTCATAGCAGTTTTCCTGTTAATCATGGAAATTTCAAATGCATAACATTACGCAAGATATCTGATTAAAATGACAATATTTAACATAGTGATGCTCATCATCAAAATACTAGGGAAGTTACAAACAAGAAAGCTGTGAACAACAAGGCATATTGTACAGACTTCAATCAATATGCATCAGACGACTGTGTATGGACTTGAAGACCCTTAGCCAATGTATAGACTTCAAGTGGACACCAATGTGTAGACTTCACGTGAAAGCCCAATGTGCAGACTTGTCGAATGGCTCAGCAATGTATAGACTTGGCGAACCACGGTCCAATGTATAGACTTGAAGCCTTAAGACGCAGCATGAGACGCTGGCTGAGACGGACGCTGTACATACTTGCTAAGTGAAATGCTTCATGAGACAAAGCAAGAGACGGTCAACGAGACGCTGACAGAGACGGTCCACTGTACATACTTGATGCATGTGAACAGTGAGATGGATGTATAGACTTGATGCCTGTAGCAGTGTATAGACTTTGGACTTCGCCATGCTTACACTAAGCGATGTTCACACTTGCCGCCTGACTAATGTGCATGACAATGTATAGACTCGATGAACTACAAAATGAACATATCAGCAGAGAAGCAATGCACAGAACAGAAATCAAGCACAAACCAATTTATCACAGCATGACTCAAGCATACACATGCATTCTTCACAATTCAGACATGGCACACTCATGCAATCTCCCACAGAATAGATCAGACACATTCAAGACAATGTGGTGACTCATTCATGTTGCTATCATTAAAACACCACATCATCAACAAAGCACAAGAGGCACAACAAGTGTGACATGCATATTGCATAAGAACCCCTTGTTTGAAATTGTGGTGTGCTTTTCATTTCAAAACACTCTAAGGGCAATACCCCTAAATAATATATGGTGGGGATTTCATCACCATTCCTTAGCCCACAAACAACATTTCTCTTGCATCTTTGCATAACCTAAGCCTTAAATAAAACCCAGTAGACATTGGCCCTAGGATCACATTGTGATTTTAGTACGATTTGAATTTATCATCTTATGGAAACCGGTGCCTAAGGCAAGATGGTCGGACGGCAAACGCCTTAAGCGGGCTAGTGGTTTACTAATTATGTCCCTACGAAAGTAGGGGGAGCCTTCCACTATCCCACCCCTTAACTGGCCGGTGGAAATATTGAGGGTGAACTTAAGTTGTAGTTTAGTCATTTTGTGAAATCTCATTTGTAAGTCTAAGTCATATCTAGGTCGTTAGGTAATTTGTGTGACAATTTGTTTGTATCTACATAAAAATAAAAAAAATAAAAAGAATAAAATAAAAAAAGAGATCAATAAAGGGAAAATTAAATTTTAAAAAAATTAAAAAATTGAATAAAAATATAATTGAAAAAATTTGAAAAATCTTTTTAGGATCCAATCTATTTTTAATGGTCATCTATCTTAGAGGGAAACCCAAACCCATGAAGGAACACTTTATTCCTTCTACTTATAAACCCTCCACTTGTATCGAACTACCTGACATTCTGGTGGATCATTATGAGATTAGCCCCCGTATCATCCAGATGCTCACATCTTTTTATGGGAAACCCAATGAAAATCCTTATGAGCATCTAGATGCTTTTCTAGAAATTTGCTCGCTGGTCAAAATCCAAAACTTTAGTGATGATGCCCTTAAGTTGATCTGATTTCCATTCTCATTGAAGGATAAAGCAAAATGTTGGTTACAGAGTTTTGGAAAGACCATCAGGACTTGGGAAGTTATGCAGTCAGAATATTTGAAAAAAATTTACCCCATAGTCCGGACTAACATTATGAGAAGGGCGATTATGAGATTTACTCAACTTCCAGGAGAGCAACTTCATGAATCTTGAGAGAGGCTGAAAGATTTGTTACGTCAATACCCACATCATGGGTTGCCCAAATGACAAATTATGTTTACATTTTATGAGGGGTTATCTGAGTATGATAGGCAAATGGCGGACACATGTTGCGGAGGGGCATTCATGAATAAAAGTGAAGACGAGGCTTATGATCTGTTTGAAATTTTGATTGAAAATTCTATGAATACTGCCTCAATCTCATTTCATAAACGATGCGTAGGACCTTCCAGATAGGCTACAAATCCAATCCAAACTTCCAAGGAAGCCTGTGATTTCTGTGCCAGTTTCACTCACCATGTGAGTCAGTGTCCTACTATAGCCCAACTCCCACTGGTCATTCAAGCTCAAGTCTAAAATGCCCTAGGGTTCTCTCCACGCTAGTGTGATATCTTTTCAGATGATTATAATCTTGGATGGAGCAATCATCCAAATTTATCTTGGATGGATCCAACATTTCACGCCCATCTGTCTAAACTTTCACCCCAAGCAGCCCACGAGCGGCCCATGTGTACTCAACTTCTGCCTAACTCATCTCACCCAAATTTCAAAAGTAACATCAATACTAGGGGTGATTCACCGAGCCACTACTTTGAACCTCAAATTATGTACTCTCAGTCTACTTACTAGGGCCCTCCTTCAAAATTTAACCAACTCCCTCAATACGTGAATGATGATGATGATGATCTTCTGCCAGTCATTTTAGCTCAAAATATCACTACTGGGAGTAAGGGGGAGTGCACAAGCAATACCATGCTGGAGGATGGGATGGCAGTAGGGGGTGAATTGAAGGATAATGATGCTCATATTGATATCGTCACCCCATTCTATGAATGTTTTGAGATTGAGAATACCATACTGAAGAATAGTGACCCCAACAACTCAATTGAGGATATACATGACGAGGAGGATTGTTGTGTGGTGAATAATCTTGTTGAGTTAATGAAGATGAATCTCGAATATCCTCCTCCTCTTGATGAGTGTGATGAAGGAGTCCTAATAGAGAAATTCATATTTGATCTTACCTATGATGAAGGGACCGAGCTGGAAAAATTAATGAAGAGGCGTGATCTCGCGCGGGTCCTGAGCGGGCAGAAGATCACCGGATTATGAACTGCAAGAAAGGGAAATGGATCAGGGGGCCCAGGGATGAGTCCCTGGGGTAAATCATCCGATGCTTAAGTCAGTAAAGCTATGGTGAGAGCAATATAGGGAGGAAGTAGCTTCTGCGCGAGATCCCTCTCCACCAGAAGGGTGAAGTGGTTCCTACTCAGGGGTTTGGGCGTGAGGTTGCCCTTACCTTTCGTCGGAGGGTATTCCTGGGTTAAATAGTGTGCCGCCGTCCGGAGTCCTGTAAGTCGAGGGGTTTCAGGTGGGAGTTACGTCCTCAACGTGGACTTTTACTGCCTCATCGTTGGAGCATTATCACCTTGGGGAGCTGGAGTCCCTCACCCTTATAAATTCCTGCTCACAGAGGACTCTTAACGGCTGCATGGATAAGCAATCGACGGTCGACCGTTTCGAGCTTAGGGGGGGCCAGCCATATCCGGGCGATGGGCCTACCTCGGACGGAGATGGGTCGGAATGATCGTGTGTGCCTCCCTATATCCTGGCTGAGGATAGATCGGGCGTAGATCATTCTGATGACCTGACCGTCGCTCGGGCCTTCCTAGCTTGAGGGCCGCCTAGGAAGGTTGGGTCCCCGAGCGATCTTTTATTGGGATTTTAGTCCGGAGTGGGCCCTGTGGGCTATCACTCGGGCGAGCGTGGCCTTGTTTGGTCCTGATGGGCCTAGTTCGGCTGCTGTTTGACTGGGCTGCAGAAATCCCCCTCTCCACTTGTCCCCCTCCTACTCCCGAGCCAGGGAAGGCTCGGATGAGTAGATACTTTAGGGTTTAGGACCAGCGTGGCTCAGGTGGGTGGAGATGTGGTGGTGTGAGTAAGCCACATGTCGTGGTCACCATGGCCCGTAATGATGGTAATCCTGACGGATTTGAAACGAAGGGGCCCCCTTTTCTCGGAGGTCGGAACGGCACACCGCCTCCCGCGAGGGGATATAGGTGTTTGGGCGCTCTTCGACATTCCAGACTTCCTCCGTTTTTAGGGTCTAGCCTCCCTTCGAGTTTTTAGGCTCTTTGATGCGTCGTGAGGGCACGACGGAAGAGCAGAGGCTTCCGGCGGCGTTCGCAGAGTTGGCCGAGGTGACGGGGGAGGCCATCCGGCAGCTCCCTCTTCCCCAGAGTCTTCGGGGTCATGAGAGTGCTCTTCGTCGAGCTCTTCCTCAGAATCCATGGCTGACCAGCATTCGGGGGAGTGGAGCGATGAGCCTGTGGCGAAGGTGCCGGTCCCCAACTGCAACGAGCTAAGGGAGGCCGAGGTGAGGAGGTTAGAGCACCAGTTCTGCCTTCCCTAAAAATACTGCTTCGTTGCCGCCGCCCCGCACAAGATGAGCTTGGACTCTCGCACAGGCCATTTCTACTCCTTTCTTTTAGCGTGGAAGAGTGGGTTCCGTCTCCCTTTCGAGCCCTTCGTCCTCACGCTCCTCATTTTTTTTTCGTTGGCACCGGTTCAACTGGTGGCCAATTCATATCTTCTCCTCTCCTCCTTCCGCATCCTGTGCCGTCAGTGTAGGGTCCCCCCTTCCCTGGACCTCTTCCACTATTTCTTTGAGTTGAAAGGGCATCTGTCGGCCGGAAAGGGTTTCTATTTCATCCAGGCAAGGAGGAATAGGAGCTGCATTTCGCTGGCGGCGAAGGATTCTTCTCATAAGGGATGGAAAACCCAGTTCTTTTGGGTGAAGACGCACTTGGTGGGGGAATCTTGGGAGTGCCCGGTGATTTCGAACTTCCACCCGAATATTCTCCTCCGGCAAGACGAGTTCCCTCCACAGGTGGAGGAGTACGTAGCCATTTTGTTGAAGCATCACCGATCCACAGAGGAGCTGGTCACTCCGGAGAATGTGAAGCGATGTCTCCTCACACGGCTGCTTCCATCAGGTTCACACGCCACAAGCTCGACTTTTCTTTAGGTACCGGGGTTGCTTTTGGATTTCTGACCGTCTTCTTCTTTTGTGCAGATAGCAGGCGGGAGCCTCTGAAGGAGGCCGCTGAAGTGGTCGATCTTGGCGATGACTCGGCTGACGGAGAACCGACCGCTTCAGAGGGTCGCTCCCAAGCCCGGGACAAGGGCAAGGGGGCGGTCTCCGAGGGGACTTCTCGGCTGCGCGGGGTGAAGCGCAAGGACCCCGTAGCGGGTATGTTGTGGGCCTCCGCTAAGGCCAAGAAGCGACCCAAGAAGGCTGGGGCCGTCCCCACCGCTGGGGGCGATTCTGGCTCGGCGGTGCTCCCCTCTCCGGGGCAAGATAGGGCCGACCCTATCGAGCCAGCTCTCCTATCTGCCGAGCGAGAGGGGGCCGAGGAGACCAGGGGCACCCCGAGGGGTGACGGTGATGGGTCGGCTCTCCCCTCTGTGGGAACAGAGGGGGCCGAAGTTGAAGCAACCGCAGTCGAGGCCGGGGCGTCGGTCGAGGTGGGCGATGCCTCGGGCGGCGACGCGCGAGTCGGGACGGTCGAGGTTGGGGGTTCGCCTGCAGAGGCGTCGCCGCCCCAACCGACCGTGGCGCCAGGAGCAGTTGGGATAGAGGTTCGATCCGGGCTGACTGGCGGGGCGCCCGGCGCGGGGAAGGTTCCCATGCCGGTGGCACTGGAGAGGCTCAGCGTGTCGCGCACCTTGTACGATATGTGCAGCGGTGTTGCGGCGAGGGTGAAGGGGGGAAGCGCACGCCATTCCCCAGTCGGGCTCCTCAACGTCATTATGGAGGGCAGCCTGATCATGGCTCAGATGGGGGCCATGATGGCGGAGACTTATGGTCGGTTAGAGTCAGAGCGGTCACAGCTCGCTTGGACCCTCGGCGGGGCCGAGAGGAAGCTGGTCCGGCTCACCGAGGAGAACGAGGGGCTCCAGCGGGAGTTCTTCGCGACCAGAGAGTTGCTGCGGTCGAGTCAGCTGGAAGGCCGAGCATTGACCGAGGAACTGGCCAAGGCTTGGGAGTCGCTTTAGTGGAAGAGTAGGCTCCTTGAGGAGGAGCGCCTTGTCCGCGTCGAGCTAGATGGCCGTTGGGAAATCGAGCGCCCCGACCTAGCGCGCCGAGCGGAGGAAGCAGAGCGTCACCAGTTGGAGGCCGAGGCTTATCGTACCGAGGCAGAGAGGCGGGCAGTCGAGGCTGAGGAGCTGGCGGTCGAGGTCAGGAGGAGGCAAGCCGAGGCAAAGCGAAAGATGGCCGAACTCGTAGGAAGGGAAGGGTTGGCCAAGGTAGAGGTGGTCGAGCAGTATAAATGCTCGGAGGCCTACCAAGTCGACCTGAAGGAGGCTGCCCTTCCCTACTATGAGTTGGCTCTCCGCCAAGGCGCCCGCAAGGGCTTCAAGCAGGGCTATCACCGAGCGGTGGCCTATGCTGAAGAGCATGACTCCAGGCTCCGCTTCCCATCCGGTCAACGTTATGACTCGGATGCCTCGTCCTCCAGTTCTGCTACCTCGGCGTCGGGCGAAGAAGACCCGGAGGTCTCTCCTCTTGAGGGGTCGCCAGCTCCGGAGGCCTCGGGAGGGCTCACGACCGAGACAGTTCTCGCACAGGCGGGGGCAGTGCCTGGGTCGACAGTCACCGAGGGTACCGGGGGCAGACCGTCCGTGCCTTCCGCTTCCGAGCCGCTAGATGGGCCGAAGGCCTGATGTATCGACATGCTTTGTCTTCTCCCCTTGTCTGTCCTTTTCTCTTTTTTTTAGCAAAAAAGGACACTTCTCTATGTAATGCAATAGAGAAAAACTTTGCTTGTTGCTTGCTGTACTTGCTGTGATTTGATCAGCATATCTATAGTAGTTGGAAAGGACCGATACTTTCTGCGCAGATCTCGCGCGATGGTTGGGCAGGCGTCGGGCAGGGTGCCTTTCCATTTGATCACGCCTTGAATGCTTGGCCGCTTCGTGTGTCCTGCTGGGGGCGGAAACGAGGAGTTTGAGGTGACCAGTCATAAAGGGGAAATCCTTTCGGCGTGTTTTCGAGGAGAGAGTCTTTTAAGGCAAGCAGCCTCCCCTCGCCTTTATAAGGGACTTAGGGGCGTCTCTCCATCTACATCACTTTAGGGTTTTCTAGGATGGTCTTTCCTCTCTCCATTTCTCGTAGCGCTGAGCCTTTGCATTCAGAGCATGGAAGATCCTTTGGAAGACGATGCTGCCGATGATGGAGTGCGGCGAGTTTTTGCCGCTTCGGGTTTTGAGCAGGTCCGACGGTCGTCGCGTGGGTTTGAAGCGGGTCCGACGGTCGTCGCTCGGATCTGGAGAGGATTTTGACGAAAAAATCACGTCGTTTCCTCTATCAGTTCCAGCGACGCTTCCTGGAGGGGCGGCGAGATGGAAGACGGATGGGGGCATCCGGCATCTCCGCCACCCATCCCTCTCTGCTCGCTTCAGGGATGGGGGGAGAAGCAAATTAATCTCCCTCCTTTCCGGGCCTTCCCCTGTCTCCTCGTCCAGCTACGCTGGACTTCTTTTTCTCTTTTCTACTCTTGTGCTCTCCCCCCGTCATTTCTTTCACTCTGCGGAGGCTGCTTGCTCTCTGTACGTTCAAAAGAGTTGGCAGGTTGGAAGAGAGGAGGCCTTCATAGGCGGTCCCTCTCCCCAGCCTCTGTCAACTTGGAAGGTAGCCTTCCCCACCGCGGTCCCTCTGTCACCTTTGTCATGGGCCACCCGAGTCAACCGGATCGACCACCTTTTATCCGAGCCAGTTTCTACGCGAGGCAGAGTCAGTGGCTGGACGCAAGGAGATCAAACCGAGTCGGCCGAGCGATGGCCTCTTGCAGTGGCGCCAAATGGATTTTTTTTGTTATGCAATGTATTGGCTTTGGCCTTTCTGATGTACCAACAATCGTTTGAATGAAAAGGAATTTTATTTCACTCAAATTGTTTGCACGACTTCAAAAGTAGAACTTGCGTAGTGTGGCTGCGGTCCACGTCCGAGTGATGGGTTCTCCTTCCATTGTAGAGAGCCGGTATGCTCCTTTCCCGAGCATCTCGACCACTCGGTAGGGGCCTTCCCAGTTAGGGGATAGCTTGCCCGCCGCCTCTAGTGGTCGAGAGGCTTCGGCTTTCCTAAGGACGAAGTCTCCCGGTTGGAAGTGCCTGTCTCGGACTTTGGCATTGTAGTATCGAGCGAGGCGGCGCTGGTATTCGTCACTCGGATGCTGGCAATCTCTCGGAGTTCATCCGCTAGGTCGAGGTTCTCGAGCAATTTTCGCTCGTTTACCTCGGGCGAGAAGCAGATGACTCGGAGGGAGGGATTGGCGATCTCCAACGGAATTACGGCCTCGGCGCCATATACCAACTGGAAAGGACTTTCACCGGTTGCCGTTCTGGGAGTCGTTCTGTGTGACCAAAGTACGCTAGGCAGTTCCTCGAGCCAGCTGCCCTTGGCCTTGCTGAGTCTGGTCTTTATGCCTTTTAAGATAGTCTTATTGGTATTCTCGACCAGCCCGTTGGCCTGAGGGTGGGCGACCGAGGTGCAGTGGTTGCGAATACCTAGGTCGGCACATCTGTCTTGAAAATAACGAGAGTCAAATTGCCAGCCGTTATCGCTCACTATCACCCGGGGGATGCCGTAACGATAAATGATCGACTTCCAGATGAAACTCCAGACGACTGTCTCGGTGATCCTTGCCGTGGCTTCGGCCTCGATCCACTTGGTAAAGTAGTCGACGGTGACGATGATAAACTTCTTCTGGGCCTGAGACGTGGGGAACGGCCCAAGAATGTCGATCCCCCACCGAGCGAAGGGATAAGGCTCGGCCAGGGTGACGAGCTCCGTTGCCGGCTGATGGACTAAGTGGTCGAATCGCTGGCATCGGTCGCACTATTGCACGTAGGCCGTGCAGTCACGCTGCAGAGTGGACCACCAGTAACCGTGCCGTAGCAGGATCCGGGTGAGTGACTTTCCCCCTGAATGCGCTCCCCACAGGCCTTCATGAATCTCTTGGATAGCTCGGGTGGCTTCGTCGGGGCCGAGACACTTTAGGAGAGGACTGGAGAAAGATCTCCGGTAGAGAGTGTCGTCTAGAATGACGAAGTGCGGGGCTTGGTACTTCAATCTGCAGACCTCTCGAGGGTTGGAAGGCTCTTGAGAGTCCCGGAGCCACGACAGATAGGGGGTGCGCCAGTCGCTCGGAATGGCCAAGTCAACAGCAAGGAGCTCCGAGTCAATGCTCGGGCGCTCTAGCTCTTCAAGGAGGACTGATCGGGTACCTTCGGGGTCGAGAGAAGAGGCTAGCCGAGAGAGGGCGTCCGCTCGGGAGTTTGCCTCCCGTGCTATTCGGACTACCTCGAATTTCTCGAACTGTTGGGCCAGGGCTCTGACCAGTTGGAGGTATTTGATCATTGGTGCCTCTCGAGCTTCGTACTCGTCGTTGACTTGGCTAGCGACCAGCTGGGTGTTAGTGTGGATTTTGACTCGCTCAGCCCCAAACCGTCGGGCCATGCACGCTCCCGAGATAAGGGCCTCGTACTCGGAAGCGTTGTTGGATGCCTGAAAGCTGAACTTCAAGGCGTATTGCAGTTATGCTCCTTCGGGGGACTTAAGCAGGACTCCGGCACCGCTCCCGACCGAATTGGAGGACCCATCGACGAACAACTCCCAGGTCGGCCCGGGCGCGGACGGGGATCTTTCTTCAGTCAGAATGGTGCTTTCGGCGATGAAGTCAGTGAGCGCTTGGCCTTTCACGGCTGAGCACGGCCGGTAGGATATATCGTAGGCCCCAAGCATGATGGCCCACTTGATGAATCGTCCCGAGGCTTCGGCGTGGGTAAGGATCTTCTTCAATGGTTCGCCGGTTAGCACGGTGATGGGGTGCCCCTAGAAATAGGGCCGGAGGTGCTTGGCGGAGGTGACCAACGCTAGCACGAGTTTCTCGGTTGCGGGTTACCTCCTTTCAACCTCGTTGAGCACCTTGCTGGTGTAGTAGATCAGCCTCTCGACTCCTGAGTCATTTCTGACTAGGACCGAGCTAACCGTAGATGGCGTTGCCGAGAGATAGAGCAGCAAGACTTCACTCTGAATGGGCTTGGAGAGCACTGGGGGCGAGGCCAAGAACTCCTTGAGCTCGGCGAACGCTCTCTGGCATTCCTCATCCCATGCGAACGTAGCAGATGCCAATTGGGGCCCCCTCAACAGCTTGAAGAAGGGCAAGCATCATTCGGCCGCACGGGACAGGAACATGCTGAGAGCGGTGATACGTCCAGTTAGGCGTTGGACGTCCTTGATGCAGGTGGGCGGGCGCATGTCCAGGATGGCCTGGACTTTGTCTGGGTTGGCCTCGATCCCACGCTGAGTGACTAGGAAACGCAGGAACTTTCCGGATCTCACTCCGAAGGCACACTTGGCAGGATTGAGCTTCATGTTGTACCTCAGGAGGGTGTCGAAGGTCTCTGCGAGGTCGGTGAAGTGGTCTTCGGCCTTGGGGGTCTTGATGAGCATGTTGTCAATGTAGGCCTTGATGTTCCGACCTAGCTGTCCTTCAAACATGTGATTGACCAGCCTTTGGTACGTGGCTCCAGCGTTCTTCAACCCGAAAGGCATCCGGGTGTAGCAGTACATGCCGTAGTCGGTGACGAAGGCTGTCTTCTCGACATCTTCAGGATCCATTTTGATCTGATGGTAACCCGAATAGGCATCTAGGAAGCTGAGTATCTCATTGCCCGAGGTTGAGTCAACCAATTGGTCGATGCTTGGCAACGGATAGCAGTCCTTAGGGGTGACCTTATTCAGGTCGGTGAAATCCATGCACATCCGCCACTTGCCCGAAGCTTTCGATACCAGGACGACGTTGGCTAGCCATGTTGGGTACATGACCGATCTAAAAAGGCCCGTCTCTTGTCCCTTGGTGACCTGCGCCTTGATGATCGCCTGCTTCTCTGGTGCATGCTTCCTTCTGCGTTGTTGTACGGGCTTTACGGCAAGGTCGAGGCTGAGCTTGTGCATTACAGTCTCCTTTGGTATCCCAGGGAGTTGATCATCAGACCAAGCAAAAACTCGGATGTACTCAGAAAGGAACTTTTTATATTGCTGTTGAACCTCAGATGGTAGGTCGGCTCCGATCTTTACTCCTAGGGCCGAGTCGTCGTTTAGGAAAATCGCCAGCAATTCACCACCAGGTTCGGTGGTTGCAGATTTACCCTCGACTCCCCGGGGGTCCTTGTCCTTCCCGTCCGGCCTTGTGGCCTCTACCGAGATATTATAGCACCTTCTGGCCGCGGCCTGGTTATCTCGGACTTCCCCCAACCCATTTTTGGTGGGGAACTTCATTTTCTATTGATTGGTAGACGACACCGCTTTTATTCGGCTGAGGATTCCCCGGTCGAAGATGGCGTTGTATACTATCATACCTTTAATCACTATGAAGTCCACCATGACCGTAACGGTTTTGGGTGGGGTGCCGAGGGCAACCGGGTGGCTTAGGGCTCCCTCGGGATAGGTGGCCTGGCCATTGAACCCGTAGCGAGTAGTTCGGATCGGGCGGAGCTTAGAGGAATCCTCCCCCATCTTAAGGAAACAATCATAAGACAGTACATAAGGGGCACTCCCATTGTCGACTATAATCCTATCTACATTACAATGGTTTATTGTAGCCGAAATCATGAGGGCGTCGTCATGCGGGGTGCTCAGCCCTTCTAGGTCTCGGTCTGAGAAGACTATGACCTGGGGCTCACTCGGCGGGGCCTTTGGAGGCTCTATGGCTCGGCTCACCCACTCGGCATGATGCTTCCTTCCTCAGCCACTCTCACCCCCTGATGCTACTCCTCCAAAGATGACGTTGATGTGGACCCCTCGGGGGGCGTTGTCGATCTCCTCCGGGGCGCCTCGGTCTTCCTTACGCTCGGCTACGAACCGAGCTAGGTGCCCCTAACAGATGAGGTGCTCGATCTCGTCTTGGAGCTGGTGGCAGTCGCCGGTGTGGTGCCCGTGATCGCTATGGAACAAGCAGTGCTTGTCGCGATTACGGTTCTTTGATCTCATCAGCTCGGGTTGGCGGAGGAGGCCCGAGTCCTTGATGCCTTCATAGATCTAATAGACCGGCGCGGCTAGTGGGGTGTACCGCTTGTACTACCGTGACGGTTCCTTGCGTTCCTCATCCCGGTTCCACCTTTTCCCCGAACCTGAGCTTGGCTCGGAGGCCCGCTTCTTGTCCCCCTCCCGACCCGAGCCGGTTGCGTCTCGGTAGGAGCTGAGCACCTCTTCGCACTCGGCGTGGTGCAACGCCAGAGTCACTAGCTCGGCAAGGGTCGAGGGAGGGTGGAGGACAAGTTCACGGTGGAGATTCTCGTCCCGGGTGCCCCCAGTCAGTGCGGTTATGGCTGAGGCCACGTCTAGGTGGGGAATCCTCATGGCTTCCGACTTAAATCGGTGAATATAAGCCCGGAGTCTTTCCCCTTGTGCCTGTTTAAAGGCTAGGAGCCCCGCTACCGACCTTGGGGGGGCACTTCCGACGAAACTTTCCTTGAAGACTCGCCCAAATTGCTTGAAGTCTCAGAGGGATCCGGGGGCGAGGGCCCGGAACCATGCCTGGGCGCCTTGGACCAGGGTGGTCACGAAGGCGCGGCATTTGATGGCATCCGACGCTCCGTATAGGGTCATCAGAGCGTTGAAGCTGTCGAAGTGATCGGCCGGGTCGCCCTGGCCGTCGTAGAGCTTGAAAGTCGGGATGGAAGTTCTAGGAGACACCTATGCCATCAAGATAAGGTCAGAGGATAGGGATTTCTCCTCGTCTTTTGAGGCAGAGACCTTCTGCAGGGCGCGTAAGGCGCGCTCTTACTCCGCGAAGCGTCTCTCGAATTCTCGTAGCCGGAGGGATAGCTCCGGCTGCTGTTGTGCCGCGGGGCTGGGGGGAATGTCTTGGCGATCCTTGGGAACATCGGTCTCCGGGTTCGGATGACGTGCCCCAGGTTTTCCCCGCCTCGATGTGGAGGAAGCCTCTTGCTCCGGCAGCGGAGCTTGCGAGGGCCCTCCAATCCTGTTACGGACAATCTGCTGGCCACGGATAGTGAAGCGGCCTTTGGCAGGGTGTTGGGATGCATTTTCGGGGGGGGGGGGCTCTCTGACGGGGCTCGCGACCTTCCATCCCTGGCCGCCTGGGTCCTCATGAGCTCCACGAGGATATCCAATTTTGCGTTGAGGGGTCGGAAGGCGTCTGCACCACCGCTGGGCGGTAGCCCTACTGTCGCAGGGGGGGTGGTTTGTCGGAGGGGGGGTTCTACGAGGCCAGAGAGGGGCCATCCTCTGCTGCTACCATGGCTTTTCCCCTATCGCCGGTGGACCTCCTCCCTGAGCTCCTTCGCACCATATTGGCCTCTTGTACGTTTCCCACAAACGGCGCCAGATGAAGAGGCGTGATCTCGCGCGGGTCCTGAGCGGGCAGAAGATCACCGGATTGTGAACTGTAAGAAAGGGAAACTGATCAGGGGGCCCAGGGATGAGTCCCTGGGGCAAACCCTCCAATGCTTTAGTCAGTAAAGCTATGGTGGGAGCAATATAGGGAGGAAGTAGCTTCTGCGCGGGATCCCTCTCCACCAGAAGGGTGAACTGGTTCCTGCTCAGGGGTTTGGGCGTGAGGTTGCCCTTACCTTTCACCGGAGGGTATCCCTGGGTTAAATAGTGCGCCGCCTTCCGGAGTCCTATAAGTCGAGGGGGTTCAGGTGGGAGTTACGTCCTCAACGTGGACTTTTACTGCCTCATCGTGGGAGCGTTATCACCTTGGGGAGCTGGAGTCCCTTACCCTTATAAAGTCATGCTCACAGAGGACTCTTAACGGCTGCATGGATAAGCAATCGACGGTCGACCGTTTCGAGCTTAGGGGAGCCAGCCATATCCGGGCGATGGGCCTAGCTCAGACGGAGATGGGTCGGAATGATCGTGTGCGCCTCCCTATATCCTGGCTGAGGATAGATCGGGCGTAGATCATTATGATGACCTGACCGTCACTTGGGCCTTCCGAGCCTGAGGGCCGCCTAGGAAGGTTGGGTCCCCGAGCGATCTTTTATTAGGCTTTTAGTCCGTAGTGGGCCCTGTGGGCTATCACTCGGGCGAGCGTGGCCTTGTTTGGTCCTGATGGGCCTAGTTCGGCTGCTCTTTGACTGGGCTGCAGAAATCCCCCTCTCCACTCCACTTTGTAGATACGAGATGAACCTTTTTGGTGCCCCCAAGAGGTATTGTCCCCGCCACGCCGGAGAGCAGCTAGGATTTTATCCTTATAAAAGGGCCCTCTTGGGTTAAGAGGTGAAGACCTTCTTTATAAGCACTCAGTTACTTTCTCAACATCCGATGTGGGATTAATCCTGTGACCCTAGGTCCACTACACAAGCCCCCCCTTGAGAAGGCAAGCGAGTGCGAGCTCAGGGTTCCCACAGACGGCGCCACTTTGTAGATGCGAGATGAACCTTTTTGGTGCCCCCAAGAGGTATTGTGCCCGCCACGCCGGAGGGCGGCTAGGGTTTTGTCCTTGTAAAAGGGCCCTCTTGGGTTAAGAGGTGAAGACCTTCTTTATAAGCACTCGGTTGCTTTCTCAACATCCGATGTGGGATTAATCCTGTGACCCTAGGTCCACTACACAAGCCCCCCCTTGAGAAGGCAAGCGAGTGCGAGCTCAGGGTTCCCATAGACGGCGCCACTTTGTAGATGCGAGATGAACCTTTTTGGTGCCCCCAAAAGGTGTTGTCCCCGCCACGTCGGAGGGCGGCTAGGGTTTTATCCTTGTAAAAGGGCCCTCTTGGGTTAAGAGGTGAAGACCTTCTTTATAAGCACTCGGTTGCTTTCTCAACATCCGATGTGGGATTAATCCTGTGACCCTAGGTCCACTACAATTTACATTTGCTCTTCCCACCTCATTATTGAGAAATTTGATTGATAATCTTCAATTGAGTAGTGAGTGTGATGAAGGGGTCTTATTTGAGAAATTCACATTTGATCTTACCCCTGAGCCCTTTATGTTTGAATTAGTGGATGAGTTAGATCCTAAGCTCATGTTTCCTTCTACTTTGATTCCCCTGACAGTAAAGCCTCTCTGAAATGACATTTTAGGACCTGGGGGGGATGTGCCCACAATATTCACCTTTGATTTGACTCCCTATCAGGAAGACAAATTAGTTAGTGCCCTTCATGCTCATGAGGTTGTTACTGCAGGAAATGTGGCTAATAATGACAATCTTATTCATAAGCCACCATTGGATGACCAGGTTACCAAGGAGGAAGTAGTCAATAAAGGGGTCGTCAGGAGGGACGATACAGGTGAAGGGGACCAATGGATTGATATTGTGAAAGGGTTCAACCCCGATCTTGACAGCTTATTGGGCATTGATCATTTCTTGATCCCCAAAGATGACAATTGGCTCACACACATGGTTAAAATTAAAATCAATAATGTGCGAGTCCTACCTATTTCTAGCCCCAGTCCGTACATGGTTACTCTTGTCTTCCAATGGTACAAGGGCTGGAATTTGAAGGAGGATAAGATCGCTTGGTGGCTCATTTTAAATGCTACCCGTTGGTTAGTGAGGTACATTACGTCTGGCTAAAGACGTCAAACTTAGCGCTTCTTGGGAGGCAATCTAAAGTTTTCGTGATTTTCGTGTGCTAAAAAATGGCTTCTTGGGAGACAACCCAAGTTTGTGTTGTGGTTTTATTTTTATTTTACAGGCGTGAATAAAGGATAAGTTGGGGGGAGAGAGCAAATTACACCTATGCCTCACCTGTAACGGCCACGTATCGCCTTTGATCTACAAGGATGTCCATCAAAATTCACTTCCGTCAGGTTGTCCCGTTCCTTTACAAATTTCATGTCCACATTGTTCTATTATTCCATATTGTTCATGCAATTGAGGATAATGTCATTTAAGTTGGGGGGACGAAAATTGTACCATTGCACATGTTGCATTCATATACAACCTCATTTATCTAATTGTACATGTTGCATTCATATACAACCTCATTTAGCCTTGAAAAAAAAATAATAAAATCTATTTTGAGTTTCATGATTCATGCTTCCATTGAAAGTAATTCTGGAATATAAAAGACTGGGGTAGGAGGATGAAAAATTTATTTAATCTAGCCATGGAAAAGTGATCTATGGAATCTCTTTAAAGTTAATGTGCACTTTAGAAAAATAAAAATCACTTTGCACGCTAATGAAACAAGCAAGACAAGCCTTCTACTATTTTTAGTATGTTGCCTGATATTCTGCACTTCGTAAAAAGAGATCTTTCATAAGTTTTCTGCCAAGTTATCTATCAAAATTAGTGTAAAAGCATAATTGAAACAAGAAAAAAATTGAGAAAAAGGCACCATGAAAAATGTCCCAAATCTGAGTAACCGGGCCTACTTCACCTGAGACGTGTTGAGATTCGCGTCAAAAGAAAAAGGAAACTTTCATCTGTGAAACCGGACCTGCCTCAAGGTTCGCGTTAAACAGTGAAGGGTAGTGCAGCATCATGTGTGTACAAAAATAAAAAGATCCCTAAGGGACGAAGTAATAAGACAGATGAAAAGCTAATATGCTTAATGCTCTGATTGAGTGATTGAGAGATGCAGGGTTGAAAGACACTTACTTGGAATAGCAAATGGGTGATGTAATTATCTACGCTGTGGATTTAGTATTTACACATGCACAAGTGCTATTGAACTTTGAGTTGAATTCTTGATCATGTACCTTAATTTCCAAATCTAAGGGTAGTGTGTGTTAATGCTTTCGAATTCTTAATCTTCGATTATTTCTATGAAGGAAAAGTTGGATATGAAGGTATGAACTTTACAAACTCTTGTTGGTCCTAAATTTTTAATTGTTTGTATTGCTAAGGGACTAGCAATGAGTAAGTGGGGGGGTGTGATAAGTGTGTATTTTCACATGTTAATTAATGTTATAACGCACTTATATGAGCTTTAATATGCATCACTATATATTTATCACACTTAATTTTAATTTCAGATCAAAATGTTTAATTGTCTGATTTAATTAAATTTTGATTCTATTTTGAAGGCACAAAGAAGATCACAACAAGAAGAATAAAAAGAAAACAGATAAGAAGACAAATGGGCCAAAGCCCATTCACACATCCAAAAGTCCATGGCCGAACAAGTCCAATCTTAGTTCAAATAAAATAAAAGAAAAAAATAGAAAAAATAGAAAAGTAAAATAATTGTTTATATATATATATATATATATATATATATATATATATCATATATCTATAGCATGCAACTGAGGATGTCTTCACGTGAGAATGCCTTCACGTGAGAATGGCTCCACATGCAACGCGCCAAGGACATCAAGGGCTCTCCAAGAAAGGCTTCACGAGGGCCTTCAGCACGTGGCCATTCAATATGCATGCAAGGGCCATGGCAACTTCAGGTTGGTCTAACAACAGGCGACGTGCACGCGTCAACAACAGCGGTTTCGGGGGGGTCAACGTGCGAGGCAGGTCGGCCAGGGCTTCCATGCGGGTCAGCGAATGCAGGCGCTGGTAGGCATACGCTGCACACGCGGTACGCTGGCAGGCGATGGCGGGCTTCCAACGCAAGCCGTTCGGGAGCACGTGGCGCCAAGCGCGGAGCAACGTGGCTTCGAAATGGCCAAGTCAGCGCCAGGCGAGTCAAAAGTAGACGGTCGGTTCTTCAGCAAAGGCAGGCGGTTTCGTCGGCAGTAGGCGGAAAGAGAGAAAGAGAGAGAGGAGTGGGTAGAAAAAAATGTATGTGGATTTAGATTTTCAACAAAATTTGTACGGAGTGTTCATATGGAGAGAAATAGTGTAATTTTGGCCCAATAAAATGGGTCTCTGTTGTTATGTTTGGGAAGGTTCTCTGGCCTTAGGATGGGTTACGTAGGTTACATTTTACAAGTGTTGGTTTGTAGGTTTTGGGTTTTAATTAGTGTATTGTGATGAGTTTTTGTGAAATCTTAGTTATTTTAGATTTGCTTAGCCCTTTACATGCTTATTTGTTCTCTCTTTCAATTTACGGTCTTCTGCAAACTTCTTTAGTTTTCAATGCTCTACATTTTCTCTTTCTACCTCTTCCTCTAAATCCTCTCTGTTTTTAAGCTATTGCACATTTTTTTCACTTGTTGTCCTGGCATGTTACTGTTCATCCGAGTTATTACCTTCTGCTATTCCTCCATTTTGAAGCCCTTTCAATCCTCTTTTCCATCTGTGTTCTTCATGAAAGTTGTTCCGCTCTTGTAGATCTATATTTTCTTCTTCTACCACTTCCTCTAATTCTTCATCATTTTATGTTATTTTTATTTTACCACTGTTTTGTTTTCTGCTCTATCACAATTTTTATTTTATGTTAGTCCTATGCTGCAATCAAGTCTGTGCATCTGCTAGTGCATGAATGTTAAGATTGTCCAAGTGCAGGTGATCAGCACATTGAGTCGGTGCAATTTAGCTTTTCTCAGAATACCTACTCCGTGCAATCTCTTCTCATCTCGTATAACTGTCTGAAGATGACTTTTTGTCTGATGTCTTGATAGATGCCTTTTTGTAAAGATTAAGAATGGCACGTGATCCAAGATTAGAGAAGGTGCCAGGATCGTGACATGTGTAAAGCAGTAAGCTGGGATGCTGTCACGTGGGCCAAGGCATTTCGACACGAATCGCGGAGAGCACACGCCCTACTTCTCTGCTACTCTATAAATAAGAAGCTTCTCCCTCAAGAGAAGACTGATCGTGCAAGAAGAGCTGAAGCAGAGAGAGCAAGCGCCTGAACGATCCAGAGAGAAAAAGGAAGATAGAGAGAAAGCAGAAAAGAAAGAGAGTTCTAAGAGAAATCCCTTAAGAGAATTGAGAGAGAAAGATTGTTTTTCAGTCTCCAGGTTCAGAACCGGAGCTGAATTCGCTCAGTGTTGAGCTATATTCCCTTTGTGGGTTTTTGGTTTTTCGCTGTGTTTCTGTTTTCGTTTTAGATACTCATTTTCAAGCCGTTTATCCGCGGAGCAAGCTATGACGCTCAGCGGGCAGAGGTGCAGTATCCTCTGGACGGGTTAAGCTGTAAGCCCCAGCGGTTGTAGAGGAGGAATCCTCTGGTCGGCATAAGCTGTAAGACCTAGCGGTCTGTAGGCTTTGTACCCCGAAGTTGTGGAACAGCGGAAGCTGTGCATCAGCGGTGAAACCACACTCTAGTTTGAGTGTGGGGTGGACGTAGATCTCAGGCTTGAGATCGAACCACCTTAAAAATCATATGTCCACTGTGCGATTGTTTATGGTTTGGTTTTGTTCTCTATCTTTATTCATCGCCAGGTAGATGATTGCTTAGGATCGCGTAAGAGCTAATCCGTTTGATCTGGTCCATTGTTGTTGTGATTGAGTGCCTTTCGATTGTCCTACAGTAGTTTGTTTATTTTCTGCAACTGTTTTACTGTAGTAAGTTTTAAGTGCGTGACCGATGTATTCACCCCCCTCTTGATCGTCTATAGATATTCTATCTATAGGCATTATAGTATCCATATGTCTCCATCAATTGGTATCAGAGCATACCATCTTTTCCATCACATCAAATGTGACTGACTCGGGAGACAGGTTTGGAGACGATATCACGTAAATGGGGCATCAGCAAAAAAAAAAAAGAATACGCTCTGGGTTATATGCCTGGTTAACCCCTTAATGCAAATCATTCTCCAAGTGCATGTTTCTTCTTCATTTTGGGGCTTTTACTGTTGAATTGCGGCTTTTACGTTCCTTTTAGGTGATAGTACCATACATCGATGTTGCCGTTGACCTAGGTTAGGCGGATGCAAAGTAACAACTCTACAGTGGGAATTTGTATTGTCTAGTTTTTATCTAAGAATGAGGCCTATAGCCCTCTCCAGTATGTAGTTGCTAGTTGTTGTGTGTTCAAACAAGTTTTAGGGCCCCTGAATTTTTTTAAGGTGAAACTCTCAGCATACAAATTGTGATGGCATAGTGCTTATAAATAAGGGGAATATGGATACCTATTCTTTGCATTGGAGTCGTGACACTGCTAGTGGGTACTGTAACCCTTTTTTGTTTTTCTTTTACCTTTGGCAAATAACCTTTTTTTCACCTTTTTATCACTCTGTGCTTACTCGCACTTACATGTGGCACCATGGAATGGTAGCAAGGTGGACCACTGTGAAATGATAAAAATTGCCTGCCAAGTGACTAAAAATGCAAAATCTAGATGATAAGTTTTATCTGTCATAGTTTATTCTTCATAATGATCACCCCCTTTCTTTGTTATGTTGGCTTTATATAACTAAAACATTTTTTTGTCTCCGCAGAGAGAAAATTGTTCACCTTTGTTCCTGTTGGGGTTCTGATTTTTGAACCTTGTTCAAATAAAAGTATGCTTAATGATTATTCCATTCTGACATCTGTTCATGAGTGTGGGAAAGTGTTTTCTTGATTACATGCACACGTGTGTTTGAGCATATCTGCATGTTCATGGGCAATTCATATCCCTAATCTTTTGAATGGCATTGAAAGGTACTATATTTACCTGCCCTTTACAGAATAACTGTTAGCAATCACAATTTTTCCGTAATCCCTGACCTTTACCACTAAATCTAAGATGCTTGCTTTATGTGGTAGAAGCGAGAAAATAGGTAATGGATGCAACAGAAAGATTAGGTGGTCAATATAGTGGAAGCTTGCATCCTCAATGCACCCATCTTGTGATTTAGATATCCTATCAAGAAGCATTTAACAAGTTACAATTGGTTACTGACTATTAGTGAACATCTATTTTAGAAATTGTGTGCAATCCAAAACTAAAAAAAGAGGTCGCTTACTTCTGGCTTAATTCCTTCCAATGTCCAAGGTTTGGTGCAAAGTATTTGATATCTTTCTTGGGAAATGATGTTCAATTTTTAGGCAATTCTTCAAGTGGATATTTTTTTCATTAAAAGATCATAGCCTTTTTGTTTAGAATCATATTCAGTAACCACCTTTTTGAGATTTGCATCTTATTCTTTCCCTCATTTTGTCTTTCATTCTGTGCATATTTATTGGCTGCTCTTTTAACATGTGTAGAAAACTTGAATCACCATCCAGAAAGCATTTCTATAAGAAAGATTGCTGAGACCAGTTTTAAGGATGCTCTGAAGCATGGGTTGAAGAATGATCTTTTGGACATTTCATTGAACTATTTAGCTGGCTCTTTTACAGTGCGAGGGTGGATAGTCCTGAAAAACTTTTGAGGTGGCATTTCTAAAGAAAAATGTTGCTCATTTTTTATTTATTTTGCTACTTCCTGACCATTTTGACATTGTCAAACTTTTATGTATTAAAAAGAAGAAAATCTTTGGAATGCCAACCATTTTCTTACTGTATATCTTAAATACCCTAAACTGTACCTTCAAAAAGGGAAAAAATCCAAGAACTGCATTTTTATCTCGGTTTCACGAGAAAAATGTGCTTCATTTTCAAGTTACTGAATAGAGAAGCATTAATTTAGCACACTCAGAAATATTTCATTTTACATTTTCTTTTTAACGACAAGGATATTTGGCAAGCATGGGTCTTAACAAATTCTGCGAGGAAGCTATTACCTGATGCTGAGGTCCAAAGTTCTTTGAAGTAAAAGGTATGTGGCTGAGCTTTAGCTCAGCAAGGTTTTAGGCATTTGGAGTTTATCAGGCCAACTGGTGACCATATATAACTGATGCACTGTATAGCAGTCTGCAATACTATACCATGTTTTAAGTTCAACATCTTTTATTCTGGTTACAGGTCTAGATGTGAAGACATTTGTCCAGATGTGAAGATTAGAATACTAGATCAAACTTGACCATGGAAGATAAACTAAAAGCTCATATGACCATGGAAGAATAAATCAAAGATCCATCACATTCTTCTTTATTCTATTGCTTGTTCCTCTGAGTTAATGCCCCAGGGCTCCCTCACAATAAATATTATTAATTGTTTGTCCTAATTAATTGCTTGTTCCTGGGGATGTGCATGATCTATAGGATATCATCAATCACATCCAGTGCCAAAGTCATACCAGAGGTAAGGTTACACATTTTCCATTGCAAGTTTGCCTGCATCATGTATATGTCTTTGATGCACTTGTCTAAAAATGAATGTAGTATGCATGACATAGGTAGTAGTATATATATATATGTCACCACCAAAAAGGAGGCACATGTGGTATATATGTAAAGTTTGTCATTGGAGTGATTCATAACCATTCTCCAGTTATCCTTTAAGTGAAATTTATTATCATAGAAATGTGTTCTTCTTTTATATGTGTATATATACCCCACTTTCACTCAATCATGCACAATTTGGGGAAACTCCTTAATTATCAAATTAAATATCATGCCGACTAAGGTCTAACACTTTAAAAAAGTAGATTTTAGATGGTAGAAAAGGATAAACAACCATTCGAATAATATCTTTTGAAAAGCATTAATTTTCCCTGCCAAGAACATGACATACTGTGATTCCAAATTGTAGATTGCAGCATTCTAAGTTTACATGAACCTCATATTCTCATCTTTTAATCTAGTTAATGTGTGTTTACTATGATCAACCTGACACCAGTGCATACCTATTTATCTAGAGGGGATATGCATTGATGAAATTGAACATGCTAAGGTCACCTCGATATTTAGTTTGTTCATGTTCATTCAATGAATTAGAACTTCAATTGTTGTAGTGTTATCTGGCTGCTTATTGCTCTCCTCTAGATGGTCAAGAACTTTGTCAATGGCCAGAGCTTTGTGCGGCCTTCAATTAGAGTTGATAGGTGTGAACATGTCACATAGACATTAAAAAAAAGAAAGAAGAGTTAACTCAAGTGTTGATTAAAAGATGATGAAATGGAAAAGTGGGGGGAGGGAGCATGAGATGCTACTCTAGGAGTGTGATCGCCAGAGGGGTTACCTCAAAGGAATAGAATGATCGCGAAGAATACCTTGTAAGCGGGGTGTGGTGTGATGTCACGCCCCGAGATTATGCAGCGGAAATAATCGGGAACATGAACAATCGGCTAGTACGCCTCAAGCGAGTAATATAATCAGAGTGCAAATCATTCACACATAAGATAAATGGACATCATGATTGATCAAAAATCAAACTTTTATTGATAATAACAATCTAGTATATGATGTTGACTCATTGACTAACTAGACTCAGTAAAAATGAAAATTACATAATTTACTCTCGACTATCACTAATGACAATCTAAGGCTTCGCACCTTCTTTAATCACTCTCGGATCCATCAATTGAATAGCCTAAACCTGACCCGCTAGAATTTTCTGAAAAAGATTGGAAAAGTA
Organism: Amorphophallus konjac; assembly: GCA_022559845.1. Taxonomy (NCBI): domain Eukaryota; kingdom Viridiplantae; phylum Streptophyta; class Magnoliopsida; order Alismatales; family Araceae; genus Amorphophallus; species Amorphophallus konjac. Next base: position 111,121,815 of record CM040125.1, on the reverse strand, counting down.
GGGAATGAACACACATGCCCAGTAGGTATCTTCGTATCAACATGAAGGTAATGTTTAAGTAATTAAGATTTTTGCTCTAGAGTAAAGATAAACGGAATAAGACGGTAGAACATGTGATGAAAAACTAAAGTAACACAAGTAACATGATATGATCAGGAATGAGATAGGAGAGTATGATTGAACTGATATATAAAAAGAATGTAAGTTGGCCTTTCATGAATAAGAATATGCTTGCATATAATGAGAACGCACTTTCACTTTTCACTTTTCATAACCATAAAGGCTATGCACTAGAATGTCATGTAATCAAGCATGTAATAATTCAATCATGAGATATCCTCGTGGATTTCACTTATTTATAAAGAAAGTACTCCTAGCGCAATGGGACGCCAGTAGCATCATATCCCATGGTTTATAGTATGTTTTCGACAATCAGCCGAGGGGGCTAGCATCGAGCCCCTAGACACAATCAGTGCAAGAACTGCATCTTCACGTATAAATCATGCTAGTTCCATGAGTATAGTGGTAAAGTACGGACAATAATGTAACAAGTTCAATAATAGTCCATGATAACAACGATCAAGGTAAGAATGCTTCAATTAAGAATATGAGAGTTTAAAGACTGATTTAGAACAAGGTTATGCTATAAAGAAAAATCGATAGCATAATGGCACATTCTTTACTTTCCATGAGTTATTAATATCTTATTTGACAAGTGTTAAGTTCCAAGCAATCATTAGACCATCTAAGAACTTGGAAAACCCAACCCAAAGGTCAAACCTCGGGTTAGATAGAATTAGGTACCAAACGGTCACATCAGAGCCGTTTATAGAAATAGCGGTCGTTTACTGGACCATTCTATGGCTTATACGGTCATGACTAGACCGTTTTAGAAATAGAGTCGACGAACGAATGAAGTAGAACCATGCAGTCAAGGCAGAGCCACTAGGCTTCCTTGGAGGTCAGGTAAATGGCCGCTAGGTCCCTCTGACGGTCGTCCATAGTCCCCTAAGGTCCAGAACATCAAAACACCGGTTAAGTGCTTTCTAACAAATAGGTTTTAAGGGTACAACCAGCTCGGCGTCCTAGTGGGAATCCCAGGCTCGCAGAGTCTTACGGAAGCCTTGAAACAAGATCACCTAGTCCGGTGGAAGGAATATCCAACGGAGAGGATCACAAGTCGAAGATTGTGTGCTTAATGTGCAAAGTGTAATTAATGACATCGTATCAGAATACGTGCCATATACTTAAGAAAAGACTCATAGATAAGAATGGATCGTGACAAAAATAGCGATCAAATCAAACTAGATAAGTCATGAACCATATGAAATTAAGGTAAATACAAAACTATATGGGTTTTGCATGAAATTAACACAATAATCAAAATAAAGTCTAAATCATGCTCATGCTGAATTTTGGGTATTTAATAGGAAAAATAAAACATGATTTTGTGAAAATAATATAATTATAGGGTCACTAATATGTAAGGTTTCAACTAGGCTCAGACTACTTCTCAGAACCAGAAAACGGTCAGGGACTAGCCGCCAGAATGAAAGAAATGGTCTTGTGATAGACCGCCCTGAAAGGGGTAAAACGGTCATTCTTTAGAACGCAAAGACTCTCTTGCGGTCCCTTTTAAGCTGCCTTATGCCTGTCTGGCAGAAGCTATAAAACAACTAATAAATGTTCAACTTAGGTCAACTTATGCATGGAATTCGTCGAATCATGCTGTAAAACTATGCTAGAAAGGAAATAGACCAAGAACATGCATGGGTTTGTATGAAATAGACAAATACCTTTTATCTTAATTGCATTAGGGCTAAGTTCATGCATGAAAAATTAAGCTAGAAGCACAGTCCCAATAAAGCAGTAAATACTCTGAGTATTAAAGTATTGCGATCAATGACACCCAAGAGGGGCGGTGAAATGGGTGATAACAAATTTTAAGAAAACTTTAACTGATTTGAAGTTTGTATGAAGAAATAGCAATCAACAAATTAGATCTGATGTAGATCAAAATAGATCTTATCAAAATCACCACTACAATAGCTCTTTGGTACTAGGCTGAGTTTGCGAATTCGAAGATTCTCTCACGCAAGGTGTTATCTTCCCGACAAGACTAACCTTGTCAGTCCGAACCCAGCTTTTGATATACCAGAGATCTATTAGAGAGTGATCGATTAATCTAGATCTAAACAAAGAAATCAGCTGATGCAATATGTGAACATGCTAGAAAAGAATTGGAGGTAGAAGATAAGGAACAAACCACACAAGAGATAATGATTTTTAGGTGGTTCGGATGCAACAACGGCAACCTACGTCCACCCCTCACAGACTGTGAGGATTCACACACTATCTTGTAAAGGATTACAAGATCAAACCACACACACACTCGCGAGGAGTTCGGAACTCCCACGAAGGTGCACAAGCACCGAATCACACAGGAATGTGAAGAAGAAGAACCACACACACACGGATCTCCGTAGATCCACACACACAAGTGTTTAGATATTACAAGGATACACACTTGAAGCTCAATTACAAATGGATGGAGAAACACAAAATGAGAACTTCAGATTTAGGCTCCCCCTTAGTGGATGAAGATGATGCTGGATGAAGCTTGCTCCTCAGCTTGATCTTCACTTGAATGGCTTGCATATGATCTTGAGAAACTTGCTCTTGGATGAAGAACTCTTGGACGCAGCACTGTTCACGGAGCTACAGTAGCAACACTCTTTCTCCCTTGGCAGCCCCCTTTGATTTCTCTTCTTGTAATTAGAGTTTCTTTCCCCCAAGATATGTTATTATATAACTTGGATTGTCAAGGACAAGCCAAGACACAGATCCACAATTCCAGGGATGTCTAGAGACTTTTGGGATTAAAAAACTATTGATAGATGCTTTAGCCTCGTGGAGAAAAATAAGTCAACAATGGAGGCTTCGAAGCTGGCGATCGACCGGGCAGGAGGGGGCGGTCGACCGAAATTTTACAGTCATTGAACCTTTCAACGCTGGGAAAACTGGTTGACCGGGCCCTGTCCGGCGGTCGACCGCGCCTGGAAAAACCTGCAGAAATGAATTGTTAGCCTAGAGAAAGATATCCATGAGGCAATAACTTTAGAGTCCACATTTTGTACCAAACAAATTGAGGTTGTTTGAATTATTCTGGGGATATTTGAAACATGATCAATTTGTGCTTTAGCTTGAGTTGGAAATGACTTACACATACACTTGCAATTATGAAGGTACTGAACCATTGCCCACGAGGTTTGATATACTCACAGAATTTACCACATGTTTGCTTCAGTTACATTCATGAGTTCCAACAACTTAACCATTCATTTGGGAATTCAATTAACTAAGTTTATGCATTTGGGAGGCTTTTAACAGATGAGCATTGTCATTATGCGCAATTGCCTTAATCACATACAATGGTATCAGAGCTAAGGCTCTAATTCTTTCAGATCTAACGATCTAGAGTAAGATCTAGATCAATGGCCAACAAGGGGATGATGCCTGAGGGTCATTCCATCACCGTCCTCCATACTTCGATGGCTCGAATTACTCCTATTGGAAAAATAGAATGCACGTCTTTCTGAGAGCCCAAGAATATGAGATCTAGAGGGTTGTGGACAAGGGTCTGTATAAACTCTCGGATGATGAAGAAAAATGGACACCTGAGGAAATTAAGAAATTAACTGTAAATTTTAATGCTATGAATATTATGCAATGTGCTATACATCCTTATGAGTTTTTTCGTGTATCCATGTGTAGTTCAGCGAAGGAGATGTGGGACAAGTTGCGGCTCATATATGAGAGAATCTCAGAGGTCAAGGAAACCAAAGCCAATCTACTTGTCAGGGATTATGAGCTATTCAAAATGAAGCATGAAGAAACCATCTCAAAGATGTTCACGAGGTTAACTGAGATCACAAATGGTCTCAAAAGCCTTGGGAAGGAGTACACAAACTCCGATCTTGTGAGAAAGGTTTTGAGATCACTTCCACCAACATGGCACACCAAGGTCACTGTTATTGATGACTCAAAAAATTTATCCACACTCTCTCTGGATGAACTCATAGGGTCACTAATGACCTATGAGATAAACATGAGGAGAATAGTCGAGGAAGAAACGAAGAAGAAGAAAGTGGTGGGATTGAAAGCTCACCAATCTGATGATGACTTCAAAGAAGAAGAATCCAGCGAGGGAAGCAATGAAGAAGAAGACTTGGCCATGATAACTCGCCAAGTAAAGATATTTTTGAGAAAGAAGAGAAACTTCCAAGGTAATTTCAGAAAGGGGCAAAGGAAGCCCGTTCAAACCAAGGGTGAGCCGAGCATGCCCAATAATGTCATTTGTTATGAATGCAAGAAGCCCGGGCACATGAGAGGAGAGTGTCCAGATCTAAAGAGGAAATTCAAGAAGGACAAGCTTAAGAAATCCCAAGCAATGGTCGCCATATGGAGCGACGAAAAGGATGAATCGTCCGACGAGGAGATCCAAGAGCTAGTGGAGAGCTTGTGTCTCATAGCACATGGAGATGATTCAACTGAGGTAAATTCTGACTCTGATTTTATTTCAAATGAATAATGGGAGTTAGAGTATGAAAAATTGTATACCAAATACAGAAAAATCAGATCTGAAAATAAAACTCTCAAAAACAAGATTGATGATTTAACACATGAGGATATTTATGTGAAGTTTGAGAAACTGGAATAAGAATGGTTCGAGTTAACTGAAGAGAAAGAAAGTTTGTTACAAACAATCTTAGCTAGTGAGAAAATTCAAGAAGAATTGATGTGCAAATTATCTAAAATTGAAAAAGGTTTTGAAAAATTAAAAAATGAAGAAAAAGATCTGAAATTCACAAATTCAGAACTTGAAAAGAAAAACGTGAGTTTGGTTGGAGAAGTGGCTGAACTTCAGTCCACTCTATCTAGGTTTGTCAAAGTTAAACAAAACTTAGACAATTTGTTGGGAGTCAAGGTTAACTTCCGAAAAGAAGGATTGAGATACATTCCCCAAAACAAAAAATCCTTTGAGCATAAGATCACTACATCCTATATTCATGAAAAAGATAAAAACTATGCTTCATGTTCTCACTCCAAGCCAAAACATGTTCAACCTAAACCACGTCAATTCCAGAAAAGATTTTCAAATGTCAATTACTTTCATTGTGGTACATTTGGACATGTTATTGCTAATTGTTGGTTCAAACAAAACAATCAAAGAAATCATGCCATTTGGACCAGAAAAAGATATGCACAGGACTGGACTAACTTCTATAGACCCAAACTGGTTTGGGTACCAAAAATAATTAGATGAGAATGTTGTTTCTTACAGATATGTCTTGAAGCCAGGGGGAGAAAATAGTACTTGGACAGCGACTGTTCAAGGTATATGACAGGGGACAAGAAGGTGTTCACTACACTGCAAGACAAGGATGGAGGTTTAGTTACTTTTGGAGGCAAAGACAAAGGTAAAATCATTAGGATCGACAACATAGGTAAGAATTCTGAAATCTTGATTGAAAATGTTCTGTTAGTGAAAGGCTTGAATCACAATCTGCTAAGCATAAGCCAATTGTGCGACAAGGGCTTTAAAATTGTTTTTGATGAAACTCACTGCCTTGTTATGAATAAAATCTCCAATGAAATCAGATTCATCGATAAAAGGAACAATAATGTGTATACAATTGATCTTGATGATGTTGCTGGTGATGATATGTTCTTGGTAGCAAACAACCATGATAATGCATGGCTATGGCACCGAAGGCTAGGTCATGCTAGTTTTGGAGTAATCTCCAAATTGTCTAGATATGACTTGGTGAATGGGTTGCCTAAATTAAAATTTGAAAGTGATAAGATATGTGAGGCTTGCACAAAAGGTAAGCAAACACGTATCTCTTTCAAGAATAAAAATATTATTTCTATCGCTAGGCCTCTAGAACTGCTGCACCTTGATCTCTTTGGTCCGACTAGGACATCCAGCCTAGAAGATAAATCTTATGGATTTGTAATTGTTGATGATTACTCCAGATTTACATGGGTGTTATTTTTAGCCAATAAAAATTATCCCCTGATGGAGTTTCAAGTGTTTTGCAGGAAAATCCAGAATGATAAGGGGTACCTCATCACCACAATTCAGAGTGATCATGGTGGTGAATTTGAAAATCATGATTTCAGCAGCTTCTGTGAAGAGCAAGGATACACACACAATTTCGCATCACCAAGGACACCTCAACAAAATGGAGTGGTGGAGAGGAAAAATAGAACCTTGATAGACATGGCACATACCATGTTAAGTGAGAACTCTCTACCTAGATATTTTTGGGCCGAGGCAGTAAGTACAACATGCTACATCATCAACAGGGCAATGGTAAGGCCCATTTTGAAGAAAACCCCATATGAGCTCTACAAGGGTAAGAAACCAAACATTTTCTATCTTAAACCTTTTGGATGCCTTTGCTATGTTCTAAATAATGGTAAGTCAAACCTAGGAAAGTTTGATGAGAAAAGTGACAAAAGAATTTTTCTAGGTTATGCACTTAACTTTAGAGCTTACAGATTATTTAATAAAAAGACTTTAGTTGTTGAAGAAAGCCATCATGTTATTGTTGATGAGTCTGAATTGAAACTGACAAATCAATCTATTCCAATTTTAGATGCAGATGAAGCTCCTAAATGTCCAAATGATGCTAAGGCTACGGATGAAAAAGTTGAAGGGATCTCTGGCAAGGTTGAAAAGAATGAAGATCCACAAATTGAAACACTTCAAGAACAGCGAGTGCAGCACCCAAATTTGCCAAATTCCTCCACATTCTTGAAAGATCACCCCGCTCAAAACATCATAGGTAATCCTGGAGATGGGGTAAGAACTAGGTCTTCATTAAGGCAAGTAGAAGAAGAGGATTTGATGGCCTTAATTTCACAAGAAAAGCCTAAGAATATACATGAAGCTCTTCAAAATGAATCATGGATTCAGGCTATGCATGAGGAGCTACGCCAGTTCGAAAGGAACAAAGTGTGGACTCTCGTGCCACGTCCTAAGAATCATCCCACAATTGGAACCCATTGGGTTTCCAGAAACAAGTAAAGTGATACGGGATTGGTTGTTAGGAACAAGGCCCGGCTTGTAGCCAAAGGGTATAGCCAGGAGATGGGTATTTATTTTGATGAGTCTTTTGCACCGGTTGCTAGACTAGAAGCAGTCCAGATTTTACTGTCCTATGCTTGTTCATTGAACTTCAAAATATTTCAAATGGATGTTAAATCTGCATTTCTTAACGGTTACATCAAGGAGGATATTTTTGTAGAGCAACCTCTAGGTTTTGAAGACTCAAAACATCCAAAATATGTGTACAAGTTGCAGAAGGCATTGTACGGGTTAAAGTAAGCTCCAAGGGCATGGTAGGAAAGGCTCACCTCCTTCTTGATTGAAAATGATTTCACAAGAGGTAAGGTCGACCAAACTCTCTTCACGAGAAAATCAGGTAAAGACATATTAGTAGTTCAAGTATATGTGGATTACATTATTTTTGGAGCTACTAATAATGCCTTATGTGATCAATTTGAAGAAATTATGCAAGGAGAATTCAAGATGAGCTTAATGAGTGAACTAAACTTCTTTCTTGGATTGCAGGTGAAGTAAACGCCCGAAGAGATCTTCATAAATCAAGCTAAGTACACACTGGAGCTGTTAAAGAAATTTGGGATGGCTGAAGCAAAACCCCTGTCAACTCCGATGGCCACAACCACGAAGTTAGACAAAGATGAAAATGGTAAAACAGTAGATCCTACACTATTTTGAGGTATGGTCGGATCACTACTGTATCTCACAGCATGCCGCCCAGACATTCAATTCAGTGTATGTCTATGTGCTCATTTTCAGTCATGTCCTAAAGAGTCTCATCTGTTGGTTGTAAAATGAATTTTTCGGTATTTAATTGGCACACTAGACTTTGGCTTGTGGTTTCCCATCGGTAGTTCATTTGAATTGATTGCATATACCGTTGCGGATTATGCTGGATGTATTGTTGATTGTAAAAGTACTAGTGAGTACTGTCAGTTTCTTGGTGGATGCCTAGTTTCATGGGCCTCCAAGAAACAACATCCAGTAGCTCTCTCAACGTCCGAGGCTGAATATGTAGCCGCCAGAAGTTGCGGAGCCTAAGTACTTTAGATCAAAAATCAATTGCTTGATTTAGATGTTGAAATAAAATGTGTTCCAATCTTGTGTGATAATACCAATGCAATCAGTATCTCAAAAAATCCTGCTCAACATTCTAGGACAAAGCTTATTGATATTCGTCATCATTTTCTAAGAGATCATGTAGGAAAAGGGGTCTTTGAATTGAATTTCATTGACACACACAATCAGCTAGCCGACATCTTCACAAAACCCTTAAACCAGGAACAATTCAACAAAATAAGAAGAGAGCTTGGCATGTGCAAGGGTGAGAGCATACATACTTAGGTTTGCACTTAGGTCAAAAGTTGCACATATAGAAACTCATTTGCATTAAGGGTAGATTATCATGCATATTGTATGCACTTACTTTTAATACATTGAGTGTATTTTCACCCATGCATGCTTGATTGTATTTATATATACAGCCCTCCTTGAAATTTTTCTAAGGACAAATTTTTCTTGATTAAATAAATGTGGACCTAATGGCTTTGGAACTAAGGCACTTTCTGAGGGGGAGCTAGAGATTGTTCTCAATATTCCATCTCTTCTCCTATCAAGTCATCCCAATCATTATTCCTTGTTGATGGTTCAATCTAGAAGGTCGGATGATGGTGCTCATATCAAAAAAAAGAAGAAAAAAAGAAAAAAAATTGAAAATTTGAATTTTGAGCTAGGTTGACCATTTCGGTCGACCGCCAGTCCCGGTCCGATCGACCGACACCGGCGAACCGGCTCGGCCGAACCCTCAACTGGACCATCCTTTAAGGGGTTCTAAAACCCCATTCTCTCATTCTAACATCCCCATTCTCTCTCCAACATATTTCCCTATCCCTAGAACACCCAAACTCCACCTTTCAAGCCCAAAAACCTCATCCCCCTTCAACCCGCACAAGATCTAGTCGGTTCGTCACCATTTCATGACGAAATCTCTGCGGCCGTGCGTGCGACTGTGAAGCTCTTCCCAGGGTTCCAAGTTGTGGAGAAGGCTATTGCAAACCCTTGGAGTGTCATTTGGTTCAACTTCTTCCCCCAGGATGAGAGTCACCTTTTCAAGGGTTTCCACCAGGTTTTCTAGTTCTGTATGCTGCCTAGACGGAGCTCTCGGCGTTCTGCCCAAAGGGAAGCTAGTAGTCAGAGATGAGAGGCCCCAGCTCCTCCACCACAGTGAGCACCTGCACCTCGTCGTGCATCTCGGTTGCCTCCCTATCCTATTATCGACCCTCGACTGGTAGACTTCAATGAGGTGAATGAGATTTTGCCCGATTTATGTGCTATCTTTGAGATTCAACCAGGTTGGATTGATTTTGTCACTAGATATACCCGATATTACCCCAATCTAGTGCAGCAGTTCTATGGAAATTTTGTCGAAAGAAATGAGAAATTATATATCGTTGTTCAAGGTGTTGAGTTTCATATTACTCCGGATTTGTTTGAGCGTGTCTAAGGAGTTTCGGCTAGAAAAGCCGACATGGTTTTTGGTCATGGTGCTGTTGATGAAACTTTTCTTGCAATGACCAGTTGTGATTACGTGCATGGTGTCAGCGACTTAATCATATTGAATGCAAATCATTTCCCACCATTGCAACGTATATTGCACCATATGTTTACCTCCCTCATCTATCTTGACCTAAATCCATGAAAATTGGAGGGTGGATAGAAGATAGAATGGGGAACAAAAAGTTCTAAAGACACTACTTCTAAATATCTCGTTTAGAGCTTCTAATCCGCTGATCTTCCTGGGTCGTTCGCATAAGTTCCTGGGTTACTTGTAGTAAATCAACATTTTTGCAGGCCTCTAACTTCCTGTAGGCTTGATCTCCTAGAACGAAATTTTGAGAGAAGTTAGATCTCACTATAATGAACAAAATCTTCTATAGAACTTACCTCAAATAATGCTTCCTTACCTTAGTTCCATGTGTGCCAAAAGTAAGGGTTGCACATGTGAAACTTGGGATCTATTTATAGGGTTAGCTAGGGTTTTGAGTATTTGAACGAACCTAGAGTCCCATTTAGACCTTTCATTCAATCCTGACACCTTCTACACCCTTCCAATTAATAGATAACATCGATCCCTAATGATTTCACTACAAGAAAATACACTTTTAGGGGCATTTCAGAAATGCCCTAAAAAATGGAGATAAATGCCCTAAAAACCTTTAGGGGCAGTTTGATTAGTTTTAGGGGTAATTTAAAATGTGCCCCTATTGCCTCGGTCCCTAAAGGTTTTTGGGGCACTTATTAAAAAATGCCCCTAATTTTCTCATTAGAGGCACTAAAAAATTGCCCCTAAATATTCTAATAGGGGCAGTTTTGATGATCAAATGCCTCTAATAAGCATGTTTTAACGGCAATTCCTCCTTCAAACTATCCCAAATAATCTATTTTAAGGATAGTCGTCTAAAAACACCTTTAAATAAAAACTTAGAATAATGTATTTAAAGGGCATTTTCTTCCCCAAATTGTCCCAAACGACCTATCTGTAAGAGCTCCAGTTTCTAAATATTGCACCAAAATAACTATCCTAAAATATAAAAATTAGAGTCAACATTCCTAACATGCAATCAGTACATGGATCATATTCTTCGTTATTCATTGACATGCACAAACACCTACCATTATACACCACACATGCATATATAAACTATGCACCTTTTAACAGAAGCATAAATAAGACATGATAGTCATTGATAAAAATAATATCTTAATAGAGCTATATTATAAAATCAAATCATGAAAATATCCCGATTACACAATACATATAACATCCATGACTTATAAATACAAGTGAAGCTGTGGAACCTTAATTTTTCACTATGTAATTAAAATATACAAACTCAACTCTTCAAAACAGATAAAATCGTTTCCCCTTGGTGCTCTTTAGGTACAAATATTGTCTTGCTAATGGACTATTAAGGGAGCCAATTGATTGGATGGTTTGGCATGCCGCCATGGAAGTTGCATTCCTCTCTACCATACTCTTGGCCAGCTTCTCTTCCACCGCTTCTCTATCAGTTTTATTCTCCCTTCTGTACCTTGGGCTTCACAGCCCTTGCGGGCTTGATGATGTTACCCACCTAAAAGAAGAAACACAATTGGCACAATGGTGCCAATGAATAATTCAGAACTAATAGATAATTCAAAACGAAGATGAATACAAAATATATGCAAAAAACCAAAATGAATATAGAATAGGGTATCCATTTGAACATGTATACCTCATATCTATGTCTGTGTCAGTTCATCCACATACTTTACATTTCCATATCTAAAATAGAGAAAATAGAACATGAATTAATTATCTAATGAAAGGACCACAACGTATAACATCTTTTATTAAGCAACATATAATCTAATAAATGCATTCGCACAATCACAAAATAAGGCTAGTAAAATAGTGAAGGCATAGGACTCAATTTCAGACTCACAGGATCCGACATTGTGTCACAAATTAGTTGTTCACTCATCCAACATAGGCTCCTGTGCAATGCTGCATTTTAAGAGAAAAAAATAATAGGCAAACTGAAATTAGCATATCAAGACTAGTATAGCAGTTTCTGCTTGGAAATCTCCGTACAATATAAGATTAATTAACATTGACTATGTGGGGAAATGCATGTTTAGAAAATTTTCTTTTGGGAAGCAGATTTGTGGCACCATCCACATTCATTAGGCAAGTGGCTGGTGGAAGATGAGATATACCTGATTAACTTCATCCAACAGTTAAAAAAAATATGTGCAAAGCTATAATATAAATGGCTAATGATAATAAGATAAACCCCATAAGGTTCAGCTCTTTCAAGATAGAGCAGTGTGCTTTTTGTTCCTACAAAAAGGATAAACATCACATTTTACACAAAATACAAGAATGGAGCATTGTGCAAATGCAAAGCACTAAAAAACTTTAAAAAAAAACTAGTACACCCCTTAACATCATTGGTATATGCCAAATGTTAGACACATCATAGAGGGTGACAATGTTGGCTTCATGCAGAAGAAAAGAATGTCTTCCAATTAGATTATACAAACTTTAGAACACAGGTCAATGATAAAGAATGCAATCAAATATTTAAATTTTGGTACCGGAACATGGCAAAATTGTGAGTGCTTTTCCTTGACATTGACCTCCAGTGCCTATCCACAGCATCAAATGGAAATCAGAGGACTACTAATGCAATCACGAAATATTTGAAATAACCAACAATAAAGAGAGACCTTAGAGCTCCGGCAAGCTAAAATACACTACCAAAAAAAGCGGGATTTCAGACGGATATTTCAGACGGATATTTTTCCGTCGTAAAATCCGTCTGTATTTGTGACGGATTAGTTTCCGTTACAAATTCCGTTGTTATTAACGACATACTATATTCCCTCTGAAGATCCGTCTATAATTATAGACGGAATATATTCCGTCTTTATATCCGTCGTTATTTGAGACGGATATTCAGACGGAAATAATCCGTCTGAAATCCGTTACAAATATTCTTTACCTCCATCGAAACTTTCCCCCCTTCCCCCACGACGGAGCTTTCCCCCCTTCTTCCCCCCTTCCCCCACGATCTCCGTCTAACTCCCACTCTCCCTCTCACTCTCTTTCCACTATCTCCTTGCCAAGGAGAGACTGCCGGTGCCGTACTCGCCGTCGCGGCCAAAGCCGCCCTCGCCGTCGCGGCCAAAGCCGCCCTCGCCGTCGTCGAAGCCTTCCTCGTCGTCGTCATCCCCGCAGAGCCCCCCTCACCGTTGCCGTTGAAGCCGTCCTCGTCGTTGCCATCGAAGCCGTCCTCGTTGTCGCCGCCAGTGTCGCGTTGTCGCCATCCTCCAAGCCATCCTCTCTGGTCTGGTAAGCCCCCTCCCTCACCCTCTCTCTGTAAAACTCTCCCTACCTGACGCGCCTCCACCATCGCCATTGTTGCATTTGTTGTTCCTTTTTTTTTAAAGCTTGGGGATCATCAGGGAGGGCGGGGGTTCTAGCCGATCCGGGAGGGGGAGGTTGGTCTGGCAGGGAGAGGGGTTCCAGCATCGGTTTTCGGGAAGGAGGGTCAAGAGCGGAGGGGGCCGGGGGGTGCTCTGGCAGAGGGCGGTTCAGGCGCGCAGTGGGATCCGGCAGGGAGTCCAGGGTGGGGGCTGTGGGTTAGGAGGGTGGGGGGGTTCCGATGGGGGGTCTGGAGGAGGGTTTCGGTGGGTGAGGGGCTGCTCTGGGAGTGGGGATTTCAGGGAGGGGGTCTCCGGTGGGGGGTCCGGGGTGGGGGCTACTGATAGAACCAGAGAGTTCTATCGATCAAGAACAGGGAACCCAAAGGGGGAGAAGAACGTTTGATCTCTTCGAGGGGATCAACCTCCAATGGCCAGAAGCAAAATGACATTCCATTCATAATTTTAGAGGCCCGCAGGCTACAAACATAAATAGGCTACAGCCTCACAAACAGAAAATAGAAATGAGTCCTAATCAGAGAAGAATTCTAATTAGAGAAGGAAACAGAGAGGTTAAATAAAATAGAAAGCCTAAATGGAGTAAGATTCGTAACATTCCCTCGCCCTTCAAAAGAACCTTGTCCTCAAGGTTGGGCAGCAATGAACTCAGGAAACTTCTCCGCAAAAGATTGATAGCTCTCCCATGTTGCATCCTCAATTGGTAAATTGGCCCATTGAACAAGAACCTCAGTTGCTGCTCGATTACGGTGTTTAACAAAACGCCGATCCAAAATAGCTTGTGGCAGAAATTTGATCTCTCCACTTGAAGATAGCTCTGGCAAATGTCGTTGAGCAGTAACTTGATCACCAAGTTTCTTCTTTAAACACGAAACATGAAACACAGGATGTATCTTTGACTCAGCTGGCAGATTGAGGCGGTAAGCAACAGGGCCAATACGCTCTGTTACCTTGTAGGGCCCATAGAATCTCGGTGATAACTTCATAGAAGCCCGTATACTAACGGATGCTTGCTTATAAGGCTGCAATCGAAGGTAAACCCAATCACCAACTTCAAATGATCTCTCTGTCCTGTGCTTGTCAGCTTGTTGTTTCATGCGTGATTGAGCATTTTGAAGATTGTTCTTAAGAACGTGCAAAACATGATTCCTGTCACGCAGGTCACAATTAACTTGGTGAACCTTGGAGGAGCCATTTGAATAGTTGGACATGGCAGGAGGTGGTCGCCCATACACAGCCTCAAAAGGAGTGATTTTGGTGGAAGAGTGGTAAGTGGTATTGTACCACCATTCTGCCCATGGAAGTCAACGCACCCATTCTTTGGGTCGGTCACCCACAAAGCAGCGTAAATAGTTTTCGACACACCGATTGACCACCTCAGTTTGTCCGTCAGATTGAGGATGATAAGCAGTGCTCATTTTCAGCTGTGTCCCTTGTAATCGAAAGAGCTCCTTCCAAAAATTACTAGTGAATATTGGATCCCGGTCACTCACAATGGATCTAGGAACCCCATGCAGCTTGATGATATTATCAACAAATACTTGAGCAATAGAAGCCGCTGTGTAAGGATGAGAAATTGGACAGAAGTGAGCATACTTACTGAGGCGGTCCACCACCACTAAAATAGTAGTTTTGCCGTGGGCCGGGGGTAAGCCATCTATAAAATCCATAGATATGTCAGTCCAAATATGCTCAGGTATAGGAAGGGGTTGGAGAAGACCAGGGCTCGCCACTGTTTCCCCTTTATTTGCTTGGCATGTAGCACATTCGTCCACAAACTTCTTGACTTCATTCTTCATTCCCTTCCAATGGAACACTTGAGATATACGCTTGTAGGTTCGCAAGAACCCGGAATGACCAGCCGTAGGTGAAGAATGAAATTCTTGCAAGAGGATGAGCTTCTGTTTGGAACTTGAAGGCAAGAAAATTCGATGCTTATAATGCAGGTCTGTGGAGTCCCAATGGTAATGAGGCATAGAAGATGGATCATCTCGAAGCTTCTGAATGATATCTTGGGCTGTAGGATCTTCAGCTACCTCTTTTCGTATATCCTCCAAGTTAGAACAAGATACCACCGTAATGGCTTCAATTGTCGCATGTTATGGTATCCGTGACAAGGCATCTGCCACCAAATTCTCCTTGCCTTTCTTGTAAACAATTTCGTAGTCATACCCCAATAATTTTGTGCTCCACCTTTGCTGCTCCATAGAAGTAATTCGCTGCTCCAACAGGAACTTCAAGCTTTTATGATCAGTTCGTATTTGAAAACGTCGACCAATGAGGCACGGTCTCCACTTGGTAACTGCATGTACAATAGCCATCATCTCCTTATCATACACAGAAAGAGACAAATGTAGGGATGATAGTGCCTTGCTGGTGAAGGCCAAGGGCCTCCCTTCTTGCATTAAGACTGCCCCAATGCCTACGCCGGAAGCGTCAGACTCAATAACAAACATCTTTTGGAAATCAGGCAGAGCCAAGACCGGAGTTGTAGACATGGCCCCCTTCAAATTGTTGAATGCACCTTCCGCTTCACTGTTCCACTTAAAAGCTTCCTTCTTCAATAACGCTGTGAGTGGAGCACTAATCTTGCCATAGTCTCGCACAAACTTTCTATAATAGCCAGTGAGTCCGAGAAAGCCGCGTAATGCCTTGATAGTTCGTGGGGTGGGCCAGTCAACCATAGCCTTGACCTTCAACGGATCAGCTGCCACTTCTTCCTTGGAAATAAGGTGGCCGAGATACTCGACCTCAGTCTTTCCAAAGCTACATTTAGACCTCTTCACATACAAAGAATTCTCCCGCAGGAGGGTGAGAGTAATATGAAGACGGTACAAGTGGTCCTCTAATGAAGAGCTGAAGATAAGGATATCATCAAAGAATATCAAAATGAACTTACGTAGGTGCGGCCGAAAGATGTCATTCATTAGACTTTGGAATGTTGAAGGAGCGTTAGTCAAACCAAATGGCATGACCAAAAATTCATAATGTCCATCGTGAGTACGAAAGGCCGTCTTTGGGATGTCCTCATCGTATACTCGGATTTGATGATATCCCGAGCGTAAGTCAAGCTTTGAGAAAAAATGAGCGCCACCAAGCTCATCTAGAAGTTCATCAATAACGGGGATCGGATACTTATCTTTTACTATGATCCGATTCAATGCCCGATAGTCAACGCACATACGCCAACTACCATCCTTCTTACGCACCAAGAGAACCGGCGAAGAATAAGGACTGACACTGGGGCGGATGATACCAGCTTGCAATAATTCCCGGACCATCTTCTCAATCTCTGCCTTTTGAATATATGGATAACGGTAAGGCCGAACATTAGTGGGGGGGCAGCCCGGTAATAAAGGAATATGATGATCATGGGACCGCTTGGGAGGCAATCCTTTGGGTTCAGCAAACACATCAGAAAATTCTGAAAGAAGATTGTCTAACTTCTCCGGCATAGAAGTAGCATGTGCTTGATCGTCCATCTTCGGGGGGATCCAACAGAGGGTCTGGGGTAGGGGCTCATCTCTGGGAGGGTGGGGGGTCCGGGGGAGGAGAGTTCAGGCGGATCTAGGGGGGCTACTCTGGGAGTGGGGGGTTAAGGGAGAGGTGCTACAAGGGGTCCGGGGTGGGGACTGCTGGTTGGGAGGGTGTGGGGCCGCGAGCTCACCCGAATATTGCTAGAGTGAGAAAGGGGGTAGGGAGGGGTTGGGATGACTTTTGGTCGAAGGGTGGGGGTGGGGGTGCACTATCACCGGAGCCACTCCGGCGTGTGGTGGGGGTCAGTGGGAAGAGACTGGGGAGGGGGGCTCCAATAAGATGGCATTGGCAGCCATCATGAGGGGGATCAATATGAATGCAGGGCTTAAGCAGAGCCCAAGTGGCAGCTGACAGCTTACTATGTAAGAGAAGGTGAGTGGTTGACTCAATCTAAGCATTTGGACAGCATAAGTTTGTGGATTTTTAAAACTTTGTGGATTTTTATTGCATGTAAATATATTTTGAAATCTGATTTTAATAGAAATTTGATGTTAATTTGACTAAAAAATGTAGATTGTTTAGCTTCGATGTTCTTCATTTGAAAAATTTTGTAATTTGGGTGTTATTTAATTTGATATGTCCATAATGATAATTGCGTTGTTATTTAATTTTATGTTATATAAATGCATGGGGTATTCCCTGTGAGCTGAGGTGCGTGGGTGCGACCTAACATTACACGCACCTCAGGAGAGCGCGTTAAAACCGTGTCAATGTGCCTTCCCGTTCAAGACTTTGGGTTTGATGTGTATGTTCTCATTTGTTTATGAGAATATATATATCTACCTCAAAGTCTTGAATTGTCCCGTTTGGACAGTCTGTGAATGTTTGATCGCACTTAGGCAGTCATTTACTATATGTGTTTGTATGGTTTGTTGAGAATTTCGGTTGTGTCTCCTCACTCTTCTCTGATATACCATTATTGATTTTGAGTGTTTTCTTAACCACTTACTTGTAAGTGTTTAAGAAAATTTTAAAATCAATAAATATATATGGTATATCGGAGAAGTGTGGGGAGATGATGCCGAAATTTTTAGCAAATCGTGCAGCACATATGGTAAGTGATTGTGCGATCAAACCTTCATGGATGGGTTAAAAAGTGATAATCTAATCAATATTCCTCTTCCAACTGCAAATGGTCTATGATGAACGATGTGAGGAAAGGGTCGGGTGTAATATTATGAGTAATGATTTGAAAGTTAGGATGTGTATTGTCATTTATTGGGTGCAGGCAAAATGTCGACAGATCGTTCATGGATGTATCGTAGAATAGTTGACCGGGTGGTGTCAGATGACTTTAAGCTTGGGGTTGAGAGTTTCATTCAATTTGCATTGGGGAATCCAAATGCAGCAATAGATTGCGACGGTCACATTCGATGCCCTTGTTCAAGTTGTAGAAACTTGAGGTGGTGTTCAACATGGGATGTGCAACATCATTTGTACACGAAAGGGTTCGTGGATGGTTATACGAATTGGACGTGTCATGGTGAGCAATTCTTGAGGTATGAGCCCGACAATATTGCAGGCACAAGTGGGTACGTGGATATGGTTGTAGATGCTGCTGGTCCTAGTTTTAATATTCACGATGAAGCGCCGAATAAGACAGCCGGAAGATTTTATGAACTACTTAGGGATGTTGATGAGCCGCTGTGGGATGGTTGTGAAAATCACACTCGATTGTCTGCAGTGTCACAGTTGTTGAACTTGAAATCTGAATTTCACATCAGTGAGACTTGTTTTGACCGTCTCCTCCTCTTGATCAAGAGTATGTTGCCTTGAGACAAGAAGTTGCCAGAAACTTTTTACCGTGCAAAAAAGATGGTCAATGACTTAGGACTTGGATATGTGAAAATAGATGCATGTCCGAATCATTGTATGTTATATTACAAGGATGATGCAGATAAGATATCATGTTCCATTTGTGGCCATGACAGATTCAAACCTAAGGGGGGGGGGGGGTCAATTCAAAGGCAAAAGATGTACCTTATAAGGCGTTGCGATACTTCCCTCTTGTGCCTAGGCTGCAGCGACTGTATATGTCCTCAAAGATGGCTCGGCATATGATATGGCACACCGAAAGAGTACGGCGTGCCGATGATATAATCAGTCATCCTGCCGATGGTGAGGCTTGGACTCACTTTAGTCGTACTCATCTTGCCTTTTCAAGGGAGTCACGTAATGTTCGATTGGGTTTATGCACAGATGGCTTTAATCCATTCGGTGGTTCAGTGGCAGCTTATTCTTGTTGGCCAGTGTTCATGACACCGTACAACCTTCCGCCGCACATGTGCATGAAGCGAGAAAATCTATTTTTGTCCCTAGTAATTCCTGGTCCAAAAAGTCCCGGAAAAAATTTGGACATATATCTCAGGCCGTTGATTGATGAGCTCAAATTTGTATGGACTGATGGAGTTGTTACTTATGATGCATATAGGAAGAAAAATTTTATTATGAAGGCTGCACTGATGTGGACAATAAGTGACTTCCCTGCATATGGAATGCTATCTGGTTGGAGCACACATGGGAGGCTAGCATGTCTTTACTGTATGGAAGATACCAAATCATTTGTATTGAAACATGGGGGGAAAAGCTGCTGGTTTGATTGCCATCGGCGGTTGCTACCAAGTGACCATCCTTTTCGAAGGCAAAAAGACTCGTTTAAAAAAAATACTGTTGAAATGGATGAAGCTGACTTGCAACGGGTGTCGGGTCTACATATGGCGTCACGGGTGCACAATTTACCAGATGTAGTTCAATTGTCTGGTAGCACACGGCAACTCCCTAATTTTAGAAAGGATCACAACTGGGTCAAGAAAAGTATTTTTTGGGAATTACCTTATTGGTCAACTCTTCTTGTACGACATAATCTGGATGTCATGCATACCGAGAAGAATTTTTTTGATAATGTGTTCAATACGATCATGAATGTTAAAGGGAAAACAAAGGACAACGCCAAAGCACGTATGGATTTAAAGATGCTTTGTAGACGTCCAGAACTGGAACTACAAAGTGTCAATGGCAAAACTGTGCAGCCTAAAGCAACTTATGTGCTTCATAATACACAGATCAAGGAAGTATGCCAGTGGTTGAAACAACTGAGATTCCCAGATGGATATGCATCCAACATAGCCCGTTATGTGAATGTTAATGAGGGGAAAATATATGGTATGAAAAGTCACGACTGTCATGTGTTCATGGAGAGGCTACTGCCCATTGCATTTCGTGATTTGTTGCCAAAGCAGATATGGGGAGCACTAGCTGAGATGAGTCAATTTTTCAAGATTTTATGTGCATCTGAACTCAGACTTCGGGATGTACAAACTATCGAACAAGAAGTTGTCACAACCATTTGCAAGCTAGAGAAGATATTTCCTCCGGCATTCTTTGATTCGATGGAGCACCTGGTCGTTCATTTGCCATATGAGGCTATCGTCGGAGGTCCAATACAATTTCGATGGATGTATCCATTTGTAAGGTATGTGACAATTTTTGTTAACTTATAAGTCGTCCATAGCCGCTACATATTGTTGCCATCTGACTTGTTGTTGTAGGTGCATGCATGAATTAAAAATGAAAGTTCGCAACAAGGCACAGGTGGAGGGTTCGATTGCTGAGGCATACATTCTTGAAGAAATTTCGAACTTCTATTTTATGTACTTTGAGCCAGAGATTCAAACTCGTCGTACTCGACCTCCACGTAATGATGATGGGGGAGTGGAGGTCTCGTCCGATCGGCTCTCCATATTTAAACATACTGGACGTGCGTTCGGACATTGCTTGACTCGCACGCTCGAAGATAGAGAGTTGCACGCCGCTGAGATATATATTCTTTTGAATTGCCTCGAGATTGAACCTTATGTTGAGTAAAATCTTAATTCACATTTCCAGCAACTCCATAAGTCTATACATCCTCAAAGTCTATACAACATTGACTTCACAAAGTCTATACATTGGCTTCCTCAAAGTCTATACATTGGCTTCCTCAAAGTCTATACATCCTCAAAGTCTATACATCCTCAAATTCTATACATTGGCTTCCTCAAAGTCTATACATTCACTTCCTCAATGTCTATACATTGGCTTCCTCAAAGTCTATACATTCACTTCCTCAAAGTCTATACATTGGCTTCCTCAAAGTCTATACAACATTGACTTCACAAAGTCTATACATTGGCTTCCTCAAAGTCTATACATCCTCAAAGTCTATACATTGGCTTCCTCAAAGTCTATACATCCTCAAAGTCTATACATTGGCTTCCTCAAAGTCTATACATTGGCTTCACAAAGTCTATACATTGGCTTCCTCAAAGTCTATACATCCTCAAAGTCTATACATTGGCTTCCTCAATGTCTATACATCCTCAAAGTCTATACATTGGCTTCCTCAAAGTCTATACATTGACTTCCTCAAAGTCTATACATTCACTTCCTCAAAGTCTATACATTGGCTTCCTCAAAGTCTATACATTGGCTTCACAAAGTTTATACATTGGCTTCCTCAAAGTCTATACAACATTGACTTCACAAAGTCTATACATTGGCTTCCTCAAAGTCTATACATCCTCAAAGTCTATACATTGGCTTCCTCAATGTCTATACATCCTCAAAGTCTATACATTGGCTTCCTCAAAGTCTATACATTGACTTCCTCAAAGTCTATACATTGGCTTCCTCAAAGTCTATACAATATTGACTTCACAAAGTCTATACATTGACTTTATCAAAATTTTTTAATCATTTTTTTTACGGGGTGCTACATTTATATTGCAGACAATTTGATTCAGAATTAGCTGAAAAATGTCCAAATATCTAGGATGTGGATATTGAAAAAGAATGCGAGAAGTTTTTTTCCAAATGGCTAAGAAACCGAGTTAGTGTGAACTCTGAATATATATGTTTGTATTTACGTATGTTGAGGTAATTGTTATTATTATAACTACTCTAATTTGAATATAGGTTGAACAAGGTCTCATTACTGATGAAAGAGTACAACATATAAGTTATGGCCCCTCGAACCAGACACGTGCCTATCCGGGATATATTGTGAATGGATACAAATTTCATACAAGGGATTATGGGCGAAATAAGTCTACGATGAACAGCGGCGTATGTGTGAAGGGAAGTTTATACAATGAAATGGAATTGGACTACTATGGTATTCTTGAAGAAGTCTTAGAACTTAAGTATTTGGGACAAGACAATCATGTATACATATTTAAGTGTCAATGGTTTGATCCTAATTCTGTTCTACATGACACAAATTATGGGATTGTCAATGTCAAGCATAGGTTTAAACTTAAGACCTATGAACCGTTCATTTTAGCCGCACAAGCCCAGCAAGTGTACTATTCAAGTTATCCATCATCCAAGAATAGAGATTGGTGGGCAGTTTGCAGGGTTAATTCAAAACTCTTTCCCACTTATGAGTTAACTATGAGTGGAGATGTCTCAGAGGTTGCTCGTGCTGAATATTATCAATCAGACGAAGTTGGCGTTGTCGGTTCCTCTAGGTTTAATATGGACGAATCTGATGAGCCACTGTCATTACGTACGCGAGATGGCGTGGAAGAAGTCGATCCGACGAAGCTAAATGTTGATGTTAGAGGGGAGGAAGAATCAGATGAAGATGAAGATTTTGAATCTCATGAGACTACTATGGATGAAAAAGATGATGAAGTTGAGCTAGATATATCAACATGAGGGAGGCATGTTTTGATAATTTAGTAAGAAGATTCTTACTTTTAAGCATAATTTTAAATAACATTTGTCTAGCCTTATATAATTGTGGATTAATATGTATTAATTGTTTTGTTATTCATAAGGAAATGGTGCGAGGAGGTCGTACTAGGGGTGGGAGGAGATCTAGCAGTGAGAGGGGCACTACTACCTCCTCGCTACCATCTTCTTCAGACACAGGTATATTTGATCAATAAGTTAGCTATATAAATATTTTAATTATTGACAAACTTAAAAGAATTTATTTATAGGTGCAAGTGTCGGCTCACCACCACTTGTACATACGCCACCACCTCCCGCTACAGGTATGTATATTTTAATTTAAATTCTTGAACATTTGTTCTACTTATGAAAATAAGTTCTTGCAGGTCTCAGTGGCCTCCCACCTGTTGTGCATACGCCACTCCCACCACCTCCCGCTGCAGGTATATATATTTTAATTATATGTTCGCAATATTTGTATCACTCCACATGACAATAAATTCTTGCAGGTCTCAATGGCAAAAAGACTCGAGGATCATGTATGTATATTTTAATTTAAATTCTTCAATATTTGTTCTACTTATGACAATAAATTCTTGCAGGTCTCAGTGGCCTCCCACCTGTTGTGCATACGGCACCCCCACCACCTCCCGCTGCAGGTATGTATATTTTAATTATATGTTCGCAGTATATGTATCACTCCACATGACAATAAATTCTTGCAGGTCTCAGTGCCCTCCCACCTGTTGTGCATACGCCACCCCCACCACCTCCCGCTGCAGGTATGTATATTTTAATTATATGTTCACAGTATATGTATCACTCCACATGACAATAAATTCTTGCAGGTCTCAGTGCCCTCCCACCTGTTGTGCATACGCCACCCCCACCACCTCCCACTGCAGGTATGTATATTTTAATTATATGTTCACAGTATATGTATCACTCCACATGACAATAAATTCTTGCAGGTCTCAGTGCCCTCCCACCACCTCCCACTTGTACAGGGCCCACCACCACCAGTCAGCCCCTTGACGATGTCGGCAGTTGTCACGAGGGAGGCACGACCCATCATAGACGTCGCCCGTGTTGGGTATCCGAGTAAATCTATAAGGTTATATTACATTAATTAGCCCTCAACTGTCTAATATGAATATTTTGACATTTGCAATTGCAGTATGAAATTTGAACCCCATAGCGCTGTCCATCATTCCACCGAACTCATGTTGGCACATGTGCCCGGGGCAGCTTCCACTTTCAGAGATTTTCCGATGTCCGTCCGCGATTCATTGTACAACATGTTCTTAGTAAGTAATTACGTCATTTAATTCAAGTATTTCCCAAAGTCAATTTACAACTTTATACTAAGTGTGAAAAGCAATTGATTTACAGCGGTCTTTTCAATTCACATGTGGACATGACGCGGCGAGATGTCGTCGTGCCTGGGAGTCTACTATGCTCTCAAGTTACAAGAGGAGAATACATGAGGCCCGAGCACACGCTAAAAAATTGAGTGGGGGGAGTGAAGACCGACAATTGTGGAAGGCACATCGCCCTCTATGGATGAGGCAGGAGGATTGGGAGATATCTTGTGACCATTTTACCGACCCCAAGTGGATAGAAAAGTCCAAAAAAGCCAAAGCAAACAGGACGTCAAAACCAGGTTCAAATTTGCATACGAGTGGGTCCATCTCTTATGCGGCTCATAAACAAAAATTGGTAAGTAATATACCAATTTATCTTCTTACAATTTATCCCAATATTTGACTTTTTTTTTACTATGAATTGTATAACAGGCTGTGGAGCTTAATCGACCTCCGTCGTTCCTCGAGGTGTTCGACAGAACACACAAAAAGAAGGGGACTAATGATTTTGTGAGTGACACAGCTAAGTCAGCAGCGGTAAGTTTATCTACATATGTAACTTGTACCGTTCATTTAAATTGGCATATAATTCATATGAAATTGACTAGTTATTTTATTCAATTTGTAGGAAACATATAACAAAGCAGTGACAGAGAAGTACGGGGAGGGATACACGCAGCAGCCGGAGTTCGATCCGGTGGAGTGGGTGGCAGCAACTGGCGTACCGAAGAAAGGCCGACTATATGGTTTTGGGGAGAGCCTAGACGCAAGCGCGGTGACATCAGCGTGTGCGAGTTCTAGCTATACTTCTTCCAGTGGCAGTGCCTTCACTATACCTTCTGTTGCCCCCAGCGCTTCTGCCAGCGACATGATGGACATGGTCCGATCGCAGATTTCTGATATGCAGCGGCAGCAGCAGCATTTCCAGCAAGAGATCTCTAGCCAAGTGTCAGTATTCTTGCAGGCAATTAGTGGCCTCCTCTCCCAGAGCGGAATGGTCCCTCAGAAATCAACCACCACCACACCACAGCCCGCACAGGTGAGTGTTTACTATGTTTTTATTTTGATGGAATTACTCAATTATGATCATTATTAATTTTAAAACTCATTTACTTCAGAAGAATTGAGAAAATCCGGGGGCCGGGGGTCTAAAACTTGAAATACCGGCCGAACGGCCGTTCCGATCATTCCAACACTACCGGGGAGATGATAGTGACTTGTCAGAACTGACGGAATCCAAATCGGATGTCCGGTTTGAGCTCGGCGCTCAAAGTTCAATTTTAAAATACACTTAGTTTAAATGAACTACCAGGTCGGGTCCGGGGGTCTAAAATTGGAAATACCAGTCGGACGGCCGTGCCGATCATTCCAACACTACCGGGGAGATGAAAGTGACTTGTCAGAACTGACGGAATCCAAATCGGATGTCCGGTTTGAGCTCGGCGCTCAAAGTTCAGTTTTAAAATACACTTAGTTTAAATGAACTATCAGGTCGGGTCCGGGGGTCTAAAATTGGAAATACCGGTCGGACGGCCGTGCCGATCATTCCAACACGACCGGGGAGATGTAAGTGACTTGTCAGAACTGACGGA
Source organism: Amorphophallus konjac (assembly GCA_022559845.1). Classification (NCBI taxonomy): domain Eukaryota; kingdom Viridiplantae; phylum Streptophyta; class Magnoliopsida; order Alismatales; family Araceae; genus Amorphophallus; species Amorphophallus konjac. The sequence continues at coordinate 111,096,490 of CM040125.1, read as the reverse complement.
ATCCAAATCGGATGCCCGGTTTGAGCTCGGCGCTCAAAGTTCAGTTTTAAAATACACTTAGTTTAAATGAACTACCAGGTCGGGTCCGGGGGTCTAAAATTGGAAATACCGGTCGGACGGCCGTGCCGATCATTCCAACACGACCGGGGAGATGAAAGTGACTTGTTAGAACTGACGGAATCCAAATTGGATGTCCGGTTTGAGCTCGGCGCTCAAAGTTCAGTTTTAAAATACACTTAGTTTAAATGAACTATCAGGTCGGGTCTGGGGGTCTAAAATTGGAAATACCAGTCGGACGGCCGTGCCGATCATTCCAACGCGATCGGGGAGATGAAAGTGACTTGTCAGAACTGGCGGAATCCAAATCGGATGTCCGTTTTGAGCTCGGCTCCCAAAGTTCAGTTTTAAAATACACTTAGTTTAAATGAACTACCAGGTCGGGTCCGGGGGTCTAAAATTAATTGGAAATACCGGTCGGACGGCCGTGCCGATCATTCCAACACTACCGGGGAGATGAAAGTGACTTGTCAGAACTGACGGAATCCAAATCGGATGTCCGGTTTGAGCTCGGCGCTCAAAGTTCAGTTTTAAAATACACTTAGTTTAAATGAACTATCAGGTCGGGTCCGGGGGTCTAAAATTGGAAATACCGGTCGGACGGCCGTACCGATCATTCCAACACGACCGGGGAGATGAAAGTGACTTGTCAGAACTGACGGAATCCAAATCGGATGCCCGGTTTGAGCTCGGCGCTCAAAGTTCAGTTTTAAAATACACTTAGTTTAAATGAACTACCAGGTCGGGTCCGGGGGTCTAAAATTGGAAATACCGGTCGGACGGCCGTGCCGATCATTCCAACACGATCGGGGAGATGAAAGTGACTTGTCAGAACTGACGGAATCCAAATCGGATGTCCGGTTTGAGCTCGGCGCTCAAAGTTCAGTTTTAAACTACACTTAGTTTAAATGAACTATCAGGTCGGGTCCGGGGGTCTAAAATTGGAAATACCGATCGGACGGCCGTGCCGATCATTCCAACGCGACCGGGGAGATGAAAGTGACTTGTCAGAACTGGCGGAATCCAAATCGGATGTCCGGTTTGAGCTCGGCGCTCAAAGTTCAGTTTTAAAATACACTTAGTTTAAATGAACTACCAGGTCGGGTCCGGGGGTCTAAAATATTGGAAATACCGGTCGGACGGCCGTGCTGATCATTCCAACACTACCAGGGAGATGAAAGTGACTTGTCAGAACTGACGGAATCTAAATCGGATGTCCGGTTTGAGCTCGGCGCTCAAAGTTCAGTTTTAAAATACACTTAGTTTAAATGAACTATCAGGTCGGGTCCGGGGGTCTAAAATTGGAAATACCGGTCAGACGGCCGTGCCGATCATTCCAACACGACCGGGGAGATGAAAGTGACTTGTTAGAACTGACGGAATCCAAATCGGATGCCCGGTTTGAGCTCGGCGCTCAAAGTTCAGTTTTAAAATACACTTAGTTTAAATGAACTACCAGGTCGGGTCCGGGGGTCTAAAATTGGAAATACTGTCGGACGGCCGTGCCGATCATTCCAACACGACTGGGGAGATGAAAGTGACTTGTCAGAACTGACGGAATCCAAATCGGATGTCCGGTTTGAGCTCGGCGCTCAAAGTTCAGTTTTAAAATACACTTAGTTTAAATGAACTATCAGGTCGGGTCCGGGGGTCTAAAATTGGAAATACCGGTCGGACGGCCGTGCCGATCATTCCAACGACGACCGGGGAGATGAAAGTGACTTGTCAGAACTGACGGAATCCAAATCGGATGCCCGGTTTGAGCTCGGCGCTCAAAGTTCAGTTTTAAAATACACTTAGTTTAAATGAACTACCAGGTCGGGTCCGGGGGTCTAAAATTGGAAATACCGGTCGGACGGCCGTGCCGATCATTCCAACACGATCGGGGAGATGAAAGTGACTTGTCAGAACTGACGGAATCCAAATCGGATGTCCGGTTTGAGCTCGGCGCTCAAAGTTCAGTTTTAAACTACACTTAGTTTAAATGAACTATCAGGTCGGGTCCGGGGGTCTAAAATTGGAAATACCGATCGGACGGCCGTGCCGATCATTCCAACGCGACCGGGGAGATGAAAGTGACTTGTCAGAACTGGCGGAATCCAAATCGGATGTCCGGTTTGAGCTCGGCGCTCAAAGTTCAGTTTTAAAATACACTTAGTTTAAATGAACTACCAGGTCGGGTCCGGGGGTCTAAAATTAATTGGAAATACCGGTCGGACGGCCGTGCTGATCATTCCAACACTACCAGGGAGATGAAAGTGACTTGTCAGAACTGACGGAATCTAAATCGGATGTCCGGTTTGAGCTCGGCGCTCAAAGTTCAGTTTTAAAATACACTTAGTTTAAATGAACTATCAGGTCGGGTCCGGGGGTCTAAAATTGGAAATACCGGTCAGACGGCCGTGCCGATCATTCCAACACGACCGGGGAGATGAAAGTGACTTGTTAGAACTGACGGAATCCAAATCGGATGCCCGGTTTGAGCTCGGCGCTCAAAGTTCAGTTTTAAAATACACTTAGTTTAAATGAACTACCAGGTCGGGTCCGGGGGTCTAAAATTGGAAATACTAGTCGGACGGCCGTGCCGATCATTCCAACACGACTGGGGAGATGAAAGTGACTTGTCAGAACTGACGGAATCCAAATCGGATGTCCGGTTTGAGCTCGACGCTCAAAGTTCAGTTTTAAAATACACTTAGTTTAAATGAACTATCAGGTCGGGTCCGGGGGTCTAAAATAGAAATACCGGTCGGATGGCCGTGCCGATCATTCCAACGCGACCGGGGAGATGAAAGTGACTTGTCAGAACTGGCGGAATCCAAATCGGATGCCCGGTTTGAGCTCGGCGCTCAAAGTTCAGTTTTAAAATACACTTAGTTTAAATGAACTACCAGGTCGGGTCCGGGGGTCTAAAATTGGAAATACCGGTCGGACGGCCGTGCCGATCATTCCAACACGACCGGGGAGATGAAATTGACTTGTCAGAACTGACGGAATCCAAATCGGATGTCCGGTTTGAGCTCGGCGCTCAAAGTTCAGTTTTAAAATACACTTAGTTTAAATGAACTATCAGGTCGGGTCCGGGGGTCTAAAATTGGAAATACCGGTCGGACGGCCGTGCCGATCATTCCAACGCGACCGGGGAGATGAAAGTGACTTGTAGAACTGGCGGAATCCAAATCGGATGTCCGGTTTGAGCTCGGCGCTCAAAGTTCAGTTTTAAAATACACTTAGTTTAAATGAACTACCAGGTCGGGTCCGGGGGTCTAAAATTAGAAATACCGATCGGACGGCCGTGCCGATCATTCCAACACGACCAGGGAGATGAAAGTGACTTGTCAGAACTGACGGAATCCAAATCGGATGTCCGGTTTGAGCTCGGCGCTCAAAGTTCAGTTTTAAAATACACTTAGTTTAAATGAACTATCAGGTCGGGTCCGGGGGTCTAAAATTGGAAATACCAGTCGGACGGCCATGCCGATCATTCCAACGCGACCGGGGAGATGAAAGTGACTTGTTAGAACTGACGGAATCCAAATCGGATGCCCTGTTTGAGCTCGGCGCTCAAAGTTCAGTTTTAAAATACACTTAGTTTAAATGAACTACCAGGTCGGGTCGGGGGGTCTAAAATTGGAAATACCGGTCAGACGGCCATGCCGATCATTCCAACACGACCAGGGAGATGAAAGTGACTTGTCAGAACTGACGGAATCCAAATCGGATGTCCGGTTTGAGCTCGGCGCTCAAAGTTCAGTTTTAAAATACACTTAGTTTAAATGAACTATCAGGTCGGGTCCGGGGGTCTAAAATTGGAAATACCGGTCGGACGGCCGTGCCGATCATTCCAACGCGACCGGGGAGATGAAAGTGACTTGTCAGAACTGGCGGAATCCAAATCGGATGTCCGGTTTGAGCTCGGCGCTCAAAGTTCAGTTTTAAAATACACTTAGTTTAAATGAACTGCCAGGTCGGGTCCGATGGTCTAAAATTGGAAATACCGGTCCGACGGCCGTGCCGATCATTCCAACACGACCGGGGAGATGAAAGTGACTTGTCAGAACTGACGGAATCCAAATCGGATGTCCGGTTTGAGCTCGGTGCTCAAAGTTCAGTTTTAAAATACACTTAGTTTAAATGAACTATCATGTCGGGTCCGGGGGTCTAAAATTGGAAATACTAGTCGGACGGCCATGCCGATCATTCCAACGCGACCGGGGAGATGAAAGTGACTTGTTAGAACTGGCGGAATCCAAATCGGATGTCCGGTTTGAGCTCGGCGCTCAAAGTTCAGTTTTAAAATACACTTAGTTTAAATGGACTACCAGGTCGGGTCCGGGGGTCTAAAATTGGAAATACCGGTCGGACGGCCGTGCCGATCATTCCAACACGACCAGGGAGATGAAAGTGACTTGTCAGAACTGACGGAATCCAAATCGGATGTCCGGTTTGAGCTCGGCGCTCAAAGTTCAGTTTTAAAATACACTTAGTTTAAATGAACTATCAGGTCGGGTCCGGGGGTCTAAAATTGGAAATACTGGTCGGACGGTCGTGCCGATCATTCCAACGCGACCGGGGAGATGAAAGTGACTTGTCAGAACTGGCGGAATCCAAATCGGATGTCCGGTTTGAGCTCGGCGCTCAAAGTTCAGTTTTAAAATACACTTAGTTTAAATGAACTGCCAGGTCGGGTCCGGCGGTCTAAAATTGGAAATACCGGTCCGACGGCCGTGCCGATCATTCCAACACGACCGGGGAGATGAAAGTGACTTGTCAGAACTGACGGAATCCAAATCGGATGCCCGGTTTGAGCTCGGCGCTCAAAGTTCAGTTTTAAAATACACTTAGTTTAAATGAACTATCAGGTCAGGTCCGGGGGTCAAAAACTTGAAATACAAGTCGGACGGCCGTGCCGATCATTCCAACGCGACCGGGGAGATGAAAGTGACTTGTCAGAACTGACGGAATCCAAATCGGATGCCCGGTTTGAGTTCGGCGCTCAAAGTTCAGTTTTAAAATACACTTAGATTAACTACCAGGTCGGGTCCGGGGGTCTAAATATTGTTTCAAGCTAGTAGTTGATCTATAAAATCTGCAGTTTTCAATTTGATATGTTTGATTTATATTTATGCTCATTTCTTCGCACTAATTTTTTTAATGTAGGGGGATCCTTCTGCGGGCAGCGACAGAGGAGATGAGCAGGGCAGTGACGATATGGATGATGAGGATATTGACGATGTACCAGATATTTCTTGATGTTTAATGATATTTGTTTTATGTTATTCAGACGGATCAGCAGGGTTAATGTGTTTTTTTTTGTATTTATTTGATCAGCATGGTGGAATTTTTTTATTGGTGGTGTTTATTTATTTGAACATCTATGTTGATGTTGAGTTTTTTTCGGTGGTGGTTATTTATTTGGGTACGTTGATGTTGAGTTTTTTTTGTGGTTATCAGTAGGTTCCTAATAATTTTTTTTAACAGGTTTATTAGATAAATAAACGTAATATTTAAAAAAATATATTTTTGATTTCAGACGAATTTTCACTCCGTCGCTACTTCCGTTTGTAATAGCGACGGTCATTTCAGACGGAAATTAATATCCGTCGTTATTTCCGTTTCAAACACCGACGGATTTAGGACGAATATGCATATGGAGTCGTCGTCGGTAGTTACGACGAATAAGTAATCCGTCGTAATATCCGGCAGATATAGCGACGGATTTCAGACAATATTTCAGACGGATTACTGACGGTAATTAAAACGGATTATAAATCCGTCTTAAAAACCGTATGAAAGTCAGACGGATAATTTCAAACGGAAAGTTACATACGGAAATTTTATCGTATGAAATTGAGACGGAATTTGTGACCGAAATTTATTCTGTCTTAATTTCAGACGGAATTTCAGACAGATAAATTAACTGTCACAAATTTGTGACTAAGAATTTCAGACGGTCGATTCCCGTCTTAAATCCGTCGGAATTCCGTTACAAATATGGTTTGCGACGGATTTTCCGACGGATTTGAGACGGATAACGTCCGTCTGAAATCCCGCTTTTTCTGGTAGTGATATTTGGCGTCAATCCAAGTCCTCTTAGCCCCCGAACACTATGCTGAGTAGGTTTAGTTTTCTGCATGCATGCAATACAATAGGTCAAAACCAAACAATTGACTTCAGCTTGAAATAATGTGCATACTATTACCGTCTCTTGGGCATATGAGATCACAGAACAAACCAATGGGATGAGAAATATACAGCCACCTAAAAGATTGAGTCTTACCTGCTCACCAACCACATTCAAGACTAGGACAAGATTGACATAGACCAAGCAGAAATTGCCAGGACCTAGAAAAGAATAGGCCATCTAGTGAAAAGGAATGAAGAACAAAATACAGATTTACATTTTCTCACATATGCATTGTCACAGGCATTTACCTACACAATATGAGAACTGACCCAAAGCTTCAATAAATGGCATCGATTCATTATCCCCTACATCAAGAATGTCATTATTGTTATGCCACAAAAGGATCATGGATCCTGAATGCATGCTTACAAAACTATGGGAACTATTTGACGCAAGGCATTAACCACAAAAATGGGATATTAGGCTTTCTTGATGTGTTATAGAGATGTCACCTATAGTTCCACCCAGTTCTATGACACAGACATCAACTGGGCCTTCTTTCCCATCCACAGGTATCATTGCCACACGTTCATTCCACTCTTGAATGGCATCAGTAATGTGGGGGACAACCTTGAAGACATGAAAAAAGGTAAACCTTTAAAGTATATTAAACATTCACATTACAACCTGGAAGAACATGATGGTGACACCATCAAGGCAAACAACACCTCAAGGCAACAGACCTGGACAGTTAGAGCATGGCATCAGCTTTATTTCAGAGATTTGCACTGCTTATCTTGCTCAACTTTGTATGGGTGATAGCGTGTAGCTCATTTATTGATGTACCATATGACCTCTAATACTCTTGCCTAGAACATTCTGATCTGACTGTGTGCAGTGAGAAGCAACTCTGTGAGGCACTTCTACTTTGGATTACCAGCAATGTAAAATCCTCTAAATGTTCATGTGATTCTGAGAAAAATTACATCATCATCCTGAAGATGGTACATCTTCTCCTTTTGCCTCTGGCATATTCTGCAGGGAAGAGGAGTTGTTGCTTTTCCAAGGTGGCAAATGAGAGTGCCATTACAGATAATGATCCCAACTTAAAGCTTCGACTAACACAATATTCTGAGAAAATAGACTTTTCTGGCTGCGCTCACTTGACAGTGGATCTTCTATACTTGGCTGTTCTCCCAAGTGATGTGGATAGTCTATATAGAAAACGAATTATACAGACTTTGATTGAGGGCAGTCATGAACATGGAGCTAGCCATCGTATCTTGAGAAAGTTGCCAACCACGTTGACTTTTGTATCTGTATCAGAGGTTGATATGTCTACGTGCCCAGAAGTGCATTTTGGTGCTCTTGTCAATTTCTTATGTATATCATTTCCATCATTGCAAACAATAAAGTAATCATACTGCTCTCACTTCAAAATAGAAGACCTGTTCTCACTACTACAAAATTGTCCTTTAATCAATGATGTTGACCTAACCGTTGATATTAGTCCTATCTTACCTACTCAAGTATCAATCTCCTCAGCAAGTTCTGAAGAATATCAAGCTTTGGGTGGATCACCATATGCAACGTTGCAGCATCAGTCACTGGTATCTAACATTGCAAAGTTGACATTAGAACGCCAAACTGATCTTGATGATTTGGACCTCTTAAATATATCTGCCCTATCTGGTTCCTTGTGCTACCTGAATCTTAAAGGATGTACAACGATCACTGACGTTGGCATATCCAAGCTTATACACGAATGTATCAATATTCACTCAATCATCGTATCTTATACCTCCTTGGGGATCAATTCAATTCTTGTGCTTTGTTCTGAAAAAGAGTTTCCAGATACCTCACATGGGTTACATCACAACTATGAATATTCATACACAATTGCCTTTAGACTTCAACATCTTCATATGGACGGTTGTAAAGGCATTGAAGCTAGGCACATGAAACAGCTAATGAGATGTCTATTCTTGTTGAAAAGTTTGAGCTTACGTGACACTTCCCTTACTGAATGTTTCCCTTTCAGTATATAGGGGCTCTTTGTTGGAGAGTCTTGACATTTTTGGGACTCTGGTTTCCTTTGCTGCTTTAGGTCATGTTGTTAGAGGAAACCTAGTTATAAGGATATTGAAAGTGATTGGATGCAAGAATTTGTATGACACTGGAGGCGTTGTTTTAAGATTTAATGGTGATGCAAATTGTGAAGATCTGTACAGTGAACTGAACCAGAAATGTTTCTTGGAAGATATATCATTTGGATGGGGATTCAGTTCCTCTTCAATGACAAAAATAAAAAATGCATTGAGGGGAGTAAGGGCCATGACACTGGGACTTGGAACATCACTGGACTTGTCTCTATTACCTGATATTTGCCCCTTTGTAGAGACTCTAATTCTAAAATTTCAGGTAATTTCTGACTGTGATCTGATAGGTATTCTGACATCCTTAAGTCATCTGAAAGTTTTGGATCTCTGCTGCTGCCTGGGCGACTTGACATCAAAAAACTTTCAAATCAGCATGACAAATCTAACGTCATTGAGGTTAGAGAGGGCAACTCCATGGATGACAAATGAAGATTTGGTCATCCTCACTGGGAGTTGCCCAAATTTGACAGAGCTCTCATTGTCTGGGAGTTGCCCAAACTTGCTGTCTCCCTTTGCCAGAACTGTTGAGTAGAATGCAGAAAGATTTATCTTGCATAACTAAACTTAGATGGTATGCACCAATTGCAAGTGAGAACAAAAATCAATGTTTAGGAATCAATCAACTTAGAAAAAGAAGAAAAATCTCTAGGAGATCAATAGCATGGCTGCAGATGTTGAATAAGTAAGAAACGTTTTAGTAACCATCAGTACGTGAAGAATGCATAGCCTGCACAATGATCCAATCAACTCTGGAAAAGAGGCGTGGTTAACTGTTTACACAACTGATAAACTTTGAAAAATAAAACGACATGAAACCAAATAACTGAAATTATATCCAACCATGCAAGCCTGCATAGTTGATTTTTGTTCTGGGTCCCTAGATTAGATTTAATCGAATTATCTTTAAAAAAGAATCAACTAAAGATATCTTTGGCACTCCCATCTAATTGGAAGGACTTTTGCATATCTATGGGTTTTAGAAGTTATTTTGAGTGGATGGCATTAGACCTCAGAAGTTACATATGCATTTTTTTTAACAAACAACTACAAACTCGAAATGAAAGCTCTCAAATTATGGAAAAGATGTGTCACCATCTAAACTTGATTGCTGACTAAATATTCTTCATGTTGGAGTCAAAGCCATAAGTGGCATCCAAATAATTTTTTTTGCTAAACATGCCCCAAGACTCAAAGAACAAAGCTCATCGGCCAACAAAAAATATGGAAGAGGTTGCCCATCTTTATTCCACCATTAACAGAAATCATTCTAACACACATGTCAGAATTTTAATCTTTAGGACTGCCTCACAATCCACCTAAGGAGAATAGCAACCTATGAACTGCCAAATCTGAAACTAACATGCCTTAGTTTTGGCATCATACCAGATTCAGGGAGGTAGTGTAATGGCAGGAGATAGAACAAATTGCTTCTCCATCATTTCTATTTTCTCTCTTTCCTCCTTTTCCCCCTTCTATGTGGCCATTTAAAGAAGCACACACAATATGTAATGACACGTTTTAATATTAGCTGTCATTGTCATCTGTAATTTGGAAAACCCTTGATGCAGAAACAAAGCTAAAAAAGAGTGTCCAAGATGCATCAAAATATGAAGGCTAGTTTTGAACTAGAGTAGAATTGATACAATCCAATCCCGGTATGAATAGGATGTTCTCGATCAGATATGTCTGGTCTAAAGATCCATGATCTTTTCACTTTCAGGAAAACGAAAAGATCCATCCAGTATCTTTTGATAAAAAATAAAATTATCTGCATTGATAAAAGGTACTGTGTGGATTAGATTGATCGAATATATAGAAATTTTAAATCTTCAGAAGAAATCCATCCGAGTAAAAAATCATCTTCTGCTTCAAAGAAAAGTAGTCAACGGAAATTCAAGCTAGATGAAGCCTACATTTCTGATAAATGAAGACACCTGATGCAATTTCTATAACTCAAGAACCATTGCTCAACATTGATTCCATATGGAAACATAATTCATGCATTTGTCATCAGGACTCTTGCTTTAAGAATTGAGCCTAATATGTGAAGCATGACATGGTGACACATGATTCTGGCGAACCAAAATAGATATATGATACCAATGATTGAATGCAAAGGGCACCGTCCTGCTATCGCTGATTATGGATGAAGTAATCAAGTATGAATGCAAATGCATGTAAAGAACCAATACATTATAAAACACTTTTTGGTTGAAAATCCAAATACCTAAAAATTTAAAAAGAATAGTTCTTACCCAAGTCACCAAGTTAGAGTTCTCAAAAATTCGATTCATAGAAAATTTGCAAATTGAGGATGAAATTATATGAGAAATTGTAGAAAGTATCATTAATTTTAAATACATAAAAATACAATTTAAAAATAATAATATGAATACATAAACTGTATGACATAAAACTAAATTCTTTTTAGTGTGAAATTCAATTGCAAAAAAAAATCGTGGTTTTTGAATTCACCAAGATAAACATTTTTTAAGAAAACTTTAGTTCTTGAAAATATGGCCAAATAAGAACTAAAAAGTGCAATTAAAACATGTTATTTGAAAACTCTTGCAGGCCTTTCTTTTGACAATTCTTATCAATACAACAATTAACATTTTGCCTATTTATGTATGCACAGGCCAATGTGCATGCATGAAAAGGAGGAGGCCCGATTCCTACTTCTTTTGTTCAGAATGAGTCATCTGTTACCCTTCATTTTCTAGGTTCTTGAAGGCAAGGAGATCAGGTAGCTGCTGTTGTGTTTGGCAGAAAAAAAAGTTCAGTATCAAACAAAAATAAGGTCACTGAGGAGGTTGGTGAAGGAGGGCCATTTTCTGTTACATTTGTCTATCGTAGGTTTTGAAGCAGAGCTGTATGGTCTATTCTCTAGTGAAGGTGAAATGCCTTCTTTGTTTCAAAAGGAAAGTGCAAAGAAAAAGAGCTCTGGCAATGAATTTTTAGAAGAAAGGCAGATCTCATGTGAATGACGCATGGCCAGTGTATGAAAAGTCCGTAGAGAAATCTGAACATTTATTCAAACATGTAAGTCCACTATAGAACGAGGTTATGTAGAAAAGAAGCTTGATCATGAAATGGCATTTATTGGCTGAGTACAAGGTCAGTATAGTTGGAAAAATCAGATCATGGGCAGACAATTCGATGAGGATATGAGGTTGATTATGACTGGCTAGAAGTAGGAATCTTCAGGGATCAGGCAATGCAGATTGAATCTTGAGCCCCTAATCCAGTCCAATGTTTCAACCAGGAGCTCTTTATAGGGTAACTTCTTGTCCAGAGAACTATAGATTCACTTTCCTGCAACAAGATTTATTGGATGTTATCTGCATAATAACAAAGATTTGAGATATGCAATCATGACCAAGATTGATTGAGGTCTGGCAGATCCCATGCCACTCCCAATTATTTGAAGTCAATGAGTGATACAATAGCCCAATCAACATCAACATACATGGACCGCAGCCAATTACAGTTGCAAAACTTTAGAAGATGAATGCAATCAAAATGATAATGTGTGACATGTTCTAAATTCCAATAGTGCATTCTTTACATAAAAGAGGAGTAGCAACCTATCCTCGGTAACACCTCTTTCTTTCATTTCTTGCATGGCCAAGTTTTTAACACCCAGGGTTCAGTTTAATTTGTTGTGGATTCCTACCATGCGGGGAGCACCATTGTGTTGGATGTTGTTGGGTATACCTGTGGCATGTCCACAGAGTACTTGACGTTTTCTAAGGTAATTGAAAGAGGAGTGAATGGCAGTACCATGCCATTCTTCTTGTTCTCTTGGCTCCTTATTTCTAAACTTCCTTCTGCAATTATGTAAATTAAGTTGCTTAGATGATGCTGCACTCGGGACTCTGTTCAAACAGGAATGATTTATGGGCAACATGGATGGGAAGAGAAGAGAAGAGCAGCTTCTGTCTAAAAAGGGGAGACAGAGCAAGGGAAGAGTAGAGAGTGGGACAAGGAAAACGATAGCACTGCTTTGTTGGAGAAGAAGTTGAGGAAGGTGGGCACTCCACGGTTGTTGACGTATGCTTTTGCCTCGATGTTCAGGTGCTCGAACCGGACCTTGATCATGGGGTTATCGATCCTGACGTTGGCAGGGGATGACAAATTAAGCGAATTAGAATGGCTTAGGAAGCAATCAAAGGTCTGATCGATCGCCATGGAACTGATCTGTGACAAGGATTTAGGTGTGGGCTGTGGGGGGAAGGGAAGGGAAGGTGCGGAGTATGTGTCTAAACTACTCACCGCTCCATCTGGTTGCTGAGCTTGAGGAGGAACTTCTCGTTGTCCTCCTCAACATTCTTGACCAGCTTCTCCAGTAGGTTCTGCCTCTCCTAGAAGCCCAGGCCCTGGATGTCCACCTCTTGGATCTCACCGACGACGCCGGTGAGGATCCCCTTCTTCAGTCGGTTATAGGTGGGAAGCTTCTCGAGGACCTAAAAAAAGCTCGGCGGCCCTTGTATGTGGTTGCTGAGAATAGTGAGGGGGAGAAGTGGGCGGGGGTGAAGGGGACAGGGAGGCGATGAGGCAGAGGGGTAGAAGATAATACACACCGAAGGCCTTGAGTAGGCGGAGAGGTGAAGGGAGAAGATGAGGAAGAGTTCGCGGCGGGAGGGGGCCAGGGAGGTGAGAGGAGGTGGAGGGGTGGAGGAGAAGATGGATTGAGGAGAGTCTGCGTCCAGGAAGGGGGCAGGGGTGGTTACGTTCACGTGGGAGTTCGATTGTGGCGCACGGTGAAATTATTTTGGGGCATTTTTAATGGAGTAGTATTTTTTTATAATCATTTTGAGGTAATTTTAAAATTCCTCTGTATACGGTTTTAAGTAAAGAGTAAAATTAAAATATTTTAGAGACAGTATTAAAAATAAAATTGATGCGGGACGGGACGCCAACATAGAACTCTAGCTCACGAACGTCCCTAAGCGAGGGAAACGCGGGATCTGCGTGGATGAGAAATCGGCAATGAGTCTCGGGTACTCGGCTCTTCCGCATGCTCCGATCGAGTCACGGGACGGTCTCGCTCTCTCACTATCGCAGCGGTGATAAAAATTAAATATTGAGCTAATTACCTATCACTCTAGCAGTGGCCTATGAAAATATACGAGTAAAGCAAAATGCCAAGAGGGGAGCGGAAATGATACCTCCACGCTACCGGGCGTGGGGAAGACGACCCCGGCCAAGAACGGTGACTCCTGGTACGGTAAATGTTAATAATTACAGAAGTGATTTTAAGTCCCACTCCACGCAGGGAGGTAACAGGCCACAACAGTGGTCCGGGATTGCCGATTCTGGGTTGACGGGCAGCATGTTGTAGGGGTTCCGGGCGATTGAAGACAGCAAGTCCGGATCTGTGATTTGCAGGCTGGCAGGACAACGTACGAGGGCCTCCAAAGGGACGTCATCCTCTTGAGATCTTCTGAGGGCGGCACTTGGCTAGGACAATGACGGGACGTCGCTGGTCTACTCCCAGAAGTGGCGGTCGCTGAATCAGAGCTTTGATATATTATTGGAAATTATTTCCCAACACCTTCTTTCTAGCCTGGCTCGGAGCAGGAATGTGCGCCTCCACGAAAAGAATTTTTGCACCCAGAGCTGATTTCTGATCGAGGCAAAATTGATACCGATGCATAGAGGACTCAAAGGGCTATAACATGTAATTAATTCAGATCCATCCAGTAGACGGATTAGAAATGAAGATGATTGTTGGCCGTAGTTATTTCTGGCTCAGAATCACAGACACACAGGACAGACTGAGATCTACCTGAAAATGAATTTTAACCGAAAGGAAAACAATAGATCTAGACTCTAAAAAAAATTTGGGTGGAAGGGGGAAAAGCGTTGAACACGCATGAATTTTTTGGGAATTTTCTGACGCTGTTTAGGGGGTGGGAAAAATAACAGAACAGACTCCTATCTTGCAGATCTGTTGATTTGCAGACTGTCAGGGTGGAATTAAAATTATGGGAAAAATACCAAATGACCTCTAATTGTCACGAAATTTAAGATGGAGATAGGAGATAACAAGAGAAACAAACACTCAAAATTACAGCTCGATCAAATCTCCTGATTTGGAGATAAAATTCAGGCTTTAACCTTCTGTCCTGATGTGGACATAACTCCGACGCGGTGGCGGTGGTGGTGCGACGGCGGCTCGATGGCGACGGCGGCAGCGGTGGTGGTGCTGAGCTTCTCACTCAGAGAGGGAGAGATGGGGATGATTCACACCTCAAGAATTTAGAAGAAATCAATCTGCAAGGGGGTGGGAGAGAGAGAGGGGCGCCCTTGGGCTCTTGGAGGCAAATGCCAATTTTCTGATTTCTTCTTCATTAATTCTTACAAAATCGAAAATACATGGGTTATATAGAAATATACAAATGACCAAAACTAGCCGTAGATCTAGAGTTTGGGAGGGGTAAACTAGGGATAGGATATTTAATCCCTATGTGGTCAAATGAACAAATTAAATAAAAATACAACAAGCATTTAACAATGTTAAGGGGGGGCGCCCCCTTGACTAAGGGGTTTCCGCCTATGAATTTTTCCATTCTTGTCCCCCCCTTGGTCCAAGTCCAATGTTGTACTTTGAACAAGCCCCACATGGGCCCTAGAATCTAGGTGGACCAATGGGGAAGATGGTGGGGGACCCTGCTGGACCCACTAGCATTTTACATAGAAACCCAAAGACTTTAAAGACTAACCCTTTGGCTTATAATGCCTTCCAATTGCAAACCCAACTAGCCAAGGGTATAAATAAAATAAAAGGGCACAAATGTAAAATAAAACTGTTAGTGCCCGGTGTTGATTCCTCCCCGGGTGGGAAGAACTAGACCTAGTCGAGTAAGGGGTGCGGATACTCATGTGGCTCCGGCGGATCCGTCACCGACCTGGTAGCGTGGAGTATGCTCCACTTCAAGTAATCGTCACCTGCTCATCACGTATATATTCGATATGCGCATGCTACTACGGGAATGAGGCTAATGGTGGACACTCCGGGGTGGGGTCACTCTCAAAGGGGAGGAGGCGGCTCGAAGACTCACTAAGAATCACCACTGGGTCCCTTTATGTGACTAGATCTGATATGTTGAGGTAGAGCCGATGTTAAATTCTGGCAAGTCTACAACATACGCATTGGATCTGACTTGTCTCGCACTCGAAATGGACTGACAACGCGAGCGTACAAAAGACCGACTCAACTCGATGTATGCATATGCACTCGACAGACAAACTGTACGAAACAAAGACCCACACATGACGCTAAATAAACCTACTATTAGTCCGACCCATACACATGCAATGGTGGACCAGGACATCCGAATGTGTGCCATGCATACACTAGATGCAATCGATGGTTGATGGAATGGGGGACTCCTAGACATCCTAATATGTCCCTAGCATGCGGTTGCCTATTGGATTTGGGAGACTTTGGAGGGTTAGGAGAGTCGAATACTCCTTCTTCATCACCCCTATATGATGACCGTGGAATGGTCCCCTGGCTGAGTGTAGGTGGACTGGCCCGTGGGGAAGGGGTGTGGTAGTGGACTCTCTCGAAAAAGTGGAGTAAATGTGGTGGGTCAAGGGGTTCACTAGGGAATGGGTCGAAGGGATCAAAGAAAGTATGACCCCTCGAACTGGGCTCTCATAGGTCACGGTCCCAAGTTTGGAATTCTTGAAGGTGTAGGTGGTCACCTTCATGCACTAGGGTATTGGGGACGGTGATCTCATATAGAAGGTATGGTTCCTCCCTCGGGGTAAAGGGAATGAAGTTTGGCTCGACCGGCATGGGGAGGAATAAGAGAACCTCCATGGTGACATGACCCACGGTGCACACGGAGATAATGGACCCTAAGGCTAGATGTGTGAAGCTACAACTGTGCGGTTGGTCAAAGCCTCAGGCCAATATACACGTCAACTTCATTTGCCTGTCTAGCCCCTTGATAAGGTCTTCAAAAATATCAACATGGTGGAAAGACCGAAATGTGGTATTGAAGGAGTTGACGGGCACTGATTGTAGTGTAGGGTCCATGGATGGATAGGAAGGTGGGACCAAGCCTTTCTTGAACCAACTAAGTTGTGGCTCGGCGATAACTAGCTTCCTCGTTAGAAGCACGGGTGGCTTGGGCTGAGGTGGCCCCAAATGATGTGGCTCAGGATGAGGATCAGACGTAGGTGGCAAAGGAGCTCTAGGGGAAGGATTCCCCGACTGGGGTGGGGGAGGCCGCGGGGTAGGCTATCCGACCGGCTTGGGACTCGGCCGAGAGGTAGATGCTCGCCGAAGGGCGGCATCAAACCTTGCCTCAAAAGGCTCAACCTCTAGAGCGACCTGATAAGAATGCTCCAGAGTGAACACGTCGTGGCAAAGCAATTCAAATTGGAAATGAAGCCGCAAACCTCTCAGGACGAAAAAGGTCGACTTGGCGCGCTCCTCTCCAACTCCACATCCAAACAGGTACTCATCGTAGTCCCTAATGTACTCGACCACGGACTTGTTGCCTTGGACGGGTCGGCATGGGTTGGCCATAGTGGCAAAAGATGGCATTAGATCACCTAGGAATGGGGATGCAATGGCATTTTTTTTCTTTTCTTTCTTTTTTTTGTTTTTATATGCAAAAGTTTATGCAGATTAATGCAAACACCTAGACCCGACTCTAAATGGTGAAAAGAGTAAAAATGCAGACTCCACTACAAACCTAGACTCAACCCATATCCGATACTAGGCGGAGTTCTGGGATCCGAAGATCCTCTTGTTGCATCCCTACGGTTTTGATGATGTCTCACACTATAAATCAATCTTCTATCTCTAGATTAATTCATGTTTCACCATGTAAATGAGTGCAGTTCATATGGTTGTCAGATAATATGCTCTACTTGATTCTGTCTACACTCTGTCTGCAGAGTCTGGACAGTGGTGGGTCGACCCCTCCTTGCTGATGAGTCGACCCCTCAGTACATTAATCATCTTAGTCAGTCCATTCATTGGCCTTTCTATCCAAGTCCATACAACAGGACTGTAGCCTGTTTATCTGAAAGTCTATACATCCGGAAAGGGGCCATGTCTATACATTCTTCCATTGAATTCATTCAAAGTCTATACATCGGTTTGATTGAGTAAGTCTGTACAGCATGCCTTGTTGTTCATAGCCTTTAAAGTCTATACATTGGCTTCGCATTACGAGTCTGTACAACAGCTTCGCATCTGTAAGTCTGTACATTGGCTTCATATCATAAAGTCTGTACATTGCCTTCAGACTTTCAAGTCTATACACTCCATTCTCATTCAAGTATATACATCCATAGTGTAACTTCAAAGTCTGAACATTGTCTCACTCCGTCAAAGTCCATACATTCTCAACTGAACCCCATGTCTATACAGTGGCCTCGAGCTTCTCAAGTCTACACACTGTCTTCGGACTCAAAGTCTGTACACTCGCTGCACTGTACAAGTCCATACATTGGCAGCCCTGCAGAAGTCTATACATTGGCTCAAACATTCCAACTATGTACAATGGTCTGTCGAACACTCCAAGTCTATACAGTCTGCTTTCACGATTCAGAGTCTATACATCGTTCCTCAAAGACTAAGTGTATACAATGCTCACCGTCTCATTCAGCGTTTCACGCTTACAAAGTCTATACACTGGTCGGTGGAAGCAAGCCTATACATTCGACTGTTCAGCCTGTGCTCAAGTATGTACAGCCAGGGAGACCATTAAGTCTATACACTCAATCACTGTAGCTTGCACGGGGTGAAGTTTGAACATTGGCATGGCTTTCCAAGTCTGTACATCCTTCTGTTGAATGTCCGAGTCTGTACATCGGACTGATTGAGCATGTCTGTACAGCGTTTGCATTTTTCAGTAAGTCTATACATTGGGACTACTACCTACGTTCTGAACTGAACTGAGTAAGTCTATACATTCCTCATATCTTTTACCTACGCTCAGTTCAGTAAGTCTGTACACTGGGAACTTTACTGACGTTGCTTTGCCAAAGTCTACACACTGTGAACCTTCAAGTCTGAACAGACTTCACTTGCTCAAGTCTGTACGCTGTCCAGGTCTTTGGGAAGTCTACACATCACTAAGTCTAGAAACTCAGTTATCCTTCAACCCTATACACTCGATATCACCTGCAAGTCTATACACTCTCATGCTGTTTTCAAGAGTATACACTCTCTCATTTGAAACACTTGCTTAACTGCTGTTTCAATGTCTACACATTCGATGCCTTCAAGCATTGTTCTCTTCGAAGTCTATACATCAACGTCTATACATTGAAGTCCATACAGTGCATACTGTTGTGCTTCAAGTCTACACACTGCTCCTCTTCATTACAAGCCTTTACACTCATTCTCCTTCTCTTGACCAACTCCATACATCCATTGTCTTGACTGCTGAATGAAGTCTACACATTGAGATCGCATGAACACTGACAAGTCCATACACTGAGCTAGCTGAAGAACCTCAACTCTATACACTCTCACACTGTGACACACTTGCCTATTTGGCGTCCCTGAGTCTATACACTCGAGGGCCTCATACACTTCACAGAAGTCCACACATTTCATCCTTTGTGCTAATGCATTCTTCAGCTAGTCTATACATTGAGGTCGCTTGAAGTCTCACAAGTCTATACACTCCCTCAGTGTACACACTTACTTAATCTGATATCCTAATGTCTATACATTCGTATCTGACTGAACTAACTAATCACAGTTCTTTGTCTCTGCCTGCAGGTGATACAGGTCAATGATTGGGCACGTGAACTGAGGATGGTGCCTGGCACGTGATCCGAGAATGCTCTGGAAAGGGAGGGAACGAGACTCCCTCGTGTGAAGGCCTGAAACTCAGGTCGAAAGCCATATAAAAGGTGCCTTCTACGATTAGATGGTGTGAACTGGAGAGAAAGCTAAAGAGCAGAATTCCTGAGCAGAAGCAGTAAAGAGAGAGAGCTTCCACGTTCCAGAAAGAAGATAGAGAGAAAAGATTAGAGAGCAGTCCTATGAGAGAAAAGTCTGAGTGAGAGAGAAGAGTCTAATATGCTTCCTCAGAAGCTACATTTGTATTTGATTTTTCTGAAACGATTTGTGTTCATCTTTGGTCTTGTTTACATTCCTATTTTTCCTTTTATTTCTTCATATATCTGATCTCGAGTTGTTACCCTCCGGTGTTTGGAGGAAGGGAGTGTTACTCCGGTTTCCCTCTGGGCTGTAGAGGAAGAGAGATCGTAGATCTCTAGTTTTCCTAGTGACGGGTTGTCATTAGCAGGTTCCCTCCGGGTTGGAGGAAGGAAGAGCTATCTCCGGTTCTGTTCTAGCTGGTAGCTGGAACAGGTTTCAAGCTCTGTGGGTAGCAGAGTTTGGTTGAGGGATTTGTTTCCTTTGGTTATTCAAGCTGTGTGGCAGCACATTGTTCGCAGACTGAGTCTGCAGGTTTCTAGCATTGGCTAGTGGAATCCTTACTCTAGTTGGAGTGAGGGGTGGATGTAGATTGTGGACTACAATCGAACCACCTTAAAATCTCTTGTCTCCTCTGTGGTTTGCTGCAATCGTTGATGCTCTCTATCTGCTTGGCAATGTGCTTGTGTGTAGACGGCCTCTTCCAATCGCATCTTATTACTCTGTCTTAGTTTCTCACTGCATTAGCTATTTTGTTTAGCTATATTCGGTAGGGTGATTTTCGAAGTAGTGATTTTCCGCTGAAGTTGTTCAAATCGGGAGTGATCTATTCATCCCCCCCTTCTATATCACTCTTGCTGCGCTAACATTTGGTATCAGAGCAGGTTCGCATCATGTGGGCGAACGGTCAGGGAAATGCTAATGGTCCTAGAAGCTTCATGGCTGAAGGTCAATCCATTAGTCGCCCTCCATTTTTTGATGGTAATAATTATCTGTTTTGGAAGAACATGATGGAAGTGTTTATCAGAGCACAGAGCCACAAGCTGTGGAGGGTAATCACGGTTGGCCCATATGATCTGCCACCGAACGAGGATGCGTGGACAGATGACCATGTCAAGCTATCTTCACTCAACTGGACGGCGCTGAACATCATCCAGTGTGCTGTTCACCCAGAGGAATATGCCCGTATATCTGCCTACAGGACTGCCAAGCGAATGTGGGATGAGCTGCAATTAATCTACGAAGGTACAGCTCAAGTGAAAGCCTCGAAGGTAAACCTCTACACCTCTAAGTATGAACTGTTTAGGATGAATGCAGAGGAGAATATTACTAAATGTATGCCAGGTTGTCCTTGATCACGAACACACTTAAGGGGCTAGGGAAGGATCTAGCTGAGGCAGACATAGTCAGGAAAATTCTTAGATCCTTATCCCCAGCATGGCACACTAAGGCCATCGTGATTGAAGAGTCAAAAGATCTGACGACCTTGACAGTGAATGAACTCATAGGATCCCTCATGACCTATGAGATGAATTTCAAAGGAGGTGGTGAAGGAAGTGATAGGAAGGCTAAGAATGTAGCTCTCAAGGCATCCCGCAACAAGAGTAGCAGTAGCAGCAGCAGCAGCAGCAGTAGCGGTGAGTCTGATGG
The DNA here is from genome assembly GCA_022559845.1 of Amorphophallus konjac. Classification (NCBI taxonomy): domain Eukaryota; kingdom Viridiplantae; phylum Streptophyta; class Magnoliopsida; order Alismatales; family Araceae; genus Amorphophallus; species Amorphophallus konjac. The sequence goes on along the minus strand of CM040125.1, from coordinate 111,075,573 downwards.
CTTCTCAGATCTCGACCAGAAGGAGCAGGCAATGCTCACACGTCAGTTCAGTAAATTTTTAAGGAGAAAGGGGAAGACCTTTAGGAAGAAAAAGCCATACTCCTTTAACAAGAATGTTAAATCTACCAATTATAGGGATAGAAATCCTAAGAGACTGACCTGTTATCATTGTAACAAACAGGCACACATGAAAGGCGAATGCCCAGATCTTCAGAAGAAGGGTCCTACTTCCAGAAGAAGAACACAAAACTGCAGAAGAAGAAGAAGCCACATGCGATGGTATGCACATGGAGCGAGGAGGAAGAAGATCATGAAGATACTTCCTCAGAGGAGCATGAAGAAGGAATTTGCCTTATGGCAAACAGTGAAGAGGAGGTAGCCAATGTTTTTGAAAATTTTACGATTGATGACTGGGAAGATGCTTATGCTGAGTCATTAGATAAGTTCAATTCTCTTAGTAAAGAGCATAGGGTTCTGAAAAGAAAATTTAATACTAATGTTGAAGAACAAACCCATGTCTGTGAGGAAAATAAGAAACTAAAAGAGCAACTAGAAGAAATGACCTCACTAAGAAAAGAAAATGATAAGCTCAAGGGAGAAAACCAAGAAAGTCAAAATCAGCTCAATGAACTCAAAATAAGAATCGAAGAAAGCTTGAATGAAAGTAGAGTGAACTCAGAAAAATATGAAGCTGTTAAGAAAGTCAATGGTGAACTTCTAAAAAATTCTGAGTCCCTTCAAAAGGAGCTGGAAGACAAACAGAAAGTTTTGGAAAACTTTGTCCAAGGAAAATCTAGTCTGGATGCTATACTGGGAGCTAGGGTTAACTTCAATAAGGAAGGTCTAGGCTACGACCCAACTAACAAAAGACCCTTACAATTCAAAACCATTACCCTCTGCCCAGAGAAGGGAAAGGAAAAGCTGGACACACCATCCAGCTCAAACAGCAGTAAGGGAACTCAAGGTCAGAAGGAAAGTCCTAAAAATAGTGCTGGCCAACCATTTAAGATGGGAATGAATTCTGTGAAGAATTTCACTAAGCCTACCAATCAGAACATAAATGGTAAATGGACCAAGCAAGTGGATCAAAAGAAAAGCTGGAATTACTACAATCAGATGGGTCCAAAGAGGACCTACTGGAGAAATGATCATCATCTTCAAAAATCTGTTGATCAACAAACTTACAGAAGATATCCTAGGAGTGGCAAGCCTAATGAATGGTATAGAACTTATCTCTCCAGACCAGCTGGACTTAATTTCAATAAACCAGAAATAAGGATGCCAGGGAAATCCATGCTGAAGCAAATTTGGATTCCTAAACACTTGATTAGAGATTTGAATAATGTCCTTGGACCCAACTCATCTTGGGTTCCAAATCACTCTGCTTGATGTTATTTGTGTAGGTCGGCCTGGCAGCTGAAGACAACAAGTGGTACCTCGACAGTGGCTGCTCCAGGCACATGACATGTGACCGATCCAAGTTCAGCAAGATAGAGATGAAGGTAGGGGGTCTGGTCAAGTTTGGAGGAAAGAACAAAGGTAAGATTATTGGAGTTGGTACAGTGGGGAAGTCTTCCACAAACTCCATTGAAAAAGTTCTACTTGTGGAAGGTCTTCAACACAACCTGATTAGCATTAGTCAGTTATGTGACAAGGGTCACAGGGTTGTGTTTGATGATATCTCATGTAAAATCTTTGAAATAAATTCTGATGTGGTTAAATTTGTAGCCAACAGGATTAATAATGTCTACATGGTAGACCTAGATGAGGAATCTGAATCTAATATTTTTTTATCTGCCAATTCTGAAAATGATGCTTTTGAATGGCATAGACGTCTAGGACATGCTAGCTTTACTACTCTAAATAAATTGGTCAAGCATGATTTAGTGAAAGGCATGCCTAGAATAAAATTCAATTCTATTTCAAAATCATGTGATGCATGTGCTCTAGGCAAACAGACCAGGAACTCTTTCAAATTAAGATCTGAGCCATTGTCCTCTAGACCAATGGAACTCCTCCATATGGACCTCTTCGGTCCTACTAGAACTTAGAGTCTTAATGAGAACAGGTTTGGCTATGTCATCATAGATGACTTCTCTAGATATTCATGGATCTTTTTCTTAGTAAATAAAAGTGATGCATTTCAAAAGTTTAATCTGTTTTTCAATAAGGTCAAACAAGAAGGAAAACATAAGATCTGTTCTATTCAATTTGATCATGGAGGTGAGTTTGAAAACTCCATGTTTTCTGATCTTTGTGAAAGAGAGGGACTAACACACAGATTTTCTTCTCCCAGGACACCTGAACAGAATGGAATTGTGGAGAAAAGAAATAGAACTGTGGTGGAGATGGCCCGAACCATGCTAATTGGAAGTCAATTACCAAGGAGGTTTTGGGCAGAGGCGGCCAATACAGCAACTTACATAATCAACAGGGCCATGGTAAGACCCATTCACAAGAAAACACCCTATGAGCTTCTAAAAGGTAAGAAACCAAACTTGTTTCATTTCAGAATTTTTGGAGCAAAATATTTTATTCATAATAATGACAAGAAAGATTTAGACAAGTTTGAAGCTAAAAGCTCCCCTGAAATATTTATGGGATATTCAGAAGTGTCTAGGACATATAGAGTCTTCAACATAACAGACAAAAAGGTTGAAGAGTCTCCACACATTATTTTCAGTGAAAAGAAAGGTGTGTCTAACATTGAAAATTTTGACAGGGACTCCAATCATGATGGGGAATTCCTAGAAGACCAAGAAGAAGAGAAGACTCAGCCGAGTGGAACAACAAATCCCCTCAATCAGGAAGGGCCAAGAGAAACAGGTGAGTCTTCAACCAATGTTAGATTTCTTAAAGGCCATCCGATAGATAATGTCATAGGCAATCCTGAAGATCCTCTTCGGACTAGGTCTCATTTTAGGAATGTGAATAATGAAGACTTAATTACTTTAGTCTCACAAATTGAACCCAAATCAATAGAAGAGGCCTTGGCTGATCAAGCTTGGGTCAATGCCATGAGTGAGGAATTAGGCCAGTTCGAAAGAAATAATGTCTGGGAACTTGTTCCAAGACCAGATAATGTTAATATCATAGGAACTAAGTGGGTGTTCAAAAATAAAATGAATGAAGATGGAGTCATCTCAAGGAATAAGGCCAGATTAGTAGCCAAGGGCTACTGTCAGGAATTTGGTGTAGACATCGATGAATCCTATGCACCTGTTGCTAGGATGGAAGCTATAAGAATGCTACTTGCCTTTGCATGTTCAAAGAATATAAAACTACAACAAATGGATGTTAAAAGTGCCTTTTTAAATGGAGTCATTAAAGAAGAGATTTTTGTTGAACAACCCCCCGAATTTTAATTCTCTCCTCAACCTAACCAAGTTTTCAGGTTAAACAAATCCTTGTATGGTCTAAAGCAGGCTCCAAGAGCATGGTATGAAAGATTGACTGAATTTCTGATCAGCAAGGGCTACAAAAGAGGTAAGGTTGATCAAACTCTATTTACCAAGGGTACAAATAGAGATCTCATCATAGTTCAGGTATATGTAGATGACATAGTATTTGGATCAACTAAGCATGAACTATGTGATGAATTTTCTAAAATGATGTCTGCTGAATTTGAAATGAGTTTGGTTGGTGAACTAAAATACTTTCTTGGCTTGCAGATACAGTAGCTAGAGGATGGGTGCTTCATCAACCAGACCAAATACACATTGGAACTGTTCAAGAGGTTTGGTATGGAAAACCTAAAGTACATTACAACACCCATGGGTACCAATACCTCACTGGATGCAGATGAGACAGGTAAAGAAGTAAATGCCAAACTTTATCGAGGTAGGATTGGATCTCTTCTTTACTTGATAGCTTCTAGACCTGATATACAATTCAGTGTAGGAATGTGTGCAAGGTATCAGTCTAGACTTACTGAATTACATTTAGCTGCAGTGAAAAGAATTTTCATATATTTGTCAGCTACTCATTCTCTTGGTTTATGGTTTCCTGCATCACACACATTTAACTTAGTTGCATACACAGATGCTGATTATGCAGGCTGTAAACTAGACAGGAAAAGTACTAGTGGTCACTGTGAATTTTTGGGTGGGTGTTTAGTGTCTTGGGGCTCCAAGAAACAATATTCTGTGGCCCTCTCCACTGCAGAAGCAGAATATGTAGCTGCAGGGAGTTGTGGAACACAAGTCATATGAATTAAACACCAGCTTCAGGACTACCAAGTAGACCTGGGGTGCACACCTATCTATTGTGATAACACAAGTGCCATTAATCTTGCCAAAAATCCTGTTTTGCATTCACACACCAAACACATAGAGATAAGGCATCATTTCATAAGAGATGAGGTTTCTAAAAGCAATTTTGAACTGATTCATGTAGGCACAGATAATCAGATTGCTGACATCTTCACTAAACCTTTGGATAATGAAAAATTCACAACACTGAGAAGAGAATTAGGCTTATACAAACTGTCTTAAATGTGAAGTCTGTTCTTTTTGTGAGGGGGGGTTCTGTCTATCTGTTGGTTAGCTTTCAGGACTGCTTTAAGTGAGGGGGAGCTGTTTGAGCTGTGAGAGGAAGAGTTCTTTGACAGATTCAAAAAGGTTGACCAGATATGTGTCTTTACTGGTTTTCATGACAGATCTAGTGTGGTTCTCTCAGATAGTAGAATGTCACTTAATTCTTAAGTCTATAAGTTAGTGATTCTAAAATCCAGTCAGAATCTTCCCTTTAGCATTCTTTCAGAGATCTGGATTAATTGTAAAAGGTATATCTTCCTACATTGTTAATAATTCTGGTTCAGGCCAAATCTTGTATGTCTTGATATCTGACCCAATCAGCTTGAAATCTAGACTTCAAGATTCACTTCAAGAAATAGTCCTTCTGGCATTGTTTTCAATCATTCTATCTCTTTAACACAAGGGCTTAACTGAACAAACATGTCTTGTTTTGGGCACTGAGAAACTGGGAGTTTCATCAATGAAATGAATATTTCTCCTATGTCATGAGGTGTCAAATGCTTAAAAATGAATGAAAAGACATGACAGAGTAATGTTGGCTTGCTGGTGAGTAACTGGGGACTCTGGCCTCTAATCAAGGTGTTTTCTCATGTCAAAAGCCACAGTTACTAACTCTGTTCCTTAATAATAAAAAAAAAGGAAGTAATGAGGTACTCACTCCGAGTAACTGGGGATTCAGGCCTTAATCAAGGTGTCTCTCTAATGTCAAAAGAGTGAATCACCAATTTACTCATTGAACTTCTTGAAAATCATCTCAAAAATTCCCTGTTGTTGTGCAACTAATGGATTGCTTGTCCTCAATACCTTGAGAACACCTCTCTGAATTTGTCTCTTGCTGTCTTGTAGGATAGTTGAATGCTCAGCTATATCAGGCCATACTTGTTCACTCCTGCTCTAAATCATACACTTTGTATGCTGATAAACCTTTCTATCATTCTATGTCTCTATTGTGTACTGGAGTTTACAGAATCTTCACTTGAGTTTAGAACCTCACTTATTCTCTTAAGACCTACTCATGACTTTCTGCACTAAGCAGTTACTGCACTTCGTCCTCATGTCTCCAGCACTTTCATATATTCTACATTTCCTTTGCTGATGTCAAAGGGGGAGAGAAGTTTAGCAATATCAGTAGATCAGATCATGAGTTTTGGGGAAGATTTGTTCTTGAGCCAAGGAAATAACTTGTCTTGTGAGGAAAAGAGCTGAGAGTGAGTTGTGGGGGAGTGGTTTTTTAGAAAGAAGTGCTTCTGCAGTAGTATTTAATTTGTCTGTGCTTGCACTTGCTTTGAATTTGCTTTGTTTGTTAAAGCTGTAGTTAATTGCTTGATATGCCATGATATTGCTTGATTCATAGTGTTGCCATCATCAAAAAGGGGGAGATTGTTGCTTCCCTACGGTTTTGATGATGTCTCACACTATAAATCAATCTTCTATCTCTAGATTAATTCATGTTTCACCATGTAAATGAGTGCAGTTCATATGGTTGTCAGATAATATGCTCTACTTGATTCTGTCTACACTCTGTCTGTAGAGTCTGGACAGTGGTGGGTCGACCCCTCCTTGCTGACGAGTCGACCCCTCAGTACATTAATCTTCTTAGTCAGTCCATTCATTGGCCTTTCTATCCAAAGTCCATACAACAGGACTGTAGCCTATTTATCTGAAAGTCTATACATCCGGAAAGGGGCCATGTCTATACATTTTTCCGTTGAATTCATTCAAAGTCTATACATCAGTTTGATTGAGTAAGTCTGTACAGCATGCCTTGTTGTTCATAGCCTTTAAAGTCTGTACATTGGCTTCGCATTACGAGTCTGTACATCAGCTTCGCATCTGCAAGTCTGTACATTGGCTTCATATCATAAAGTCTGTACATTGGCTTCGCATCTGCAAGTCAGTACATCAGCTTCAACTCTCCAAGTCTGTACATCGCCTTCAGACTTTCAAGTCTATACACTCCATGCTCATTCAAGTCTATACATCCACAGTGTAACTTCAAAGTCTGAACATTGTCTCATTCCGTCAAAGTCCATACATTCTCAGCTGAACCCCATGTCTATACAGTGGCCTCGAGCTTCTCAAGTCTACACACTATCTTCGGCCTCAAAGTCTATACACTCGCTGCACTGTACAAGTCCATACACTGGCAGCCCTGCAGAAGTCTATACATTGGCTCAAACATTCCAACTCTGTTCAATGGTCCTTCGAACACTCCAAGTCTATACAGTCTGCTTTCACGATTCAGAGTCTATACATCGTTCCTCAAAGGCTAAGTGTATACACTGCTCAACGTCTCATTCAGCGTCTCACGCTTACAAAGTCTATACACTGGTCGGTGGAAGCAAGCCTATACATTCGACTGTTCAGCCTGTGCTCAAGTATGTACAGCCAGGGAGACCATTAAGTCTATACACTCAATCACTGTAGCTTGCACGGGGTGAAGTCTGAACATTGGCATGGCTTTCCAAGTCTGTACATCCTTCTATTGAAAGTCCAAGTCTGTACATCGGACTGGTTGAGCATGTCTGTACAGCGTTTGGATTTTTTAGTAAGTCTATACATTGGGACTACTACCTACGTTCTGAACTGAACTGAGTAAGTCTATACATTCCTCATATCTTTTACCTACGCTCAGTTCAGTAAGTCTGTACACTGGGAACTTTACTGACGTTGCTTTGCCAAAGTCTACACACTGTGAACCTTCAAGTCTGAACAGAATTCACTTGCTCAAGTCTGTACGCTGTCCAGGTCTTTGGGAAGTCTACACATCACTAAGTCTAGAAACTTAGTTATCCTTCAACCCTATACACTCGATATCACCTGCAAGTCTATACACTCTCATGCTGTTTTCAAGTGTATACACTCTCTCATTTGAAACACTTGCTTAACTGCTGTTTCAATATCTACACATTCGATGCCTTCAAGCATTGTTCTCTTCGAAGTCTATACATCAACGTCTATACATTGAAGTCCATACAGTGCATACTGTTGTGCTCCAAGTCTACACACTGCTCCTCTTCATTACAAGCCTTTACACTCATTCTCCTTCTCTTGACCAACTCCATACATCCATTGTCTTCACTGCTGAATGAAGTCTGCACATTGAGATCGCCTGAACACTTACAAGTCCATACACTGAGCTAGCTGAAGAACCTCAACTCTATACGCTCTCACACTGTGACACACTTGCCTATTTGGCATCCCCGAGTCTATACACTCGAGGGCCTCATACACTTCACAGAAGTCCACACATTTCATCCTTTGTGCTAATGCATTCTTCAGCTAGTCTATACACTGAGGTCGCTTGAAGTCTCACAAGTCTATACACTCCCTCAGTGTACACACTTACTTAATCTGATATCCTAATGTCTATACATTCGTATCTGACTGAACTAACTAATCATAGTTCTTTGTCTCTGCCTGCAAGTGATACAGGTCAATGATTGGGCACGTGAATCGAGGATGATGTCTGGCACGTGATCCGAGAATGCTCTGGAAAGGGAGGGAACGAGACTCCCTCGTGTGAAGGCCTAAAACTCAGGTCGAAAGCCATATAAAAGGTGCCTTCTGTGATTAGATGGTGTGAACTGGAGAGAAAGCTAAAGAGCAGAATTCCTGAGCAGAAGAAGAAAAGAGAGAGAGCCTCCACGTTCCAGAAAGAAGATAGAGAGAAAAGATTAGAGAGCAGTCCTGTGAGAGAAAAGTCTGAGTGAGAGAGAAGAGTCTAATTTGCTTCCTCGGAAGCTACATTTGTATTTGATTTTTCTGAAACGATTTGTGTTCATCGTTGGTCTTGTTTACATTTCTGTTTTTCCTTTTATTTCTTCATATATCTGATCTCGAGTTGTTACCCTCCGGTGTTTGGAGGAAGGGAGTGTTACTCCGGTTTCCCTCTGGGCTGCAGAGGAAGAGAGATCGTAGATCTCTAGTTTTCCTAGTAACGGGTTGTCATTAGCGGGTTCCCTCCGGGTTGGAGGAAGGGAGAGCTATCTTCGGTTCTGTTCTAGCTGGTAGCTGGAACAGGTTTCAAGCTCTGTGGGTAGCAGAGTTTGGTTGAGGGATTTGTTTCCTTTGGTTATTCAAGCTGTGTGGCAGCACATTGTTCGCAGACTGAGTCTGCAGGTTTCTAGCATTGGCTAGTGGAATCCTTACTCTAGTTGGAGTGAGGGGTGGATGTAGATTGTGGACTACAATCGAACCACCTTAAAATCTCTTGTCTCCTCTGTGGTTTGCTGCAATCGTTGATGCTCTCTATCTGCTTGGCAATGTGCTTGTGTGTGGACGGCCTCTTCCCATCGCATCTTATTACTCTGTCTTAGTTTCTCACTGCATTAGCTATTTTGTTTAGCTATATTCGGTAGGGTGATTTTCGAAGTAGTGATTTTCCGTTGAAGTTGTTCAAATCGGGAGTGATCTATTCATCCCCCCCTTCTATATCACTCTTGCTGTGCTAACACCTCTCACACAAATGTGTGACCTTCCCGATAGGCATAACATAACGTTCGGGCAACACCATTTGATATACCGAATAAAGGAATGCAAATGTAACCTTGGACCGACTTAGACTCTCTCTAGACTTAAATGACTTTTTTTTGTTTTTAATCAAAGACTACCCTATACTCAACCTTCCGCACAGATACCAATTTGATGCGGGATGGGACGCGAACTTGGGACTCTAGCTTGCGGACGTCCTTAAGCGAGGGAAACGTGGGATCTGCGCGGTTGAGAAAGTGGCAATGAGTATCGGGTACTAGGCTCTTCCGCGTGCTCGGATCGAGTCACAGAACAGTCTCACTCTCTCACTATCGCAGCGGTGATAAAAATTAAATATTGAGCTAATTACATATCACTCTAGCAGCAGTATATGAAAATATACGAGTAAAGCAAAATGCCGAGAGGGGAGCAGAAACGATACCTCCACGCTACCGGGCATGGGGAAGACGACCCCGGCCAAGAACGGTGACTCCTGGTACAGTAAATGTTAATAATTACAGAAGTGATTTTAAGGCTCACTCCACGTAGGGAAGTAACAGGCCACAACAACGGTCCGGGAGTGCCGATTCTGGGTTGACGGGCACCACGTTGTAGGGGTTCCGGGCGATTGAAGATAGCAAGTGTAGATATGTGATTTACAGGCCGGCAGGATAGCGTACGAGGGCCTCCAAAGGGACATCATCCTCCTGAGATCTTCTGAGGGCGGCGCTTGGCTGGGACGATGGCGGGACGTCCCTGGTCGACTTCCAGAAGTGGCGGTCGCTGAATCAGAGCTTTGATATGTTATTGGGAATTATTTCCCAACACCTTCTTTCTGGCCTGGCTAAGAGCAGGAATGCGCGCCTCCATAAGAAGAATTTTTGCACCTAGATCCGATGTCGGATCGAGGCAAAATTTGTACCGATGGATAGAGGACTCAAATGGCTACAACATATAATTAATTCAGATCCATCCAGTAGACAGATTAGAAATGAAGATGACTGTGGGCTGTAGTTATTTCTGGCTCGAAATCACAGACACACAGGACAAACTGAAATCTGCATGAAAACGAATTTTGACCGAAGAGAAAACAATAGATATAGACTCCAGAAAAATTGTGAATGAAAGGGGGAAAAGTGTGGAACACGCATGAATTTTTTGGGAATTTTCTGACGCTGTTTAGGGGGTGGGAAAAATAACAGAACAAACTCCTATCCAGCAGATATGTTGATTGGCAGACTGTCAGGGGTGGAATTAAAATTACAAGAAAAAGACCAAATGACCTCTGATTAGCACAAAATTTAAGATGGAGATATGGGATAACAAGAGGAACAAACACTAAAAATTCCAGCTCGATCAGATCTCCTGATTTGGAGATAAAATTCGGGCTTCAACCTTCTGTCCTGATGTGGACAGAAGTCCGATGCGGTGGCAGTGGTGGTGCGACGGCTGCTCGATGGCGGCGGCGGCGGCGGTGCTGAGCTTCCCACTCAGAGAGGGGGAGATGGGGAGGCTTCAAACCTCAAGAATTTCACAGAAATCCATCTGCAGGGGGGTGGGAGAGAGAGAGGGGCGCCCTTGGGCTCTTGGAGGCAAATGTCAATTTTTTGATTTCTTCTTCATTAATTTTTACAAAATCGAAAATACATGGGTTATATAGAAATATACAAATGATCAAAACTAGCGCTAGATCTAGAGTTTGGGAGGGGTAAACTAGGGATTGGATATCTAATCCCCATGTGGTCAAATGACCAAATTAAATAAAAATACAACAAGCATTAAACAATGTTAAAGGGGGGACGCCCCCTTGACTAAGGGGTTTCCACCTTTGAATTTTTCTATTCTTGTCCCCCCCTTGGTCCAAGTCCAATGTTAGACTTTGAACCAGCCCCACATGGGCCCCAGAATCTTGGTGGACGAATGGGGAAGAGTGTGGGGGACCCTACTGGACCCACAGGCACTTTACATAGAAACCCAAAGACTTTAAAGAGTAACCCTTTGGCTTATAATACCTTACAATTGTAAACCCAATTAGCCAAGGGTATAAATACAACAAAAGGACACAAATGTAAAATAAAAATGTTAGTGTTCGGTGTTGATTCCCATAAAAAATACCTCTATTTATGATAATTTAGAGACAGTTTTAATAAATGTCTCTAAATGAACTACCCCTATATCTATAATTTTTTGTAGTGTTTGGATGCCAAAGATCCCAACTTTTCAAGTCTTCTTCCATTCACGAAACTAGGTTGCTTAGCGGTCACAGACGGACCGCTAGGTTGGTCTGGCGGTCGCGTGATAGACCGCCAGGCTTCACTAAATCTGAAATTTTCATATTTTTGTATTTTCCTCCCATTTATCCCCTATTTGATGCATATCCCATTTTAAATCAATAAATCACTTAATTTACGCTTCTATTAATGGGCTTGGGTCTAAAAAGTCTTAAAAAGGGTCTTTGGGCCTTTTAAAGTTGGGCTTAGCCCTTTAGTTGATATAGGGTATTTAAATGGTTTAAATAAATCCTTAATTCTTCTTAATAGCACATTTAGCCTTTAAACATACTTAATAATAAATATTTTAAATCCATAAAATTCCTAAAAAATTCTCGGGCGTTACACCCTCCCCCACTTAAAAAAAATTGGTCTCCAAATTCAATGCATGAGTTTTAGGAAGAGTGTGTTTAACTTGTAGTTGATTAATTACACTAATGAGTAAGGCAAATGCTAATATGTAAACAGGTCGAGGTGGTACCTTCAATTGCCCTACCTTCCCCATCCAGGATGGCATTTAGTCGGCCTCATCGCCTGCATCCATTGTCATCCTGTGAGGATTGTTCCTTTATGAGAGCACACATGGGCAAACGATGTTCCCGACTTCCACATTTGAGACAAGTGCTGAGACGCTTCCAACACTCTTCGGCCGAGTGTCCAAACTTTTCACAAAATGAGCAAGCCGCCATGACTTGCTTCGCCTCTTCCTCTTTTGCTCCTTTGCCATTGCCATTACCATTGCCATTCCTTTTCCTATTACCATTATCATTTCTATTACGGGACCTCTTATTGTGATGGGGTTCGCCATCATTCGCCTCTCTCTCCTCTTGCCTATCACGTTTCTGGCTCGACTCTTCTTTCCTACCTCGAAGTTTCTCTATCTTCTCTAAGGTCCTTTCGCATAGATATGCCCGTTGGACCATCTCCTTATAGGTGCGGATATTTTGTGAACCAAGTTGTTGTATAAAGCCATGCCTTAGACCGTCCATAAAGCGATTGGCCTTTAGTAGGTCCGTGCTTACTAAATATTCGGCAGAAGGGGCCAGACAGGAGAATTGAAGTTCATACTCTGCCACAGACATCATTCCTTGCCTTAGGGAGGCAAATTCTACGGCCTTCCATTCCTTAACGTGCTCAAAAAAATACATTGCGCAGAAGAGTGTAAGAAACTCGTTCCATGTAGGCTGGGCATTCTGTGATTGTGCGGAGGTGGTCTTCCACGAAGTACGTGCATCTTTATTCAATTGAAAAGTGGCCAGACGGACCTTCTCTTGATCAGCACATTGCATAATGTTGAAGATCCTTTCCATTTCATCTATCCACTTCTCCGCTTCATCAGGATTTGACGAGCCAGAAAACAATGGGGGATTTAAGCTTCGGAAATTCTGATGTAGATCACCGGCACCAGCCCTAGCGCCACCTTGGTCCATGTTCTGTAGTGCTTGGGTAAGTCCGGCAATAGTTTGTTGCATCGCGTCCCAATCGACATGGTGAGCCATTGCAAATAGTTAGGGTACCTCAGTAAAATGAATGATTTGTTAATTCCTACGGAATTAAAGGGAGTTAACTTAGAGATATGTTCTAAATAACTATCTCATCCCGGCTCTACCCAAATCTCACGTAGGTGGGAAATTCTTTCCTTAGTTCATATGTATGAGTCCTTAACCCTTGACCTTAGCCTATGACATGACATTTTCCTAGGAATAAGTAAATCCTTAGACCTATGCTCTGATACCACTTTAATTGTCACGCCCCGAGATTATGTAGCAGAAACAATCGGGAACATGAACAGTCGGCTAGTACGCCTCAAGCGAGCAATATAATCAAACCGTAAATAATTCACACATAAGATGAATGGACATCTTGATTGATCAAAAATCTAACTTGTATTGATAATAATAATCTAGTACATGATGTTGACTCATTGACTAACTGGACTCAGTAAAAATGAAATTTACATAATTGACTCTCGACTATCACTAATGACAATCGAAGGCGTCGCTCCTTCTTTAATCACTCTCAGATCCATCACTTGAGTAGTCTAAATTTGACCCGCTAGAATTTTTTGAAAAACATTAGAAAAGTAGGGAATGAGCACATATGCCTAGTAGGTATCTTCGTATCAACATGAAGGCAATGTTTAAGTAATTAACATCTTTGCTCTAGAGTAATGATAAACGGCATAAGACGGTAGAATATGCAGTGAAAAATTAAAGTAACACAAGTAACATGATATGACCAGGAATGAGATAGGAGAGTATGATTGAACAGATATATAACAAGAATTTAAGTTGGCCTTTCATGAACAAGAATATGGTTGCATATAACGAGAACGCACTTTCACTTTTCACTCTTCATAACCATAAAGGCTATGCACTAGAATGTCATGTAATCAAGCATGTAATAATTCAATCATGAGATATTCTCATGGATTTCACTTATTTATAAGAAAAGTACTCCCAGCGTAATGCGACGCCAGTAGCATCATATCCCATGGTTTATAGTATATTTCTTATAATCAGCCGAGGGGGCTAGCATCGAGCCCTTGGACATAATCAGTGCCCAAACTACATCTTCACGTATAAATCAAGCTAGTTCCACGAGTATAGCGGTAAAGTACGGCCAATAATGTAACAAGTTCAATAATAGTCCATGATAACAACGATCAAGGTAAGAATGCTTCAATTAAGAATATGAGAGTTCAAAGACTGATTTAGAACAAGGTTATGCTATGAAGAAAAATCGGCAGCATAACGGCACATTCTTTACTTTCCATGAGTTATTAAAATCGGATTTGACAAGTGTTAAGTTCCAAGCAATCATTAGACCATCTACGAACTTGGAAAACCCAACCCAAAGGTCAAACCTCGGGTTATACAAAATTAGGTACCAAACGGTCACATCAGGGCCGTTTATAGAAATAACGGTCATTTACTGGACCGTTCTATGGCTTATACGGTCATGACTAGACCGTTTTAGAAACAGAGTCGATGAACGAATGAACCAGAACCATGTAGTCAAGGTAGGGCCGCTAGGCTTCCTTGGCGATAAGTTAAATGGCTGCTAGGTGCCTCTAATGGTCATCCATAGGCTGTTAAGGTCCAGAACATCAAAACACTGGTTAAGTGCTTTCTAACAAATGGGTTTTAAGGGTACAACCAGCTCGGCGTCCTAGTGGGAATCCCAGGCTCACAGAGTCTTACGGAAGCCTTGAAACAAGATCACCTAGTCCGGTGGAAGGAATATCCAACGGAGAGGATCACAAGTCAAAAGATTGTGTGCTTAATGTGCAAAGTGTAACTAATGACATCGTACCGGAATACGTGCCATATACTTGAGAAAAGACTCATAGATAAGAATGGATCGTGACAAAAATAGCGATCAAATCAAACTAGATAAGTCATGAACCATATGAAATTAAGGTAAATACAAAACTATATGGGTTTTGCTTGAAATTAACATAATAATCAAAATAAAGTCTAAATCATGCTCATGCTAAATTCTGGGTATTTAACAGGAAAATTAAAACATGATTTTGTGAAAATAATATAATTATAGGGTCACTAATATGTAAGGTTTCAACTAGGCTCGGAGTAGTTCTCAGAACCAGAAAATGGTTAGGGACTAGCCACCAGAATGAAAGAAATGGTCTTGCGATAGACCGCCCTGAAAGGGGTAAAATGGTCATTCATTAGACTGCAAAGACTCTCTTGCGGTCCCTTTTAGGCCACCTTCTGCCTATCTGGCAGAAGCTATAAAACAACTAATAAATGTTGATCTTAGGTCAAGTTATCTATGGAATTCGTCGAATCATGCTGTAAAACTATGCTAGAAAGGAAATAGACCAAGAACATGCATGGGTTTGTGTGAAATAGACAAATATCTTTTATCTTAATTGCATTAGGGCTAAGTTCATGCATGGAAAATCAAGTCAGATGCGCAGTCCCAATAAAACAGTAAATACTCTGAGTATAATGCATGAAATTGACTGCAACTTGAGGGCTTTTACTCCTAAGATCATATTTAAGCCATCCATGAGATAACCTACCTTTGATAGTGCTCCTAGACTTCGAATTTCTGACTGGAAGTAGACCCTAGTTCTGCACGTTCTATGCCAAACCAGCAACTTCCCGTCCCTCTATCTTCTGATCCTCTTGACCTAAATCTATGAAAATTGGAGGGCGGATAGAAGATAGAAAGGGGAACAAAAAGTTCCAAAGACACTACTTCTAAATACATCGTTTAGGGCTTCTAATCTGCTGATCTTCCTGGGTCATTCGCACAAGTTCCTAGGTTACTTGCACTGAATCAGCATTTTTGCAGGCCTCTAACTTCCTGTAGGCTTGATCTCCTAGAATAAAATTTTGAGGGAAGTTAGACCTTACTATAATGAACAAAATCTTCTACAAAACTTACCTCAAATAATGCTCCCTTACCTTAGTTCCATGCGAGCCAAAAGTAAGCGTCGCACATGTGAATCTTGGGATCTATTTATAGGGTTAGCTAGGGTTTTGAGGCTTTGAACGAATCTAGAGTCCCATTTAGACCTTTCATTCGATCCTGACACCTTCTACACCCTTCCAATTAACAGATAACATCGATCCCAGATGATTTGGATGCCAAAGATCCTAGCTTTTCAAGTCTTCTTCCATTCACGGAACTGGGTTGCTTAGCGATCATAGACGGACCGCTAGGTTGGTCTGGCGATCACGCGATAGACCGCAAGGCTTCACTAAATCCAAAAGTTTCATATTTTTGTATTATCCTCCCAATTATCCCCTATTTGATGTATATCCCATTTTAAATCCTTAAATCACTTAATTTATGCTTCTATTAATGGGCTTGGGTCTAAAAGGTCTTTAAAAAGGGTCTTTGGGCCTATTTAAGTTGGGCTTAGCCCTTTAGTTGATATAGGATATTTAAATGGATTAAATAAATCCTTAATTTTTCTTAATAGCCCATTTAGCCTTTAAAAATGCTTAATAATAAATATTTTAAATCTAAAAAATTCCTAAAAAATTCTCTGGCATTACATGTGAGTTGAACTTCCTCCTTCTACCGGCCGGTCGATGAAGGGGTTTTTTATCTTGTTACCCTTGAAAGACAAGCAAAAACAAGCAAAAGATATGGATTAGGAAACCAATAGTGCAGTATCAATGCTTTATGAGAATAAATCTATGCAATAAGGGCATGAACACACCTTGTGTGTTTTTTGTTGGTTTTAAACCCCTTAAGGAGCAAAACGGAGGGAGAATATGTATGCAAACAAACAAATAATATGCTAAAAGGTGATCTAGTAGAGGATGCTAGAGATGATGGATATGCAAACTAATAAAACCAAAACATAAAAGAAACTAAGAGAAGAGGAAGGAAGGTGGATGAAGTTGGCCCTTCTACACCACAGCAAGTAAGAAAGAGAGAGAGCTTTGGAGAGTAGCCACGACAATCGCAGGAATGGAGGCAGCAGCGGCAGCAGAGAGGGAAGGAAAGAAGAATTCTGATTCTCTCTCTATTCCTCTTCGCGAAGAACACCTACGATGTTAGAGGAAAACAAACAAAACTCTATTTTATTTCTGTGGCTTTCTCAGTTCACGTTTTTCTCTCTGTTCTGTTCCGAAGAGCTAGCCTCGCGCAGGATAAAATAGAGGGGTTTTTATAAGGGAAAAGATCTATCTTTCAATGGGATTAAAATTGGGAAATCGATCCCAAGACGTGGATCGATCTCCCACAGAAGTACTTGGAACCAAAATGGACAAGGAACACCAACCAGAGGAGGTAGCAGACGAATCAGACACGGAAGGGAAATAGCGATCATGAAGTGGTCGTTAATTAAATGGGCGACTAAGCGACTGGCGTTCATTCCTGGATAAATAACAGACTTTCCATAATTTAAAATAAGAAATAGTGCCTATTTGAAAAGGCGTTCATTAATGAGCGCCCACTCAAAAGGGCATCAATTCTTTAGATTCAAAATCCAGTGGAAATCAAAAAACTAGGAAATAGGGCCCACAAGAAAGGTCTCCCATTTTTGAAAATGGCGACACTCTGAGAGGTCGTCTATTCAAATGGCGCCCATAAGACGGTCACAAATTCAAAATAAATCCAAAAAAATGGAAAAACCTTCATATTGAGCCAGTAATGAAGTCCACTTTGGGGCATTACATCGTGATATGAAATTTACTCAACATAGTATCGATTTTGGCGTGTCTACAGCTGTCCCGCCTTGGCATCTGTTTTACAGGGGAGTGAGATGGAATGAAGTGTAGTGGAAATGAAAATGAAAGTGTAAGTGTATCGAAGCAGAATGAAGTGAGAATGGACTGAAAAGTAGATGCCAAGGTGTGATGTGACATTCCTCCAACACTAAGTGTTGGAAATCTTTCCATGATTCTGAGTGAAACAACCTTGGATGATTTCGAGAAAGCAAAGATTGTTTGATGAAAACTAAACTAAAAAAATGTGCACGTGGGCATGAAAGGAGAAATACCATTGGAGAGCGATTACCAGCCAATGTGGACGTGCTACAACCAAGGTGGATTTACAGGAAAAATAAAGGGAAATTGAGATAGGAATCCAATCAAGAGATGCTTTCAAGGAACCAGCCTGAGCTGCTTCAAGGAGAATATAGTACTCAATTTGAAATGGAATATTTCATGTCAACCCAAATCAAGAGCGAGCGGCCCTCATTATTGACTTAAGATGAGGATTTTTCAACATTCAAGCTCAAAGTCCTACATGATACATGATGGGCTAAAAAAAATAAATAAAAATAAACTAAAAATAGAAAATAATCAAGGATAATATTGCTAAGCTATCCAGACTAGGTCAGGAATCTAATTCTTTGGGCTGACACTAAGCCAAAGTCCGTTTATCCACGCACCAACTCAGAAAGTGGAACCATCGTTCCAAGCCTTAGACAACTCAACGACCTATCCGTGCGATCAAGACTCCCCTGGAATTATCACTGTTTTTGATGAAGGGGAACTCAAATTCTAGATTCATCAGAACCACAAGGTCCTTGATGTACTCTAGTAATGTAGATAACATATAGTAAAAATGCATACAGGAGGGTGTACAGGGGAAGAGATGTCACCAAAGAAGAACTCCGAGCGCCATGGCAACCTACGTGAAGCCTGCTCTTTCCTACGATTACAGGTCATTAGCGCAACAAGAAACTGATATGTGAATTCAAATCCATGATGAACGCAAGCTCATTAGCTCATTTAACTCATCAAGCTTATCAAAATACATTAAACATAGTTATCAAGCTCATCAAAATGCCTAACAAGTACAAGCTCATGACAATTCTTCCATATACAAAGCCAACCATCATAATTCATATAAAATTCAAAAATAGCAATATTTAAAGAATTGGCGACCGCTTGAGGGGGCGCTCAATTAAGAATTGGCGGTAATATGATGGTCGTTATTTAAAGAATTCACGGATACTACGGCGGTCGCCAATTCTTCGCGCTTCCAGCAACCCGTTTCCTGCTCGGAAACTGAACTTTTAATCCAAATGAAACTCCAACTCCATTTAAAATGATGAACTGGAGACTCCTTTCTATAAAAAGGCGCCTCCAGAACCCCTCTAAACATCAAACTAAGAAATGCAAAAGTAACCTCATGTCGCAGCAGAGAGCAATAGGAAAATAGAGACTAAAACAGGGAGCTTTGTACTTTTCAACAGAGAACCTCGCAAAGAGCTAAAGATGGAGAAATTGATGCAACGACCACTGAAGAGAACCAAGGTGAGATTTGCAAGAATTACTGAAATTAAGGGACATATCAGTGGGAGAATAGCGGCCAATTACGTAAGTATCAAGAGCAACCTTAGTGTTCTATTATCTCTCTCTCTCCCTCTTACAAGCTCTGACAATGCTCCTCCTCTTTTCTTTCTCTTCCTTTTAAATTCTCAGGACTACCCAAATATTCCTGGAGCAAGAAGATACACCAAGATCCGATGGCTTCCTCTCCTTCTTTCCAAAATCACAATAGACATGAGATCATATTTCTCAAGATGGCATCTCCTAGGCTTTGTCACACATGCAAAGCACTATAATGATGTACAGTTTGATTGGGCCGCCATGGGAGTCCTTATAGAAATATGGCATCCGCACACACACACTTTCTTGTTTCCTACTTTTCAGTCTACCGTATTCTTAGAAGAGGCGGAGATGCTACATGGATTGAAGAGATTAAAGCAAGGTGAGGAAGATGAGATGGTGGATATGCGTAAGCCAATAAATGCAATTGAGATGTTGACAAGCTTAATCCCAAGCCAAAAGATGATAGATCAAGTAAGGGCCACAAATGGGATCAATTTGATGAAACTTGCGGCGTGGGTCTATAAGATGTTGCGGCAAGCCCAAGGAGAAGATGACTTAAGAAAATAGATTAGTTAATCTATCCGGCTTGGCCCCTTGCTCGATAAGCAAGGGGATATTCTTGTTGACCTTGATAAAGGGTCAAGGGGCCAAGCCTTTTAATGAACTAAGTCAAATAACGAAGAATAGAGAAAATGCAACATGCAGGCAAGTAGATGCAAACTGGAATTGAAAGATGCCCATACGAAATGTAAGCAAGCGAATGGTGGAACAAGTGGGGCATTCTGTGGGAATCGGTGACCAGACAAATGGCGCCAATTCTTGCATTATATATATATATATATTTTATTTTATTTTGAAATGATGACCAAACAGTTGTCACTAATCAATGAACTAGCGCCCTCTGGTTGGGCATTAATTGAGAACAATTATTTTGTTTAAATGATGACCGGATAGGTGTCGCTAATAAAGGAAATGACGCCCTCTGCTTGGGTGTTAATTGAAAACAATTTTTTTAAGTTAAAAAATATTTTTTATTTGGACTTAGCATGGTACAGAGGTCATAAAACCTTACATATTCACCATCTTAAATTCATTAACCATTCTTAAATAATTTAACCAAGAGTCAAAGTGCTTAAAGTTTATGCTTTCACTCATAGCCTCGTGCGGCCCATCTTCCTAAGTTCGTCTTTTCCATCCTTCAAGCTTATGACATACCACAAAGGGAGAATGGAAGAAGGTGTTGAGGAAGTTCACGAGGGGTTCCGAAAGACCAGGAAGCTTCCCTCCCCTACCCTATTACCTGTTGGGGTTCGATCTTTGGCTTATGGAAAATTTTGTCGCCTTTTGCCCCCCTTCCAGATGCATGCTTACGACCAGGGTTTTCCTTGGGGAGACTTTGCCCTCTTGACATGCTTTTCTTTGATTCGATTTATTTTTTTTATTTTTTTGTTTGAAATAAAGACCTAATTGTACTTGGGCTTTTGTGACATATTGTTGCATTTTGGGCCCGGACTTCCACCTACTAGGGCGGAGTGTAGGTTTGGTGGTCTAACCCAGAGTCTGACTTCCCCCCTCGTGAATCAAAGAGAAAAGAACGGGTAAAGTCTTTAAACTGTTAGTTTGGCTTTGACTTTCCTCAGATTTTGCACCGCTTGAGTTTACGAGCTAAGCATGTTGTGTGTGTGTATTGACCCAAGGTTAAATTATCAAGACTGAAGAATGAATTAGAGATTTTAATTTTTCGAGCTTCGTGGCCCACGTACCATGCCAGCCTTTTTTTTTTTAGACTTAGGGGTAGTATTTCTTAAGATGCAATCCATTCCATGGGTGAGCCAATTCTTCCCCTTCAGCATTAATTAATTTATAAGCATTACCAAGATAAACTTCTCTTATTACATAAGGCCCTTCCCAGTTTGGTTGAAGTTTTAAGCGGGGTCCACCATGTTTTACAAAGATTCTCTTAATTAACATTTCACCAACTTCGAATTTTCTGTCAATTACTCTCTTTTGATAAAAATGTGAAAGCCTGTTTTGATAAACTCTTGCATGTTCGACGGCGGCCAGACGCCTTTCATCTAAAAGTTCCAATTGTGCAAGGAGAGATTCACGGTGCTCGTTAATAGAGAGCTCCTTGTCCAATTATACTCCAAGGGAAGGTATAAGAATCTCATAGGGAACCACCGCCTCCATTCCATAAGTAAGGGCGAATGGGGTTTACCCAGTAGGTGTACGAATGGAAGTACGGTAGGCCCATAGAGCTTCAACAAGCTTTTCTGGCCAGTCCGTGAATTTGTTAGCTTCACATGTCTTCTTGATGATTTTAATCAAAGTTTTGTTGGTTGCCTCTGCTTGCCTATTACCCTGTGGATAATAAGGAGACGAATGATGCAATACAATGTTATACATGTTGCAGAGGTCCTGAAGCTCTTGAGAGATAAATTGTGGTCTGTTGTCGGTGATGATAGTATTTGGGATGCCGAATCTGGCGATGATGTTCTTCATTATAAATTTGCATACTGTTGAAGCTTTGATTTCCGCATAGGCTTCCGCTTCCGCCCACTTGGTGAAGTACTCCGTGACCGTGAGTATGAATGACTTTAGTTTTGTGAGGAGGTTTGGGTCACCAAGAGGTCCAATGATATCGAAAGCCCACATGGAGAAAGGCCATGGGGAGGACATATGATCGAGTGATGAAGCAGTGGAATGAATCTTATCGGCGTGCAGTTGACACTTAACACACCTTCGAACATAGATCGAGCAGTCCTTTTCTAGAGTTGGCCAATAGAAGCCTAGCCTAAGAATCCTCTTAGCTAACATCTGGCTATTGACATGACCCCCATAGACTCCTGAATGTGTCTCTTCCATGACCTTCCACGATTCATCATCATCAAGGCACCTAAGAAGAACACCAATCAGACCTCTTCTATAGAGTACGCCTCCAACCAGAGTGTATCTTTGGGTGACTCTCCTAATTACTTTCTTTTTTTCTGCAGTGGCCTCTTCAGGATATGATTGATCTTGACAATATTTGGCGATCTCATAGTACCATGGCTTTTCCTCATCATCCAATTCTTCTTCTAAGTCTAATAGCATGATCTCTTTATTCTCAAAGATTTCTCCTTCCTTAACTTTCTTGAGCAACTCCTCCTTAAACCTAAGGAAAGGTGGATCTTTAATGGCTGGAGAGAGACGCCTATGAATGATGATAGAATAAAAATTCCTCTTGAGAGGGAAAGTCAAGGAAGAAGCTAGCGAAGCGAGAGTGTCAGCTAGGATGTTCTGGTTGCGAGGAACATGGACGAAGATCAGTTTAGAGAAAAGTTTGGCATAGACGGATGTGAGTTCCTGGTATGGTTTAAGTTTAGGATCAAGTGTGTGGCACTTGGTGAGCACTTGACGCAGAATAAGTTGACTATCACCTACAATCCATAATTGGGTGACACCATAAAGATGAGCGGCCTCCAGTTCGGCCAAAAGAGCCTCATATTCAGCTATATTGTTTGTAACAGGGAATGCCAGCTGAAAGGCATGTGGAATGGTGACTCCCTCAGGTGACAGGAGAACATTGTCGACCCCCTTACCTTGAGAATTCAGAGCTCCATCAAAATGTAATGTCCACATCGAATCGGGCTAATTGCCGGACAATAGTTCCTCGTCTGGAAACTCTGAGCGAACATGATCAAATCGAGGTAGAGGGTGATGAGCGACATGTTCTGCTATGGCATAGCCTTTAATCGCTTTTTGCTGAATGTAGATGATATCGAACTAAGAAAGGAAGCTCTGCCATCGTGCTAATCGATCAGTAAGAATGGATTTTTCAAGGATAAATTTGATGGGATTCATGCGAGCAATGAGATGAACCTCGTGAGCTAAGAAGTAATGCTTCAATTTCTGAACTACCCATACTAAAGCCGCACAGGTCTTCCCTATAGTAGTATACTTCTACTCATAGGGGTTGAGGAGCTTAGACAAGTAGTAGGATGCCCTCTCCTTACCTTCTTCATCAACTTGCGCAAGGATAGCACCTACTGAGTCATCCAGGACAAAAATATAAAGAATGAGTGGTTTGCCTGGAACCGGTGGCCTCAGGACAAGAGGATTAGATAGATAGTCCTTCAATCCGTCAAAAGCTGCCTGACACTTGTCATCCCAATGAAACTTAACTCCCAGCTTGGTAAGCTCGTAAAATGGCCTACACCTTTGGGAATGGTTGGAGATGAATCGGCGAATAAACTGCAACCTCCCAATCAATCCTCAGACTTCTTTCAAATTCTTAGGAGGAGACATATCTCTTATGGCCTTCGCCTTGTTGGGATCAATCTCAATACCCCTTTTGCTGACGATAAACCCAAGCAACTTGCCAGACGACACACTAAATACGCACTTCTTAGGGTTCATTTTCAAATGATATTCTCGCGACCTTTGCAAGACCTTGGCTAGACCCCCAGGATGCTCAATCCTTGTCCTTGATTTCACTACCAGATCATCAACATACACCTCGATGTAGATGTGAATCATGTCATGAAAAATATCCCTCATGGCTCTTTGGTATGTGGCTCTGGCGTTCTTAAGTTCAAACGGCATGACCACATAACAATACGTACCCCATGGGGTGGTGAGTGAAGTCTTCTCTTGATCCTCTTCAGCCAGGTGAATCTGATTATATCCAGAGAAGCCGTCCATGAAAGAGATGGTCTCAAACCCTACTGTGTTATCAATCAAAACATCTGTATGAGGGAGGGAGAAATCATCTTTAGGACACGTGCGGTTAACGGTCCCAAAAGTCTATGCAAATTCTGACCACTTCTGTCCTTCTTCATAACCGTGACAATGTTAGCCACCCAATTGGGATAGAGGATGACTCTAATGAATCTAGCCTTATGGAGCTTATCGACCCCTTCTTTCATTTTCAATGCCATACGAGGGTGGAAACATCTTAACCGCTGCTTAATCGGGATGGATCTTGGCTTAAGTGTTAAGCGATGTTCAACAAGCGCGGGGTCTTACCCGGCATATCCTCGTAACTCCATGCAAACGTGTCCTTGTATTCTTGGAGAACCTGAATAAGTGCCTCTTCTTTAGCTGGAGGCAAATTCTTGCTTATGAGGACTATCCTAGGGTTTTTCTCGGTCCTCAAGTTAATTTCTTTGGTAGACTCTTCTACTGAGGCTGACGGTTCATCGAATCTCCTCATACCACTAGCAAAAGCATCAGCCTCATCCTCATATTCATCATACTCTTCATCCCCCTCTTCGATAGGGTCTTCATCATTCATAATATCATAAACACCAAACCCTTCATCTAAAGCAAAAACTTCCTCATATTCTAATTTCGGCAGGAGAATCGGATCCTCTTCGAATGGGGAATTGCTAAACAAGTTTGACACCTCCTGGCTAGATCTAAAAAGAACCTACGAGAAATATGCTTACCCTTGGATTTTCTAGTAGCGACTACCCCAAGACTCTTATCAATAATAGAACTAGAAGAACAACTAGCCTGATCACTAGAACCTAAGGAAGAGGAGGAAGAAAAAGTGGGTACAGGGGAAGGTACAGAAGAAGCCTCCTCGTCAGAGGAGTAAAAGAAGTCCGCTAACAGATCTTGAATGAGTGGCCCTTGGGTCGGGGCCCACTCATGAACAAAATAGGAGGTCTCTTCAACAGAGATGGAAAATTGAAAAGTTTGAATTTTGGCATTTTTTTTTCATTTTCAATAATAGTGAAGCAATGAGAGGGAGGAGTAGAAGATGGTGTTGAAATCGAGAGATTGGAGAATTTTTGAATAAGAGATTGCCCGAGAGAGGGTGTAATGGAAGGTTTAGAGAATTGCTCAATGAGCAGAGGGGGGATTGATGGAGTTCGTAGGAAATCAGGAGATAAGGAGATCAGGACCGCGGGTGGTCTAGGGATGTTGGGGGTAAAAAGTTTGGAGCAGAAAAAAGCAATGAGTGATGGGTGGAATGCGTCAACAAGGAAAAGTCCGGCCCACAGCCTGCCTATATTGAAATCTGCCTCAAACGGCCCATCTGGCTCTCCAGGATCAGTGTAATTGCTGAGCAATTGTCTCTTGTCAGTGATTACTGCTGGCTTCTCTATCAACTCATGAATAAGTGGTGGCCATTCCGGATCAGTTGGCATAAACTGTCGGTTCAAAGTAATAGTAATATCATTCATGTCAAACCATCCATACCACTCACACTCGGGGTCATCCATCTTTCTTCTTTTGAATGGCCTTAATGACTCCAAGGCTTTATAGGTGACCAGTGGTGCTAAATGGCGGGCAAATTGGCGTGAATGCACATCTTGATGATCCAATAGTGAAGTAATTAATGTAGTCTACTCTTCCACCTGCTTGGTGGGCCCTTTCACAAAATGTGTGTAAAGAGACCATGTGAGTGGCCGTCTATCTGTCTTGAGAGTTAAAGTCATGACAGCCCATGGTTCTTCTTCGTTCTTATCAAATTTCTCCTTGCCCGACCCCTTATATCCCAGGCCACCTCGAGGGATTAGCTTGTGATTTTTGATGGGCTTAACTCTTCCTTGGAGACTGGTGCCCAAGCCCTTGCCGGTTATATACCCCATTCTCATCATAATGTTCCAACCCGGGGTGTTCATCATATTCTTCTTTTTCTTCCCCTTTTGAGGTACGGGTGGTGTTGGTGCTGACACAGAAGTTGAAACTTGTGGCCTTAACAAGTCATGCCGCGGGTCGACAAGATCTAACATAGATAACAAGGGCCCGTTGGCCAGCCATATGGAGGGCACTGATGTGGCAAAGTGTATGTCAACTGATGGCAAAATGGGCATACTAGTGACTTTAATGACGCGCCCCTTTTGTGGAAACTTTAAGCATTGATGATTTGTGGAGGGTACGGCATCGAGTACTTGGATATATGGATGGCCCAGAATACCATTAAAGGTCAGATCCATGTCGAGAATGTGGAAATATGCTGTAACTGACACAGGACCCATCCCGACTTTCAAAGTGATCATGCCCATGGGCGGCTTTTTCGTGTTGTCATAAGCAGTAACTATGATGGTAGACGGCCGTATCTCACTGTCCGGAATGTCACACATTTTCAAAGTGCTAGGAGGCAACACATTTATGGATGTGCCATTATCTACCAAACATTGACTAACGGTCACTTTATTAATATCAACAGTAATGCATAAAGCATATTTCCTGGCCAACTTTGGAGCCAGTTCATGTTCATAAAAGACAATAGCCAGTTGGCCACCGGCCAGAGTTAAGACTGAAGTGATATGCTCAACTGGAATATCCTCATTTACCATGACCTTCTGTAGATACTGCTTCAAGGCCGTTTGGTGAGTGGTGGATCTCTTAATTAATTCCAAAATAGAAATCCTAGCCAGGGCCTTGTCTAAATGCTTTAGTAAATCATATTGGGTGTCCGGTATGGATTCTTTTTCTTGTTCTTATTCTTCGTGCCCCTGTGCGGGCTCTTGCTCCCATTATGGAAACACACGGTGGAATATCCATTCACTACAGAGAACCATGGTTTGGGAATTTTGTGCCTCTGTCGAGTTTTGGGTAGGCGGAGGATTGGTAGATGTAGAATGGATATCATGGTTGACAGATGTTTGAGGTGGATCGACCGAAGAGGGAACCCTTATGAGGGGCCTTGTCGGCTGAGGATTGGTGGAAACTAGGGTGGTGGGTAGTCAAGGTCTAGTGGGAGAGGGATTGGAAGGGACGGGCGGCGCTTGGGTGGTTGGAGTGGGTATAGGCCGAATGAGGAGGGGCCTAGGTAGACGTGACATGTTTGCAGGAGGTATGGTGGGTGTTGGTGAAGGTTGAAGTAAGAGGGTCTTTACCGGCAAAGGGTTAATGGTAGCGGGAGGAGGAATGGGTGCCGGGGAGGGGCGGATGAGGAGCGGCCTGGCTGGGAAGGGGTTTATTAAAGTAGGAGGGGTTTGTGGTGGTGCGAGAGAAGGTGAAAGGCGAATAAGGAGTGGCCTAGATGATAGAGGGTTGGTGATGGTGGAAGGAACTTGGTTGGTGGTGCGTAAGAGGGGACGTAAAGGTTGAGGGAAAGATGTTGGTTGGGGGGTTGTTCTTAACAAACGTGGTGGTTGGTTTGAACTTTGGTTTATAGCCCCGACAGAGGCGTTTTCTTCATGCCACCCTTGCCCTCTCTTCACTTCATGGAAGGAGGTGACAAGGTTTAACTGTTGATTGGGTGCTGGGTGCTCCGGTAGCGGATTGTGGATAATCCCAATGTCCGGTTGTGGCACGGGAGCTTGTTGCGGTGGAGGAGGTTGTTGAACTTGCTGTTGAGCCTGCTACTACCGCGGAGGTCTTCGTGCTTTCAAAGTTGCAATGAACCACCTCATCTCATCCCAGTCAATACTACCCTGATCATTCATATCATATATGTAATCCTTGAAGTGAAAGCAATGATCTATATTGTGACCGGGCTGTCGGTGGAAGACACAATACCGAGAGGTATCCACATTTTACGGCCAGATTGGCCTCTCCTTTGGCAATGCGAGTGCGTTGGTGGCCATAAGAGCGTTGAATATATCGGGAAGGCTCTCGGGTAACGGAGGGTATTGGGCTCTTTTGGGGCCCATGGGTCTTCTTGGTTGTTGAGGGTCATAATTGGCGGGAGGTGGCACCTGGTGGTATTGCTGGGGGATTTGTGATTTTTATGGCATAGCTTGGTTTTGTGGAGGTGGCCGGAAAGGCTGAGGAGGGTTATTTGCTTGGAGAGGAACTTGGTTAAGGAAGGAGGGTTGTTGTGGTTGTGGGGGTCTCGGGTTTGAAGGGTTACGAAAAGGTTCGGGATTGCCAACCATGCCCACTTGCTCATTAATGAGGGTACCCTTGGTTGTTCCACCATTGGTATTGACATTATTGCTCTTCCTCATCATTCTTGACTTTTGCTCAAACATGCCCATGATGGGCGAATCCTTCATTTGAGTTTGAATATATCTAGCCCTTTCATAAAGTTCCTCCATTGTATTTAGTTTATTCATGGCCAGAATGTGACGGAATTACGGAGTAGCATTTGATACTATCATTTTAACCTTCTCCGGCTCCGAGAGTGTATCTCTTAACTTTTCGGCCATTGACCTCCATCTATCGGCAAATTGTGTGAAGTCCTCCTCGGGCTTCATCTTTTCGGCAACCAAATCTGTAACAGACAAAGAGGGACCCACTCGGTCTCTCTACTTTTGTAGAATTTTTTTTTGAATAACGTCAAAGTCACCAGCTTTAGTAGGCTCCAAGGAGTAAAACCATTCAAGGGTCGGGCCGTGAAGGGACCTTCTAAACAGATAAGCTAGGGATGCTTTATTGTTCTACCAGAGCGATGCTTCATACATGAAATCTTTCAAATGGATGAACGGGTTACCCGTTCCATTATACCACCAAAAATTTGCCATTTTCGATGGAGGCAAATGAAAAACTGGCAGAGTAGGGAGAGTGACTTCCAGAGCATCTTTAGGGGCCGTGACTCTCTTGAGTTGTTCCTTCATTCTAGTAATCTTTTGGAGGAGGAGAGTGTTGGTGTCAGACTCGACTGGGGCCGAATTGGCATAAAGTTGATGTTGAATAAGCCTTCTCAATAATTGGGGAGGTGGTGGGTGTTGTGGCCTAACAACAGAATGACTCACCGGTTGGGCCGGCGCAATAATGATGGGGGTTCGCGGACGGGATGGAATTTTTCGTGACACCGCTTGGTCAATAGAGGTGTTGGTTTGAAGGCCACCAGCCACCTAAGGGGGGTTGGAAGAAGAAGAGGGGACAGCTTTCCCCTTGAGAGCGGCTTGGACCGCTTGACACTGAGTTTCATCCAATTGGGACAAGACATTGATGAGTTGATTAAGATCAAAAGATGGAGAAGCTTCCCCGGATGTGTGTTGAGTGACGGGTTGGAATTGAGAGGAAGGCTCAACCACTTGAGTGGTGGTGTCCACCACATAGTGTTGAGGGTATTACGAATGAGAGAGAGTATGGTTTTCCTCATACTGAATGGAGCCTTGAGGAGGGTCCTCATAGGATTGGTCAAGTTGACCCTCCTCACAACCATCATATGAATACTCATAGTTAGCCATATTGACAATTCTACCTGACCGAAGCATCATGATTGTAATAACGAACTATTTCAATCAAACAAGTTTGGCTAGCAAACAAGCACTCAAGTAAGTTGTCAACCAAGTTATGATGATTGTGCAAAGTTTTAGTGTTCTTTGAGATTAGACAAAAATAGATTTTAATGGAATAGTTGTCTCTCTTGTCAATGTAGATCCTAGTTTCAATTTGAATGTAATCTCCAGGTCAACTAGGTTCTTTCTCTCTCTTCACAAGCGTATGGGTTAGCTAAACTCTGGGGTGCTTCAAATAGTACAATCTGCCCGGCGTCCGTGACAGAATCCACGGGTGCGGAGACTTATGGAGGCCTTGGTTAGGGAATTTCCAATGCAAAGAGATGGAGTGCTCAATGGAGGCTCCTTCCCTTCCCATGAAAGCATAGGAGATCCTAAGGGTGTAAAGAGAGGAGGTCTCTCAACCGAATGCCCTAGAATGCAAGCTAATGCAGATAGGATCAACAACAATATAGATATGAGCACAGATGACAAGACAGCAGCAAAGAAAGCAATTCTGTGAAAACAGACAGAAATGGCGGCCACACAGTGGTCGCTGGATCAAGAAATGGCGACTGCTTGACAACCACTGGTTATGTAACTGGCGCCTCTTCACAGATGCACTGAATCCAGCGAATAGTAATACTGAAAAGAAACTGCGCCTGTGAATTAGACGATAAATCAGGGAATGGCACCTCTGTGGAGGGGTGCTGATTGCAATAAACAGTAAATGACTGAAAAAAAATAGAGAGAACAGTGACTGCGAGAAATCGACGCCTTAGAGTTAGGCACTGAATCTGGGAATGGCGCCTCTGGGGAGGGGCGCTTATTGCAATAAACAGCAAATAATAATGAAAATAAGGAGATGGGTGCCTCTATGAGAGGTCGCTGATTCAAAAATTGCAGCTGCCTGAGTAGTCACCGATTCTTCACAGAAACAGAAAGTAATGCAAGCAGTGAATAAAAAGAAATTTCTTCTTTTAAATGTTATGGGACAGTCTAGAAACTAGCAAATCAAGTGGGAGGTGTGCACATAGTGCACAAAGGGAGTGAGAAATACTGTGCTACGTGGAGCACAAAGGAGGGGCACACGTTGGTGCCAAAAGGAGGGGCACGTGTGGGTGCCAAAGGGGAGGGCACATGTGGGTGCCGAAGGAGGGGTAATCAAAATAAAAACATAAAGGGTCCTATCGTGATCGCCAATTTATGAACGTGTCACATAGACATTAAAAAAAGAAAGAAAAGTTAACTCAAGTGTTGATTAAAAGATGATGAAATGGAAAAGTGGGGGGAGGGAGCATGTGATGCTACTCTAGGAGTGTGATCGTCAGAGGGGTTACCTCAAAAGAATAGGATGATCGCGAAGAATACCTTATAAGCGGGGTGTGGTGCGTGTTCAACTTTGTCACTCCCCGAATCGATAGCAGCGGAATGTGTCGTTTGCTCGAAACATGGCAGTTAAACAGTCATGTCAATCAGAATATAGTCAAGATAAGATATAATTAGAACAAAATAGAATTTCATTTCAAATATAAGTTTATTACAAGTTAGACCCAATAAAGGAAAATTACTACGAGACACTTGACTAGACTTAATCATAAGACTCAAGATAACCAGATTATACAGTTCATTTAGATGTCAGAGTTCTCTTCACTCTTGCCCTTGCCCATCTTGTTCGTTCTCGTCATCACTATGGTTATTACCTGAAAAATATTGGAAAATACTAGGTGAGCGAACGCTCAGTAGGTCTTAATATCTCAAGCTCAAAGCTATTTTTAAGTAATTAACAAATTAACGTGCACATGCAGGTCATGCAAAAGTGTATGATAATCGAGAACTATAATGGCACGAGCTAATAAATCGGAGATAACTCAAAACTATAAAGAAGAGTAAACCAGATGATAGATACTTTCAAGAGATATGGAGACATTAAATAGACGAGGGAATATATCAAGGATATTCATGGCGAGATAACAAGCAATTACAATAAGGTAATTCAAGAACGTTCACGAGGGGATAATAACAATCACTATAGCATTCCCTTTCACTAGAGCTTTTGTAACTATCACTTTATAAGATTGGCCATTGTATAAAGGAGTTCAAACACTT
Source organism: Amorphophallus konjac (assembly GCA_022559845.1). NCBI lineage: Eukaryota > Viridiplantae > Streptophyta > Magnoliopsida > Alismatales > Araceae > Amorphophallus > Amorphophallus konjac. The sequence continues at coordinate 111,044,248 of CM040125.1, read as the reverse complement.
GAATAATGAGTATGTCAATCACTTGTGGAAATGTCGTAGACCAATTTTGCTATCTTTGGTGCAATACCAACACCCGATCATTCATGATACCGGTATACATTTGGACTTTGCCTGGCCCATGGGATCAGATCAAGACCCTGTATTTTATACACTAGCATTGAAATGTCAATTTGTCAAGACCCATAGCTCCTTCTGTATCTAGACCCATTCCACTTAAAGTTAATGCCCAAGAATTTCAAGGATCAGGCATGTAGGAATATTAAGGCAGATTTTTAGAGATTTAAGAACAGACCTTGACAAGTATAGCACGATGTCACATGAAACCGAGATAATTCATGAAATCTGGGTAATTGGCGCCTACTTGGCTGTCACCAATTACAGAAATAGCGCCCACATGTGTGGTCACCCATTCCCGTGAACATACAGGCTCGATGAAATAGCGCCTAGGCTTAGGTCACTATATCAGGGAAATAACGGCACTGGACATGTAAGACCCCAGAATTTTTATAAATTATTTTTGGAATATTTAATTATTTTCTAGAATTTATAAAGGCCTAAATAAATTAATAAATATAATATTAGATCAATAAGTCATTATAAGGCCCAATTAGGTTAAATAATTAACCTAGCCTATTTAAAGACAATCCAAAAGGTTAATGGACCAAGCCCATTAAGTTTGGCCCATATTCTAGAAGGGTAATTAGCTTATTCACGTATTTTAAGGATAAATACTATTTATATAAGATAATTATGTGGATAAACGAATAAAAGAGTTTTATTAAATTGAAACTCTATACACGTTGAATGTAACGGTCTATCGGGCGACCGCCACAGCCCTGTAACGCACCAGGCTGGATGCGTTACACTCTATTAGTTTCGTGAAAGGAAGAACGAGCAAAAAGATTAAAACCTTGGGATCTTATCTATAAGAGATCGACTTAGGGAAGCTTATAACATTACTAAGAACTCTTAGGAATTAGGTTCTGGCAAATTAAGGACTCTAGAATCGATCTAATCTTTATACCTTAGCCAAAACCCTATAAATAGGGCCTAGTTCTGAACTGAGCGACCCTTACTTTTGGCTCATGAAGAATCAAGGTAAGAGTCATAATTTCGAGTAAGTTCTTTAGAAGATTTTATTTAGTATACTTTAGACTAATAGTTCTCCAAATTTCGTGCTAGGAGATCAAGCAACCAAGGAGATAGAAGCTTCCAAAGTTGTTGATTCAACCTTAGCAACCCAGGAATCTGAACGCAAGTCCCCTGAAGATCCAGAGATTAGGACGTCTAAACAAGGTAATTAGAGTTCAATCCTTTAGAACTTTTTGTTCTCAATAGTTTCATCTTCTTACCCTCAAAATTTCACATCCTTAGGTCAAGAGGCTGAGGAAATAGTGCAGATTGAAGTTGCTGATTTATCACAAGAAGTACAAGGGACTAAGGGTAGCACCTAGCATCAAATTCGAAGTTTAAAGATTTTAGAAGAGGTAGGATATATCATGATTGGCAAAAACAACTTGTTAGGAATAAAAACCCTCAGGTTGTGCTTGATTTCATGCATTATAGACTAAGAATTTCATGATCTAATAGTTCTATACATTCATGCATCTCTTAGCCCTAAATGGAAATTAAAAGATATTATCCTGTCTATTCACTAAACCCATGCATATAGTTGGCCTATACTTCGTTATCATGACTAGAATAGTGGTAGTATTTTGATTTCCAGGCATGTTATGTTTCATAAACCTTTACTTAGTTTACTGCCAGCAGATTCTCTGACGCACCAACGTAAGACCGTCACATGAATGTAACGGCCTTACGATAGACTGTCACACCCTATTGTGCTTTTATTGTTCTTTTGTCTCTGACGCACCCTAGCAGAAGCGTTACACAACTGTAACGGCCCCTCGATAAATCGTCACGCACTGTAACGCGCCTATACTAGACCATCAGACCCCTGTGTTCTGCCAGCCCATGGTAGAATAATAACTAGTTAAGTTTACTTATAAATAAGCTTAGATAGCTAAGTTGGACCTGTTATCATGACTTCAAGTTTAGTTACTGATTCATAATCAAATTGCATGATTAATGTGTCTTAGGTTATTTTAAGTTATGCTAATTTCATTGGCTAAAACTCTATAGTTTTATATTCTAAATCATGATTTTCCAATGTTGTATTGACGGAGTTTTATCTTGGTTTCACATTGTTACACGTTCTTCTCTATCTATAGAGTCATTTCTCTAAGTACATGGCGTATATTCCGGTATGTTATCCATTAGTTCACTTTGCACTATAGGAACATTATTCTTGGACATGAGGACCTCTCTATTGGATATTCCTTCCAATTGACTAGGAAATCTTGTTGCAAGGCCTCCGTAATTCTCCGCGAGCCTGGGATTCTCACTAGGACGCCGAGTTGGTTGTACCATTAAAGTCCATTGATTAGATTACACTATCGATATTTTTGGTTATCAGTAATGTAACGGCTCTATGTTGGACCGTCAGGCACAAGTAACGGCCCAATATACGACCGTCACATTCAACTGAGTCCGATTTCTTGGTTCTAGATTCAGACTAATGTAACGGCCCAATACTGGTGCGTCACATCATGTAACGGCCCAGTACACGACCATCACACTGCTTGAGTATTTTAACCCAAGGTGGACCAAGGGTTGATATTCGAAGGTTTCTAGATGGACTATTGATGATCTAAAACTTATCATATTGATCAAGAAACCTAAAATAATGAATGAAAAATATAGAATGTACCGTTATGCTGCCGATTTATTTCCATATGCATAACCTTGCTTAAGTCATTCTTGATTTCTCATGATTCTTATTAAAGTATTCATTCATTGAATTATTGTTATCATGAGCTTATTGAACTTATTACATTCTTGGCCATACTTTATTGTTACATGCGTGGAAAAAGCTTAATTTATACTGATCGAGCACTGATTGTGTTCAAGGGCTCTATGCTAGTCCCCTCGGCTGATTGTCGGAAACATACTATTATAAACCATGGGGTATGATGCTACTAGCGTCGCATTACGCTGGGAGTACTTTCTCTATAAATAAGTGAAAATCCACAATACAGCATGACATGACATTTTTGTACATGACTTTCTTGCTTAATATTCCACAGAAATTCATGAAGTACTTGCTCATCAGCAAAAGATACTAGAGTGATGATTATGTGGCTTGTTAGTTCATTCTCGATACATTCTTGTTCATGAAAGGCCAATATCATGTCCTTGTTACATTCTTGCTAGTTCGTACTTGCTCTCATTCTAACTTATTTGATCATCTTGTTACTTTGGTTTAATCGTGTGATTGATCGCATTCGCATGATTTTTACCTTATTCTTTAGAGCTAAATTGTTAATTACTTTAATAGTACCTTCATGTTGATGCGAAGATACCTACTGGGCAAGTGTGCTCATTACCTATTTCTAATATTTTCAGGAGATGGAAGTGATTCGAATTCGGATTCGGGTTATACAAGTAGCGGGTTCGAGAGCGAATGAAAGATTGTCAAGATGAGAGTGAAGACTTAGGAAGTCTAAATAGTTTAGATTGAGTCTATGTAATTTTCCTATTTCTTGAGTCTATTACATAATGGAAATTGAATTAGTGGTTGTACTTGAGTTAGTAATGAAATAAAGTTGAAGTTTGAATATATATTGTGCAATTGCATTTGTGTGTGTGATTGTATTACGCTCTGGTCGTTCTTGCTTGCAAGAGGCTTACCATGCCGGCTGTCCATGCTCCCCGAGTTAGTCTTCCGCTGTAATAAAGGCTCGGGGCTTGACAGGACATGTCGCCAATTCCTTCAGGCGCCCAGGTCAGTGTCGCCAATTGCTGACAGAGAACAGACTTCTCAAAGAGGCTAGAAACAGCGCTCTATGAGGGCTAGAGCATCACGTTTCTTTATAGTGACGTGCCAAGACACTATGTCATGGGTTTTTAGGGTACAACCTGCCCGGCTGCCTTGAGGGAATCCAAGGCTAGCATAAACTTATGGAGGTCTCCATGATGAAATCACCAGTCCGAAGGAAGGAATATCCCGCGGAGGGCTCAAACATCACCGAGAGTTAAGGGCTATGCGAGAATCATCGTGAAACATGGGACTGCTTCTAAGGACTGAGAATACAGTGCCAAAATACCCACGGTTAGAGATCAGAAATGTGATAAAATTGAGAGACAAGAAATCTTTTATTCACGCCTGCCCAGATAGAAAGTCGCTGTTACATAAAATAGCGCATGTCCATTGGGTCGCTCAATCTTTTATTCACGAGAATTTAAAATAGTAAATCAGGAATTCACGCCCTCAGAGACGGGCATGCATTCCTTACTAATTTCAACAGGTTTATTATAACGCCCCTAATTTTTTGGATATTTATTGGATCAGGATCCGTGGGTTTCATATCGCTTTTGTGGGTCCCGGAGTGTGTTTTGTGCTTTACGTGTGTTTTTCCCTGATATGCCTTCGAAACTTTGTGCAGGGTGAACTGTGGTGTTCTCCGACCTCGGGATGTGACCAGCGCGTTGTGCTCTTCCCGAGGATCGCGGAGGTAATTTTTCATAATTTTTTGAATTTTTAGAATTGTTGGGTTTTTCTATATATACTAACCTCCTTTTCTCTCTCTCCCCATCTCTCATTTCTCTCTTCCCTCCGTCTCTCTTCTCACGCTCTCTCCTCTCTCCCTCTCTTCTCCGACGGCCGATGGAGGTGGACAGGGGCGAGGCGGCGAGGATCATTGGGCGTGGAACAACGAGGATCGTGGGGCGTGGAGCAGCGAGGATCATGATGGTGGAGGCGGTTCGTGGGATCGCGAACCGGTGGAGCTTTAACGATGTTTTTTTCACAGATCAGCGTCCACGGCGCGTCAAATCTTTGGTGGAGGTAGGGAGATGGATCCCTAGCTCGTGTACTTCCTTTCCCACGATTTTGGTAGGCCTTGGTGAGCCGAGCGGGCTTATTTGAGCATTTTAGGGAAAATACATATTTTTAGGGAGTGAGCCAGATCTAGCGTTTTAATCACATTTTTATGGTTTAAATGAGTCCTCTCGGTGCTAGAGAAGTTGGAGACTAGTTTCCCCTTGTTTTCCCCTTCGCGTGGGCTCGAACGGGCCGTGGAACAGAGTTTTCCACCGAACTCACCGAATGGAGTTTTCCACCGAACTCACCGTTTTCGAGTTTTCCACTGAACTCACGGTGAAGCGGTCCCCAGGGTGACAGCTTGTTGTCCGTTTCACCGTGTTTTGGGGCTGCGATCCTGCGATAGACCGCTACGCCTGTCTTAGTCGTCTAAGGCAGACAGTTTTCCTGGATGGGCGGTCATGGTCTGACTGCCACTCGCCCCTTATGTCGGTTGGCTAGGCGGTCATGCGATAGACCATCTGGCATGTTTTGCGGTCTGGTGTGGACCGCCTGGGTCTAGCGGTGGCGTATCGGCTGACCGTCTTCCCTCTAAGGGTTAGCGCGGCCCTCGAGGGTGAGTGTTGACTGTTGAACGAGCCTTTTTGCTTTGCAGTCATGGGATGACCGCCTCGTTTCTGGTTGCGGTCCTAGAGTGATCGTTTGAACCCTTTTGGCACCCCATTACGTTGCGGTCAGGTGGAGGCCGCTTTTGCTTGGAGCGGTCTAACGGTAGACCGTTTCATTCTTTGAACGGTCTGGTGGTAGACCGTTGGTTTTGGGAGTTACGGCTCATGTGGGACAGCTTTCTTTTCCTAGCGGTCCAGGCTTGACCTCCTTGGCCTTAGACGGTCCGGGGGAGGCCGCCTAGTGGTTTTCGTGCCATTTAGCGTCGTGTTGGTCTCCGGTCGACCCGGTTGTGACCCAGTGGTCGACCATCGGCCTCGTGAGTGTCCCAGACACCCCGTGGGTTCCGTGACCGTGTTTCTGGGGTGTCTGGAGATACCGTGTTATATCGATGAGCGTGCCCATAGGTGTGGTGGGTTCGGGTGACCCCATGTGTTCCAGGCTTTCGTGTTACGCTTGGTCGAGTCACCGTGTATCGGTGCGAGTGCGGTGGGGTTTTCCCCGCATGTCATGAGTTTCTCTGGAAGATGGCTCGCGAGTGGGCCAAGTGTATGTCCTTAGATTGAGAGTCCAGTAATCCACCCTGGGGCTGGAGGTTTGTCGCTTTTCTCTGGGATGGGGGAATCAACGTGGCGACTTGTGAGCTATCTCGAGAACCGTGCTTCTATGCTTTCCGTGTGGGCCGTGTGTGTGTCCTGTGGGCAGTGAGTCCAATTACCCAGTCTAGGGCTGGAGGGTTTCTTAGTTCCCTTTTCGAGGGAATGGTCTTAGCAGTTGTGAACTGCCTCGTGAGTCATCGTGCAGAGATTTATTACCCTAGGGCTAGGGCAGATTGACGGCGCGGAGCCGTTCAGTGCAACGATCTTGACCCCGAGTCTTGGGACTCATGGACCGTTGGATTTAGTGAGTCTAGAGCACTATCTAGAGTCCAGTGGCTCGGTGCCACTTGGTTCTTCTCGACTTTCGCACAGAGTGCATGCGTGTTTCTCCTCGGAGAGTGGTCACATTAGTGACTCCCCACTAGTCGTAGCCTTCCGACATGCTAGTGCTCCCACCAGGGAGTGGTGGCGAGGCTACCCCGAGAGATGATTTTTAGACTGGTTACCGTAGGGCCCCACGTCTTGCAGCCAGACTCCGGCTGAGGGGAAAACCAGTCAAAGGGCCAGACCTAGGACGCATGGTCTGTGTGTGCACACGTGGCCGGGGGCAGTTGGACCCGCGCTGACGAGCTCGGCCCCAGCTAGTTCTTGTTCTGTGGTTACTAGTACGGGTCCCTGTTCCACCAACGTGCGATGAGGGGGACACCTGAGGTGTGGTCTAAGACGCCAGGGGGCGCATCCGGTATTGCATCTGGTGGGCAAGTACTCCTGTCACGTGAGACGTGATTCTCATATTTTCTAGTTTCGTTTCCCGTCTGCGAGACGTGGTTCCCCTGACTGTTTCAGGTAGTGTTCCCAAGGTAGAGGTCTAGGGGTTTTCTGGTGAGCATCACCGAGGGTTTTCCCTAGACGGTGTTAGGTCCACGACTACGAGGTCGTGCTGGTCACTTCTGGAGGTGTAGCCAGAGGTTCTCCTGTTAGTTCTATAGTTCCCCAACTGTGACATCGGGGCATACTTTTCGATACAGTAGGAGTAGCTGTAGTGTCGAGTTTTAACTGACCACCGGTTCATTTTTCCAACTGTAGTTGTAGCTATTTTTCCTTTAGTTGCCGATGTTGTTCTCGGTTGGGATTCCGCGGGTTCCCTACTGAGCCAGTGATAGGAGGCTCACCCCTGCTTTTCAGGTGCGGCAGTTCTTCCTCGAGGTTCGAGGGTGCTGTTCGGAGGTTCTTAGTTGCCAACTTGCCGGGTTGAGTGTTCACTCGGTGTTGGGTATGTTTCCTGCCTTAGACTGTACTTTCTGTTGGATTGGACTCTATTATTGTAGCTACTTATTTATTTCTGTTAATTGTTGAATTTTCTTTCTTTATTTCCTATTTCTTTGTACCTTCACACTCCTTTTAGCCCTTCTGAGCCCTCCCGGCTCGTGGGCGACGGGCCAGGATTCAAATGGTATAGGATCTTCCCGGTATCCAGATCTTGAGTCGTTACATTTATCATTTTTCAAGAAATAAATAAAATAGCACCTCTTTATGAGGGCGCAGGTTCTTTAATGTGCGACACTTGGGTGGTCGTTAATTCAATAACATTTGCTTTTATATATATATACTCTAGGAAAAATAGCGCTTGCTCACGCGGGTGCACATCCGTAATAGACGGCAGGGTTCTGGTCGACCATTCTTTTAACGTGTTCTGTAGATACGCATCCCGTGAATGTGCTTGTAGGCTCATGCTTCCATTTGACACTGTTCATTAGGGGATGAACAGTGCTACTTTCAATTTAAGAAGAATTTCAGGAATCTAAAGACATGGGAAAATAGAGAAAATTGTAGGGATTCCAGAAATATGTATTACATGATTTTTAGGTGCATGGTCCTATAGTCATTGAATTTTAAACATGCTGCAATCATTATTTATATAAAACGAATTAGCAGCAATCGTACCGTAGCTGGTTAATTAGCGCCCATTCATATGGGCGTTTATTCTTGAAATAATGGCCAGGATATAGTCACTAATTATTTTTCATGCAGAAACGATATAAACCAGTACTAAAACATGCAGACACGGTATCATATCACCATGCAAAATCTATATGAACTATCTTACATGATGATTTGTATGGTTGGCATGAATTTTAAGGAGATTTTGCTTGGGAGATTGCCTACCTTTCGACGATGCTTTGACTGATAGAAGAAGAAATCGTAGCAGAGGAAGAAGAAGGGCCTTGCTTCTTTTCTTTACTATAGCAACAACAATAGCAGCAGCACACAGTGGCAGCAACATCACTTCAACGACAGAAGAAGAGTGTTGCAGCGGCAGCAGCACAGCCTACCACATGAAGGAAGCAGAAGGTAAGCCAGGAAGAAGCTTGCGCTTCTTCGTGCACCAACGGCAGCCACAGCAATATCTGCACGGGAACGCCAGAAGTAGGGGAAGAAGACGAGGATGGCGTATAGGAGGTTGACGCAGCAGCAGGAGCCAACAACAACTGCAGCGGCTTCCACGCTCGTAGGGTTTTATTTATAGGGATTAAAATCCTTTTCCTAATTGGAACCTCCCCTAATTATATTCCTATTAGGTTTAAACTTCCCACAATCAATCTCACCCTTCCTCGTTCTCAACCGCCTTCCTTGGTTAGATTAAAAACCCTAGTTCCATGCAAGGTTCGATCGTGAAAGGGGCTCTTGGACATAGCTCACAGACCCTAAGGTAATCATATTTGTGTTTATACTCTTTGGGAGCCCATCTTTGTATTTAAGTGTAAAGCCCATTATCGGATAAGGCCCATTAACTATATGTAATGGACTAAATGTCTAAATCTTTAGTAAAACCCTTTTTGGACAGTTCAAGCCCATTAGTTATGATCAAGGCTCACTAATACGTGAGGCCCATCAATATATTTTATAAAGGTTTAAGGGTTTATGTGTTATAATTTGGGGTTGGGCTTTTAGTCTTTTAAACTAACATGTATTAAGCCTTATCCTTTATTAAAACCCATTAATTATACATGCTAAAGTTATATTATGTTTTATCTAAATTAATTGGTAGAACTTTATATATAGACCTTATTTCTTATAACTTTATTTATTTATCTTCCTTATTAATTTTTCATTGTTGTCTCGGGTATCAGAGTCGGGTTCGATCCTATGACTCTTTACTCAATTATTTATATGTGGCTTGTTTGGGCTTTAGCTTCATGGTTGGGTTGTTAATCCTTTTGAAGGAATTATTCATAGCCTTCTGATTAATTTTTAGGCCCAATATCTATGTAGGTTATTTCTATCATCAAAATTCTATTATCATATTTGTTTTATGACTAATATTATTATTTATTCTTTATAAATTTTCGGGGTGCTACACCCTCCCCCACTTAAAAGAATTTGGCCTCCAAATTCACATAATTTCTTTTCCATAATAGTGGGGTACAATCACCATATTCTAAACATGTGTTCTACCTAGATCCATTCTCATAGCATGCTAAGTACTAAGATTACCATATCCAATTAATTATGAATATGTTGGTTTAGGGTTACCTTCCAACGCTTGTAGCCTACCCTGAAGCTTTGGTTCGCCTTGTTGTTGCTCTCGTGGTACTTGTTCCTTTAAAAGTGGACAACGAGAATTTTATGATCCCCGCTTCCACAACGGATACACTTCTCGAGCTTATACCAACACTCCTCCGATTTGTGCCTTCCCTTCTTGCAATGCTCGCACTTTTCCTTGGCCGGAACAATCTGTTGATCATCATTCCGGGGTTTCTTGTCCTTCCAGGAACCATTACCTCCATTTACCTTATTCTTGCCATTCACGTGTTCCTTATTCTTGGATCCATTGACTAGCTCCTTCTTGGCAATTTTCCCTTTGATTCGTTCCATCATATCCATAGCATCTTCCAAGAGTTGTGCTTTCCTAACAATCTTCGTATAAGTTTGGATTTCTAGCGGAGCTAATTGAGGAATAAGCTCCACCTTTAAACCGTTCATAAATCTTCTCGCTCTCATCTTTTCCATTCAAACTAAGTGTGGTGCATACCGGGCCAATCTAGAAAACTTTGCTTCGTAATCTGCTACCTATAAACTACGTTGTTTTAATGCCGCAAACTCCATAGCCTTCTTCTCAAGAATTCTCTCTGAGAAATACTTATCATTAAAGTGTTCTAAGAACTCTTCCCATGTGACTTGATCGTTGGGCAAGATCGCTTCCATGGATCCCCACCATGCCCGAGCATCCTTCTCTAGTTGATAAGTTTCCAATAACACCTTCTCTTGGTCGGTACATTGCATCACCCTGAAAGTTCTCTCTATTTCTTGCACCCAATCCTCCGTCTCATCTGGGTCAGTAGACCCACTAAATTTAGGGGGATTCATCTTTTGGAATTTTCTATGCAAATCCCCAGCTCCATGTTGTGCTCCTCCTTGGGTAACTTGTTGCAACACTTGAGTCAACCCTTGGATGGTGCGCTGCATCTCTCTCCATTGAGCTCGCTCGGCAGCCATTTTAGCCTACAAAATGAGTTTTAAATTAACGATTACTCATATCTTGACATTTATCTAGCGTAGATGGAACATATTTTTATTGGTTAGCCCATAGCTCTACCCAATCTCACGGGATTAAACTAGAACCCAGGGTCGACGCACTGGCTCACTGGGTCGACGCAGCACTACTTAGCTAGAGCCGGCCAGGCCCCAGGGTTGACGCAATGACCAATCAGGTCGACGCATCCGTGGTCAATAGAGTCAGTCAGGTCGATGCACCAGAGGCATGAGTTGACACAGCTCATCTTGTTACTTCGAGAAGAAAAGCTGGTCCAATGATAAAAGAAAGGCATACAGACAGCCAAAATTTGGTACCTTCCATACCCAATTAAACACATTTGTAAACCCAAGAACTGGACCACAATTTGATTCATCCTTCATGAATTTCATGAAATCTATTTGTCACATCTGCAACCGTCTTGGATACACTAGCAACCAATGTTGGTCTGGCAAGAGAATAAGGCCATTTAAGCAAGTGTGGATTCCAAAGAATTTATTGTATGCTTTCAACTATGATTGTGGACCCAAATTTGTTTAGGTTCCTAAAGCTTCTGCTTAATGTGTTCTATGCAGGAATGCCTAGCAGCCCATCACAACCGATGGTACTTGGATAGCAGCTGCTCAAGGAACATGACAGGAGATAGAAAGAAATTCAGCCATCTGATCAAGAAGGAAGGAGGTCAAGTGAAGTTTGGAGGCAAAGAAAAAGTAAAAGTCTTTGGCACAGGTACAGTTGGTAAAAATTCTTCCAATTTCAATGAAAATGTTATGCTTGTTGAAGGCCTTGAGCACAATCTACTCAACATAAGCCAACTATGTGACAAAGGCCACAAGGTACTGTTTGTGATGTGACACCGACCTATGACCTATATTGCAAGCATTCAAGTTTGAGCAGCGGACTCACACTAGCGAGCTCACCCGTATGGCACACACTAGGGTCCGAAGGCAACTAGGCGATGTTGGAGAGGGTCCGAGGCGGGACCTTGAGACTCCAATGGTTGGCTAGCTCGGGGAGAACCCCAAATGGGCCTAGGATGCCCAAATCATGGGCGGCCAACACACCAAGGGTGTGGGTTGAGTGGATGCTCTCATAACTCGCCCGCGGTGGTCACTCAATGTACTAGCAATTTGGGCCGAACTCTCACTCTCCGTCCGACGAAGCAATAGCAATAATACTAAGCTAAGCAAGTGATTAAACCAGTAAGAGAGGGACCGAGGCTCACCTACCCGGCGTGAAGACGCCGACTCGGGCCGGAGACGGGGGCGAGCGGGGAGGCGAGGGTATGTACCCACACGCCGCGTCGATTGAAGCTTCAAACCTGCGACTTAATAATTACATGAACTACACCCCATGCAAGGGGGGGGGGGATATTGGGGTGGGGAATATGCTTAATACATCCAAAACTACCTCCACGCAGGGAGGGGCCTTCAGCCGGCCAAGCGGGGTGGGGAGATATGCAAAGAGAACCGACTTCCCGAGCTTCGCCGATTCTGCCTAGCTTCTGTATTTCTGGACAGAGGGTCGATGTCGATGCTGCCAATAATTCCATCGAGCTCAGAATCTGATGAGACTTGGGCCAAAAGCTTGCTAACAGATTGAGGATGATGTCTGAATTTTGGCAGGAGCTCTGGAACTCAGGGCTGGTCGGTCCAGTGACTGGAACAGGTCAGCAGCTTCTTCCTCTGGCTGGTGCAGAACTGGTACAGTAGGTTGCAGAGGGTACCACGGACGCTTCTGAACTCCAAATGTGACGAGCCTGGCGGTGACGTCCTCGTGGTCGGAGCAGCTTCGAGCAGGAGTTGACGGGGCCCCAATCGGAGGTCGGAGAAGAACGAGGTAGCCGGATGAGCAGGGGTAGGTCAAACGTAGACCCACAGGGGGCAGACGACACACCCCGACAAAGAAAATGGTAACTGGAAGCTTCGGAGGCCGAATGAGATCCTACTTCTTGGAGATGACAGATAACTGGTAATAGTTTCAGCCCTCCAAAATTGGCGCTTAGATCCCTCACGAGCTGGCCGAGGTTAACAGTTGAACAGGAGCTCTGTCTCTGGTTTGGACAGGAACAGTTTCCCAGCAGCAGATTGACAGCAATGCCACGACCGCTCCCGAACTCCAAATCGAGCGCCGTCAAAACCGTTGGTTCGGCTGTCGAGTCTTATATGCATAAAAGTTAACGGGGAAGCCAACCGATGCCAAAGTTGGCCGGTAGCCTCAGATGACCGGTGAAGGGTCGCTGCAGACTGTGGGAGGACAGAATGTATACTTTGGGGGAGAAAAATGATATCTCCCAGATTCGAATGCCAAATGGAGCTCCGCTTTCTGGGGATGAAAGAGGATTCAGAGAAGAAAATTTTTGATGAAGAAACCGAGCTCTGATTCTTGCTAGGTTGGTCGTGGTGAAACTTCCAAATGCTCTCTGGTCTTCAGCCTGGGGCAGATTGCACAGTCGCACAAGATCTGCTCCACTGCACAGCTCCGAGCTCGGATGGATGCGGGACCACCTCTGTTGGAAAGAGGACTCAAAGATGATTCCAACGATGTATGAAGCGCCTTCAGAAGCCTCAGGATGACGATGTGACACCTTCTGCAAGTCGCTGGACTTCTGCCACCTGCAACCTGCCAACTGTAGGTGGAAGGTGGTGGGAGAAATGGGGTAAATGGAAGTGGAAATGGGGGTGAATAGGTGTGGGAGTGACCCCTAGTTGTGAGGGGGCCTAGGAGGGGGTGTTCTAAGGTGTGGGAGAGGGAGAATGGGGTCTGGAATGGGGTGTTTTCAGAGGGTGAGAGAGGAGCTACGAATTTGGGCTGTGAGGGAGGCACAAGTGGGTGGAGGGAATGTGAGTTTGAATTTTCTTTGATGGGGAGTGATCAATGGTGGTCTTGGGGATGGGAAGAGGTGTCTTGGGAAGGTGGAGTGAGGTTTGGGGAAGGGAAATGGGTAGTTGGGGGTTGGAAGGTGGCGTGGGGATTGGGTGGAGCTCTCTTGGGACTAGGGGGTGGAATTAAGAGGGTTATGGGGAAGGGGAGAGGTTTAAATGGGGTAGGTGGGAGATGGGGTGGTTGGGAAGGTGATTGAATGAGGGGAGGGGAGTTAATGAGAGGTAAATGGGGAGGAGAGAGAAAATTCCAAAAATTGGGGTGGAGGGAGAGAGAGAGAGAGAGAGAGAGAGAGAGAGAGAGAGAGAGATAATGAGAGACTTGAAAGGGATTTCTTCAATATTTCATCAAAATTGTTACATATGAGGAGTGGGGTGGCCTATTTATAGACACATGACTTTTTCACAAAGGACCCTAACAAAAGACACAATGACTAATAACTGAAGGGAAGGGGGTGTCCATGGGCCTAGCCCAATGAGATGGGCCCAATAGCCTATCTAAACAACACAATGACTTAGGACATTGGTAGATAACCTACTAACCTAGGTACATGACTGAAATAAAGGGAAAATTACATGATTAAGACTCAAATAAAAATAAGAAAATTACATGACTCGACTCACAAACACTTGAGGAACATAATGGCGCTTGCCGATGAACAATCCGAGTCCGGAGAAAATGTGGAGGGGCAAGGGATGCCCTCATCATACCCCCAGGGTGGGGAAAACTCGACCCCGTCGAGTATGGGTCCACCAGGGAAGTAGTATATCGAACTGCGGCTCTGGGCGATCCACGATCTCCATACTCAACCCGCGACCATAGTCGGGGAACGGCGCTTCAGCTCAAGAAAGTGACTCGGTCATACCCTCATGCTGGCGATGGGATCTTGCTTGCCTAGTATTGCCGCTGTGTGCTCACGTCGGGCTCTCAGGCTATTTGTGGTGGCACTCCGAGGGTGTCTCTCACAAGGGTAGGTGTAAGCTGGAGGCACTCACTAGGATCCACCGCGGTGCCCTTATAAGGTGCTGGATCCGCCACATGAGAAATGGGGAGAATCCCAAAACCCTTTTTGAAAGTTCAACCCATAAGCCGGGTTGCCAAAGCCACTCGGAACTTGGCAAGGTCTAAGTCCTCGTGCCCTCAATTTGGAGGTGACCCTGGGTAGAGCCACTCCGAAGTCATCATCGTCAAGTTACCAACTTGGAATTCCAAGTGGCGCTCATGAGTTTTTGCTCGCTTGTTGTGAATATCACCGCTTGTTGCTTGATATGTGCTTGGATGCATATGCCATGCTTGATGATGCGTTGTGAGTGGACAATGTTTGGTATGCAAAGGTGGTCCGGGGTAGCCACATGTAGATCGATCATGCTTTGATGCTATGAAGATTGTGACAGACTCAGGGGGGCCGGGACATCCATAGATGAACCTTTTATGCATGGGTATGACAAATGTCGGGGGACCCGGACATCCATGTATGCTCCTCTCATACTTAAGACTCATGAAGAATGAGGGTGGGCCAATACATCCAAATACGGTCCACTTATGCTTCCTACTTGACATGTGGGTGATGTAAATGAATGTACCCGACTTATGAATCATGCCAAGTGGTGTTGTATGCCAAGACTTATGCACTCTTGTAACAAAGATGTCTCCTATGTGTGGGCCTTTGGACTTCCATTGGAATGGGTTGAAGGGGTCTAGAAAGGTGGATATCATGAGATGGGGCACTTCCTCGATCCCTAGGTGTATACCACCCAAAGTCATGGTTCCCATGGTGTAACCCGGGTCTGGGATGGGGTGGATTGGATCAAACATGGTGGGTTGGGGTAGGGAAAGGTAGGTGGTAGTTAAGGTGGTTGGGTTACTCGGGTTCCTTGACTCCCATTGGAATGGATCATAGGGATCATAAAGTGGGTTACCAAGGGGCTCCATGTCCTCAAGGTCCTCAAAAGGTGATGAGTCATCTTCTTCTAGTGGAATGGTTGGGCCGGTGTATGGGGTGGGCTGGTTGGTCAAGGTTTTAGGAATCACAATGGTAGGGGAGTGGACCAGGATGGGCTCTTCCACTATGGGGAGAAGGAAAAGGATGTCACTAGTGTAGCAACCAATAGTGCAAACCGAGGAGATAGACCCAATGCATGGATGGATGAGGTTAAGGCTCTTGGGTTGGTCCGCTCCTAGGGCCAATAAAGAAGTCAAGTCTGATTGCCACTTTAGACCTTTGAGGAGATCATCCCAATCTTCTACCTCATAGTAGGATTGGATTGTGGTGTGATAGGAGTGGAGGGGAACAATTTGGGATGGATATCCCAAAGGTGAGAGAGGTGGGGGTGAGCTAGGAAGGGTGGGTCCTTGCTTGAGCCATTGGAGTATATGCTCATTCATGGTAAAGGTGGGTGACTCTTGAGGATCCGGGCTATTTGAAGTGGTAAAGGGTTGAGGCTTTTCCTTACCATTGGTGTGATCTTGGGCTTCCTTATGGGTGAGAATGGGCTCCGGACTAGCATCTACTCCCATGTGGAGGGTTGTGGAGGTTTCAATTCCTAGTGTTAATGGGTTGGGTAGGTCTAATGCGGGAGAATTGGTGATAGCTGGAGCATGGTGTACTTGGGGTGGTGGGCAAGGGTGGACTTGGATCAGAAGGGGAAGTAGAGGAGGCCTAGGTTGGGGAAAGATTGGTGTAGGAAGCGGGAGGTGAGTTGGGTGAGGGGTTTTGGGTTTGGGGATGGTGGCCATAATGGGCCTTGGTGGAGGGGTGGACACGGTGTCCACATGGTTTTTAATGGTGAGGGTTGGATGAGTGGTGGTCACCATGGAGGGAATTGGGTCGGTTAGGGGTCTCTTGCCCTTGGGATTATTTGGGGTGGAAGTGGGGGCTAAAGAGGCTTGACTAGTGTAGGTTAGTGAAGGGGGTTTTGGTTGGGGTGTGGGGGCCCTCATGGGATTAGGTGGGGAGGTGGAGGCCTTTGAGACTTGGGTTCTAGTGGTAAGGGTTTGGACGGGTGGGTTTGGAGGAGTGAGAGTGCTCCTCGAGTTTTGGTAACCCGGGTAGGAAGGGGACATATATTTTGCTCTAAGTTGCTCCTTCATGTCCTTCCAAGTGGTGATGGGAGTTTCCCTTCTAAGTATCTTTAGCCCGACAATTTGCATCCAATAAGTTTCCGCCCGTTTGGTAAGTTACATTTTGGCAACCAATGCCTTTTCATCCTCGGATATATGATACCAAGTGAAGTATTGGTCCATTGTAGCTTCCCAATCTAAATATTCTCTAGGAGAGGTTCCATCAAAGGTGGGAAGTGGGAAAGGGACCATTTTATCGTCTGTCCTTGGGGCGGGCCTATTTTCTCCAAGTTGGTTGAGTCGGCCCGATATGTTATCAAGCCGCTCATTGGCATTGGTCAAGGCTTTCATGAAGTAGTTGACATGGCCAGGAAAGTTATGGGTGTTAGTGGGAGGCATCTCTTGGTGGCTTGGACTTATGGAGTAGGTCGATTGGTAAGGTCGATATGAGGTGGCCATTCTAAGGGACAAGAGTGATGCACTTGAAGACTCTAAATGCATAGACATGCCCTAGGACCAACTTGATAGAGACAAGTTGTGAACTTGCTCTGATACCACTTGATGTGACACCGACCTATGACCTATATTGCAAGCATTCAAGTTTGAGCAGCGGACTCACACTAGCGAGCTCACCCGTATGGCACACACTAGGGTCCGAAGGCAACTAGGCGATGTTGGAGAGGGTCCGAGGCTGGACCTTGAGGCTCCAATGGTTGGCTAGCTCGGGGAGAACCCAAAATGGGCCTAGGATGCCCAAATCATGGGCGGCCAACACACCAAGGGTGTGGGTTAAGTGGATGCTCTCACAACTCGCCCGCGGTGGTCACTCAATGTACTAGCAATTTGGGCCGAACTCTCACTCTCCGTCCGACGAAGCAATAGCAATAATACTAAGCTAAGCAAGTGATTAAACCAGTAAGAGAGGGACCGAGGCTCACCTAGCCGGCGTGAAGACGCCGACTCCGGCCGGAGACGGGGGCGAGCGGGGAGGCGAGGGTATGTACCCGCACGCCGCGTCGATTGAAGCTTCAAACCTGCAACTTAATAATTACATGAACTACACCCCATGCAAGGGGGGGGGGGGATATTGGGGTGGGGATTATACTTAATACATCCAAAATTACCTCCACGCAGGGAGGGGGCTTCAGCCGGCCAAGCGGGGTGGAGAGATATGCAAAGAGAACCGACTTCCCGAGCTTCGCCGATTCTGCCTAGCTTCTGTATTTCTGGATAGAGGGTCGATGTCGATGCTGTCAATAAATCCACCGAGCTCAGAATCTGATGAGACTTGCGCCAAAAGCTTTCTAACAGATTGAGGATGATGTCTGAATTTTGGCAGGATCTCTGAAACTCAAGGCTGGTCGGGCCAGTGACTGGAACAGGTCAGCAGCTTCTTCCTCTGGCTGGTGCAGAACTGGTACAGCAGGTTACAGAGGGTACCACGGACGCTTCTGAACTCCAAATGTGACGAGCTTGGTGGTGACGTCCTCGTGGTCGGAGCAGCTTCGAGCAGGAGTTCACGGGGCCCCAATCGGAGGTCGGAGAAGAATGAGGTAGCCGGATGAGCAGGGGCAGGTCAAACCTGGACCCACAGGGGGCAGACGACACACCCCGACGAAGAAAATGGTAACTGGAAGCTTCGGAGGCCGAATGAGGTCCTTCTTCATGGAGATGACAGCTAACTGGTAATAGTTTCAGCCCTCCAAAATTGGCGCTCAGATCCCTCACGAGCTGGCCGAGCTTAATAGTTGAACAGGAGCTCTGTCTCTGGTTCGGACAGGAACAGTTTCCCAGAAGCAGATTGACAGCAATGCCACGACCGATCCCGAACTCCAAATCGAGTGCCGTCAAAGCCGTTGGTTCAGCTGTCGATTCTTCTACGCAGCAAAGTTAACGGGGAAGCCAACCGATGCCAAGGTTGGCCGATAGCCTCAGATCACCGGTGAAGGGTCGCTGCAGACTGTGGGAGGACAGAACGTATACTTCGAGAGAAAAATGATATCTCCCAGATTCGAATGCCAAATGGAGCTCCGCTTTCTGGGGATGAAAGAGGATTCAGAGAAGAAGAATTTTGATGAAGAAACCGAGCTCTGATTCTTGCTAGGTTGGTCGTGGTGAAACTTCCAAATGCTCTCTGGTCTTCAGCCTGGGGCAGATTGCACAGTCGCACAAGATCTGCTCCACCGCACAGCTCCGAGCTTGGATGGATGCGGGACCACCTCTGTTGGAAAGAGGACTCAAAGACGATTCCAAAGATGTATGAAGCGCCTTCAGAAGCCTCAGGATGACGATGTGACACCTTCTGCAAGTCGCTGGACTTCTGCCACCTGCAACCTGCCAACTGTAGGTGGAAGGTGGTGGGAGAAATGGGGTAAATGGAAGTGGAAATGGGGGTGAATAGGTGTGGGAGTGACCCCTAGTTGTGAGGGGGCCTAGGAGGGGGTGTTCTAAGGTGTGAGAGAGGGAGAATGGGGTCTGGAATGGGGTGTTTTCAGAGGGTGAGAGAGGAGCTACGAATTTGGGCTGTGAGGGAGGCACAAGTGGGTGGAGGGAATGTGAGTTTGAATTTTCTTTGATGGGGAGTGATCAATGGTGGTCTTGAGGATGGGAAGAGGTGTCTTGGGAAGGTGGAGTGAGGTTTGGGGAAGGGAAATGGGTAGTTGGGGGTTGGAAGGTGGAGTGGGGATTGGGTGGAGCTCTCTTGGGACTAGGGGGTGGAATAAAGAGGGTTATGGGGAAGGGGAGAGGTTTAAATTGGGTAGGTGGGAGATGGGGTGGTTGGGAAGGTGATTGAACGAGGGGAGGGGAGTTAATGAGAGGTAAATGGGGAGGAGAGAGAAAATTCCGAAAATTGGGGTGGAGGGAGAGAGAGAGAGATAATGAGAGACTTGAAAGGGATTTCTTCAATATTTCATCAAAATTGTTACATATGAGGAGTGGGGTGGCCTATTTATAGGCACATGACTTTTTCACAAAGGACCCTAACAAAAGACACAATGACTAATAACCGAAGGGAAGGGGGTGTCCATGGGCCTAGCCCAATGAGATGGGCCCAATAGCCTATCTAAACAACACAATGACTTAGGACATTGGTAGATAACCTACTAACCTAGATACATGACTCAAATAAAGGGAAAATTACATGATTAAGACTCAAATAAAAATAAGAAAATTACATGACTCGACTCACAAACACTTGAGGAACATAATGGCGCTTGCCGACGAACAATCCGAGTCCGGAGAAAATGTGGAGGGGCAAGGGATGCCCTCATCAGTTTGATGCCAATGAATGTAAGATATTTGAGCAAAATTCTGATTATGTGATGTTTGTAGGGCATAGAGTAAATAATGTCCACATGGTAAACCTTGATACCTCACTCTTTGAAAATCTGTGTTTATTTGCCAGTCAACCCAATGATGCATGGTTGTGGCACAGAAGATTGGGACATGTCAGTTATAGTACACTGTACAAACTGTCCAAGCATGGAATTGTTAGGGGTCTGTCTAAATTGTCCTATAAAGAGGATACCCAGGATTGTGAGGCATGCTCCCTAGGTAAATAAACTCGAAAAACTTTTAAACCTAGAAGTGAGCCTTTGTCATCCATGCCTTTTGAGTTTCTACACATGGACCTGTTTGGTCCAACTAGAACAGACAGTCTTAAAGGTAAAAGATTTGGCTATGTGTTAGTCGATGACTTTTCTTGATTCACTTGGATCTTTTTCCTAACTAACAAAAATGATGCCTTCCATGAATTTCAAAAATTCTTCAGAAAAGTGAAACAAGAAGGTAAATTTAGAATTTCTACCATTCTATCCGATCATGGAGGAGAGTTCAAAAATTCTACTTTTTCTAAACTCTATAATCAGGAAGGTCTAACACATAGGTTTTCTTCTCCTAGGATCCAGAGCAAAATGACATTGTGAAGAGAAGAAATCAAACAATTGTGGAAATTGCCCAGACCATGTTGATTGAAAGTAAGCTCCCAAGAAAATTCTGGGCTGAAGCAACAAACACGGCTTGCCACATAATCAACAGGGCCATGATAAGGCCAAAGAGTAAGAAAACTCCTTATGAAATGCTGAAAGGTTAGAAACCCAACTTGGCATATTTCAAAGCATTTGGATCAAAATGCTATGTGCACAACAATGATAAATCTGATTTGGACAAATTTGAAGCCAATAGTGATATTAGATTATTTTTAGGGTATTTTAAAACATCAAGGTCATATAGGGTTTCTAATCTAAAAAATCAAGTTGTGGAGGAAACTCCACACGTGGTGTTTGCTGAATTATCTGATAACTCAGATAAAGCTGCTATTGATAGGGAAAAGGAGGATGAAGGTGGAAGATTTCTAGAGTCTAAAGAAGAACTCATGGAGAGCAGCCAACCACAAACTGCGGAACAAGGAGTAGGTCGGTTGACCAAAATCTCAAGTCAACTCATGCCCAGTGAGTCTTCCACCAATATCCGAATGTTGAAAGACCATCCTGTTCAAAACATCATAGGAAATCTCCATGACCCCCCTAGGACCAGATCTTTCCATAAAGAAGTAAATAATGAGGACCTCATTGCATTAGTGTCTCAAGTGGAACCCAAAAACTTTGAAGAAGCCCTATAGGATGAACACTGGATTAATGCCATGCATGAGGAACTTAATCAATTTGAAAGAAACCGGGTGTGGAATCTGGTTCCTAGACCCACGGACTAGCCGGTTATTGGAACTAGATGGGTCTTGATGTGACACACCCTTGGACCAAAATGAATAAGCACAATTCGCAATCAAACGGACAGATATTGGTGACCGCTCACCCGATGCTCACTAAGACCCGGGGTAACTTGGCAATGCCAAGTGGAGGTTGTGTGGGCTGGGCCCTTGCTGGTAGAAGGCCAGCAAGGCCATGATTTGTCTCCCCAAGGGTATGGCTGCCCAATTCAAGGGAGCCGACGAGGTGCCAAGGCACGGGTTCCACTCTTTTCCCACGGTGATCACTTATAGCAAAGGAGCTTAAGGATCGGGCTCTCATTCACGGCCAGCGGAGTTTATGAACTAATATTAGAAAGAACAAGCACTAAATAGAGCTAAGAGTGGAGCACTTACTCGACCGGTTTGAAGAAACCGGTCCCGCTCGGAGACGAGGGCGAGCGGGGAGGCGAGTGTTCCCCACACGCCGCGTCGGAGAAGCTTGACCTGCTCAAACGATTACAACACTACACCTCTCGTAGGAGGGGGATCTTGGGGTGGTGGTTAACTGATATTACATCTAAAACTACCTCCACACAGGGAGGGGCCTTCAGCCGGCCAAGCGGGGAGGGGTGGAACCGAACTCGCAACCAATAAGGAGACCGATGTTGGCTCTGCCCTCTTTCTGTGAGTGCTGACAGAAGATCGAAGAAGTAGTTGCTGTGACTGCTCCCGATTTTTTTTGGGGACAAAACCACCTGGAAATTCTTCTTAGGAGGATGGGGAAGTCATCCAATTTTTTTCGGAATTTCGGGAGGTCGCTGTTGGCCGGAGCAGAGCCTCGAACAGGGAGGTAGATCTTCAGTTCTGACAGCTTCAGGATCACAACAGCAGGAAGAAGTTGTTTCCACCAGCGCTCCCGGACACAGAATGAGGCACCGGCAGAGTCGTTGGAACCGTCTGTGAGTCCTCTTCGACATGAGCTTGACGGGGATGCCAAATGTGATAGGTCCAGAGGGGGGTGAATGGACCTTTACCCGTTAAAAATTAAGGATTAAAAATTAAGTTTAGATCTCAAACAGGAGTTTTCGAATTAGAGCACAATGGTCAAACACTAACCGCAGAACGAACTGCCTGGAGGATAGGGAAGGATCGGCCTAAACAAGCATCTACCGAATATCCATGTTCAGAAGAGAAAAACAAGCACACGGCATGGGGATTTTTAGGTGGTTCGGTCCTCCAGACCTACATCCACCCCACACTCAAACTGAGTGTGGCTTCACTAACAGCTGGGCAACACAGCTTGCCAACAAACGCTGATACACAGCTTACCTAGGGGAACAACCTCCCCTCTTCCTCCTACTCGGAGGGAACCACTAGCAACCCATGGTCACTAGAAACCAGAGACTCACGTCTCTCTTCCTCTATACCAAGAGGGAACCCCACTGGTAGCAGTCCCACTACCAGTGAACCAGCCAGTAGCAACCTACTGCCGACAACCCACCAGAGGCCTAGCCTCTCTTCCTCCAGACCAGGAGGGAACCCACCAGTGACTCCCCGTCACTAGCAAACCAGAGGTCTATGACCTCTCTTCCTCGAACCGGAGGGACCCCTTGACTTGCAAGCCACAAGCCAAGGACCGGAGGACAAGCCTCCCTTCCTCTAAACCAAAGGGAACCCTCAAGTGACAACCTGTCACTTGCAACCTGGAGATCAGATCTCCCTTCTCCTGTACCACCAGGAGAAACCCGATCCCCAACAGGGCAATCGGAAGAACAAGACTAAACAAGGTAGCAAAAGGAAAAATAAGAAAACATGAAAATGACAGCGACAGAAGCTGGAAATAAAACGCAAGATATATAGCTCTCAATGAGCATAGTCGTTCTGGATTTGATCCACGAACAGACTAATCAAATCCTCAGTAAAGCTCTCTCTCCTCTTCTTTTCTTCTTCTTCTTTCTCCTTCAGTTTCTGCTCTCTCTTTTTCTTCTCTTCTTTCTCTCGTTTTTCTGGATCGAAGGACTCTCTGCTTTTCTGCTCTTTCTTCTATATCTTTCTCTTTTTCGATCGTACTCCATCTGAAGATGAAGGTTTCTATTTATATCAGTAGCAGCAGCAGATCCGGTTCAGAATGCATGTGCCTCCCACGCTTGATCCAGAACCTTCTTGCCACGTGTCCTTATTGGATTGGTTCCTCTAGCATTGGATCACGTGCTGCCCCGACACTAAGGAGTAATCTTCCTCGGATCCCTGCAAGCAGATTAATTACATTAATGCTCAGGGTTCGCTATATGTAGCTGAGATAAGTTGGTTGGCCATAAGAACACAGAACTGCACGAGATATATGATAACAAAACGAGGTGCACTATACTGTGACTGACACGAGGTACGTTAGATGAGTTTAGCACGAGATAACACAAGAACGACACGAAGTACACGAGAACACAGCTAACACAACAACAAAGATGACACGAAGTCAGATGAAGACAGCATGAGGTGAGAAGAAGATAACACAGAGTGAAGCAATAGAAAGACACGCGATCAGAAGAGACCAGGATGAAAATAGAAGGAAGCAACACGGAGATACAAATACAAAAGAAACACGAAGACACGAATACAAAGACAATACGAAGACACGAATACAAAGACAACACGAAGACACGAATACAAAAGACAACACGAAGACACGTAGTGAAACAACACTTGAAAACACAAGAAAAACAACTCGAGCACACAATAGCTCGAATGAACGACTCGAAGACGAGGCGACACGAGTTGAAAACAACACGAAGATGAAAATAGAAACCGACACGAGGTGAGGTCACAAAGCGACAAAGACACGAGGTCTAGGAAATACGACACGAAGACATGAGATAGACACGTCTTCAACAACACGTGATGAAACGGTGGAAGCAGAAGAACAACTCGAGGAACTACAGTAATTGACACGAAGACACAAGAGCAAACATAGAGGACTGACTCGAGATGAGTAACTAAGTGCTAACGACACGAGGTTCATACAGAAGCAACTTGAAGTTCATCAGAACAATTCGAGCTGCTTCAGAAGAATCAGTACGAAGTCAATCAGCACACAACTTAACACAACACGAGGTACGAAAGGACAACACGGCGTGTTGAAAACATAAACAGTACTAAAACTAAAATGACACGAAGGCAAACAGTACAACACCAGGTGTTATACACAAACATGACGAAGTTCCAACCAACACGAAGACAGTCCCTGAAAATACCTGAAGTGAAATGAAGGTTTATTCTTCATAGAAAAATATTCTTTGTTCACTTTCACAGAAAAATATATTTTTTAATTTTTCACAGAGAAATAATTTTGAACACCACTAAGACTTATAGTGTTGTCATCATCAAAACATGTAAAGATTCAACAAGACTCAACAATCTCCCCCTTTTTGATGGATGGCAACACTATGAGTCTTACTTCTTTGCAGAAAAAAAATTTCAGCCTTTCCAAGGCTAAACAAACATTAGCACCATTATTAAACATTTTTAAAGTGTCAAATAACCATTCTCAATGAATAACAAACATTCTCAATGAGCTAGCAAAGGCCTGATTTCTCCCCCTTTGTCATCATCAAAAAGAAGGAAACAATAAGGATGCAACAATGCAAATGATATGAAATTTAATTAATAAGTCCAAGAGTGTGAGAGAGAAAGCCTCAAAATGGGCAACAAGATACATAGCATTGTCTTTTCAAGAAAAATGTCTGGCGTGTCTGCTAGAAGGGCCACGCGGCCTGCCATGTGGTGGTCTCCCCCTTGGAGAAGCAGAGGTATATTCTTGAGGTGGAGTTCTGCTAGAAGAAGCTTGACCAGGTGCTGAACCCAAGGTAGACTGAAATTCCTTTAGGTCATTTGACAGTTCAGCTAGCCAATACACCACAGCGCTTCTGACATGTGCCACTTCAGAAATGATGTCGTCTTGGCGAATATTAACAGTTTCATATCTGTCAGTCAGAATTGTCATTTCTGTTAAGAAGGCGACCAATTTATCATAGATCTGCTGAACACCTGGACCTAGGGCACTGGATGACTTCTTCAAAACTTCTAAAGATGTTCTGATCTCAAAGCAGTGATCTATAATGTTGGTAGATAGTTTGAAGGAGGAAATTTGAACATCTTGTAACTCACGCAGTGCTTTTGCTATCTTTGAACAAACCTCCTACAAACCTTGCATCAAGGATCTGTTGGCATCATCTGAAGCCTTTTTGTTGAGTAGGAACCTTTTCTATTCAGTGAGGAGAGATATCTCAAGCTTCAGTAGCCTGGAATGTACTTGATTGATGTTGAGAGTGACATATTTGAGCAGATCATCTAATTTCTTATCTTGTTTCTGCATCTGCTGAGTCAAGTTTATGAGGAGTTCTTCAATGTTGGGTGCCCGAGCAGATTCAATGTTGGGCGCCTGTGCAGATAGAAGTCTAGGTGGACCTAGAGGTGTACCAAAAAATTCTTGCACTGGCGGTTGGTTGTCTACTGCTGGAGCCTGATCTTCAACTTCAGCTTGTGTGTCTTTGACAGGAACTACAATTTCAGGTTCCTCTTCCTCATTTGAAGATTCTGTATCCAATTCTATGACAGGAACTTTTTCTTGACTATTATCCCCTCTATCTTCCATGAGATCATGATCTGCAGGGCTGTCAACAGGTGCCTGTTCAAGACTTTCAGATGTAACCAAGTTGGTAGCCTCTTCCAAGCTTTTCTCTACAGTCTCTCTTAGAATCACATTAACAAAATCAGCAAGTTCTTGATCAGTACTTTCTTGCTCTTTAGCTGGCTGTTCCACGGGCAATATCACCTCTTCAGATGTCTTCCCAAAAGAATCAAACAGACCATCAATATTTGCATCTAGATCAGTCTGAATACTTTCTTCAGATAACCTGATTTCTTCAGATGCAACCTCAACTAGCCTCTTAAAGGAAAAAGATACTTCAGTGAGTGCAGCAGACGTAATAGACTGTGGTTGTTCAGCTGGTGTATCCTGTACAGCAATCTCAGAAACTAATTGCACACCAGTTTGAGCTAAGTCTTGAGATTGTTCTAGATGCTCCCCCTGAGTTTGTGATTCCTTGACTTTCTGGGCCTTAACTTGCCCCACCATTGAAGAGCCCTCCAAGCCCAAAAATACTGAAACAAAATTCGTATTAAATATGTTTCGGGCCTTAACTTCAGATGCAGCCTCTCCATCCAAGCAAATCTCTGAATACTTGAAGATGTCTGTCAGATGGGTGGCATAGGGAAGGTGTCTCCTGGATCCAATACATCCCTTCATGACAGTAAAAATGATATCTGGCAAACATATATTTACATTTTGAATCAGACAAAACAGTAGAAACCTCTGTGTGTCTGTGATTCTACCCCTAGCTCCAGTCTGTGGTGTGACTATAGAAGCAATTATGTTTTGAAGGAGCTTGTGAAGAGGAGGAAATGACGAGGTTTGGAAAGCTTTCAGCTTCACTTGCCCCTTGTCAAGAATGTTACTGGGTTTACCAGTAATAATCGAAAACGCCTCATGCAGACTGTATCAGTACCCTCTCTCCACCTCTCCCTTTTCTGGAATACTTAGAGCTTCAGGGAGAGAGTTGCATGCCACTGTTATCTCAACCCCTTTAACAGTCGAAATCAATGCAGACTTATCTCGGCTCAACAACAAGTTGTTGTAAAATTCCATCACCAGGCTAGGGTAGAATACCCTGTGATCTTCCAAAATTTTCCTCCATTCCTGAAACTTGAAGATCTTCAAGAGTTCTGGAAACTTCAGGACCATGGATTCATCACCGAAATCAACTATCCTCGGAGGAATGATTTTACCACTCTCTAAAAATACGGTAGACTGGGAAGGCCTGGTACCTTGCTCTGAAGACATTCCCGCAGCAGCTTCTGATTCTAGACAACGTTGCTGCTTGGACGGAGGCTCCTCAGCAGTTTCCTTTCCTTTTCTCTTCCTTTCAACCTGAGCGGCGGATGCTTGCTGATCCATTTGCCAAGACTCCTAGAGTATCAACTCTCTCTTGCCGGTTGCTACTGGAAGTGAAGCTAGACCCAAGAGAGGAAGAGATCTCTGTGGGGAAAGGAAGTGAGCGGGAAAAGATAGAGATGAGTTTGAAGGAACACTCAAGGTGGAGTGGCACGAAGATGAATAGGAAGCGGCAAGGGGAAACGAGGGTTTGTGGATGAAGGCGTGTGAAACAAGAAGGGTTTTGTCGGGTTGCTTTTCACTCTTATCAAACTTTTTCTAGAAATACCCAAACTACCCTCAGTCATGATGTAACACAGCCATTGCCTGTTAAAGTTTGCCCTTCAATATATGGACTAGTTATATTCTTCCAAATTCCATGGTCAGTTACCTCAAGATATTAAATCAACATGATCATAAAATTAGCTGTTAAAGTTGCTTAACCTAGAGAGAGTCACGATTAAATTACTCCTTATGTTTGTCAAGCAAAGAAATAACACATCGATGTCAAGCAGATTTCATTTCTTCATTTAATGGACAAGAGAAGGCATACAGGGTCAACCAATTTATTGAGCACAAGGTAGAATAGTCCCTTTTTACACAAGGAGACTTGTTTATCAGACACCAGAAACCCTGGTTACTCAGGACGGACTACCTTTATGCCAATCAAAGCCAATGAAATTTTTCTTTGTTGACTTTTCCCTTTTTTTTTATTATTTTAACATTTCTATACAGAGATAGCTAGTTGTATCATGACAGAAACTCTGGACTTCTCTGATCTAGAGTGTCTATTTCTCCACAAAAGACATTGCTCTGCCACAAAGAATGGTGTATTCCCTAGTGACACTTCTCATGATTTTAGACAAAAGACAGATATCTTACTTAACACAATTTTTATCTCACACCTCTCTTCACATAAGTTTCAGTTAAATCGAGATCCTCAACAAGTTTTTCTCATTTAACAGGAAGTTTTATAATATGTTGACCAACACTTGAGAGGATAACTTAGAAGGATCAAGGACCAAATATAACCCCCATACATTGAAGTTCTTTATTAACAGGTGTAAGTTGTTACACTAGATATTGGGTGATTTAAGGTATACAGATCACATCTGATAAGAGCAAGAAGACTGTAAGAAAAAAAATTTCTTTGAGAGAATTTATGAACCAAAAGTGATAGGAGAGAGATAAGAAGGTGGCAGACCGAATGGAGAGAGATGAGATGAGCAGCACTCCTATCAGCAAGCCAACAAGTGAGAGATCACTCAAGACATTAAGCACCAAGGACGCTTACAAATATAATATTCTTGAAGAAGTTCTGTCTCACATCCAGAGAAGCTCTTGGGCAATAAACTGCAACCTCATGAGATGACAGATCTTAACACCACATTAACTGCATCGGCTGACAAAATTCTTCAGAAACCAAATGGCCTGTCAAACTCCTTTTCAGCCCACTCAAGGACATCTCACACACGACTCTTGGAAGTATTAATTATTTATTGAATGCAGTGTTTGCCATGAAAATTAAACATGTGAGTTTGTGAATCATGCACATACAGGCTCCCCTGATCAGCAGAATGACCCATGGTACTAGGCGGAGCACTTGGTCTGAAAGACCACCTCACACATAGTAAGCACCTCAGGACAGATTTCCTTGCCTTTTGATAGCTTACTATTTGATATATCATAGTGGTCAAACATGATAATCAACGGGCATGGCAGACTAGAGAGGTTGTTCTAATCATGATAATTCTGTCTAGTCCAAAATAGGCAGTTTATATGAACAACAACAAACATCATTCTGATGGATTGGAGATTGAATTCAGATTAGGAGGGAAGCAGTAAATTTACCTGGAGCATTCAGACATGGGGTCCTTTTATGTGCCCTGGTTTATTACCCCTTTATTCCATCCAAGGCACACCTGCAAAGCAAAGTTATTTTGCACAAACAGGTACCCAAGAAGTCTTGGGTCCTGACATGACAGTATTACTTCTAGCAAGTTTCCTCAGCACATCTTTAACTTGATAGCAAGGAGCAGCAGCTTTCAGTACTGATTTATGCATATCCTTGTTAGCATGAATCCTATGTGCATAAACATGAGACTCCTTGTTAACAGAATAAACATTTTGTTTGCCAAAACCAGTTTGGTTTTGATATCCTGCCAGCCAACATGTTGCAATCCTGTGACCTGGCTTCCCACATTTGAAGCACTCATTGTGCTTGCCTCTAAAGACATTTCTACCAAATGCATTTTTATTCGCAGGGAGATTAACAGTTTTAGAATTGAGTTTTCTACCCTGAGCATGCCAGCAGTCCTTGACTGCATGGCCATGCTTCCCACAATGGGAGCAGAAAGGAGACTCTCTCCTATAAGATCTTGCCCAACATTCAGTGACCTTATGCCCAAGCTTGTTACAATTAAAACATCTGACATACTGGTTCGGAGAAGCAGTTTTGTTGATATTAAGAGCATGTTGGTTAGCATAAAATTTAGCATGATGTGGGAGTGGTTTTTTCTTTCCATTAGCAAACCAACATTGAGCAAGGGTGTGGCCTAATCTACCACAATGCGAACATTCCCTTTTCTTTGAATGAACATCAGGATTTCTATCACGATATTTTCTAGCATCCATATCATCATTTTCCATCAATCTACATTCATGCATCAAATGGCCAATTCTATGGCAGTAGTAACATGACATTTTCTTTTTCTGAACCTCATGATTTCTGTCATGAGTTTTCCTAACATGCATTTTACTAGTATTCATGTCATCTTTTCCTTTCAGTTTGCATTCATGCATTTGATGACCAGCTTTATGACAATTAAGGCATGACATAGGTTTCTTGTTAGCTTGGGATTTAAAGTCAGGATGCATGTATGTAGTAGAATCCACTTTGTTCTTCCCTTTTTGTTCTACAGTTGTCTTCAGACTTCTTTGAGCAGTGAATTGAAATACAGAAGGACTGGCTAGGCTAGCAGATGCAACATCTGAAACAGCAGAAGTTTGAATCTTATTTTCAAAACTCTTTTTCTTTGTTGAGTTATAGCCCAACCCTTCTTTTTGAAAATTGACTTTAACACCTAACAATCTGTCCAGATTTTCTTGTCCTTCCACAAATTTTGACAAGGATTTCTTCAAGTCTTCTATTTCATTTTCCAGAGAAACAATGTGTATTTCATAACTGGCAATCTCTTGTTCATTGCAGTTTACACATTCACTTAGCACCTTGTTTGCGATTTTATAGTCCTCAATTTCATTTTCCAGATTGCTCAGTTTATCAGAATCTTCAATGCAAACAGTTTTTCCTCTTTCTAAGGTTAGAAGTCTCTCAGACATACTACTGTTCAACATTTTCAATTTTTCAATTTCTCCCTTGAGCTTGTCATTCTGGACCAATTCATTTATTAAAATCTGATCTTCACACGGTGGTTCAAATTGTTGATTAGATTCAGATTTTTCAGTTAGCAGTTTATTTTCTTGTTCAAGGTTTTTAATTTTCTGAACATTTTCTTCAATGATTTTCCTGAGAGAGTCATTTTCAGATTTAAGTTCATTCAGTTCTGAATTAACAGATTCTTGATTCTTTTTCTTTAACAATTTAATTTGACTCTCAAGCTTACGAATCTCAGCTATGGAAGCATCATTTGTTTGTTCCAATTTCAAACAGTTTTGACATGAAGAGGAATTTGCACTGGTTAACCTAGTACCCTTTCTCAGTTTCTTATGTTCTCTTTTTAAATTTTCATATAGCCCCAACAAGTCAGCATAGCTATTTTCCCAATCATCCATAGTATAATGTTGAAAAGGGTTTACCTGATCATCATTGTCCTCTTCACTACTTTGATTGTTGCCGTGATCAGTCCCATTGGCCATCATGCAGGCGTCCTTCTTTGACTCGAAGGCTATTTTCAGTTGGTCCAAAATTTCAGTGGCTGACCTGCAATGATAAAAACATGAATGTAAAGCTTTGTCAGTGGCAGCCTTCAGAATTTCCATAGCCTTCTCGTTTTGATCACACATGTATCTATCATTGTCAGTCCATTTGGACATTTTCTTTGACAGTTTGTGTGGACCACGTGAAATCAACTTCCACATATCCGGATCACGTTGTTTAACATAGGTACACAGACTTCTAAGCCACAACTTAAATCCAGAACCACTAAAGATCGGTGGGTGCTTCATTGAAATCAGTTCAGGAGTAAAACCAAGCAGTAAGATCAAAACAGAAATGCACCTATTAGACCAGCAGGATCCCCTACAGATCGTTGAATCTGGAGATATAGGGAACCGCTCTGATAAAAATTGATAGGTCCAGAGGGGGGTGAATGGACCTTTACCCGTTAAAAATTAAGGATTAAAAATTAAGTTTAGATCTCAAACAGGAGTTTCCGAATTAGAGCACAATGGTCAAACACTAACCGCAGAACGAACTGCTTGGAGGATAGGGAAGGATCGGCCTAAACAAGCATCTACCGAATATCCAAGCCCAGAAGAGAAAAACAAGCACACGGCACGGGGATTTTTAGGTGGTTCGGTCCTCCAGACCTACATCCACCCCACACTCAAACTGAGTGTGGCTTCACTAACAGCTGGGCAACACAGCTTGCCAACAAACGTTGATACGCAGCTTACCCAGGGGAACAACCTCCCTTCTTCCTCCTACTCGGAGGGAACCACTAGCAACCCACGGTCACTAGAAACCAGAGACTCACGTCTCTCTTCCTCTATACCAAGAGGGAACCCCACTGGTAGCAGTCCCACTACCAGTGAGCCAGCCAGTAGCAACCTACTGCCGGCAACCCACCAGAGGCCTAGCCTCTCTTCCTCCAGACCAGGAGGGAACCCACCAGTGACTCCCCGTCACTAGCAAACCAGAGGTCTAAGACCTCTCTTCCTCCAACCGGAGGGACCCCTTGACTTTCAAGCCACAAGCCAAGGACCGGAGGACAAGCCTCCCTTCCTCTAAACCAGAGGGAACCCTCAAGTGACAACCTGCCACTTGCAACCTGCAGATCAGATCTCCATTCTCCTGTACCACCAGGAGAAAACCGATCCCCAACAGGGCAATCGGAAGAACAAGACTAAACAAGGTAGCAAAAGGAAAAATAAGAAAATATGAAAATGACAGCGACAGAAGCTGGAAATAAAACGCAAGATATATAGCTCTCAATGAGCATAGTCGTTCTGGATTTGATCCACGAACAGACTGATCAGATCCTCAGTAAAGCTCTCTCTCCTCTTCTTTTCTTCTTCTTCTTTCTCCTTCAGTTTCTGCTCTCTCTTTTTCTTCTCTTCTTTCTCTCATTTTTCTGGATCGAAGGACTCTCTGCTTTTCTGCTCTTTCTTCTATATCTTTCCCTTTATCGATCATACTCCATCTGAAGATGAAGGTTTCTATTTATATCAGCAGCAGCAGCAGATCCGGTTCAGAATGCGTGTGCCTCCCACGCTTGATCCAGAACCTTCTTGCCACGTGTCCTTATCAGATTGGTTCCTCTAGCATTGGATCACGTGCTGCCCCGACACTGAGGAGTAATCTTCCTCGGATCCCTGCAAGCAGATTAATTACATTAATGCTCAGGGTTCGCTATATGTAGCTGAGATAAGTTGGTTGGCCATAAGAACAAAGAACTGCACGAGATATATGATAACAAAACGAGGTGCACTATACTGTGACTGACACGAGGTACGTTAGATGAGTTTAGCACGAGATAACACGAGAACGACACGAAGTACACGAGAACACAGCTAACACAACAACGAAGATGACACGAAGTCAGATGAAGACAGCATGAGGTGAGAAGAAGATAACACAGAGTGAAGCAATAGAAAGACACGCGATCAGAAGAGACCAGGACGAAAATAGAAGGAAGCAACACGGAGATACAAATACAAAAGAAACACGAAGACACGAATACAAAGACAATACGAAGACACGAATACAAAGATAACACGAAGACACGAATACAAAAGACAACACGAAGACACGTAGTGAAACAACACTTGAAAACACAAGAAAAACAACTCGAGCACACAATAGCTCGAATGAACGACTCGAAGACGAGGCGACACGAGTTGAAAACAACACGAAGATGAAAACAGAAACCGACACGAGGTGAGGTCACAAAGCGACAAAGATACGAGGTCTAGGAAACACGACACGAAGACATGAGATAGACACGTCTTCAACAACACGTGATGAAACGGTGGAAGCAGAAGAACAACTCGAGGAACTACAGTAATTGACACGAAGACACAAGAGCAAACATAGAGGACTGACTCGAGATGAGCAACTAAGTGCTAACGACACGAGGTTCATACAGAAGCAACTCGAAGTTCATCAGAACAATTCGAGCTGCTTCAGAAGAATCAGCACGAAGTCAATCAGCACACAACTTAACACAACACGAGGTACGAAAGGACGACACGGTGTGTTGAAAACACAAACAATACTAAAACTAAAACGACACGAAGGCAAACAGTACAACACGAGGTGTTATACACAAACATGATGAAGTTCCAACCAACACGAAGACAGTCCCTGAAAATACCAGAAGTGAAATGAAGGTTTATTCTTCACAGAAAAATATTCTTTGTTCACTTTCACAGAAAAATATTTTTGTTAATTTTTTATAGAGAAATATTTTTGAACACCACTAAGACTTATAGTGTTGTCATCACCAAAACATGTAGAGATTCAACAAGACTCAACAAAATGTTGTCGGAGCGGACCGGTTGGCTCTAAACACTGAGGAGGGGTCGGGGCAAACTGAGTGGAGGCAGAACCGTACACCCAGGGGAGAAAATTGATAACTTTCAGATCCGGACGCCTAACTGAGCTCTGCTTCATGCGGATGAAAGAAAACTCAGAGTAGAAGACTTTTGAAGAAGAACTCTTGATCAGATTCCCAACAGGATCGTCACAGTCAAGCTTCCACTCCGGCTCTGAACTCCTACCAGGGAGGCTTTGCGCAGTCGGGGAAGAATGGCTCCCCTGGGCGATCACGAACTCAGAACGGGACGGGACCACCGCATTTCCGAAGAGGACGGAGAGACGCTTCTAAAGATGGCTCTTGGGCTTCTAGGAACGTCCGGAGGAGGTCGGGGTCACTGCTGCAAGCTTCAGGTCTTCTGCAGGTTCTCTTACTCTAGATGGTTGAGGGTGGGGTGATGGAGGTGAATAAGGGAAGATGGAGGGGATGAGAGGGGGGCGACCCTAACCAAAGGGGAGGGGAGAGGGGAGGCCAAAGCTATGGAGGGAAGGGGAAATTTGAATTCAAATGGCCTAGGGAGGTGGAGGGGTGCTTGGGGTAGTGGGAAGGGTGCTTGGGAAAGTGGGAGGGGTAGTTGGGGGTTGGGAGGTGAGATGAGGATTGGTGAAGGGGTCTTGGGAAGGGGTGGAGTATTGATGAGGGTTGTGGGGAATGGGGAGAGGCTTTAATGGGGTAGGTGGGGAGTGGAGGTGGTTGGGAGGGGAGGAGGGAGAAAATTTTCGTAATTGGGTGTGGAGGAGAGAGAAAGGGGAGTGGAAGAGAGAGATTAAGAGAGGGATGGGTGGGATTCTCTCCCTAAGGCTTCTCACCTCACTAATGGATTCACTCCACAATAAATCTGAAGTTAGAACTCACAAAATGGTAATTTTCATTCATTGATTCATTAAGTTGAAATGGGGGGAATGGGGTCCTATATATAGGCAACCCACATTTCTACAAAAGTCCCTGACTCTTACTACAATGACCAAAGACCAAGGGGGTAGGGGCGCCCCTGGGCCTAGCCCAAAGAATTTGGCCCAATAACCATTCTAAATAATCTAATGACACTTAACCTAAGTAAATGACTCATTAACCTAGGTACAAGACTCAAATAAAAGGGAAAATACATCAAATGACTCAAATAAAAATTACATAGGACTCAAATTAAATAACTAGACCATGCCGGATGCAACCGGGGCGAGGAGACGAGCTGTGAACGTGGGCATGAGAGGTGATGTCCCCATCATACTCCTAGGGTGCGGAGAACTCGACTCCGTCGAGTAAGTGTCCTTCCCTCCTTGGAGGGTGTAGAAGTGGTACTGCCCTCAAGTCATCCGAATGAGACCGATCTATCCACCTGCCGAGATAGCGCTCGTATACCTTGCTCCTAGTGGTAGTGACCTGTTCATCCAATATTCGTTCAATGCGCTCATGATGGGCTCTCTTGGCTGGTGGTCTATCCTCACAGATGGGTGCTCTCTCAATAGGAGGAATAGGCTCAATATTCTCACTGGGTACCACCGTGGGCCCCTTATATGGCACTTGGTCGGCTACATTGAATGTGGGACTCACTCCATACTCCTCGGGAAGATCTAACTCATAGGCATTAGTGCCAAGGCATCTCAGAACCTGGAAGGGACCAGCCCCACGAGGCCTCAATTTCGAGATGGCTCCTGGGGAGAGTCTCTCTATCCTCACCATCACAAAGTCACCCACGTGGAATTCATGGTGACGTCGATGAGAGTCGGCCTGCCTTTTATAATTCTCATTCTTTTTGCTGATGTGCTTGCTAATGTTTTCATGTAATTTGTGAATGTTGACATTCTAGGGGTGATGGGTGGACCTGGGCAACCAAAAGTAGACCAATCATGCTTTGATGGCAAGAAGACTTTGATGGAATTAGGATGGCCGGGGCAACCATATGTGGACTTATCATGCAATGCTGTCTTGTAGACTTTGGTGGGCCTAGGTGGGCCGGGACACCCGTAGGTGAACCTATCATGCAAAGTGGTGATGAATGTCGGGGGACCCGGACATCCGTAGATGCTTTTGACATGTGTATGACCAATGTTAAATGAGGGAGGGTCAATACACCAGAATATGAACCAATCATGCATCCTACTTGACATGTGGGTGATGTGAACGAGTGGACCTGACTTATGAATCATGCCAAGTGGTGTTGTATGCCAAGACTTATGCACTCTTGTGCCAAAGAGGTCTCCTATGTGTGGGCTTTTGGACTTCCATTGGAATGGATCAAAGGGGTCTAGAAAGGTGGATATCATGAAGTGGGGCACTTCCTTGATCCCTAGGAGTATATTGTCCATAGTCATGGCTCCCATGGTGTAACTCGAGTCTAGGAAGGGGTGGGTTTGATCTATCACGGTGGGTTGGAGTAGGGAAAGGTGGGTGGTGGGTAAGGTGGTTGGGCCACATTGGTATCCGTACTCCCATTGGAAGGGGTCAAAGGGATCATGGTAAGGGCTACCTAGAGAGAGGAACTCCATGTCCCCAAGGTTCCTAAATGGTGAGTCATCATCCTCCAAGGTAATTGGGCCAAGGTCTCTAGTGGGTTGGCCAATCAAATCAATTGGAACCTCAATGGGTGGGGAGTGGGCCTAGATGGGTTTCTCATCCTTGAGGAGAAAGAGGATGATTTCACTCGTATAATGGCCACTAGTGTAGATAGAGGTGATGGAACCAGTGGTGGGGTATACTAGGAAGATGGTGCTAGACTCCAATGGTCCTATGGCTAGCATATTGGTCAGGTAGACTTGGCATTGTAAGCAGCCCCCTAAGTCTTCCACAAGATAGGAAGTTTGAAGTGTGACATGGGAAGACCGGGTGGGCACAATGTGGGCTTGATATCCCAAGGGTGAAAGGTAGGGTGGTGAGCTAGGAACGGTGGGGCCCCGCTTGAGCCATTGGAGTATGGACTCATTCATGGCGAGAATGTGCGGCTCATGAGGACCCGGACTAGGAGAGGTGGGTGGAAGTGGGGGGTCTAGGATGTTCTCTATGGTGGGAGGTGGATCCGGATTGGCATCCATCTTCACTTGGGTATGTGTGTGGGCCACAACTTCCAAGGATAATGGGGTAGGATAGTCTATGGTGGGTGGA
This sequence comes from Amorphophallus konjac, assembly GCA_022559845.1. Lineage (NCBI taxonomy): Eukaryota > Viridiplantae > Streptophyta > Magnoliopsida > Alismatales > Araceae > Amorphophallus > Amorphophallus konjac. The sequence continues at coordinate 111,007,076 of CM040125.1, read as the reverse complement.
GTGATAATGGTCAGTGCAAGGTACTCTCGGGGTGGTGAACATGGGTGGACTTGGGTTGGGCTTGGTCGGGGAATTTTTTGGGTTGGAGTTGTGGTCGGGGGTGAAAGATCGGTTGGTTGAAGAGGTTTGGGTTGGGGTGCGTAGATCTTTCTATGATCGGCCCTCATTTCATCCCAAGATTCAATGGGTGCTTCCCCTTTGGCTTCTCTCAAACCTACAATGTTCTCCCATTCTTTCCTAGCTTGGCGCCAGAGCAAACTCTTGGCATAGTTGACTTGGACAAGCCCTAACAGGGTAAACCTCCCAAAGTGTTGGTCTATGGACTTCTCCCATTCTAGATATATACTAGGTCGGGATCCATCAAACACAAAGGCTTCTAATGGGCCTAAGAGTGGCGAATATGCCAAGTATGAGGTAGTCATGATAGTGGATAAGGGTGATGCATGCAATGGCCCTAGGACAAGACTTAGTAGAGACAAGTCTAGAACTTGCTCTGATACCAATTTGATGTGACACACCCTTGGACCAAAATGAACAAGCACAATTTACAATCAAACGGACCGATATTGGTGACCGCTCACCCGATGCTCACCAAGACCCGGGGTAACTTGGCAATGCCAAGTGGAGGTTGTGTGGGCTGGGCCCTTGCTGGTAGAGGGCCAGCAAGGCCAAGGTTTGTCTCCCCAAGGGTATGGATGCCCAATTCAAGGGAGCCGACGAGCTGCCAAGGCACGGGTTCCACTCTTTTCCCACGGTGATCACTTATAGCAAAGGAGCTTAAGGATCGGGCTCTCATTCACGGCCAGCGGAGTTTATGAACTAATATTAGAAAGAACAAGCACTAAATAGAGTTAAGAGTGGAGCACTTACTCGACCGGTTTGAAGAAACCGGTCCCGCTCGGAGACGAGGGCGAGCGGGGAGGCGAGTGTTCCCCACACGTCGCGTCGGAGAAGCTTGACCTGCTCAAACGATTACAACACTACATCTCTCGCAGGAGGGGGATCTTGGGGTGGGGGTTAATAGATATTACATCTAAAACTACCTCCACACAGGGAGGGGCCTTCAGCCGGCCAAGCGGGGAGGGGTGGAACCGAACTCGCAACCAATAAGGAGACTGATGTTGGCTCTGCCCGCTTTCTGTGAGTGCTGACCGAAGATCGAAGAAGTAATTGCTGTGGCTGCTCCCGAATTTTGTTGGGGACGAAACCACCTGGAAATTCTTCTTAGAAGGATGGGGAAGTCGTCCAAATTTTTCTAGAATTTTGGGGGGTCGTTGTTGGCCGGAGCAGAGCCTCGAACAGAGAGGTAGATCTTCAGTTCTGACAGCTTCCAGATCACAACAGCAGGAATAAGTTGTTTCCACTAGTGCTCCCGGACTCCGAATGAGGCGCCGGTGGAGTCGTTGGAACTGTCTATGAGTCCTCTTCGACACGAGCTTGACGGGGATGCCAAATGTTGTCGGAGCGGACCGGTAGGCTCTGAACACTGAGGAGGGGTCGGGGCAGATTGAGTGGAGGCAGAACCGCACACCCGGGGGAGAAAATTGATAACTTTCAGATCCGGACGCCTAACTGAGCTCTGCTTTCTGAGGATGAAAGAAAACTCAGAGTAGAAGACTTTTGAAGAAGAACTCTTGATCATATTCCCAACAGGATCATCGCAGTCGAGCTTCCACTCTGGCTCTGAACTCCGGCCAGGGAGGCTTTGTACAGTAGGGGAAAAATGGCTCCCCTGGGCGATCACAAACTCAGAACGGGACGGGACCACCGCCGTTGCGAAGAGGACGGAGAGACACTTCTAACGATGGCTCTTGGGCTTCTAGGAACATCCGGAGGAGGTCGGGGTCGCTGCTGCAAGCTTCAGGTCTTCTGCAGGTTCTCTTACTCTAGATGGTAGAGGGTGGGGTGATGGAGGTGAACAAGGGAAGATGGAGGGGATGAGAGGGGGGCGACCCTAACCAAAGGGGAGGGCAGAGGGGCGGCCAAATCTATGGAGGGAAGGGGAAATTTGAATTCAAATGGCCTAGGGAGGTGGAGGGGTGCTTGGGGTAGTGGGAAGGGTGCTTGGGAAAGTGGGAGGGGTAGTTGGGGGTTGGGAGGTGAGATGAGGATTGGTGAAGGGGTCTTGGGAAGGGGTGGAGTATTGAAGAGGGTTGTGGGGAATGGGGAGAGGCTTTAATGGGGTAGGTGGGGAGTGGAGGTGGTTGGGAGGAGAGGAGAGAGAAAAATTTCGAAATTGGGTGTGGAGGAGAGAGAAAGGGGAGTGGAAGAGAGAGATTAAGAGAGGGATGGGTGGGATTCTCTCCCTAAGGCTTCTCACCTCACTATTGGATTCACTCCACAATAAATCTGAAGTTAGAACTCACAAAATGGCCATTTTCATTCATTGATTCATTAAGTTGAAATGGGGGGAATGGGGTCCTATATATAGGCAACCCACATTTCTACAAAAGTCCCTGACTCTTACTACAATGACCAAAGACCAAGGCGGTAGGGGCGCCCCTGGGCCTAGCCCAAAGAATTGGGCCCAATAACCATTCTAAACAATCTAATGACACTTAACCTAGGTAAATGACTCATTAACCTAGGTACAAGACTCAAATAAAAGGGAAAATACATCAAATGACTCAAATAAAAATTACATAGGACTCAAATTAAATAACTAGACCATGTCGGATGCAACCGGGGCGAGGAGACGAGCTATGAACGTGGGCATGGGAGGTGATGTCCCCATCAGGTCTTTAAGAACAAGTTGAATGAAGATGGGGTGATAACTAGAAATAAAGCTAGGCTAATACCTAAAGGGTATAATCAAGAGATTGGGATTGATTTTGAAGAATCATGTGCTCCTGTAACAAGATTAGAAGCCATCAGAATATGACTAGCATTTGCATGCTCACTAGGCATAAAAATTCAACAAATGGATGTCAAAAGTGCTTTTCTGAATGGCTTGATAAAAGAGGAGGTGTTTGTAGAATAGCCCCTGGTTTTGAAAATGCTAATTTGCCTAACCATGTTTACAAATTGAACAAGGCACTGTGTGGACTAAAGCAGGCTCCATGAGCTTGGTATGACAGACTCAGTGCACATCTGACCGGCAGAGACTACAGTAGAGGTAAAATTGACCAAACTCTCTTTACAAAAGTGATGAATGGCCACATCATTATAGTACAGGTATATGTAGATGATATAGTGTTTGGTTCAACTGATTCCAACATGTGCAAGTAATTTTCTGATCTTATGACAAAAGAATTTCAAATGAGCCTCATGGGGGAACTCCAATTCTTCCTTGGACTGCAGGTCATACAGAGTAGAGAACGCTTTTTCATAAACCAATCCAAGTACACATTGGAGATCCTTAAGAGATTTGGAATGAAGGATGCGAGACACATATCCACACCCATGGGAACAAATGCATCTCTAGATGCAGATGAAAATGGTAAATCTATAGATCGTTAAATATACCGAGGTATGATCAGGTCTCTTTTATATCTCACTGCTTCTAGGCCTGATATTCAGTTCAGTATGTGCATGTGTGCATGATTCCAAGCAAATCCTAAAGAATCACACTTGATTGCTTTAAAAAGGATCTTAAGATACATTGCTAGCACACATGACTTAGGGCTATGGTATCCTGCATCATGCTATTTTGAACTAATCTCATATACTGATGCTGATTTTGTTGGGCGTAAACTTGATAGAAAAAGCACAAGTGGCTATTGCCAATATTTTGGTGGGTGCCTGGTTTCTTGGGATTCCAAGAAGTTGCACTCGGTTGCACTCTCACCTGCAGAAGCCGAATACGTTGCTGCAGGGAGTTGTGGGACCCAGGTGCTATGGATAAAGCACCAACTCCAGGACTACAGAGTAGATCTTAGATGTACACCCATCATGTGTGATAATACCAGTGCCATTAATTTAACTAAGAACCCCATCCAGCATTCCCGCACAAAACACATTGAAATAAGGCATTACTTCCTTTGGGATGATGTAAGCAAGAAAAACTTTGAACTTCACTTTGTTGAAACTGAAAAGAAAATTACAGATATTTTTACAAAACCTCTGAGCAATGAAAGGTTTTCAACTTTAAGAAGATAATTGGGACTGTGTAGACCCCCCACGTGATTGTTCTTGCATACTTCTAATTAAATAAGTTAGTAAGGTCACTATTTTTTGCAGTCAGGGGTAGTCCACTATGCATGACTGGTTGGTTGCATTGTTCATAAGTTTTAGATTGTGTCCTTTGTGTGAAACACCCACTGGTATATAAAATAGAGACGTGTGAAAGGGCAGGCGCAACTTGTCTGGGAGCACTCATTATGCATGAGAAGATACTTTGCCAGGTATCAAGGGTACTCACATACTACATTTTAGTGTCCATGGGTAGAGGGGGAGTTGGTAGAATTCTCTTGAGACAGGTTCATAGCTTTGATCTATTGCATTTGAAGTTTTGTTAAGTAAGTAGCATCATGCGTCGACACAGCCCCTCTTGGGTGTCAACACTCTTCACTGTATTGTCTGGAAATTCCTCTATCTGGCTCAAGTGAGTCGACGCACTAATCAGTGTGCGTCCACCCCATAGTTCAAATTCACCATAATCTCCTTTTCTGTGAAACGGTTCTGTGTTGACGCACTGTAAAAGTTAGGTCAACGCTCCTATGAAAATCTCAAGAATCTCACAGTTTCTTCATTTCCTGTGCGTTGCATTTCTGAAGGAGTTGTACTCTCATCTTAATGCATTAATGCCCATTATTTCAACTTCCATTTCATAGCCACAAATTGCTCTTGCATACACGTTGTCATTCAAATCCTTGCAATTGCTGAGGGGGAGAGCATGTCATCCGTTATCATTTCATCAGTTGTTCATATCTCTATTTTAGTGTGCATAATTTCAAGGGGAGATTCTTTTCTAAGATCGATCTCCATTGACTGACCTATCTGTAAGAAATCTCCTGCATTCTGTAACATGGTTGCTCAAATGATTTGAGGAATTAAAGTTAGGAACTTTCTGAAGTCTAAAACTGGGAATCTTGAAGGAGGAATCCCTCAGGTTTACTATTGTTGATGGATTTAGTGTACCACTGTAGGATGTAAATGTAATCTACCCCGCCCCGAACTAAACAATATAAGCATGCATATAAACATGAAATTGCATGAAACGAAAAGGGGTGACAAGGAATAGAGAACTAACCGTGATCGCCACCAAGGACTTACCGCACCAAAATGATGAAGAAAGGATGAAGATGGCGGCGTGTACCTTGGAAAATATGGAGGAAGACGTGGCCTAACGGGAAGCCGCTACAACGTGTGATCGCGCTTGAAATGGGATGCGGAGAGCCGATGTGGGTGCACCTCCTCACCTCCTAGCCGGCTAGAAAGCAAGGGCCTCACATTCTATCAATAGTCTCCTGCAAAATAAAGCCACAAACATAAGAGAAAACCCATTAGAAACATGTGTAGCATATGTCCCAAAATGATGAAGTAGCATGAAAGAAAGGGGGAGAACGCACCGGGGGAGGGTTTTTAACCCCTATGAGTGGGTGAAAAAGCAAGGTGGGAGTGTTGTGCATGCATAGGATTTGAAATCATGGAATTTGATGGAGAAATGGGGGAGAAAAACGTTGTGTAAAATGGAGAAAAATGCATGAACGTGCCGAAATAGTGCAAAAAAACTAAGTGTAAAACTGTGACGATTTGTGAAAAGTAGAGGGAGAGAACTAAGCCTAGGTATGAAGAAAGAGAGCCCGGAGAGATGAAAAACAAAGAAGATACTCCCCTCTTTAAGATGAGACCAATGGAGGACGAAGAGGATGCCAGATGACTCCGCCCCGAGCCGACGAAGGGCGCCCCGTCGCACAGGTTCAAGAACCCGTGATGATTTGTAAAAAATATAGGCAAAGTTAGAAGGGTAAACGAAGATGAAATCCAGCAAATAAGATATCAAAACGAAGCCTATACTTCCCTCAATAGCCTGGTGTCGAAGGTTTGAGATGACGATTTGGCATGGCTTCGCCCCAAGTCCAAGAAGAGCCCCCTGTCGCGCAGGCGAACTGGGCAGGTTTATATAGAAAAAAGGTGAAAATCCTAACTTTCTGCTGTGATTTCAGAGGATAGATTCCACCAAATCTCGAGATCTATGGATCAATCTCGAGATAATAGATAGGATAAGAGCTAGGAACAAACGGGACTCTTTTTGGTTGAAGATTGTGGAAGTTATGGCTCTTGGAAGAAGGCTCTGGAACCTAATCTGCATGGATTTTTGGTTGCACGAAATGAGTAAATCCCTAACTTGCGGCCAAGATTCCAGGAGATCCGGTGCATGAAAAGTCATGCCCTATGGATCAAATTGAAGATAATACAAAGGGCAAGAGATAGAAATAAACGTGGGTCAATTTGGTGGAGGATTCTAGAAGATAGAGCCCTAACAAAGAGGCCTCGTTGCACAGGTTCGACCTTGGAATCCGGCGGCGAAGAAGACGGAGTTCAGGAGCTTGTGGACTCTCTGTTAGTTGGACGGTCGCACGATAGACCGCTTTTCGAAAGAAACGGTCTAGGAAGGACCGCCCTTTTAATATAAACGGTCATGGGATGACCGCTTAATGACTGGGGGCGACCGGAGAGCCTTTGGCACCAAAATAGATAAATGGTCTTCCAAAGACCGTTTTTTGACATAAACGGTCTCAAGAAGACAGTTCTTAAACATTTTAAAAATAATAAAAATAAAATAAAAATAAATAAAATTAAAAAAAGTTACTGTTCATGGACGGTCAACTGTGACCGTTTATAGGTGTTGGGCGGTCCACATGGGACCGTGTGAATAGTAATGGTCAACAGTTTACCGTTTATCAAGGGTAGGCTGCCAAGCTCGCGCAACTTTAAAAATTAAAGCGTATCTCTCAAACGATGCAGAACTAGCGAAAGTGGTAGAAGAAGAAATTGTAGATAACTGAGAGAGGACCAACTTTCATGAAGGGAACAAGATGAAAAAATGATCAGAGGAGAGAGAAAATAGGGTGGGAATAAAGAAAAATATTGAGGCCTGAAAAAGGTGGAGAATTGGATAATGGCGTAGAAGAAGAAAATGTAGGGCTTTAAAAATGGAATAACTTTGGTGAAGGACAATTAATGAATAGAAGAAAGGAAGAAGATGAAAAAGGACCAATTTTTAAGACTGCGCAGCGAAAGGGGCCGAACACTTGAGGGAAGTCGACCTAAATGGGCCGTAAGTCGACTCAGAAGGCCGGAAGTTGATAAGATAAGCTCCAAGGCTCTAAGAAATAATGATCTCCAAGGCTCAATGGGAATGGAATAATGAAATGGGCTCGAAATCCATCTAAGGAACGCTCCAAATTAATGGGTAATTTGAGACATCTAAAATTGATGAATAAGAGAAATAACGCAACTTACAGGCTAAAAACGGGTGTCAACAGATGCCCCTCCTTGATGTCCGCTTTGCAAGGGAGCGAGCGAAAGCGACGCGGAGGTGAAATGGAAAGGAGATGGAGTGAAAGCGATAGCGACGAGAAATGGAGATGACGCAGAGATGAAGCGGAGAGAACTGATAAGCGGGCATCAAGGCAAAAGACACCCGTCATAACCAACAAGTGACAGGAATTCTCCCGAAAATGCCGAACTACCCACCCGGAATTGCTGACAAGGATGAGACATGTCTGGAGAACTAAACTAATAGGAAAAAAGGGAAGCACGACCAGTCTCATCGGGGACACAATCCACAGACAATGAGGGGGTCGGAAAGAGCACAACGCAAAAAGTAGGAGAAATATAACTGAGATAAAATCTAGACATGAATCACGCCGGCCAACCAGACCAAGCGGCAAGATCAGAGAAATCGTTCAAATTCAGAGTGGAATGAGAATCTCTTATCCAAGTGAATTGAAGTGCAATTAACCATTACCGAGGAACAATCTTGAACGGATCACGAGGTATGCATGCTCAAAATGACATGATGTATGCTGGGCTAAAATAAAGAAATCATCAAAACGAATGCCAAGAAAGTTAAAATAGAAAGTACTCGAGAATAGTATTGCTAGACCGGAACAATCAGGGTCAAGACACTATCCGCCACCACGGCGTGCGTGATAGAACCATCGTTCCCTAATTTTCCCAACCTAATGGCCTATCCGATGATTAAACAAGTGCACCTAGATCATCATCATTTTTGTTAGAGGGGAACATCAGATCCTGGAACATGTGAATGACCAATCGGTTCTCGAGATAATATAATAATATAGATACTATATAGTAATGCAACACTGAGTAGGGATAGAAGGCCATACCTGACTTACCTGTGCAGGCGAAATGGCATTTTTTGATTTTCATTTTCTTGTTTCTTTTGATTTTTTCATGTATAAGACAAATATGATAAACAAGCAAGTGTAAACATAGAGAAAATAACATAACTATCAACTGAACGACAAACAACACGACATAACATAACGGTCAAATGAAATGGGAGACAATGCAACATAACATAACAAAGGCATACGAGCACATATGCAATGGCATGAACAAACAACATGCATGCATGAACACGGTGTGACAAGACAACAACGCGGTGGAACAACACACGGTTGGGACAAGAACATGACGGATGACCACACGGTTGGGACAAGAACATGGGACATAAAAGGGTGACTAACAACATGTGCAAGACAACTAACAACACGCGGTGAAGGATAAAACAACATGTGTGGGACAACACGGTGGGACATAAACACGTGACAAGGACACGGCGGGATAAAAGACATAAACAGATACGCCCTTCAATCAAAATCGAAGATCAGAATGAAGCAAGAACCGCCAGGTTCATAATCGTGAGGCAAAGCCCTCTCATAAAGATATGATCATTACAAACAAAAACTGAGAAGGACATGAGCTTCAGAACAAATGGAGAGAGTGGATCGAAGAAGGAAAGAACAGATCAAAGATGTGGACAGGAGGCAGAGCACAAAGATATAGCAAGGAACGCCTGAGTATTTGCAACCTGCACACTTAGCAAACAGATTACGTATATGTCCTTAAAATAAATGTAAATGTATGAAAAAGACACATTTTTTAGATTTTTTCTAATGATTTTTTTTTGATTTTTTTAGATTTTCAACAGTATTTCATTTTTTGGATTTTTTTGAAATATTTGATTTTTTAGGTTTTTGAAATATTTGATTTTTTTTGAAATTTTGAAGTATTTGATTTTTTTGGATTTTTGACAATATTTGATTTTTTAGATTTTTTTGAAGTATTTGATTTTTTTAGACTTTTGGTAATATTTGATTTTTTTTTTGGATTTTGACATAGCAATCCGCAGCACCTAAGACGGGCTCAAACTACTAGCCATGGATCGACGTTCCTACCCCTTTCACTAAAGGCTTCCCTTAAACAGGGTGTGCATGTGAGGGTGGTTTACCACAACCAACTGCTTCTAAAGAACGGTGCCCCTACTAAGGCCATACCCGGGATACAACCCAGCCTAAGAGGGAGAAGCAGAAGATAAATTGGAGACAAGCTTCGTGCAGGATGGGAGATATTAAGGCTCGAATTTCTTCTAGGGCACTACCCCTCAAAGAGATAACCTGTTGCGCCGGGGCTTTGTGTCTTCGATTTTTAGACACATATTTATTAGGCACGCATGCGACCGGGCTCACGACGTCCCGCGGGGAACTGTACTACCACTCTTGCCATGCCTTTGATTCATAATTTTGCATTGATTCATTTTCTCATTTTGGTAGCCCTTATTGGCCAGATATAGTATGAAAGCTCACTTTTGAGGGTCAATACTGCCCCTATTTGAGACCTCTCTCGTATTGGGGAGTGTCTAGGTTGGTCATCTTATCCATCCATCTCTTGCCCCTGCACTTGGCCGAGCAGAGAAAAGAAAAGACCGTTGTGCATACCCAAAGTATGGCCAAAGCAGCAACGGTGCGCCTCAGAGAGATCGGCTATGGCTTGCCGTGTAGTGTGTGAAAAACCCATGCCTAAAGGTCACCCTCAACAATCGGGGAAAGAAACTAAACTCCCAGCACGGAGCTATTACCAGCCTAAGGATGCTGCAGAAAATAACCTTTTTTTTTGACACAAAGTTAAGATCTAATTAAACAAAGACTCCTAAAGCCACTCGATCATGTTAAGGAACCAACATTATAAGCGCGTGCAGAAATAACACAGCAATAGCAATGATAACATGTTTCGGCACAAAATCAAAGATACCTTTGCAAATCCATGGCGTGGAAACCGGCCTCCTGAAGCGATCTCGATCATCAAGGTTTGAGGAGCGCGAGTAGCTTTGCATTCCTTTGCTTGCCAGGATAAAGGATGAAAGGAGAGCAAATGATTGGATTCCTCGACACAGAGGAGTGGCAGACATCATACTGGACGAAGAAGGGATAAAAAGGAAGAGAGACGAGGGCTAGAACTCCCTCGTTAAGGCACTGAGGCCCTGATAACAAGGAACCCGATACAGAATAAACAGGGATTAACTAAGATCAAGGCAGGCTAAAGCCTCGAAAACAGCAAGAAAAAGGGTGAGAACCCCGAAAGGGTGAGGAGGAAAGAATAGAAAGACGAGGAGAAGAATCATCCAACGTGGTCGGAGAAGGAGAGTAGCGATCACCTGCCAGAGGCGGGGAAGAAGAAGCATAAACACCGGATCAAGTTGGGGAGAAGAAATGAAAACCACCTGACAAAGTTGGGGGAGGATCAGAAAAACCACCCGACAAGGTCGGGGAACGAGCGTAAGGAATCCCCAATAGGGTCGGGGGAAAAGGATGAGAAGCGGAATACGGATGTATCCGGGGAGAAAAACTAGAAGATGCCCCCGGATCAGGGGAATAGGAGGACATAGGCCGAGACCTAGAATGGTGAGGACAAGAGAAGATGGTAGAAATATAGTCAGGTGGTGGAAGGTACACCACACAAGGATAAGAACTGAGCAAAAGAAAAGATGAATGGACGGAGGAAGGAGAGAAGGAAGTGGACCCTCGAATGCACAACTGACGGTCTTTATACTTATGTCGCCACCTCTTCTTGGCAGAAATCTTTTTGAAACAACTCCGCCTGGCGCGGACTCAGGCTTTCGGGCTTCTTGTCTTGCAATACTTTCTTAAATAACGGGCCCACTTGGCAGACGACCTAGCCCGGTTATGAATATGCAGCTTCATCGGGGCGGTTGCCCCTAGACTCACGGTGCTAACATGCTGTGGACATTCTTGAGCAACTGACTCCTCAAGATGATGAGTATCATGGAACCATTGAGTCTTATCTCTTGGCACTAGAACATGGAGATTCGGCAACTCTACTCGGCAACTGGGCACGAAGCATAACTCCCTTACCAGAAAAGCAGGACAGAACTGAGGGGGAGTAATGTGCAGCGTTGACGTGGCCGACTTACCAATAAACCGAGGGAGATTGCATAACAGATGCAGAATGTCCTTAGAGAATGCAGAAAACACGGCCAACTGCCCCTTGCATATAGAATTCATCAGGCTCTTGGCGGCCGCATGAGTGATCACCATATGGGTAGGGAACCCCTCTTGGCCAGTGAACTGAATAGTAATGGAGCGAGGAGAAATAACAGCATCGATAGTGAATCCTCCGGCGAGCAATGAGATTGCCACCGGCCTTGCTTGTGAAGAAACTGGCACTAGTGCAAGGGAACTCTTCTTTGCAAATATTTCTGAAAATGCAGGCTCTTTATCCCCAAAATAGCCAGGGACTAGGACCCGGATTGGCATGCGGCAAATGACATCTTGAATCTTGAAAAGCACAATCGAAACCTGGCTCGGCTCATTATCTCCCTGGGGAACAGACCCAAGGGGCACCAAAGATAACGCACACCCGCTCCGTGGGGTGGAAAGGGATGGAGAAGTGGAGGTAATAGGCTTTGAAGGTGTGGGTAAAGGCTCAGAAGGCGTAAGTGGGGGTAAGGGCAACGGTGGCGGCGTAGGAGGGGTAAAGGCGAAGGTGGAGATGTGGGTATAGGTATAGCCTGCTCAACCTCGGGCGATGATGGCGAAGGGGAGGGCAAAGGCGGTGGAGATGGCGGAGGTGATGGGATAAGGGTCTTTGGGAGAGGAGGCGGTGAGGGCGGGAGTGATGGCGGTAGGGGTATTAGAGATGGTAGAGAGGGTGATGTGGTCAATGAAGGTAATGGAGGTGAAGATGGTGAAAGTGGTGGTGAGGCAGAGGAATTGGAGGGTCGTGGCGCCCACCTTCGACGTATCGACACGACACGTTGAGCTGCGTCGGGAGTAAAAGTGATGGTGGAAATGGAGGAGGAAGAAGAGGTAGCACTAGCTTGAGCAGAGGCTTGGGATGGTGGAGGTTCTGGAGGTTGAATAGGAGATGGTGAAGGTGAGGGGGTAGGTGGAGATGAAGAGGGTGACGAGGTAGGCAAAATCATAGGTGATGGAGTAGGTGGCGGAGCAGGTGTAATGCCCGATAAAGAATAATAGGGGTGCCCCTGGTCTTGTAGTGGAAACGGCTGCCTGGGTGGCGACTGCTGCTGCTGCTGGCTACAGAGATTTAAGATAGCTTCATGCATGGCAGCCCAATCGATCATCTTCTTGCCTTCCAGACCATAAACAATTTCTTGAAACTCGGGGCAATCCTTAACCAAATGCCCCTGCTGGCGGTGAAATTCACAATACTAAAACACATTCCCGGCCGCGGGTCGGCAAGGCACAGTCAGAGGGAGCTGCAATGCGTGAGCGGCCATCAAAGCCCTAAAAATGTCTGTAAAAGTCTCCGACAACGGGGGAGAAGGAGCCCGCTTCAGGTATGGTGGATGCCGAGGGATATGGGAAGGTGATAGAGAAGGTTGCGGGGATGGAAGCGGAGGTTGCGTAGGTAATGGCGCATGGCTAAGGGAAGGATTTGGTGAAGGCATATGCGGAGCAGGATGAGGGGGTATATAGACGGCATCCACCTGCTCGGGGTGTGGTGTTTCCTTGATCGGAGGTGGGGGTTCATACGGGTATGAAGAGGCGGAAGGTCGACTCGTGGAGGGTTGATATATGGAGGTATATGGATATGTGGAGGTATATGGGTGTGGGGGAGCGAAAGGCCGACTCATGGAAGGATATGTGGTGGAGGGCTGACTCATGGAAGATGATGGATAGGTGGCATATGTGGGCGTTGAAGGTAAAGTTGAAGGGGACTCTGGGTCAAGGGAACTTAAAAGTTGTTGGTGGATGAAGCGGGCTCGGCTATAAAGCTGTTGCCAGGAGGTGATATCACTCAAGGCTAAGATGAACCGATACTCGGGCGTTGCATTAGAAATGATCATTTTGATTTGCTCTCCCTCCGAAATATGCCCCGGGACTTGAGCGGCCAAGCGATGCCAGCGGTTGGCAAACGTGGAGAATTCCTCGTCGGGCGTCATCTTCTCTTGGGCCAGATCAACCAAAGAATGTCTGGGCCCAACCTGATCCTGGTACTGCTGAATGTATCTTGCTTGAACGGCTTGAAAATTCATCATCTGCTCTTGCGGTAACGTGAAGAACCAATCCTTGGCCGGGCCCTCTAAAGATAGGCCAAACAAATAGGCCATCAAGCGTTGATCATGCTAGAACTGGGCCGACTCATATAAGAACTCCTTCAAATGCACGTATGGGTCACCGACTCCACCATAGCGACGATAAGCCGGAATCTGTTGACGTGGGGGAAGCTGAAGACCTCGGAATGCAAATGGGATATTCAAAGAAGTTTGAGGACTGATTTGTCACTGCAATTCATCAAGCTGGCGTTGGGCCTGAGTGATCATCTCCTCGGTAGGAAGAGTCCGAGAAGGATATGGGCTAGCTTGAGCAAGAGATGATGAATTTAGACCAGGATAATGTTGATGGGCCGGATAAGGGGATCCGGCCTGAGAAGAAGGAAAGTCCACTCCGGGAATTCAGGAATACATGGGCCTGGAAGAATTACGAAGGTGGGAATGAGAATTGATTGGGCCAACAGCAGCACGGGCGGGACAAGAAGGCCCGTTAGAAGAATAGGGTCCAATGGAGGAATAAGGAGATGGGCCCGCATGGGAAGAGGAATCCACGCGGGGATAAGAAGACGGGGAGGAAGAAGGGTAATATATAGGAGAAAAATGACGCTCCATGAGGGTAAATGGAGACTTTATACAGAAAAATAAGGGAAATACAATGAGGGAAGTAAGGGCTCAAAGGAGGGGGGCTGACTCAATAATGCAAAGAAAAAGAAAAAGAAACCTAGGACAATGAGACTAGATAAATGGACACACAGAATGGACTACCCTAAATGGGCCTAACACCAAAACCTATATGGATGATGGGGGATGCAAAATAAAATAACACAAGTGGGCTTGGACAAGCCTACACAACACAAACAATATGAAGGATTTCACCCAAGTCAAACAAGTTAATATGATAGGAAGTATTTTATTGTCAAAGTTTTGGGTGGGCCTTTTAATGATTTGAATTTAGATTAATTCCCTCAAGATAGGTGTCCTATAGGGAATAAGGTCCAAACTTTGATTTGACTAAGGTTAATTCCTTCACAACGTATGCAAATTCAAGCCTGAGGGGTGGAAAGATACAACCGGCCCGGTGTCCGTGTGGGAATCTACGGCTCGCAGGGACTTACGGAGGTCCCGGATAAGATCACATAGTCGAGCCCAAGGAATATGAGAGTGAGAGGATCACTTATCGAGGGGGAATGTAATTACAATATGCCAATATGCATGATCCTATGTGCACCGGGGTGCATGCAATTTCTAGCCTAAGTCTAGCAAATCAAGACAATCATGAAATCATGCTAACATTACAAAAATGAATGAAAAATGTAAAACAATATGAATAACAATGATGCAAGACCTAAAATAGGGAGAACTAGGCACTAAAAGGTAAGAAAAATCATCAAAGGAAAACGTACCTTTGTGTTTTCCCCCGGACCTACAAGTGAGTTTTATGCATAAAATGCAAAAATGCAAGCAATATTTAAGTAGGCAAATGAAGCCCAATGCATGCAAATAATATATGGATGTGAAGATAATACAAAATACTTTGCAATGGAATCAAAAAATAGCCAAAACAGGCCCTGAAGGCAATTTAAATCAGCAAGCAAAACGGCCCTGTGAATCTGCCCCAAATATGCCTAAGACTAGATGCAAAAAATTGCAAAAATAGAGGCACTTTTTAAAAATACAAACGACATCCAAATGATGCAAACTCTATATGTATAGAAAGACAATACAAAGGACAACACAACGTAATAAAAATCAGTCCAATCCGACATCGGGAGACAAAGTTATGCCCGAATGAATAAGGCCCCTGTGAATCTGTCCCAAATCGGCCAAGACTAGATGCACAAAATGCAAAAAAGAGGAAATTTTTAAGTATGCAAATGATGTCCAAATGATGTAAACTCTATATGTATGGAAAGACAATACAAAGGACAGCACAACGCAACATAAATCAGCCCAATCCGACGCCGGGAGACAAAGTTATGCCCGAATGAATAAGGCCCCTGTGAACAGAAATCCTGCCGGCCAGAACCATTGAAAGGTCCATGGATGACCGTTTATACCCTTTGAGCGGTCTACCGGATGACCGCCCAACTGATGGACGGTCCAGGGAGGACCGTTTATAACCCCAGAGGGTTTGGCCAGTCCTAGAGAGGCCATTTAACGCGTTAGGCGGCCCTACGATAGACCATGCAACCCTGGCAGACCCGAAAATGGACAGAATGATATAGAAACGTGGAGAAGACTATCCAAACATGCATGAACACCCACCCAACATGCAAGAGACTAAAAATATAGCGTGATGGGCACTAGGTGTCCCACCGTGATCGCCAAAAAACTGTAGGATGTATATGTAATCTACCCCGCCCCGAACTAAACAATATAAGCATGCATATAAACATGAAATTGCATGAAACGAAAAGGGGTGACAAGGAATAGAGAACTAACCGTGATCGCCACCAAGGACTTACAACACCAAAATGATGAAGAAAGGATGAAGATGGCGCCGTGTACCTTGGAAAAAATGAAGGAAGACGCGGCCTAACGGGAAGCCGCAACAACGTGTGATCGCGCTTGAAATGGGATGCAGGGAGCTGATGTGGGTGCACCTCCTCACCTCCTCACCTCCTAGCCGGCTAGAAAGCAAGGGCCTCACGTTCTATCAATAGTCTCCTGCAAAATAAAGCCACAAACATAAGAGAAAACCCATTAGAAACATGTGTAGCATATGTCCCAAAATGATGAAGTAGCATGAAAGAAAGGGGGAGAACACACCGGGGGAGGGTTTTTAACCTCTATGAGTGGGTGCAAAAGCAAGGTGGGAGTGTTGTGCATGCATAGGATTTGAAATCATGGAATTTGATGGAGAAATGGGGGAGAAAAACGTTGTGTAAAACGGAGAAAAATGCATGAACGTGCCGAAACAGTGCAAAAAAAACTAAGTGTAAAACTGTGACGATTTGTGAAAAGTAGAGGGAGAGAACTAAGCCTAGGTATGAAGAAAGAGAGCCCGGAGAGATGAAAAATAAAACAGATACTCCCCTCTTTAAGATGAGACCAATGGAGGACGAAGAGGATGCCAGATGACTCCGCCCCGAGCCGATGAAGGGCGCCCCGTCGCACAGGTTCAAGAACCCATGATGATTTGTAAAAAATATAGGCAAAGTTAGAAGTGTAAACGAAGATGAAATCCAGCAAATAAGATATCAAAACGAAGCCTATACTTCCCTCAATAGCCTGGTGTCGAAGGTTTGAGATGACGATTTGGCATGGCTTCGCCCCAAGTCCAAGAAGAGCCCCCCGTCGCGTAGGCGAACTGGGCAGGTTTATATAGAAAAAAGGTGAAAACCCTAACTTTCTGCTGTGATTTCAGAGGATAGAGTCCACCAAATCTCGAGATCTATGGATCAATCTCGAGATAATAGATAGGATAAGAGCTAGGAACAAACGGGACTCTTTTTGGTTGAAGATTGTGGAAGTTATGGCTCTTGGAAGAAGGCTCTGGAACTTAATCTGCATGGATTTTTGGTTGCACGAAATGAGTAAATCCCTAACTTGCGGCACAGATTCCAGGAGATCCGGCGCATGAAAAGTCGTGCCCTATGGATCAAATTGAAGATAATACAAAGGGCAAGAGATAGAAATAAACGGGGGTCAATTTTGTGGAGGATTCTAGAAGATAGAGCCCTAACAAAGAGGCCTCGTTGCACAGGTTCGACCTTAGAATTCAGCGGCGAAGAAGACGGAGTTCAGGAACTTGTGGACTCTCTGTTAGTTGGACGGTCACACGATAGACCGCTTTTCGAAATAAACGGTCTAGGAAGGACCACCCTTTTAATATAAACGGTCATGGGATGACCACTTAATGACTGGGGGCGACCGGAGAGCCTTTGGCACCAAAGTAGATAAACGGTCTTCCAAAGACCATTTTTTGACATAAACGGTCTCAAGAAGACCGTTCTTAAACATTTTAAAAATAATAAAAATAAAATTAAAAATAAATAAAATTAAAAAAAGTTACTGTTCATGGACGATCAACTGTGACCGTTTATAGGTGTTGGGTGGTCCACATGGGACCGTGTGAACAGCAACGGTCAACAGTTGACCGTTTATCAAGGGTAGGCTGCCAAGCTCGCGCGACTTTAGAAATTAAAGCGTATCTCTCAAACGATGCAGAACTAGCGAAAGTTGTAGAAGAAGAAATTGTAGATAACTGAGAGAGGAACAACTTTCATGAAGAGAACAAGATGAAAAAATGATCAGAGGAGAGAGAAAATAGGGTGAGAATAAAGAAAAATATTGAGGCCTGAAAACGGTGGAGAACTGGATAATGGCGTAGAAGAAGAAAATGTAGGGCTTTAAAAATGGAACAACTTTGGTGAAGGACACTTAATGAATAGAAGAAATGAAGAGGATGAAAAAGGACCACTTTTTAAGACTGCGCAGCCAAAGGGGCCGAACGCTTGAGGGAAGTCGACCTAAATGGGCCGTAAGTCGACTCAGAAGGCCGGAAGGTGATAAGATAAGCTCCAAGGCTCTAAGAAATAATGATCTCCAAGGCTCAATGGGAATGGAATAATGAAATGGGCTCGAAATCTATCCAAGGAACGCTCCAAAATAATTGGTAATTTGGGACATCTAAAATTGATGAATAAGAGAAATAACGTAACTTGCAGGCTAAAAATGGGTGTCAACAACCACGTTCTAATGTCCCTCAGTCTGCTTATGCACATTCCATAACATTTTTAGTTGATAAACTTCACATTGAGTATTGTGGTCAAACAACTTTATTATTTGAGGTTTATCCAAAGCACTCATTGTAGAGCAATGGTTGAAATCTACGGAGTAACTGGGCGCACTTCACTTGAGACATGAGGTGATTCGCGTCAAAAGGTAGTGTCTTGACTAACTCTGATCTGGTAAATTTAAAAAAAATGGCAGGGGAAGAAGCTTACAGAGCAATGGCTTTGGTCTGTTGAGAACCTTCACCCCTTCACAAATGAAGTGATAGAGGGTCAGGCATGAAGTGGCCAGCTATCTCTGGTCTAAATGAGACATGACAGTTAACTACACTGAGTAACTGGGGCACTTGCATCTAATAAATGTGACTCCTTACGTAAAAAGGTGTTAGTTGAACTTGACTATCAATGCAGCTATTTTGCACACCAGAGGTACATGCATGGATACCATATCATTGTACCAGCTTGTTTGCATTCAATACTAGTGGTAGTTGATCCTGAAAGGTCACTAATTTCATGAACAAGACTGAACTGGGACTCTCTTGAACTTTAGTCCACCAATGTGCATCAGCTTTAGTACTCTTGAGTGGACACCCTCTAGTTAGTTACTTGGCCTCTAATACTTCTCACATTGTTGATTTTAATTCTTTAAGTCATGTTCTACTTCCATGCAATGCCTTTTACGATGGGAGATGTCCACATTTCAAATATGTCCAGTCATTTGCTCTGTTGGCTGTGCAGGGCACGGATCCAGAGGGGGGGGTGAATGGATCCCCGTTAAAAATTATTACGGAATTAAAAACTTGGACCCAAATACACTATAATTCAAACTCAAATTAATCTAGATAGATTTAAAATATGATGGGTGAAAACCATGAACACTTGGCACAAGGACAATGGCTCTACTTATCAAAAAACCTAGCAAAACACATAGTAAAAAGATAATCGCTCAAGGAGCTATCAGGAGGAACGTTTCACCAGCACGACCCTGAGCAAATGCAGACTAGGACTCTATAGACAATAAGCTGGTCTAGTGAGGAACAGAAATCTTATCTCAAACAAATGAATCAAACAGAACCAATATCAAACATATAGCGCTCATATAATCACCTGAAACCCATCCTGTGAAAGAGACATAAGATATGGACTTGCAAACATTCATAGATCACTAACTACTGTGCACAGAGATTTTTTAGATGGTTCGGTCTACTACCACAGACCTACGTCCATCCCCCACTCAAACCTGAGTGAGGCTTCTACTGACTCATAGCTTGAACAGCTGAGCATCACAGCTTGATTACACCGCTGAGCAACACAGCTTGCTATACGCTGAGCATTACAGCTTGCTACACTGCTGAGCATCCCAGCTTGCTACAGCTGAGCGTCACAGCTTGCTGTCTAGAGGAATCAACCCTCTACAATGCTGACACACAACTTGATAAAGTCAGAGATGGAAAAATAAAGAACGAAAATGAAAACTGAAAGATACGAAAAAATATAGCTCATGCAGGAGCAAAACAGTTCTGGATCTGATCCAAGAACTGATGAAGATGCAGGTTCTCAAGCTTACTCTTCCTCTCTATTCTCTCTTGCTCACTCTCTTTCTCTTTCTCTGCTCACTCTCTCTTTTATCTCAGATTTTTTTTAATCTTCCGATACTCTATTTTTCTCCTTCTCCTTCTTCTCCCTTCAGCTAACTCTCTCTCTCTCAGCACACTAATTCTGACTCGTCTCATGAACTATCTGACTCTTGTACTCTTCTGCTCTTCTTTTCTCTTCTCCAGATCTCACTTCCTTCTCCAATGAGATACTCTCTTTTGATCTCGCCTTCCTCCACCGATGATCTTCTCTGGTTTGAGCGCTCGATCGCCTTTTATAGAGCACGAGCTTTTCAAATGATTGGGCGCGTAGAGGACACATTCTCGCCCAAAAATTTCTTCCAGAAAGTGCACTTCGAAGGTCCACGTGTCAGGGGTTGATGAAGTTTGATCCACGTGTCAGATCCTGAAGATGAAGTTTGATCCACGTGTCTGATCGTTAGGAGCCTTGGATCATGTGCATGATTACTAAATTTTGGGATCACGTGATAACTTGAATCTTTGCTGCACTTTGCCTTTTAAGTGACTGATTTAATTCCTATCAATAAGATATAAGACATTTCATCAAATACCTTTTCATAATATTGGTTTAGGAAACTACTCACTTAATCAATTTCAAAGAAATTAGATACTCAGATCAAAGGACTCATTGATAATGCAAATGCATCAAAGTATATACCCCAATGCATAGACTTGATGACTTAAAATCTATATGTGCATCGACCTTAGACTCTACATGTGGACAGACTCTACATGTGCACTGACCATGAATTCTGCATTTGTACAGACTTTACTCTTCATATGCACAGACTTTACATGTGCACCGACCTATACTATGCATGTGCATAGACCTCAGACTATGCATGTGCACAGACCCCAGACTGTGCATCAACCTTATAAAGCAAGTTGTAGAATGTGCATCGACCTTGAAGACAAAAATACTTGAATATGCATCGACCTTACATAATATAAGATTCTCTATTGCACCGACCTGAATGACTAAAGAAGTACACATGCAACGACCCAACAAACTACCTGCACAGCGTGCACCGACCTAAAGGTACATGATTTCAACACCTGCATCGACCTTCTAGACTAGACTGCATATGTGCACCGACCTGCTTGTTCAATGTAGCGGGAGATGCATCGACCTTCTAAACTAGAATGCATATGTGCACTGACCTGACTATGCAAGACATCTATCGCTACATCGACCTGACTGTTATCGCTAGCTTACTAGCATCGACCTACGCTGTAGTCGCTAGTTCACTAGCATCGACCTTTCTATGACATGCACCGATTTATGCTGCAACACGGTTCAAGGATGCATCGACCTATCAGTACTTGACTAAATGTATGCACTGACCTGATACACTATAAAATGAATGTGCACTGACCTTTGGAGCTTATGTGGAAATGTGCATCGACCTTAGGGTGCATGACTTCTATATGTGCATTGACCTAAAGGACTTATATGTAAACCTGCACTGACTTTCTAGGCTCAGATTTAACATGTGCACAGACCTAACACTGTCAATGCAAATATGTGCACAGACCTTAAGTTCATTGAGATACAGGATGCATCGACCTGACATACTTCAGACTGAAATGTACATCGACCTGTATGCTTTCAACCATGAACATGCACCGACCTATCATGCTTCAAATGTAAACATGCATCGACCTTTATGCTTCAACTGTAAACATGCATCGACCTTATCTGACTTACACATGAACATGCATCGACCTATCATGACAAAGAGAAGGTATATGCACCGACATGTATACTTCAGACTGGAATGTGCATCGACGTTACCTGTTATCACTTCAGCTTTAACAATAGTGACTATCTTTTCATGACTTGTCTTTTCATGATTTTTTGAGTCATCTTCAGAACCTGTTCTGATAGAATTCATACTTCTATATATATGATGAGATCATTAATAAATGCATCAAAGTTATGACATAATAGTTGACATCATCAAAACCAAAGGGACACAATAATCTCCCCCTTTTTGATGATGGCAATATTATGTGTCATTTGCAATAAATTCATCATGATGATATCAGTCATGCACCACAGCTTCCATTCTGTCAGAATTAAAAATTTAATGTCATGCAACAAAGTATCTGACAGAATTACTAATGACTCACATATTCTCCCCATATCCACATATTCTTCCCATAGCCAGTGTGAATGAACAATAATGACTCACCTATTCTCCCCCTTTGACAACATCAAAAAGGAAGGAACAGTAAGCTGAACAAGCAGACTATTTCCTGGACAGAGAAGAGGTATTGAAGTGAAAGATATATCAGCAAACTAATCCCACACAAGGACAAGTGAGACGCACTCTCAAGGATTCTCCCCTTCTTACAATTAAGCACAAAGATACTCTTTCAACTATACTCCCCCTGAACAGATAATCTCCCCCGTTGACAAAGCAGAAGGAGTGGAATGAAAATATATCAGAAAACCATAGGCACAAGCAAGTTTAATCAGATCAAGCTGACTAATAAGATTCTGATGAAGCAATTCTCCCCCTTTGACTGGACAGAGGGATTGGAATGGAAGTAAATCATCAGACATACAGATTTAAGCCTTCACAAGTTCAATGAAGGTATCAGCAAAATCACATGAACGATCAAAGATGAATTCAGATCATGACGGATTGTATCAAGAACAATGAGCAGAAACTGATGTTGATTTGTTAGAAACTGATATTGAATTGCAGTGAAGAAGATCTTCAATGAGATACCAATTTCATAAAACTGAGAATAAAATGTTTCGCAATCTTCCATTATAAGGGCTTATGAATCTTTATTGAATATCATGGTTTAAATATGATGTATACACAGTTTGTCAATAAAGTTCTATACTCATATCTGAAATCAAATCTTAATATGACTGAACAAAGCCCTCATATTAGTAGTCTTGTTTAACCTTCCTTCATCTTACTTACTCAAGGTTTAATGACCCCTTTAGGAATTACAAGAAGTAGTATTGAGGTTAAACAAACATGAAACCATTTTCATTTTGTCTAGGGTTGCAGCAATTTATCTTTTGCAACAATTTTTAAATATTTCATTTGTTTAACATAAATTTTCATGCTAAGAATTTTAGGAGCAATCTAGTTCAATCCACACCTCGTAATTAGAGGATATACATTATTTAGATGCCAATATCCTTAAGCATTTGGTGTGACTGACAGTCATGCCTCATATTGAACAGAGATAACTAGGACATTTCATGACATAGGTTAACTCCATTTCTCAGATGAAGAACCCAGTTTCTCGGTGCAACCTACTCATTTCTCTGCCATGAACTTTCAAAGATTTGTCATCAGAGATAACCGTGGTACTTCATGACATAGTCCTTTGGACATAGTTTCTCATTAACCAAGGTCATTGCTCTGAATAAATTGACCCTTAGACATTTCATAGAAATTAGATGTTTAAAGACAATACTTACTATATGTATCTCAACCAAAGAAAGTCATGATTTCTAGGTTTTCAGAATTCAGAAGATTTTGCATGATATAACATGAAGCATCTGGTTGAGGTTTATTAAAAAGAGATTCAGATATTTTCAAGATATTCATATCCAAACGCAATGAATACATTAAGCTTAAACCAATTTGATTCTTTTACACATTCATATTCCTGTATAATAGAAAATTTCTTATTGACAAAGTTTCCAGATTTATGATCAAGATACACATATTGAAATCTTTTCAATTCTCAGGTCAAAGAGGTTTGAGAGTAACCAATTATCAAAAGAAGCATCATCAAGAACATGCATTAGCCAAGGTGGCTAAGAATGCACTAGGCAACTGTAGCTTCCAATGAAATAGTAATGAGAATTCAAGAAAATTTATTTTGAGTGTAGCAGGATGAATGTCAAGTTTGACAAATATTTTCATAGAGATGTAAGCCAATGGATATACATCAAGTATGAGAGCAACTTGAAAGCTTTAAGTTGAGAACATGTCAAGTGTGTTCATGGTTCAGGAGTTGAGAAGTGATTTCAGTCAGACTAGCTAAAGAATGTAGCGATAGAAATATCAATCATAGATATCAACAAGGAATGTGAACCATAGGGAATACCTGAATACAGACTGAATATAGAAGCACCAGTTGACCGAAAAATTAGCTTGGTTGACCGAAGTAGACAGTGAAAGAATTTGAGACAGATAAATAGAAATTCAGCCAGCCAATCCAATATATGACAAATGCTCCCCCTAACTGAATGCATTCAATGCAATCAATTCTAAAATCAGTATATGCATGATCACAAATGCACATGAGTAAACTGTAAAATGCAAGAACTCTCCCTATGTATGTGCATTTATGTTAAACAGTCCCGTTGACATATATATGAAGGATATGCAATTAACACATGTATTCATATGCATTGACTCCTCCTAACTACATGCATTGAACCATCATATGCAGGGGAATTAATCTAAACAAATATGCATGTAATACAAGAGTTATTTTGACTGACTTCCTTTGACTTTATTGCACTATATGACTAAGTTCTAAGTGCAACATATGCAATGAAAACTTGTGCAGGAAGTTTAAAGAGTTATGTTCATAAACAATTAGACTGCTCTATGTGCAAATTGACTTATGGTACAAGGCAGAGGACTGGGTCTAAAGACCACCTTACACATACTAAGAACTTCCAGACAGATTGCATCTGCCCTTTAGTAACTCACCATTTATATACCATAGAGGTCATGCAAGACAATGTATTACAAATGCAGTCCTATATGCACCTCAATTTTTGTTGATAGTTTATCAAACATACATATATGCATATGAGAGATGTATGCAACAGATGTTCAGTGACTATGAAAGATGTGCATTTCAGATATATACAAATGTTAAACGAATACAGTTGACATATGCAAGAATCAAATACATGCAGTTCAGATTTTCAGAATATGACATTAAATTCATTCTCAGTCTAATATATGCATGAGACACAACAATGTAACTGTCAAATGCAATGGACTTATGCATATATCAAACAAACTCATGCACCAATGCAAAGATGTAAACAAGTATGCATGAAATTCTAGATAACAAATCAATCATGATATGCATCTTTCTGAACGAAATTATTGAAGACTCAAATGATCAAACCAGTTAAAGCATGAATGGGGTTTTTCCATACTCAGGTGCTTTGGTTTATTGAACCCTCTTTTCATTCCTCAACTCCCAAGGCACGCTTGCAAAACAGTTCCTCATTTTGCATATTTAGGTACCCAAGAATTCTTGGGTCCTTCATAGTTAGTAGCACCTTTGTTTGGTGCTTTCCACATCTTTTGAGCTTTCATATCATCAAATATCATTATGGAATAATCATTCATAGAATGCCCAACCTGCCCACAATAATGACATGTGATAACAGGTTTTGTGTTCCTCATTTGCATATCAACATGAGCATGGAATTTATGACCATAACCGAACCTGTTATTATACCTATCATGAGAAGCTCTCTTCCCTTTCACATGTCAACAGTCCTTGACTGTATGGCCATTAATCTTTCCACAATAGAAGCATACAATGCGTTTATGTCTTGGACCAAACACATTTATGTCAAGAGGATTTTTCTTAATAGTGAATTTTACAGAATTAGGATGAAATCCCTTTCTAAACCGGTAGCTAGAGGCTCAGTGGCATGGCTTTCCACATTCAAAACATACAAGTGATTTTTCTTTAAAAATTGATTTATTTCTGCCAAAGACATTTTGTTTTGTAGGGAAGTTTACAAATTTAGAATTAAATTTTCTTCCCTGGGTATGCCAACAATTAACAGCAATATATCCTACCTTGACACAGCAAAAATAGAGAATTTTATTTCTTTGAAATGCATGATTTCTAAGATGAGTTTGCTTAGCATGCATTTTACTAACATTCAAGTCATCTATTTCTATTAATCTACATTCATGCATTTGATGACCAACCTTGTGGCAATAATGACAAGTCATTTTCTTTTTGTATGCATGTGTATGTGTGTGTTTGAGTTATGTTCCACATGCATTGTGCTAGCTTGGGTGTTTCTTGACTTTTTCTGCAGGTTGTCATCCCTTTTTATCTTCTCAGCTTGTTTTTGAATTTTTTGATTATTGGACTATTTAACCTTTGAGGTGGTGGCTACATTGGATGCTTTGACAAAAGATGTCTTCAATTTATTTTTAAAGGATTTTTTATTAACTGGACTGTAGCCCAACCCTTCTTTTCTAAAATTTATCTTGACTCGCAATAACTTATCCAAGTTCTCTTGACCATCGACAAATTTTGACAGTGATTTTTTCAGATCATGAATTTCATTTTCTAGAGATGCAATATGTATCTCATAACTAGCAATATCTTGTTCACTGTAATTAACGCATTCATTCAATACTTTGTTTGCAGTTTTATAATCTTTAATTTCTTGTTCCAGATTACTCAATTTTTCAAACTCATCTGTACAGATCAATTTTCCTTTCTCCAAGATAGTGATCCTTTCTTTTAGAGATTCATTTTCATTTTTAGTTTCTTTCTCAAGAGTGATCAGATTATCAATATTGTCAGAAATCACACATTTTTCTTTCTCAAGAGACATAACTCTTTCAGACATGACAATATTCTATACCATCAGCTTTTTATTTTGTTCCTTCAAATTTTTATTTTCTTTCATCATCTTTTCATTCTGAACAAGATCATTGATTAAGATTTGATCATCACCTAATCACTTCAGTTTATCTTCCAGTTCAGAAATTCTATTTGTAAATTCTTGATTTTTATTTTTCAGCAAACAGTTTTGTTTCTTATACATATGAACATCAGACAAACAAACCTCATAAGATTGTTTCAGTTTTGAACAGTTTTCACAAGAGAAATTTAAACTATTCTGATCAATTTTCTTTTTCAATTTTTTATTTTCAGATTTTATTTTCTTGTGTCTATCAGATAGTTCTTCATACAAATTCAACAGTTCATCAAATGAAATCTCTTCAGGTCTAGAACTTACCTGAGATGCTATCTCATTCATTTGATCACTGCTGTGATCACTCCGGTTGACCATCAGGCATTGTTCTTCTTGTTCCCCATGTGTAGCAGTCACTTTATCAAAAATTCCCTTTCCAGAAGTGCACCTGAAAACAAAAGGAAATACGTCAGTATCGATTGCGGCCATCAAGATTTTAAGAGCTTTAGTATTTTCATGATCCTTCAATCTGTCCAAATTAGACCACTTGGTCTGATCATGAGGTAGTTTATGTGGTCCATTAGAGACAACGATCCACATACTAGAATCAATAGTATTCATGCAAACACATAGACCACCAAGCCACTTATTGAGATTAAAGCCATCAAAAATAGGTGGATAAGCCATTGACACAGATCAAAACCAATCCAAAGCAATAGACTAAAAGTGATAATCCTCAGCCAAAAATTGCACCAAAGAGTAGTAGGATCTTCTGCAGATCGTTGGATCTGATGACTCAGAGACCCGCTCTGAAACCAATTGTTGGGTGTGCAGGGCACGGATCCAGAGGGGGGGTGAATGGATCCCCATTAAAAATTATTGCAGAATTAAAAACCCGGACCCAAATATACTCTAATTCGAACTCAAATTAAGCTAGACAGATTTAAAATCTGATGGGAGAAAACCACAAACACTTGGCACAAGCATAGTGGCTCTACTTATCAGAAAACCTAGCAAAACACACAGTAAAAAGATAATCTCTCAAGGAGCTCTCAGGAGGAACGTTTCACCAGCACGACCCTGAGCAAATGCAACATGGGACTCTACAGACAATAAGCCGCTCTAGTGTGGAACAGAAATCTTATCTCACACAAATGAATTAAACAGAACCAATATCAAACATATAGCGCTCATACAATCACCTGAAACCCATCCTGTGAAAGAGACAAAAGATATGGACTTAGAAATATTCAAAGATCACTAACTATGGTGCACAGAGATTTTTTAAAAGGTTCGGTCTGCTACCACATACCTATGCCCATCCCCCACTCAAACCTGAGTGAGGCTTCTGCTGACTCACAGCTTGAACAGTTGAGCATCACAGCTTGCTTACACCACTGAGCAACATAGCTTGCTATCCGCTGAGCATTACAGCTTGCTACACCGTTGAGCATCACAGCTGGCTACAGCTGAGCGTCACAACTTGCTATCCAGAGGAATTACCCCTCTGCAACGCTGACACTCAACTTGATAAAGTCAGAGATGAAAAAACAAAGAATGAAAATGAAAACTGGAAGATACGAAAAAAATATAGCTCATGTAGGAGGAAAACAGTTCTGGATCTGATCCAAGAACTGATGAAGATGCATGTTCTCAAGCTTACTCTTCCTCTCTATTCTCTCTTGCTCACTCTCTTTCTCTTTCTCTACTCACTCTCTCTTTTCTCTCAGATTTTTTTTAATCTTCTGATACTCTATTTTTCTCCTTCTCCTTCTCCTTCTTCTTTCTTCAGCGAACTCTCTCTCTCTCAGTACTCTAAATCTGACTCTTCTCATGAACTATCTGACTCTTGTACTCTTTTACTCTTCTTTTCTCTGCTTCTGATCTCACTTCCTTCTCCAATGAGATACTCTCTTTTGATCTCGCCTTCCTTCACCGATGATCTTCTATAGTTTGAGCGCTCGATCACCTTTTATATTGCACGAGCTTTTCCAATGATTGGGCGCGTGGACACATTCCTGCCTAAAAATTTCTTCCAGAAAGTGCACTTCGAAGGTCCACGTGTCAGGAGCTGATGAAGTTTGATCCACGTGTCAGATCATGAAGACGAAGAAGAATCCACGTGTCTGATCGTTGGGAGCCTTGGATCACGTGCCTGATTACTCAATTTTGGGATCACATGATAACTTGAATCGTTGATGCACTCTACCTTTTAAGTGATTGATTTAATTCCTGTCAATAAGATATAAGACATTTCATCAAATACCTTTTCACCATATTGGTTTAGGAAACTAGACACTTAATCAATTTCAGAGAAATCAGATACTCAGATCAAAGGACTCATTGATAATGTAGGTTTATTGAAGTATATGCCCCAATTCATAGGCTTGATGACCTATATTCTATATGTGCATCGACCTTAGACTCTACATGTGCAAAGACTCTACATGTGCACTGAGCATGAATTCTGCATTTGTACAGACTTTACTCTTCATATGCACAGACTCTACATGTGCACCGACCTATACTATGCATGTGCACAGACCTCAGACTATGCATGTGCACAGACCTCAGACTGTGCATCAACCTTACAAAGCAAGTTGTAGAATGTGCATCGACCTTGAAGACAAAAATGCTTGAATATGCATCGACCTTACATAATACAAGATTCTCTAGTGCACCGACCTGAATGACTGTAGAAGTACACATGCATCGATCGAACATACTACCTGCAAAGTGTGCACCGACCTGAAGGTACATGATTTCAACACCTGCATCGACCTTCTAGACTAGACTGCATATGTGCACTGACATGTTTGTTCAATGTAGCAGGAGATGCATCGACTTTCTAAACAAGAATGCATATGTGCACCGACCTGACTATGCAAGACATCTATCGCGGCATCGACCTGACTGTTATCGCTAGCTTACTAGCATCGACCTACATTGCAATCGCTGGTACTAGCATCGACCTTTCCATGACATGCACCCACTTATGCTACAACACGGTTCGAGGATGCATCGACCTATCAGTACTGGACTAAATGTATGCACTGACCTGATACACTATAAAATGAATGTGCACTGACTTTCAGAGCTTTTGTGGAAATGTGCATCGACCTTAAGATGCATGACTTCTATTTGTGCATCGACCTGAAGGACTCATATGTAAACTTGCACTGACTTTCTAGGCTCAGAGTTAACATGTCCACAGACGTAACACTGTCAATGCAAATATGTGCACAAACCTTAAGTTCATCGTGATATAGGATGCATCGACCTGACAGGCTTCAGACTGAAATGTACATCGACCTGTATGCTTTCAACCATGAGCTTGCACCGACCTATCATGCTTCAAATGTAAACATACATAGACCTTATCTGACTTACACATGAACATGCATCGACCTTTATGCTTCAACTGTAAACATGCATCGACCTTATCTGACTTACACATGAACATGCATCGACCTATCATGACAAAGAGACGGTATATGCACCGACCTGTATACTTCAGACTGGAATGTGCATCGACCATACATGTTATCACTTCAGCTTTAACAATAGTGACTGTCTTTTCATGGTTTTTTGAGTCATCTTCAGAACCTGTTTTGATAGAATTCATACTTTTATATATATGATGAGATCATTAATAAATGCATCAAGGTTATATCATCAATGTTAAGACATAATAGTTGACATCATCAAAACCACAGGGACACCACATGCTCAGGTTTGCCTTAGACTTGAATCTCTCCTCTGAAATCCTTCCCACATTCCTTGTTCACTACTCCTTCTACGCCCTCCCCTTAAGTGTTGATGATGTCAAAGGGGGAGAAGTTGTTGATGAGTCTTTATCTACTAGAGTCTCTTTGTTTGCATATCTGTCATGTCTGCCTAATAAATCATTCAGATCTATCATTGGGTAAGAGTCTACATTCATTACATATCTTGATACGTTCTTCATGAATTCAAATCATGTGTACCTTATGCTTATGCTGATTATCTCAAGCTTGTGTGCTTTATGCTTACAATGACTCAAAGTTGCCATCATCAAAAAGGGGGAGAATGTTATGTATATTGTGTTTTGATGATGTCTTACTACAAGTCATTGGCCAATTATTCTAGATAATCATGAAACATCCTTTATTTGGGTAGGTGTGAAGAAGTTTAACAAATCTCAAAGGCTGCGTCGACCCCATCTCATTGTGGCGTCGACTCCAAACGGTCTACATAAGTTGACTTCAAGAGCACTTCAACAAGTGCATCGACACAGGTCTCTTAAGTCATCGACGCAGGCTCTGCTCTTGCCTCTGCAAATCAGGCGTTCTTCAAAATGTGTCGACCTTAGGTCCTCACAAAAGCAGTTATAATTGCATCTTGCAAAGGATGTGTCGCCACACCCTATCGGCTGCGTCGACGCCACAAGGATTGGCTCACAGACAGCCTAGTCAGAAGGCGTGATGCGTCGACCCCGCTTGCCTCGCAACGTCGACCTCGCTCGCATCACAACAGTCAAATAGGCTAACACTTATAGCTGCGTCGACCCCACTCTCTCAGGGGGTCGACGCAAGGGGCCTCCCAGAAGCCGTTTCAAAGCACGTCTGCAACAGATGCATCGACGCAAGGGTGCTGCTGTGTTAACGCGCCTGAAGCTTCTTCAATCAAATTCAGTCAAACTTGCAACTTTTGAAAATCATACACAGGCTAAAAGTTAGCGACGTAAACCTCTAAAAACACATTTTTTGAGGTCTGGAAAAGGTTCCTAGGACACATAACTGTCCTTGTCATCGTTGGGTTACCAAAACAACCTTTTTGGACAAGGGATCTGATGCGGGATGGGACGCGACTCGAGGCAACAAGAGACTCTAGCTCGTGGATGTCCCTAAGCGAGGGAAACGTGCGGACGTGCGCGGTTGAGAAATCGACAATGAGTCATGGGTATCGACTTTTCGCGTGCTCGGATCGAGTCACATGACGGCTTCCACTCACTCACTCTCGCAGCGGTGATAAAAGGGATACAACATATAATAATTTCAGATCCATCAAGTAGACGGATTACAAATGAAAACGACTGTTCCCAAGGTTTTTTTACAGACTTGGATTACAGACAGTTAGGACAGAACAAGTTATGCCTGAAAGTGAATTTTGACCGACAGGGTGGTGGTAGATCTAGACTCTGAGAAAATTATGGGTGGAAGAGGGGGATGTAAGGAACACGTATGATTTTTTTGGGAATTTTTAGAGAAGACTAAGTGGACGGGAAAAATACAACAACAACACACTATCCCGCAGATCTGCTGATGGGTAGACTGTCAGGGGTGGAACTAAAATACTGGGAAAAATATCAAACGGTGGCGGATTGACACGAAATTTAAATTGGGGATGGCTAACAAGGAGGGGAATGGTCTCTCAAAATATCAAGATCATCAGACTCACAGATTTGGAGGACCAACCAGATCTTCAGGTTGTTGTTCTAGATTTCGTGGTTCAGGGCAGCAGCTCGGAGATGTTATTGTGGCGGCTTGACGGCGGCACGAACGGAGGCGGCGGCGGTGGTGGTTGGAAATCACATCCAGCAGAGGTGATAGAAATTGGAATCCACTAAGTTTATGGCTTCACACCATAGAAATGAGAGCAGTCCAGCTCTAAGGGAGAGAGGGGAGATAGGGGCGCCCTTGGGCTCTCTTGTGCAAATGCAAATTTTTCTTCATTAATTCTCACAAAATGGAAAATACATGGATTATATAGAAATGTACAAATGACCTAAACTACCCTCAGATCTAGGGTTCGGGAGGGGCAAATAAGGGATGGGATAATTAATCCCCCATGTGGTCAAAAGAAAGAAAAATAAAAAAATTACTAGAGAGGACAAAGGAGGGGGCGCCCCCTTGACTAAGGGGTAGTCAATTTAGAATTTTCTTCCATCTTGTCCCCCCCCTTGGTCTAAGTCCAATCTTGGACTTTGAACTAGTCCCGCATGGGCCCTAGATCCTAGGTGGACCAATGGGAAAGAGGGTGGGGGCCCTACTGGACCTACTGGCATTTTACATAGAAACCCAGAGGTCTTTTTACAAAGAAACCTAAACATTCCTAATGACTAACCCTTTGGCTTATAATGCCTTATAGTTGCAAATCCAATTAGCCAAGGATATAAATACAAACAAAAGGATACAAATGTAAAAATAAAATGTTAGTGCCCGGTGTTGATTCCCATCAATTCTCCTCGGGTGGGAAGAACTCGATCCCGTTGAGTAAGGGGTGCGGCTGCTCGTGTGGTTCCTGCGGATCTGTCACCGTATAAGGCAATGCGGAGTACACTCCATTCCAAGTAATTGTCACATGCTCATCCCATATATATTCGATATGCACATACTGCTGTGAGAATGAGGCTAGTGGTGGACACTCCGGGGTGGGGTCACTCTCAAAGGACGGAGACGGCTCAAGGACTCACTAAGAATCACCGCTGGGTCCCTATATGTGAGTAGATATGAGACATAGAATGGTAGAGCCGATCCCAATTTCTGACAAGTCTACAACGCACGCATTAGACCCGACTTGCCTCACACTCGAAAGGGACTGACATCATGAGCTGACAATAGACCGACTATGCAACTCCTAATATGCTCGACACATGTATGTACAGACTTTGAACAAATAAACAAAGACACAGACTCACACAAGACCCTAAACAAACCTACTGTTAGACCGACCCATACATATGTAATGGTGGACCAAGACATCCGAATGTGTGCCATGCATACACACGACGCAACCTAATATTGGTGGAATGGAATCCTAGACATTCTAACATGCACCATTCATACAATGATGGCCCTTTGGATTTGGAAGGTTTGGGTGGGCTAGGAGTGGGAGGTTTGGGTGGGCTAGGAGAGCCGAATTTACTTTCTTCCATACCCCAATGAATGGGCTCCTTGCGTAGTGTAGGTGGACTGGCCTGTGGGGTAGGGGTGTGATAGGAGACTTTCCTAACAAGGTGGAATGGTGGTTGTGGGTCACGAGGCTCACTAAGGAAGGGATCGAAGGGATCAAAGAATCTGTGACCCCTCGATATGGGTTCCCTCATTACACGGTCCCAAGGTTATAATTCATGAAGGTGTAAATGATCACCTTCATTCATTGTGGTAGGTGGGACGGTGGTCATATGTAGAAAATATGGTTCCTCCCTCGTGATAAGTGGAATGAAGTTGGGCTCGGCCGCCATGGGGAAAAATACAAGAACCTCCGTGGTGACACGACCCACGGGGCACACCGACGTAATGGACCCTAAGACTGGATGTGTGAAGCTACGACGTTTGGGTTGGTCAAAGCCTCGGGCCAACATACACGTGAACTTTAATTGCCAGTCTAATCCCTTAACGAGGTCTTCCAATGTATCAACATGGTGAGAAGATCGAAAAGTGGTGTGGAATGAGTTGACGGGCACTAGTTGTAGTGCTGGGTCCATGGATGGGTAACAAGGAGCATTAGGTACCAAGCCTATCTTGAGCCAGCTAAGAAGTGGCTCGGCGATGAATAGCTTTCCCGTTAGAAACACGGGTGGCTCCAAATGAGGTGGCTCCAAATAGAGATCGGAAGGTAAAGTATGTGGGGGCATAGGAGCTCTCATGGGTGGAGAAGGAGTGTCCTCCTTGAGGGGAAGAGGTTCTTGGGGTGGCACCGGGTTGAGGCTACCGGCTACGATCTCCCTGTACTCGGGCAGGAGTTCGTCAATCTGGGTACATATCCTATCCACCTTATCTGACATGATTTTGAAAAGTTCGGCAATGGTGGGGTTTGGAGTAGGGGTATCGCGATGGACTCGCCCATAATTACTCGACCTAGTATTGGGCTTAGGCTCGTCTACATGTGGGGCTCTTTGACTTCGACTATGACCCACTTGGTTGGAGGTGATTGGGTGGGGTCGGTTGGCGGTGACTGGGTTTGGTAGGTATACCCTTCTAAGCTCGCCCTTCAACTCACGCCATGACTCTATAGGCCATTGCCTCCTAATTTTTCTCAAGCATTCTATGTCCCTCCATATTTCGGTGGCTTCGTAAAAAAGCAACCTTGTGGCAAAGTCGACTTGCATGGCATCAGACATAACGTAACACCAAAAGTATTTGTCCATATCGGCTTCCCACTCTAGGTAGTCGCTCGGGACCGTGGAGCCATAGAAGTACGAGGCTTCGGGCCTACGGAGGTGGTGGGGTTGGATTCCCCATCCTTGGGTGTGTCGCCACCATTCATATGATGTGGGCTTTTGGGGATCCATGGGACACGGGGGAGCTATAGGATGGCCATGCCGGCACTTGGTGACAAGACAAACTGAATAGACACGACCCTACAACAATAATGCAAAGTTAGAATGTAGACTCGACTACAAACCTAGACTCAACCAATATTCGGTACGTGGTGGAGGTTTGATCCAAAGATCGCACTCACGCAAGTGTGCTACCTTCCCGATAGGCGTAACCTATCATTCCGAGAACACCTTTTGATATATCGGGTATAGGAATGCAATGCAACACCTTGGACAAGATAAACTTAGACTCAAGACCCTTTTTTTTCTTAAGCAAATACTACCCTAGACTCAAATTGGCTCTGATACCAAACTGATGCAGGATGGGACGCGACTCGAAACAACAAGAGACTCTAGCTCGCGGACGTCCCTAAGCGAGGGAAACGTGCGGACATGCGCAGTTGAGAAACTGTCAATGAGTCACGGGTATCGACTTTTCACGTGCTCGGATCGAGTCACGGGATGGGTTCCACTCACTCACTCTCGCAGCAGTGATAAATGTATAACGAGCTAAGTTCCTATCACTTATGCAGTGGCATATAGAAATATACACGAGTAAAGTAAATGCCAAAGAGGGTAGTAGAAACGATACCTCCATGCTCCGGGCGTGGGGAAGGCGATCCCGACCAATACTCGTACTCCCAGTACATAGTAATTAAATAATTATAGCAGTGATTTTATGGCCCACTCCACGCAGGGAGGTAAAGGGCGACAACAATAACCCGAGAGTACCAAGCTTGGGTTGACGGCAGTAATTTGGAATGCTCTCTGGCTGGAGGCAGGCTGCTGGTCCGGCTCGGTTCTGCGGTGCCCGCGGACAGCAAGCGGGTCCCACTGTTGGGACGCCAGTGCCCGGGCATCTCCTTGCTGCGGCGACTGGCTAGGACGCTGCAGGGGGGTTGCCGATCGATCTTCGAGAGCGACGGTCACCGAAGGTATCCCGACATATTTTTGCTAGAATTATCCGATGATTGCTTTGATGGCCTGTTCTAGGATCAAAAATGCGCGCCTCCACGAAAAGAATTTTTGCGCCCAGATCCGGTGTCAGATCGAGGTAAAATTGGTACCGTTGGATAGAGGACTCAAAGGGCTACAATATATTATAATTTCAGACCCATCCTGTAGACAGATTAGAAATTAAAACGACTGTTCCCAATGTTTTTTTACTGACTTGGATTACAGACAGTCATGACAGAACAGGTTCTACCTGAAAATGAATAGAGGATAATTATAGGGAGAATTTCACCAGAATTTAAATTCGGGCGCCCAAGCATGTCGCATTCAGTCACGCTACCGCCACCTGATAAAGGTGGTCCAGAGAAGACTGCTACCTGCTTCCGAGAACGAGACTTTGAGAGGTGTGGAAAGATCAAATTTTTACCATCTCTATCACCATAGATCGATGTGATGTGGCATGGGAAATTGTCTAGGACTCTTATGAGATCAAATTGATGCCTCATAGGACTATTAATTCGGTCAAATCCCACAGCCCTAGGCCAAACTCTATAAATAGGCCCCAGATTCGTCCTACGCGAACCCTAATCTTGGATCGCGTAGTTTGAAGGTATAGTATGATTATTTCAATATCTTCCTTTAGAGTTTATTGTTCCCCTTTGTATCTTCTAACATTCTGCAAATTCCCGTGTTAGGAGGTCAAGCATCTAAGGAGTTAGAACAACTGAAAGTTGTTGGTTCCATGCAGGACGCGCAAGAACGAAGGTGTACTTCCAGCGACAAATTCACACTCTAGGAGCAACCCTAGAGGTAGGTTATCTCATGAACGGCTTAAACATCAAGCTAGGAATAAAAGCTCTCTATTTTTTTCTTGATTCCATGCACTATACATGGAGCATTTAGCATTTTTCCATGACTGTGCAATCATATCATTCACTGCATGCCATCCCTACACCCTTAATTAAAAAGATAAGAACTTTTGGTTAATTCATGCTTATTCCATGCCTTACTTCATTTTGAACATGTTGTCATATCTTACCCTTCTCTTCTTTACATTTTTCACGCATTAGTTGCCCTGGAATAAGCCCTGTATCACGGTTTTAGCTTCTGTTTGATAAAGGTAGACGGCGGTTCCACAGAGACCGCTATCTTCAAGTAGCGGCCCCCCGATAGACCACCACCTTAAAGTAGCGGCCCTATATAGACCACTACCTGCTATCTGCAAACAGATTGACCCATGTTTCATTTATATTCTATCTGATAGCAACAATGCCTTATTTTGTCATCTCGAGTTCCTAATCCTGGTAGGAGTTCAAAATTTTTGTTATATCATGTTGCATGTTAGCATGTTTTTAAGTTATTTTCATATATGTTAATTTCATGCCAAAACTCTATAGTTTTATGTTTAAGAATTTTCATGCAAGTTCTTACAAGAAGATTTATGCTTTGGCATGCTCCCTCCTCATCTCTTTTCAATTTTATTAAGTTCACTCATAGCGCGTATTCCGGTACGTTGCTATTAGATCACATGCACTTGATAGGAACACTTTCTTTGACTTGAAAGTCTCTACGTCAGATATTCCTTCTGTCGAACTTGGTGATCTTGTTTCAAGGCCTCTGTAAGTCTTCGCGAGCCTGTGATTCCCACTAGGTCACCAAACTAGTTGTACCCTAAAAACCCAATGGTCTAGAAAGCACTTGAGTTTTTGGCATTTTCCTGCACGCTGTGTTGATCGCAGCCTCCTTGTGACTGCAACCTCCTGGTAGCAGCCAGCCCAGGACCGCGTTTTGCCTGCAATTCTACTACGTCGACCCATTTCCTTTCTGACGTCGACCCTGTCAAATTGCGGTCTTGACTTGACCGATACCTCATGAAAATAGTCCTCTTAAGACCGCATTCTGTCTAAGTGCTATTCAACCCGTGGTTTGACCCATGGGTTGATTAAACTATGTTCCTAGATGGTCTTCTGATTAACTCGAACCCAACACCTTGTTTAATAAGCGATTATTAAACTATAGAAATCTATGAATGTACCGTTATGTTGCCGAAATTCCTCCGTAGGATAATGTCCAATTAATTCATCCTTGATCTCATGGTTTCATTTTGGTGCATTCTTACCTTGGTATTGTTACCATAAAACTATTGTTGAACTTGACATTATTGGCCAACATGTATATTTCTCGTGGAAATAGCTTGATTTATAACTTTAAGATGCAAGGACAGGCACAGACGATGTCCAAGGGCTCCACACTAGCCCCCTCGACGGATGGCCGGAAATATACTATAAACCATGCGGTATGATGAACACTAGCGTCGCATTGCACTTGGAGTACTTTTTTTATAAACAGGGGAAATCCATGAAATCTCATACTTGATTATTACGTGCTTGTTACAAGACTTTCTAGTGCATAGCCTTTATGATTCTGAAAAGTACATTCTCGTTACATGCTAGTACATTCCCCTTCATGAAAGGCCACATTATAATCTTGCTTGATCATGCTCTTTTATTTCTACACTCCTCGTGGTATCTTGTTGTTACTTTGGTTTTATCGCATTTTCCTTTATCTTACCTTCTAGAGCTAAAAATGTTAATTATTTTAGCATGCCATCATGTTGATACGAAGTTACCTACTGGGCGAGTGCGCTCATTCCCTACTTTTTTAATCTTTTTCATGAAGCTCTAGCAGGTCGGATTTGGACTATTCAAGTGGCGGATCCGAGAGTGATTGATGAATTAGTGAAGCCAAGATAGTTAAAGTATCATGGAGTCATATTATAATTTAAGTTCCTTCACTGTAATAGGTGGTGAAGTTGATCATGTTATGTCATCTTTTGTTTTCTTGAGTGTAGTGAAATATTATGTTACACTTAGTCAAGTGTCATTGTAAACCCTTGATTATTATTCAATAAAGTTGGAAGTTTGAGTATGATTTTGTGCATTCATCTTTTATGTGGATGTGTTTAGCGCTGTGATTATCTTGCTAGCTTGAGGTTTATTTGCCGGCTATTCACATTCCTGACTTAATTCCGCTGCATATCTCGAGGTGTGATAGTTAAGTTGGTATTAGAGCCTAGGCTTAAGTAATTCTTAGGAAAAAATGTCAAGTCATAGGTTAAGTCCGAGGTTTAAGGACACATACCTATGAACTAGGAAGAAATTTTCTAACCCATGTGAGATTGGGTAGAGCCCGGGATGAGATAGTTATCTAGAAGGAATTAATCTCTAGATTAGTCCTCATAAATTCCAAAGATAATAACTAATTGTTTATTTTTGAAGGAACCTTACTTTCACAATGGCCACTAATCGTGCAAACTGGGAAGCTATGCAACAAACTGTTGCCAGTCTCACCCAGGCCCCACAAACTGTGGCCCAACCTGACGCGCGGGTAGGCGCCGGTGATCTACATAGGAATTTTAGAAGCATGAACCCTCCACATTTTTCGGGTTCGCCAACCCGGATGAAGCAGAAAATTGGATTGACGAGATGGATCGTATCTTCAATGTTATGCAATGCTCGAACCAGGAGAAGGTCCTGCTTGCTACCTTTCAATTAAACAAGGACGCCTGAACATGGTGGAAGGCCACCTCTGCTCATCTCCATAACGCTCAAATTACCTAGGAGGAGTTTCTTGAGCTCTTCCGAGCGAAGTACTTTTTCGAGCACGTCCGTGAGAGGAAGGCTGTGAAATTTTCCTACCTTCAGCAAGGGATGATGACCGTGGAAGAGTATGAGCTCCAGTTCTCAAGGCTGGCATCGTATGCTCCGCATCTGGTAAGCACGGAATTGCTAAAGGCTAATCACCTTATGGATGGCCTAAGGCCCGTCTTCGTTAAACAACTCGGCCCACAAAACATCCGGACCTATACGGAGATGGTTCACCAATCCCACTTATGTGAGAGGACCTTGGAAAAGGTTGAGAAGTTCACAGGCAAGGGCGAAGACTTGAGCCACAAGCGTGAGAAGAGAGGAAGGAAAGAGGATAAGTTCAGCATCACGGGCACCTATAAATCCCGTGACAACAAGAAGAGGTCCCGTAATGACAATGGGAATGGCAAGAAGAAACGAGTAAAAGAAGAGGAGAAGCAGGTCATGCCGGCCTAC
Source organism: Amorphophallus konjac (assembly GCA_022559845.1). Lineage (NCBI taxonomy): Eukaryota > Viridiplantae > Streptophyta > Magnoliopsida > Alismatales > Araceae > Amorphophallus > Amorphophallus konjac. Next base: position 110,967,179 of record CM040125.1, on the reverse strand, counting down.
ACGTTCTGTGAGAAGTTTGGTCATTCGGTCAAAGAATGCTAGAAGTGCCTTGGCGTGTGTCTCCGATGTGGAAGTCGAGAGCACCGCATGCTCGATTGCCCCCTTATGAAAGATCAACCTTCCAAGAGCGATGGTGGACATAGGCGGCAAGCTCGTTTAAATGCCGTATTAGATAATGAAGCCCCAAAGGATGCTGGTTTAATGGAAGGTACCATCCAAATTTATTCGCATCCTGCTTTTGTGTTATTTGATATTGGTGCTTCTCATTCTTTTACCTCTACTACTTTTACCAAAACCGTGCTAGTTTCACATGTTCCTTTACCTTCGGACCTAGCTATTACTACACCTTTAGGTCCTGGAACCAAACTCACAACCCACTATCCAAATAGTGAGGTGACTATAGAAGGCCATAATCTCCCCACAAATCTCATATGCCTTGACATAGAAGGCAACGGTGCCATCCTAGGTGTAGATTGGTTACGTGATCACTATGCCGACATTAATTGTCGCAATAGGCGAATTTCTTTCCATAAACTAGATCTTCTTAGATTCTCTTTCCTTGGCATCAAATATAGGAAGCATCCTAACCTTATTTTTTCTCTTCATGCCAGTGAACTTATTTCGCAAGGTTGTGAAACTTTCCTTGCTTCCATAATCATTACCGAGTCCAAAGAAATCATCCTAGAAGAAATCCCCGTTATAAGAGAATTTTCTGATGTCTTCCCTTCCGAACTACATGGTTTACCACCCACACGGGAAGTAAAAATTCATGTTCTTTCTCTAGATCAAGATGAATTGGATCCATGAACAACTTAAAACATTCTGCTTGCCACCCATGTCCTTTTATTGGATCATATTAATCTCTTTTGGACTCTCTTTTAGCTTCAGTGTATTCTAATAACATTGATATGAATCAATTAGATTGAGTAGTATTTTTTTTCTGTTTGGTTTTCATTTTGTGTCCAAGTTTGCTTCTAATATATTTACTAGTAATTTCATATTATATTCTTCGGCGATTTGGGGAGGAGCTAGACTCTATGATGTCCTAGAACTTATTGGGATTTCAAAGAATACTCCATTGACACCATATGGAGGAAAGCATGTCGAATTCATCAATGATGACATGTGCATAGTAAGTAGTGTACTTTCCAGCCTGGTAATTTGCTGAACGATTTTTTATAATTTGCAAACCTTAGGAGGAAGATGGTGGTCCTTATAAGGCATCAATTCCCTTGGGGCAAGTAACAAATCTAGATGCTGACGTATTGGTTGTGTACGAAATGAACCGCGAGGTAATGGTCATGCAGCTTTCTGGAAGATTCATTGATTATCAGTTTTGCATTTTGTTGCTTGTAAAAAATTTTGTAGTAGGACTCCTATGTGACATGAGCCTAGTCAAATGATTATTGTATTGTCTCTCTCGGCCATGCTTGTAGTGCATTCCTAGTCAAATCTCTGATTTCCTGCTCCAAAACCAAGAATCTGCAAATTTGCCTTTTTCCTCGAGTAGAATTGTACCTAAATTCTATTAATGATATGTCCATTTATAAGCATGATCCATTAAAATAAAATAAGTTTTCCCTTGTACTTCTCTCATCACCCTTTGAACATTTTTTTCTCTTTTCTGAAAAGAACTTGACATTCACCGTGCATCTTCGATATTGAACATTTTCTATGCATAAACGTTTGCTAACAGAACATTTCATGCATTTTTGTTGTTATTAAGTGACCCTATACAACTGCACTTAAAATCTTTGCACATCTCTGTTATCTGTCAATAGTTCTAGGGGCTTGTGTGTGAGAGGATGTCTCGAATAAATAAGCACCATCCTGAGATAATTATCATGTTTGATAGTCTGGGCATGTTTTGATTGTTTTATTCTTTATGCCCCACTTTGAAAGGGGGTCAACTTTTTCCCGGGTTAATTCACTCAGGTTAAGTTGTAGAAGCCGGTGGTCTGACTTCATTGTTGATCCACTTGAGAAGTTCAAAAGACAGGACAATATGAATAGTTGCAGCTGGTGCTATGACAAACCTTGCCATAAATGGTAAGATATGTTTTGTTCATTGGTGGAGACTTATATGCCATTTTCTCTACTTTGTTTTTTAATGTTGTTCTAGTTGGCATTGTATACGATCATAAGTACTCTTAACTATTTTTTTTACCGAAGAAACAAATCAAAAACTTATAATGGCTCAAGGAGAAATTACTTTACTGTCAATGACTACTGTTGATCTTGAGGATCCTAAAACTCTTATAGGTGATGAGAGCACAGATACTAATAGGATTTTTTTTACCTATTCCTTCATTTTTTATTAACCGATGTTTCATTTTCCTACGTTTTTTAAAAAGTGATGTTAATACTTATTCATACGTTTCTTTTACTACGTGGCAAAAGGTAATTCTTACATTTCTAAAAACGTAGGTATATCCTTTTATATACGTGGCTGTAGGTGACTTTTACTTACATTTCTGCTGGACTATTCCTACATTTTGAAAACTTAGGTATAAGTCGATCTATACCTACGTTTTATTGAAACGTAGGTATAACCAATAGTCATGTGAGCAAGCGCCACGCTTTGAAAGCGTGGCAAGGAAACATAGGTAAAAGATTTACCTACGTTATTTTGGACATATACCTACGTTTTAAAAACGTAGGTAAAAGTCAATTTTCCCGTAGTGCTAGTCTTCTTTGCTGGAAGATTTACTCCTACATTGGCAAGGGTCGACTCCTAGAGTCGACCCTCTCTGAGTCTAGGTCTGTCTAGGACCCTACTGTTCAGGTGTCGACCCCAAGGGTCAACCCCTTCTGTCCAGACTACTGTCTAGGCCGTCCTGGCATTTGTCATAAACACAAATTGGCCTCCTTACTGCAAGTCATTGTTGATGTCTGGTTCATCTCTATCAAAGAAAATTCATTGCTCATGACTACATATCTTTGGCCATTTATGTAAAATCTAACATTGCTGTCAGGTCTGCTCTTAACTTCTCATTTGATATCACTTCCTCTATTGGTAATTCTTGCTTCATCATTTAGCAACAAGTGATATCCTTTGAATGCTTCAATTAATATCAAGTGGTATCAGGTTTGTTGTCTGCTTTTGAAATCCTCAATTAGTACTTCTTGTTTCATCATTTGCTTATCAATTGGCTTAGTCTACTAAATATCAGTGCCTGGTCTCTTTGCATCTTACTTGATGCGTGTCCTCATGCAATGCTGTTCTTTATGTTCTTTGACTCTCTTGCTTGCTGAGTTGAAATGAATTTTAATCACTTAGTGTCATGCCACTCCATATGCCCATCTCTAACTCCGTCCTTGGCATTAATCTATGCCCTCTTTGTTGATGACAAAGGGGGAAAGAAATATGGAGTCATTGATATTGGAGAGAAATGTGAAGAGTGTTGAGTCATTGAATCTAACCATCCAGAAAAGGGGGAGATAATGTGGCGCCATCAATATTGAATAAAATGTATTGAAGTGTGGTGTCAAAGGGGGAGAGCGTGTGTAATATCTCGGACCCTTCAGATCCTTTCTCGGGTCCCGGACTTGTTTTTCGCGAGGGAATTATTTTATTTATGCCCGAAATTATTTTCTCTGCTAAATTGCAGATTTTTTCATATTTTTAAATGGTTAAATGAATTTAATTGAAATCGTTTGAGCATATATATAATTTTGCTTCTGGAAGGGTTGTGGGGCAACCCATTTTTTTATTTTTTAACCCATCACATCCTCTCTCTCTCCCCGTTTCCCCGATCGTGACCCCACTCTCTCTCTCCTTTGGCCGGCGATGACTGCGGCGTGCTCCCCTCCGGCTACAGACGATGGTGAGAGGACGGCATGGCGACGACGGTGGCAGCGAGGTGATCGTGGTGGCGTGCGGTTCGTGGAAGGTCATCGGAGCTCGTGGGTTTCAAGCGGGGTTTTTGAAGATCGGCGGCGATCCGTAGCGTTTCAAGCTTTCCCGAGGTAGGGTGACGGAACCTTAGCTCGTTTATTTCCTTTCCCGCGATTTATAGGCCGAGGTGAGGCCGAATGGGGTGTGTTTTCATGCCGGGACGGAAAAACCATGTTTTGGGATCGAGCGTCGGATGTAACGTTTTACTGCATTATTTGGAGCTTGGATGGCGTCATTGGATGTCTTGGGGCTTGGGGACGAGCTCCCCTTTTGTTTCCCCAACACCCGGGGGTGATCGGGGCGTGGAACGGCGAATTTTGCCATTTTTACCGTTCTCAATTTTCTGGAATGAAAATGGTCCTTCTAGGAACCGTTTCTAAGAGAGGCGACCCAAGGTGGGCCGTTTTCAGACCCAAGTGTCGGCAGGGCTTGGCAGTCATGCGATAGACCGCCAAGGCCCAGCGGTGACCCGGTGGTCGACTGCTAGCCTCGTGGGGGCAGCGTGACTCCTGAGGTATTTCTGACCGTTGTCTTTCGACCGTTGAAAAGATTTTGGGGACTGACGGTCATGGGATGACCGTTTAACCCCGCCTTGCGGTCCCAAGGGAGACCGTTATAAGTCCCAACGGTCACAACGTGACCGTTTTTGATGGGGACATCTCCCGCCGCTTCATCTTTTCCAGGCCCCGATGATCGTCGATGGCGTATGGTCTTGATTCGCCTCTTTATTTCGAGTCATATGATGTATTTTTATTCTCTTATGTGAGTCTTGTCATGTAATTTCCCTTTTTATTAGAGTCGTGTGCCTAGGTTAGCAAGTAATTTACCTATGTTTAGAGTCAAATGGGCCTCTAATCCATCAATTGGGCCCATTGAGCCACCCTTGGACATGCTTGGTCTTTGGTGTAAATGTCAAGGGTATTATGGTCATGTAGAATGTTGGGCTCTTATAAATAGGACCCCAACCCTATTGTGAAAACTAATGAAGAATTAGCATTTGAATTTTCAGAAATTATGAGCCATAGGTGTGACACCTTGAGAGCCTTGGGTGAGAAGCCCTCTCTCTCCCCTCTCCTTCTCTCTCTAGGGGGCGAACCCCTCTCTCTCTCCTCTCCCCTCTCTCTCTCTTGGGAGCACTTGCCCTTTCACCTTCCCCCCTACCACCTCATCAACACCTCCTCCACTCTCCACTTGCCACCTCACCACCTCTTCATATCCCTAGGCCTCCATAATTCCCCCAATCAATTCCCTCCCCCTTCCAAGGTGACTCTTGGCACTCCCCATACACCCCTCCCTTCTCCCAAGGGAGAATCCCACCTCCCCAAGCACCCCTCCACATTCCCAACACACCCTTCCCCTTCCCAAGGCCACATTAATCACCCCCCATTAAACCAAGCTCAAACTGTTAGTGTTGGTGTGTTACAGGCCAATTTCGGGTCAGGTAGGCCCAATAGTTGTACGATCTTATTCATTATTAATAAAGTAGTGTTTGAGCGTAAATATGCGATTGTGTTACTTTACGTTGTCCCTAGGATATGTGGTTGTAAAGTCAGCTCGAGATGAGATCTCGAACATGAGATTGACTTTACATGTACACATGTCTTAAACTGTTCCTGGTTGGAGGGTAATCACTCGGGGACTTTGATTACCTATTAAACCAGTACATATGATGTGTCAGTGACCAGTCTCATGGTCATTGGTGCGGGGCACCAACACATATATGTAGGTGTTTATCCTTGGAGGATGTACACTGAACTGATCCGCTATTGGATCTTCAGATGGTTGATTATACCTAATGTCAACAGAAGATCCAACTGTCTCAGTAGCATCATTGGTCCTTTGACCTGAGACATTGATCGGTTCTTACACGAGGACTGGATTGATTTAATTGCTTGGCTAAGTGACTTTAACCATAAGTCATGAGTTGCCGAGTCGTTAACCACTCCAGGATACGTGTGAAGATCGTCAATGGTCAAGAAGGGATCGCTCACTGTCGGGTATATATATCAGACAGTTAATGGGTCATGACATTGACGCTCCGTTAAATCCCTGGCCAGGGTCGTATGAGTTCGTTTAGGATGGACGTCATACACTTTAAGGAGGTCATAGTCAAATGGCACGATCATGGGGTTCGACAGAAACCATACCCTCGATCGTACCAGACTCATAGAAGGAGCGAGGGATTATATCGATGCGGTAACTGTGGACTTACAGGTACCAGACAGGCTGGTTTAAACCCGGCGTCCTCTAGGATCACGCGGATTTGCTTGACCCAACGTGATCGAAGGTTCGGAATGAATTAAACTATTATTCGGCTCTAGTAGAAGCGAATAATACGTTTAATTTACTTCTAATTGGGAATTAGAAGTTAATGGGCCTTAAACTAGAGTGACTATGGGCCTAGAGGATCACACACAATAGATTCTTGGGTGACGGATTATTATTATACAAGTGTATGTATTAATTCCCTTTAATTCCTTTTGGAAAGGAGTGTAAATGGGGCTTAATACATATGTATAATAATGGAAAGGTCATATATACAATTTTGATCCTTTGGAGGTCTTTAGAAAAGAGTCCAAATTCTATATATATGGCACCTACGTGAAGCTCATTCGAGCCTTCTCTTCCAACCATTTAAGCTAATCAAGCATTAAGGCTTAAAGGAGAGGATTAGCCTCCCCCTTTCTCCCTCTTGCTCTCTCTCTCTCGAAGGTGATAGAGCCGGGGAAGGTCGTGCCGGGGAGGTACCATCGCTGCGCAAGGGTCCGTGTGGATCTGCTCTAGAGGCCGTACAACAGTGCGGCTCGATATTCTGCATCGGGCATCGCGGACAGCGTCGTTCCGCGCAAGGTGAAACACGCAACCCGTAATTAGGGTCTTAGAAACACCGATTAGAGCACACATTAAACTTTCCATAACACCGGGATCGGGCAAATGAAATTTTTGTTATCCGTTACATCGCCCGTAGGTGATGTGCGAAACCTTACAGTGGTATCAGAGCCAGGTTCGCGCTCTGGTCGATGTTTTTATCGCCGTACAGAACCGTATTTGAAAGGGGATTAAAACTTCAATTATTATTTTTTGAAAGAGATCTAGGCGTCTCTGTTCTTCCTGGATGTTGGGCATCCAAGCAGCAAATTTTTTTAAAAAAAATAAAAAAAAATTTTTAAAGCCCGTTTGGGCGCACTGCGCCCGCCGCATGCGCCGCGTGGGCGGCACACGCGGCACCCGCGCTCAGCGCCCGTGGGCGCTGACCGGCGGGACCCGCAACGCGGGCCCGCGTGCGGGCGCGCGCGCACCCACCCAAGCCTTCCGCGTGGGCGGCCGCGCCCCCCCCCCCCCCCCGCGGGGGCACGCCGATTTTTTTTAATAAAAAAAATTGTTTTTGTTTTAATTTATTATGTGCATGTATATAGACATGTATATATTGGATATATATATATATAAATGCACAGTAAATTAAGTATAATTTTTATCTCGTATATTAATTGTATTATCTCAAAAGTAAATGTCGAATGGTAAATTTTATTTAACCGATTTGAATTTACCGAGGTGAGATAATTTATATTTACCTTGAGATAAAATAGTAATAATTGAAGTTACTTCAGTAAAATTTAAGTTTTTAAATTTTTAATTATTATATAATTAAATAAAACTCAAATTTTAAATTTTATTGAAGTTAAATGTAGAAAATTCAAATATTTGAATTTTAATTATTAGATAATTGTTAAATTCAAAATTTTAATTTTAGAAAATTACTGATTGAGGATAATTGCATTATTTTAAATTTACTTTCAAACAAAATTATTGGATAATTAGTTTGAATTTTAATTTAAATTATTGGCATGTTTAAATTTTGAATTTAAATTCGATTATTAGATAATTAAATTTAAATTTAATTAATTATCTCAATTACATGCCCCTGTAGAAAATGATGGTTCTTTACGTGCACTACTTTATTTACCTTGTATTGGCTTGCTTGTGTGTTTAATTTTAGTTAATCATGCTTCGATTTTAAAATTAAACAAAGCTAGCCTATTTTTGTTTGCACATCCCATTTTTAAATTCAAAAGTAAGGATTATTTTTTGAAAATAACCCTTGATTGATTTTATTTGAATGGGTTGGCAAGTGATCATGGACTTGGATTAATGTAATTAATTGGGGTCTGCGAACCTCCTTTCTCTCTCTGTTGAAATTTCAATGTACTTCTATCTTCCTCAATTGTTGTACTCGCCCTAAGGGCTGCTGGAATTTGAGTCACATGTAATTTAATTTTTTCGGCCTGCGTGCCGTGTAAAATTTGTAATTGATGCGGCGTCGGAGTTTGAAAGTGCGGAACACACCCGACGAGGACGATCCAGCTGCTTCGGAAGCGGGCCGGATGTCTTAGTTACATTAGGGTTAAAGTCCATGATCACTTGCATTTAATTTTGCATTGGATGCATTTATTTTGTGCAAACTACTAGGTACGGTAAATATATTAGATATATTTATATTACCACCTAGGGTGAGATCAAGATAAAATTGAATTCCCTCGCGCTTAAATTTTAAATCTGGTAAGAGTGGCTCTAGGAGTCGTCGTGGCCCTCCATCATTATGGAGTGAATGAACGTCTTCATTTCATGGATTTGTTGTGCTTTCCACAAGGTCCATGAGTTTGGGGGTGGGATTAAACTCCAAGGCTCGGCCTCAATGGGGTGAGGAATTGAACTCGGCTTTATTGTGCTTTCCACAATGGTCGGGTCATGAACTCATTGCTATGAAGTAATGATAGTTAGATCTAACCGAGAATATCCTTTGCTGTGCTTTCCACAAGGGGATGATTTCTCGGGGGCCAAATATCGGATATTGCATTAGATGCAAGTGCCTGTTGACTGCCCTTGAGATGGTGTATGGCTTGTTGTGCTTTCCACAAGGTCGTACATCAGTCTCGTTGGGATTCCGACCCACTTGGTAGATCTCGCTGATCTCCCGTTCTATATACTGAGGGTTATATAGTCCGATCAAAAAATAGTGAGACTAACTAAGATAAAAAATCACATCTAAGTTAGAATTTGAACACATGCTAAGTTGTCTTTTATTTCTTATCCAGATTATAATGTCGTCATCCAACCCCCTCCGCGGCATCTTGGATGCAAATAAATTAATTGGACCGAACTACTCGGATTGGCTGCGTAATGTACGCATAGTCCTTACCGCCGAAAAGATTGTGTACGTGTTGGACACGGTTCATTCTGAGCCAGCTCCTGACACCGACGAGGGCGAGTTACTGGCTTATGCCAAGTGGTCTGAGGACTCCTCCCTTGCCCAATGTTACATGTTGGCCTCTATGGCTCCCGAGCTGCAGAGGTAATTTGAAAAGACTGATTGTAGAAGTATACTTCTCAATCTACGCCAGCTCTTCGGGGAGTAGGGTAGGATTGAGAGGTATGACATCTCCAAAAGGCTTTTCAGGACACGGATGTCTGAGGGTTCATCAGTACAGGCCCATGAACTGAAAATGATGGAGTGGATTGAAAGACTCAATGCATTAGGGTTCAAGTTGGATCTTGAACTATGCATTGATCTTATACTCCAGTCATTGCCCGATTCTTTTTCTTCCTTCATCATAGACTTTAACATGAATAGAATTGATGCAACTCTCCCGGAGCTGCTCAATATGTTAAAGAGTGCTGAAGGAACCATGCAGAAAGATAAACCATCTTCGTCTATAATGATTGTTGGCCGGGCCAACAAGAAAAGGAAGGCCTCTCAAATATCCACCACGAGTAACAAAGGGAAGGGAAAGAAAAAGGCCACGGGTAAGCAAATCGCCAAAGTTGACAAAGGGAAGGGCAATAAGAATGAAAAGGAAGATAAATATTTTCGATGCGTGGAAACTGGGCATTGGAAAAGGAATTGCAAGGTAATTCTAAATTAAGGTATTTTTGTCATAGACCTTAATTTGTCATATATGGAATCCACATCATGGGTATTGGATACTGGATGTGCATCTCATATCTGCAATTCTGTGCAGGTGCTGGCAAATAGAAGGCGATTGGGCAAAAAGGAGATTGAACTGAGGATGGGCAATGGAGCTTTAGTTGCTGCCAAAGCTGTCGGGACTACACGCCTCAGTTTACCTTCAGGAGTCATTCTAGAGCTAAATGACTGTTATTATGTTCCTAATATTATTAAGAACATTATTTCAATCTCTAGCTTGTATAACATTGGATATACACTGGCTTTTAATAGCACTGGGTGCTCTATAATGAATAATGGTTTGATTATAGCCAATGGTTCATTAGTTAATTGTCTTTATGTATTAGATACACGTTCTAATGTTATGCAAATTTCCAATGCTGATGAAGTGAATTCTACATATCTATGGCATTGTAGACTTGGTCATGTAGGTGAGAAAAGAGTCTCTCACTTACACTCAAATAGATATTTGAATTCGTTCAAATACAAGCCATTTGATACCTGTGAGTCGTGTCTCATGGGAAAAATGACCAAGGCTCCCTTTGGTGGACATGGTGAGAGGGCTGTTGACCTTCTCGAGCTCATACACTCAGATGTGTGTGGACCCATGTCCATAGAAGCAAAAGGAGGTTATCTCTATTTCATTTCTTTTATTGATGACTTCTCTAGATATGGCTATGTGTATTTAATGAGACATAAGTCACAAGCCTTTGAGAAGTTTAAGGAATACAAGAATGAAGTAGAGAAACAGACTGGCAAAAGTATTAAGGCTCTTCGATCGGATCGAGGAGGCGAATACTTAAGCCATGAATTCACTTCTTATCTTAAAGATAATGGAATAGTTTCTCAGTGGACTCCACCGTATACACCACAGCACAATGATGTATCCGAAAGGAGAAACAGGACCTTGTTAGACATGGTCCGATCCATGATGTCTATGTCAGGACTACCCTTGTCTCTCTGGGGCTATGTGTTAGAGACTGCGGCTTATTTATTGAATAGGATATCAAGTAAATCAGTTCCTTCTATACCATATGAGATATGGAAGGGCAGGAAACCAAATTTTAATCACATTAAAATTTGGGGGTGTCCTGCCCATGTAAAGAAGAACGATAGTGATAAGCTTGAGTCGAGAACCGATAAGTGTAGGTTTGTGAGATATCCAAAGGAGACCTTTGGATATTATTTCTATCACCCTTCTGAGCAAAGGGTCTTAGTGACTAAGAGATCTGTATTTCTGGAAAGAGAATATCTACTCCAGAAAAATAGTGGGAGCCAGATAGAATTGGACGAGGTCCAAGAACCACAACCCATAAACACAAACTCATTAGATGAGACTGTATCGGTTGATCTATTCAGAGTGAAACACTGACACTACGGAGATCTGGTAGACTACCGAGAGAACCTGATAGATATGTTGGACATGTCTCAGAGGGGTCCTCTAAGGTATGTATCGATGAGGATGATGATCCTCAGTCATACCAGGAGACGATCTGTAGTGTAGACTCCGAGAAATAACAAGAGGTAATGGATTCAGAGATCCAGTCCATGTACACCAACAAAGTTTGGAACTTAGTTGATGTACCCGAAGGGAAGGTCCCTATCGACTGTAAATGGATTTTCTAAAGGAAAATCGGTGCAGATGGACAGGTTGACACATACAAGGCTAGACTAGTGGCAAAAGGATATCGTCAAAGGCAAGTCATTGACTATGACGAGACTTTTTCGCCGGTAGCCATGGTTAAGTCAATCAGAATCCTCCTTGCCATTGCTGCATACATGGATTATGAGATCTGGCAAATGGATGTGAAGATAACTTTTCTTAATGGAAATATGTCAGAAGAGGTGTACATGGTACAGCCTGAAGGATTCACCTCCAAGCTACATCCTAATAAGGTATGCAAACTTCAAATGTCCATTTATGGATTAAAGCAGGCATCTAGAAGCTGGAACTTAAGATTTGACGAGACTGTCAAATCTTTCAACTTCATTCGGAATGAAGATGAACCCTGTGTTTACAAGAAGGTCAGTGGGAGCTCTGTGACCTTCTTAGTCCTTTATGTTGATGACATCTTACTCATTGGGAATGATGTAGAGATGTTGACATCAACCAAGTCTTGGTTGTCCAAGACTTTCTCCATGAAGGATTTGGGAGAAGCATCCTATGTGCTGGGCATAAGGATCTATCGAGATAGATCTAAAAGGATGCTAGGACTATCCCAATCTATGTACATAGACACTATCCTCAAAAAGTTTAGGATGAAAAATTCTAAGAGATGTCTCATTCCCATGAGACATGGAATTTGCCTATCCAAGGGGATGAGTCCTAAAACTTCTGAGGAGGTGGCACACATGAATAAGGTACCCTATGCTTCGGCGATAGGGTCAGTCATGTATGCAATGCTATGTACACGGCCAGATGTTGCCAATGCTTTAAGCATTGTCAGTAGATATCAGGCAAATCCAGGCGAAGAACACTGGAAGGAAGTAAAGGGTATCTTTAAGTACCTGCGAAGGGCTAAGGATCTTTTTCTGCTTTATGGAGGAGAGGACCTACAGCTTAGAGCTTACACATATTCTAGTTTCCAGTCAGATCCAGATGACTGCAAATCCATGTCTGGATTTGTATTCATGTTGAATGGAGGGGAAGTCAGTTGGAGAAGCTCCAAGCAAGATACGACTGTAGATTCGACGACGGAGGCAGAATATATTGCTGCAGCTGAAGCTGCTAAGGAAGCCGTCTGGATGAAGAAATTCATCTTGGAACTTGGCGTAGTTCCTAAGATATCAGCTCCCATCCCATTATTTTGTGATAATAATGGGGCCATCGCTCAGGCGAAGGAACCGAGATCTCACCAAAGGTCAAAGCATATTCTCAGGCGCTTTCACCTTATTCGGGAGATTGTTGATCGTGGAGATGTGGCGGTAGAGCGTGTACCGTCAGAAGATAACACAGCAGATCCACTGACTAAGCCTTTAACACAGACTGTGTTTGAGCGTCATCGGGATAAGATGGGCCTCAAAGTTGTGGGCAATTGGTTGTAGTTCAAGTGGGAGATTGTTAGTGTGGTGTGCTACAGGCCAATTTCGGGTTGGGTAGGCCCAATAGTTGTATGATCTTGTTCATTATTAATAAAGTGGTGTTTGAGCGTAAATATGTGATTGTGTTACTTTACGTTGTTCCTAAGATATGTGGTTGTAAAGTCAGCTCAAGATGGGATCTCGAACATGAGATTGACTTTACATGTACACATGTCTTAAACTGTTCCTGGTTGAGGGTAATCACTCAGGGACTTTGATTACATATTAAACCAGTACATATGATGTGTCAGTGACCAGTCTCATGGTCATTGGTGCGGGGCACCAACACATATATGTAGGTGTATGTCCTTGGAGGATGTACACTGAACTGATCCGCTATTGGACCTTCAGATGGTTGATTATACCTAATGTCAACTGAAGGTCCAACTGTCTCAGTAGCATCGTTGATCCTTTGACCTGAGACATTGATCGGATCTTACACGAGGACTGGATTGGTTTAATTACTTGGCTAAGTGACTTTAACCATAAGTCATGAGTTGCCGAGTCGTTAACCACTCCAGGATACGTGTGAAGATCGTCAATGGTCAAGAAGGGATCACTCACTGTCGGGTATATATCAGACAGTTAATGGGTCATGACATTGACGCTCTGTTAAATCCCTGGCCAGGGTCGTATGAGTTCGTTTAGGACGGATGTCATACACTTTAAGGAGGTCATAGTCAAATGGCACGATCATGGGGTTTGATAGAAACCATACCCTCGATCGTACCAGACTCATAGAAGGAGCGAGAGATTATATCGATGCGGTAACTGTGGACTTACAGGTACCAGACAGGCTGGTTTAAACCCAGCGTCCTCTAGGATCATGCGGATTTGCTTGACCCAACGTGATCGAAGGTTCGGAATGAATTAAACTATTATTCGGCTCTAGTAGAAGTGAATAATACGTTTAATTTACTTCTAATTGAGAATTAGAAGTTAATGGGCCTTAAACTAGAGTGACTATGGGCCTAGAGGATCACGTACAATGGATTCTTGGGTGACGGATTATTATTATACAAGTGTATGTATTAATTCCCTTTAATTCCTTTTGGAAAGGAGTGTAAATGGGGCTTAATACATATGTATAATAATGGAAAGGTCATATATACAATTTTGGTCCTTTGGAGGTCTTTAGAAAAGGGTCAAAATTCTATATATATGGCACCTACGTGAAGCTCATTCGAGCCTTCTCTTCCAACCATTTAAGCTAATCAAACATTAAGGCTTAAAGGAGAGGATTAGCCTCCCCCTTTCTCCCTCTTGCTCTCTCTCTCTCTCTCGAAGGTGATAGAGCCGAGGAAGGTCGTGCCGGGGAGGTACCGTCACTGCGCAAGGGTCCGTGTGGATCTGCTCTAGAGGCCGTATAGCTGTGCGGCTCGATATTCTGCATCGGGCATCGCGGATAGCATCGTTCCGCGCAAGGTGAAACACGCAACCCGTAATTAGGGTCTTAGAAACACCGATTAGAGCACACATTAAGCTTTTCATAACACCGGGATCGGGCAAATAAAATTTTTCTTATCCGCTGCATCGCCCATAGGTGATGTACGAAACCTTACACAAACCCCTCTCTCCCTCCAAGCCAACCTACGCCCTCCACCCCCTCTCCCTCTCTACCCAGGCCGCAGCCCTCTCTCCCCCACCCTAGCTTCGACCCCAGCAGCCCACACACCCCCTCCCTTACCTTGGTTCGACCCCCCTGGTCCCTCCTCCCACCAAGCAGCACCCCAGCCCCATTTGCCCCCTTGTCCCCCTCTCACTTCCCCCATTAGCACCTTCATCCACCACCACACCTGGAACAGGTTTGCAGTAGCAGAGTACCCCGGAGTTGCAGAGGCTGTCACTTTGTCATCGCAAACCTCCTTGTGGCATATCCTATACCGGTGGAAAGCTCGTCGAAGCAGCTCCGTAGGCAAGGTGGTCCCGCCTCCATCCGATGTCCACGCTGTCCAAAGGACTCATCTTTGTCAAGCTACGCAAATCTTGCCAGGCAGACGTCTAGTAGCGGATTGCAGAGGCTACGACGACCAGAGTTCTAAGATTCTTGGGGCGGCGCTTGGCTGAAACGTTCTCCTCCAAGTCCCCTAGCATCTCCAAGAAGCGGAGCATCGTTTGAAGCCCGAAGCATAAAGTTCTGATTTTCCTACCCCGGGTGCGTAGGTCTATCCTGTCAGGGCCTGAACACCCTTCACTTTTCCTACTCTATCTCCCTGCTGCAACCTCCTCTGGTGGCTTCTCTAGTTGCTGCTTGAAGAGGACCCTCCCACGGTCGTGTCGATATAAGCTGCATCACCTTTTGAGCTCGGAGGTGCTCGGAGCGAGGACAACTTCCAGCGCCTTCGATTATGGAACAGGCAGAAGCTGAACCGAGGAGCCCGGCTCACGATCCTTCCTTGACCTCCGACGATCACGATAAATTCCCCAAAAATTCTGGTGTCTTCCTGGGCCAACCCAGGAAGTTTTGGTGTAGGTCTTGCCCTCTTATGAAGTCGGGCGGGTCTGTGGCGGCATCATCAACGACTCCCTATCCTACCAAATCTAAGCGGACAGAATTGCGGGTTTTAGTCTATTTCGGCATCCCCCACCCCGTCGGGCCGGCTTAAAGCCCCTCCCTATGAGAGGTAGTGTTTGTTTGTAACCCCACATATCCCCACCCCTAGTCCAACCTTCCTGCGTGAGGAGTAGTGCATGTACTAGCAGGTCGGAGAGGCATGCTACACTAGCGTAGTGTGTGGGGTACACCCACACGTCCCCGCTCGCCTCGTCTCAGGCCGAGATCGGGGGAACCCACACTTCCCCGCTCGCCCACGTCTCCGACCGGAGTCGGTTTCTTCAAACCGGCCTAGTAATCACTCAGCCCTTGCTCATATTTTAGTGCTGGTTCATTTAATATCTGTCAATGCTCTGCTGGAGTGTAAGAGAGCTCCCGGTCCTAAAAGCACCTTTGCTTTCGAGTGACCACCGTGGAGCAAGAGAGTGATCCGAGCCCCTCATGGCACTCGGTCAGCCCATCAATTCGGGCTTTCATATCTTTGGGGGGGGGAACTATCATAGCCTTGCTGGCCCTCCACCAGCAATGGTCTAGTCCCACCATCCTCGACTCGGCATCATTGAGTCACCCTTGGATCGAGCGCACACACCGGTGAGCGACCGTCTACGATAATCTCTACTTTTGCGAATTGTGCTTGCGTTGATAAGTCCAAGGGATCTTTGTCTAGTTGCTGCCACCCCCAAGGTGGTATCACATCAATTGATATCAGAGCAAGTTCTAGACTTGTCTCTACTAAGTCTTGTCCTAGGGCCTTTGCATTGATCACCCGTTCATCATGGCTATTCCTTTATGGTCAAATCCATACAATTCCTCCCTCCACAATGGTCCAATCGGTCCATCACCCTTCGACATCATTGTAGATGAGAACATTACCTTTGACGGATCACGTTCTAGTGATTATCTTAGGTGGGAGGCTACCATGGAAAGGTACTTTGATTAGACTATGGTATATGGACCTGCGAGAGTCCGCGTTGCCAAGGGGCGACTTCGGAGTCAAGCCAAGGAAAAGTGGCAGAACATAGTAGGCTTAAGGGATGTTAGGAGACAAGAACCCATTCACTCATGGGAAGAGATGAAGGTAGGACTTAGGAAAATCTACATCCCAAAATGTTCCCCCTCCTCCTACTCAAAGACCCATAGCCCGAGGAGCACTACCACTCCTCCATTCTCGCCCGGCTAGTTCAAGGCCGCCATAAAGGCCCTCTATGTCTCCCAACCCCCACAACACCCACCACTTCCTACCCCAATCAACACCTCTACACTTTGCCACCCAACCTCCACCATAAAATCAAATTGGCCCCCACCCTCACTCCTCCACAACCGGCCGATCCCAAGGGCAAGAGACCCCTAGTCGACCCGGTTCCCCCCATGGAGGCCGCCACCCCTAAACCCACTCCCACTTTTCCAACCCACATGCAAACCCAATTGGCCTCCGCCTCTCCACCATCTCCCATAAGGGACACTCCCCCCAAGATCAACCAACCCAAGCTACGTCAATCAACCCATCTCCCCCTCCCAACTCCAATCCTACCCCAATCTAGGCCTCCACTACTTCCCCTACCAATCCCAAACCAAGTTTCCCTTTACCCTCCACCCCGGGTGCACCATACACCATCCCTCATCACCCCACCCTCAAAAGACCCTCTCACCTCCTCGGTAGAGGAACCCATACCCGACCCCATAGTGGTGAACACTCTGGACCCTATTCCCCCCATGGAGACCACCCATGTCCAAGATGAAGGAAAGGCCTCACACGGTGGTTTTCACCTTACCCCACCCTCCCTAGTTGGGGCCAAGCTCATCTTAGGAGAACCCCTTGCTAGTTGGCTAAGGGAGAGCTCAATTAGAGAGATCACGGCCCATGTTTTCCCTCCCATGGAGCAAAATCTCCCCGTAGTACCCTTCTCCTCCTATCACACCACAATCCAATCTTCTTACCAAGTGGAGACATTAGGGGATCTTCTTGAGGCTTATCTTGGCAAATGGAGTTTACTAGCATGTTGACCATAGTGGCCGACCGATCTAGGAGCCTTGACCTCATACACCTATGTGTCGGGTCCATCACCTCAGTCTACACTATGGGTTGCTACACTAGCGACCTCCTTTTACTTCTCCCCACACCCGAGGAACCCGACCTTATTCACAAGCTAGAACTTGTTATCTTGGGAAGGAAGCCAATCCATCCCGCTAAGGTCTATGTCCCACCAACTTTTACACTTAGAGAGGATCTAACACACATTGGGGATCTTATGACTAGGCCAATCCTATCTGAGGATTTGGGTGAGATACACATTCCCAAAATCCCAAGCTTCCATGATCCTTTTGACACATTCCCTTGGGAACTCCAACACCAACATATCCATTTTCCTTTCCTCACCATTACCTACTACCCATCCTTTCCTAAAGACCATTCCAAGTGGCCCAATTCAGTCCTTACCCATTGCTTCACCACCACCACATGCCTAGTAGGTCCTGAACCGATCCCTTGGAACAAGCCACACCCACCCCTAAGCACAAACAAGGCCAATGGACCAATCACAACCTTCACCCTCCCCATTAACAAGGTCCCAACCTACATTGAGGAATCTAGGAATTGGACTTTCTTAATCTGTGGGATTGATAACACCCCCTTCACCGAGGGTCTAACCATGATTGACCCCTTCGATCCCTCCGCATGGGAATCCCCAAGACCATCATTCTTGTTCCATTTCCCCAAAGAACTCTCATGCCTTGCCCCTTGCCAAGTCCAATACGCTAAAGTTGGGACAAGCCCCGCCTTGCCAACACCCACACTTGGGAAGGTTTGCCTCAACGTCTGGATAAAGTTGCATGGTAGATCTGCATTTGAGTGTCCATATCCACCTATGGGAGTTGATAGGAAACACACACATGATAGGTCCGCATTTGGATGCCCAGACCCCCCAATTTTCAAAACCCTTGATAGGGAGTCTAGACATGCTCGGTCTACTTTTGGTTGCCCAAGTCCACCCATGATCCATAGGAGGTCAGCATTCACAATATTGCATGAAAACCTTCGCAAGCACATCAGCAAAAACAATGAGATTTACAAAGACTCTCAGTGACACCACAAAAAGTTCTATGTGGGTGATTTTATGATGATGAGGACTGAGAGGCTCTCCCCAGGAGCTATCTCGAAACTGAGGCCTCGTGGGGCAGGTCCCTTCCAGGTTCTGAGGCGCATTGGCACGAGTGCTTATGAGTTAGACCTCCCCGAGGATTACGGAGTAAGTCCCACATTTAATGTGGCTGACCTAGTGCCATACAGGGGCCCCACAATGGCACCCAGTGAGGATGTTGAGCCCGTTCCCTCCTTTGAGAGAGCACCCACCCTTGAGAGAAAGCCACCAACCAGGAGAGACCAGCGTGAGCATGTTGTGCGGATATTGGATGAACAGATCACTACCACTAAGAGCAAGGGGTATGAGTGCCACCTTGTTAGGTGGAAGGGCCGGCCTCCATCGACAGATTAGTGGGACGCCCTACTGCAGCACTCTCAGAGCAGGGAGGACTCTTTCTCGACAGAGTCGAGTTCTCCGCACCCCAAGAGTATAATGTGGATATCTCCCGCCACTTCATCTTTTCCAGTCCCCGATGATCGTCGATGGCGCATGGGCTTGATTCGCCTCTTTATTTCGAGTCATATAATGTATTTTTATTCTCTTATGTGAGTCTTGTCATGTAATTTCCCTTTTTATTTGAGTCGTGTGCCTAGGTTAGCAAGTAATTTACCTATGTTTAGAGTCAAATGGGCCTCTAATTCATCAATTGGGCCCATTGAGCCACCCTTGGACATGCTTGGTCTTTGGTGTAAATGTCAAGGGTATTATGGTCATGTAAAATGGTGGGCTCCTATAAATAGGACCCCAACCCCATTGTGAAAACTAATGAACAATTACCATATGAATTTCCAGAAATTGTGAGCCATAGGTGTGAAGCCTTGAGAGCATTGGGTGAGAAGCCCTCTCTCTCCCCTCTCCTTCTCTCTCTAGGGGGTGAACCCCTCTCTCTCCTCTCCCCTCTCTCTCTCTCTTGGGTGCACTTGCCTTTTCACCTTCCCCCCCTACCACCTCATCAACACCTCCTCCACTCTCCACTTGCCACCTCACCACCTCTTCATATCCCTAGGCCTACATAATTCCCCCAATCAATTCCCTCCCCCTTCCAAGGTGACTCTTGGCACTCCCCATACACCACTCCCTTCTCCCAAGGGAGAATCGCACCTCCCTAAGCACCCCTCCACATTCCCAACACACCCTTCCCCTTCCCCTTCCCAAGGCCACATTAACCACCCCCCATTAAACCAAGTTCAAACCCCTCTCTCCTTCCAAGCCAACCTACGCCCTCCACCCCCTCTCCCTCTCTACCCAGGCCGTAGCCCTCTCTCCCCCACCCTAGCTTCAACCCCAGCAGCCCACACACCCCCTCCCTCACCTTGGTTCGACCCCCGCTAGTCCATCTTCCCACCAAGCAGCACCCCAGCCCTGTTTGCCCCCTTGTCCCCCTCTCACTTCCCCCATTAGCGCCTTCGTCCACCACCACACCCGGAACAGGTTTGCAGCAGTAGAGTACCCCAGAGTTGCAGTGACTGTCACTTCATCATTGCGAACCTCCTGGTGGCATATTTTATACCGTTGGAAAGCTCTCCGAAGCAGATTTGTAGGCGAGGTGGTCTCGCCTCCATCTGATGTCCACGCTGTCTAGAGGACTCGTCTTCATCAAGCTGCGCAAATCCACCCAGGCAGACCTCCAGTAGTGGATTGCAGATGCTACCACGACTAGAGTTTTGAGCTTCTTGGGGCGAACCTTGGCTGAAACATTCTCCTCCAAGTCCCCTAGCGTCTCAAAGAAGCGGAGCATCGTTTGAAGCTCGAAGCACAAAGTTCTTATTTTCCTACCCCGGGTGCGCAGGTCTGTCCTGTCAGGGACTGACCAGACCCCCCTTCACTATTCCAGCTCTATCTCCCTGCTCCGTCCTCCTCTGGTGGCCTCTCTGGTTGCTGCTCGAAGAGGACCCTCCCACGGTCGTGTCGATATAAGCCGCGTCACCTTTGGATCTCGGAGGTGCTCGGAGGGAGGACAACTTCCAGCGCCTTCGATTCTAGAACAAGCAGAAGCTGAACCGAGGAGCCCGGGTCACGATCCTTCCTCGACCTCCGACGACCACGATAAATTCTCCAAAAATTCTGGTGTCTTCCTAGACCAACCCAGGA
The DNA here is from genome assembly GCA_022559845.1 of Amorphophallus konjac. NCBI lineage: Eukaryota > Viridiplantae > Streptophyta > Magnoliopsida > Alismatales > Araceae > Amorphophallus > Amorphophallus konjac. The sequence goes on along the minus strand of CM040125.1, from coordinate 110,946,453 downwards.
AGTTTTGGTGCTGGTCTTGCCCTCTTCTGAAGTCAGGCGGGTCCGTGGCGGCATCATCAGCGACTCCCTGTCCTGCCGAATCTGAGCGGACAGAACTGCGGGTTTTAGTCTATTTCGGCATCCCCCACCCCGCCTGGCCGGCTTAAAGCCCCTCCCTGCGGGAGGCAGTGTTTGTTTGTAACCCCACATCTCCCCACCCCTAGTCCAACCCTCCTGCGTGAGGAGTAGTGCATGTACTAGCAGGTCGACGAGCCAAGCTACACCAGCGCAGCGTGCGGGGTACACCCACGCTTCCCCGCTCACCTCATCTCCGGCCGGGATCGGGGGAACCCACACTTCCCCGCTTGCCCACATCTCTGACTGGGGTCGATTTCTTCAAACTGGCCAAGTAATCACTCAGCCCTTGCTCATATTTTAGTGATGGTTCATTTAATATCCATCAACGCTCCGCTGGAGTGTAAGAGTGCACCCCGTCCTAAAAGTACCCTTGCTTTCGAGTGACCACCGTGGAGCAAGAGAGTGATCTGAGCCCCTCATGGAACTCGGTCAGCCCATCAATTTGGGCTTCCATATCTGTGGGGGGGGGGGGAACTATCATAGCCTTGCTGGCCCTCCACCAGCAAGGGTCTAGTCCCACCATCCTCGACTCGGCATCATTGAGTCACCCTTGGGTTGAGCGCGCGCACCGGTGAGCGACCATCTACGATAATCTCTACTTTTGCAAATTATGCTTGCGTTGATAAATCCAAGGGATCTTTGTCTAGTTGCTGCCACTCTCAAGGTGGTATCACATCAGTTTCACCCTTCTCGTAGCTCCATGGCGTTGCCATCCCAAGGGGACCGTTTACACCATGAACCGGCCCAGGAGTGGACCGCTTTTATTCTAAATGGTCTGTAGGAGACCATTTCTCTCCTATTGAGTAGTGGCCCTATAGGGGACCGCCCGGTCTCTTCCTACAGTTCAGAGAGGACCGCCTCTCCTTGCGGCGGTCCAGCATCTGACTACCTTTGCCAGGGATGGTCCGGAGTGGACCACCACCTGTGTTTTGTCTGATCGGAGTTCACTTCTTGCCAATTCATATCTCGGGTGAGTGGACCTTGATCCCCGTGTTGACCTGCGGTTCGACTGATGCTGGGCGTCGAGTGGGGGCTGTACGTGGGTGCCGTGGGGACCCCAGGGAGTGGCATGTTTCGACTGGTGTTACCATGAGCTGGTGTCGGTATGAGGAGTTTTCCTTGTACTTTGTCCGATTTAGGCGTTGTTTTTCGTTGACTAGAAAGTCTACTCCTTTAGTGACCCTCCACTAGTCGTAGACTTCCGACAAGTGTGTGGTCCCACTAGGGAGTGGTGGCGAGGCTATCTCGAGAGAGACGGTTTTTTGGCTGATTATCGTAAGGCCCCACGTCTTGTAGCCAGAGTCTGGATGAGTGGAAAACCAATCACAGGGCCTGACCTAGGACGCATAGTCTGTGGGTGCACATGTGGTCGGGGGCGGAGGACCCGCGCTGACGAGGGCAACCCCGACCAATCCTTGTTCTGTGGTTACTTGTACGGTGTCTCCGTTCTGCCGGGGGCGACGATGGGGACACCTGAGGCGCGGTCTAAGACGCTAGGGGGCGCATCAGGCCTTGCTCCTAGTGGGAGGCACTCTTGTCCTTGTCAGGTAGTAACTCTTGGTTTTCTCTCATGTTCTCTTGGTTCTCATGCCGTGTGGTCGGTATTAGACGTAGCTAAGCTTTTCCGTTTATTTATTCTTGTTGCTCCCCGCTCTACGTCTTGCTAGTTCCCGCTTTAGATGCATCCTGTGCAGTTTCTCATTTTGCGAGGTAGGGGTCCGAGTGATCCCTACTGAGCCTTTTGTTATGAGGCTCATTCCCTGCGTTTTCCATGGTTTCAGGTGAGGCGAGGCTTCTGAGGAGCACTTCTAAGGCCCCGTGTAGTCATACTGCCCAGGGTTAGTTGCCAATTGCCAGAGCCGGGGTATGCCCCGTGTAGTTGTATTTTTCTTTCTAGACTGTACTAGTTGTGGACTACTGTTATTTTTTAGACTGTTGTTATGTTGTGGACTATGTAATTTGCTTATTGTTAATTATTATTTTTTACATATTCATATAAATTGCGTAGTTCTGCAATTATGTTAGATTCTTGTATATTTCCACGCCATCCCTTTAACCCTTCCGAGTCTTCGGGCTCGTGGGTGGCAGTTCGAGATTCGGGTTATTGGGCCTTCCCCGGTATTCAGATCTCGGGTCGTTACAGTTAACCCTAAACCCTAAACGTCTCGGTCGAGGAGCAGGTGAGGCGTGCGGTGTTGCTAGAGGCTAATGGGAGTAGGTACACCATACATCTGGGTGCGTCGAAGATGTATCGAAATTTAAGGAGGCAGTTCTTGTGGCATGGCATGAAGTGAGGTATTGCTAAGTTTGTGGTCAGGTGCCTGATGTGTCAGTAGGTGAAGGGCGAACATCAGCGACCTGGTGGTACGCTTCAGCCCTTGGAGGTTCCCGCATGGAAATGGGACCACGTGACCACTGACATTATGGTAGGATTGCCAAGAACTCCGAGTGGGCATGATAGCTTTTGGTTGCTGGTGGATAGGCTGACGAAGACAGCTCGGTTGTTATCGATCAGAGTTAGTTGGAGTGTGCCCAAGCTGGCACGCTTATATGTGTAGCGGATCGTACCTTTGCATGGGATTCCCATTTCCATTGTGTCAATTCGAGATCCGTGTTTCACTTCTGGATTCTGGAGGAGTTTCTAGAGAGCTCTAGGCACCGAGTTAGCATTTAGCTCAGCTTATCATCCTTAGTCGGAATGTCAATCGGAGAGGATCATTCAGACGTTAGGGGATATGTTGAGGTCATGTTGCCTAGAATGGCAGGGGAGTTGGATTCACCATCTGCCATTGGTGGAGTTTGCCTACAACAACAGCTATCAATCGAGCATTGGTATGACTCCATATGAGGCCTTGTACGGGCAACCATGTCACACTCCACTCGATTGGTTTGAGGTTGGTGAGTGTGGTGTGATGGGACCGGAGCTGGTGCAGCAGTGCCTAGATGTGGTGTATTTGGTCTGTCAGAACATGTTGGTGGCGCAGAGTCGGCAGAAGAGCTATACCGATCAGAGAAGGCAGCCCCTCAGTTTCACGATCGATGACCGAGTATTTTTTAGGGTTTCTCCTATGAAGGGGGTGATGCGCTTTGGCCGGCATGGGAAGTTGAGTCCCCGCTATGTTGGCCCCTTTCCCATTATTGAGCGCATTGGCGAGGTTGCTTATCGGTTGCAGCTACCCCCAGAGTTAGCGGCGGTGCATGATGTGTTCCATGTCTCGATGTTGAGGAAATATATGCCCGACGACTCTCATGCTTTGGAGGATGTTGTTTGGCCCGAGGTGACTCCCGATCTGTCTCTTCCGGAGTACCCCATCCGTATCGAGGATCGGCGAGAGGAGCACCTACGGAAGAAGGTTATTCCCATGGTTAAGGTGGTGTGGCAGCGAGACTCTGGCGGCGAGGCATCTTTGGAGTGTGAGGACGAGATGCGTTAGCAGTTCCTTTATTTATTCAAGTAAGTTCCTCTCCTTTTCCCCCATACTTTATTTTAAATTTCAAGGATGAAATTTATTTAAGGGGGGAGGGCTGTAATATCTCGGACCCTTCGGATCCTTTCTAGGGTCCCGCATTTATTTTTCGCGACGGAATTATTTTATTTGTGCCCAAAATTATTTTCTTGGCTAAATTGCGGATTTTTCCATATTTTTAAATGGTTAAATGAATTTAATTGAAATCATTTGGGCATATATACAATTTTGCTTCTAGAAGGGTTGTGGGGCAACCCATTTTTTTTCTTTTTTAACCCATCGCACCCTCTCTCTCTCCCCATTTCCCTGATCGTGACCCCCCTCTCTCTCTCCTTCGGTCGGCGACGACCGCGGCGTGCTTCCCTCCGGCTGCAGACGGTGGTGAAACGACGGCATGCCGGTGACGGTGGCGGTGAGGTGATCGTGGTGGCGTGCGATTTGTGGAAGCTCGTGGGAGCTCGTGGGTTTCAAGCGGGGTTTTTGAAGATCGACGACGATCCGCCGCGTTTCGAGCTTTCCCGAGGTAGGGTGACGGAACCTTAGCTCGTTTATTTCCTTTCCCATGATTTCTAGGCCGAGGTGAGGCCGAGTGTGGTGTGTTTTCATGCTGGAATGGGAAAACCATGTTTTGTGATCGAGCGTCAGATCTAACATTTTACCGCGTTATTTGGAGCTTGGATGGCATCATTGGATGCCTCGGGGCTTGGGGACGAGCTCCCCTTTTGTTTCCCCATCACCCGGGGGTGATCGGGGCGTGGAATGGTGAATTTTGCCATTTTTACCATTCTCAGTTTTCCAGAATGAAAACGGTCCTTCCAAGAACCGTTTCTAAGAGAGGCGGCCCTAGGTGGGCCATTTTTAGACCCAAGTGTCGACATGGCTTGGCAGTCGTGCGATAGAATGCCAAGGCCCAGCGGCGGCCCAGTGGCCGACTGCTACCCTCGTTGGGCCAGCGTGACTCCTGAGGTATTTCTGACCGTTGTCTTTTGACCGTTGAAAAGAGTTTGGGGAATGGCGGTCATGGGATGACCGTTTAACCACGCCTTGTGGTCCCAAGGGAGACCGTTTTAAGTCCCAACGGTCCCAAGGTGACCGTTTCACCCTTCTCGTAGTTCCATGGCATTGCGGTCCCAAGGGGACCGTTTACACCTTGAAGCGGCCCACGAGTGGACCGCTTTTTTTCTAAACGGTCTGCAGGAGACCGTTTCTCTCATGTAGAGTAGCGGCCTTATAGGGGACCGCCCGGTCTCCTCCTGCGGTCCAGAGAGGACCGCCTCGCCTTGGGGCGTGTTGAGTCCCGGAGGGTGGCAATCAAGAGGGGAGGGGTGAATTGATGGCCCAATAAAATCTAAAAACGAGCTACACGGAACCAAGGCAAGATAAACAACAAACTCAAATCTAGCACAAACATAAATACACACGTGAATGCGTGATGATGGGGTGATTTATTAACAAGCAATGGAATTCTCTCCTCACCGTGAAGCCCACACGATATATAGTAGAAAATCAAACCACAAAGTGCACACGGAATTTTTAGGTGGTTCGGGTACACACCGTGTCCCCTACGTCCACCCCTCACATGGAGGATTAACTTCCACTAGACAAGGAAACACAACACCCGCTATTTACAACAGCAACCACAAACACACGCTGTGTAGAACAGCAAGCACAAACACACACAACCGTTCGTGTTGTCGAACACGAACACACACACACAAATCTCAGATTTACTGATTACAAACAGATGATGAAGTTAAACTCAAGGTATTCAAAGTGAAAAGAGTGAAAAGAGGTTGGATTATCCTGGTTGGAGCTCCCCCTATCACTTCCACGAATTTAATCGAACACTTTGTGCAGCACGGTGACGATCTTGGCTTGAATGAAGCTTTAGGTTGATTTTGGATCGCATCCAGCAGCTGTGGCTTGTATGGAAGTAGTTCTCCTTCTCCTTCTCTTCACTTTCACTCGCTCTTCAAGCTGGAACCAGGTCAGGAGGTGGCGACTTCAACCTGCAAACACAAGGGGTTAGAAAGAAGGCTCACAGTTCAACATACGATTTCTCCACATAGGGTTTTCATCAACCAAGCGACATTATATATGCCAAGCGAGTTCTGGAGACGGTCAAGGGACCAGATCCGCAAAATGTGGAGCAAAGCACGGGCCCCCAACCTAAAACAAATGACCCATGAGGTCGAAATTCCAAGGGTCAACAAATACGGCTTGGCCGGGAAATGAAGGGGTCGACCCTTGGGGTCGACCCTCGTGGGTGGTTTTTCTGCCCAGAAGGCATGGGTCGACCCCTGGGGTCGACCCTCTCAGGAACGCTTGCTGTTTAAGAAAAATTACTGAAGGGGTCGACCCTTGGGGTCGACCCACAGCCTGAGGGGTCGACCCTCTCAGTCCAGAACCACAAAACAGCGGGCCAAAAAAGTAAGGACAACAGGGGGCGACCCCTGGGGTCGACCCTTGTCTAGGGGTCGACCCTTGGGGTCGACCCTTTCAGCCAGAACACGAATTTGCTGAGAACGCGATCCAAACGACCGAGTCAAGTTCCAGAACGTCTAATATAAACATGCAAATCATGAGAAGTGTTCAAGAACAAGTTTATGAGCTACAAAAATGGTTTTTAAAACATGTCAATCAATTAAGCTTAAACCATTTCATACTTGGACATAATTCAAATGAGAGATGAACTTAAAGGACTTCAATCACAAAATTGAAGATCAAGGTTGAAGTTGATCTCACCAAACGTCCCAGAACATTGAAATTCTTGTCCTTGAAGATTGGCCTGTCAAAATATCTCGCAGTTAATTCTTTCATCCAAACTGTCAAATTAACTCACTTACCCTGAAGAAGATTGCATTGAGCCTTCATAACACGCCAAAACCACATATGACGGAGTTGGGATTCAAGACGTTAGAAGGACTCATTTTCAGTTCAAAAAGAATTTGGTCAACATCAAAACCATAAGGCATTTTACATGAAGAGGGGGTTCAACAATCTCCCCCTTTTTGATGATGACAAAATTTAAAATTGCATTTTTGATCAATGTAAACTACCATTCAAGAATAAATGAAACCACATGATTATGAACCATATCAACCACAAATATTGAACTGAATTCACCATGCTGAACCGATATATAGCAAAACATGTGAGATTGAGTAGCATTACCACAAGGTGTGCCGACAACAGGAGGAAATAGGAAGAGTTCAAATGCAATAACAATGAGACATGAAGGAACTTGTGACTCACACAATATGATATGACACACGACTCTAAAATGCAAAACTAAAATGCAAACTAAAGCCAATCTGAAAATGAGCAGACATGCATGCAAGCATTCATCACACATACATATAAGTAGCCGAAATAGTTCTTTTCTCCCCCTTTGGCAACATCAAAAAGGAGGGGGTGAAATAAGTAGTAGATAAAGTCCAAGCTCCAAGAGCAATGTCATCTAATCTTCATCGGACGACGAGGAGGTGTGCGGACGCCTCATATAGCCCAAGATTTCTTCAAGCAAGTGGGTTTGATTATCAAATGTGGCTTGAACAGACTGGGTGTGCTCTTGATGACTAAGTTTCAGATCCGCAAGTTGTTGTTGCATGCCCTCCAAAGTCTCCCCATAAGTGTCTAACCGGTCATCTATCGAATCCAACCGATCCATGAGTAGCTGAACCGCCTCGGAAGGCATATCTTCGGCAGGTGGGGCCTCTTCATATTCATCAGATTCATCCTCAGAATGGATCTCTTGATCGGTACTTTTCAGAGTGCGAACTAAGTTTCCATCAAGCAGCTCATATCCCATATTATGGCAAATGGAATGAATTGTGAAAATGTCAGCCTCTCGTATAGTTTGTGAGATTTCGGTGGAGAGATCAATACCCAAATGTGTAAACACGGCAGTGAGTGCAGCAGCATATGGAATGGTGCGGTTCTTGTGCTTCATGCTATTGCTCATATGAAATAAAAGCATGGCTGGGAAATTCACAGGAATACCACTTAAAATGCAGTAGAAAAGAAACATGTGAATTTCAGTGACCTTGTCATGACCACCGCCCCGTGGAAGTAGAATTGTGGTGATCATTCTGTGTAAAATGTGTTGCATGGGCGGAAAATGATTTGCATTCAGTCCTGCCACAGAACGGTTACCCCTTTCTTCACCTTTCATCATTTGAAAAACTGCATCTTCAGGAATTTCAATATCTCCAAGCATAAAACCTTCAGCCGGGAGATTAAATGCTGCTCCCAAAAATTCTGTAGTGAGAATTACCCGATGGCCATGAACCATTGTAGATGGGTGCTCCCCGGACATGATAAAATTGCCATAAAATTGATGTACCAAGTTGGGATATATACGTCGATGTGCAGACATGAAATATTCTAGATTCGGCTGACTGCATAACATATCAACGAGTCTCGGAAGATGACGATGTAAGTTTACAAGAGATACCGACCGCGGCCGGAGGACTTTTCTATCCAATACTTTGGGTGGCGGCGCCGGTCCTCTGCCTTGGATGCCCGCCCGACCACGTCGTGCTGGGGCCGTACTCGACTCTCCACGGCTGCGAGAAGCTTGCCTCTTTGGCGCCATCTAACCACAAGTCGACGGAACCGGAGATGAGGGAATAGATCAAAATGGCTCAACTTGGAGAGAGATGCTTCCACGAGAGAGAATGGGGATCCTCCACACATCAAGAACTTACCTCAGTGAAGGGAAGAACAACGAGACGCGGTGCTAGCGTCGGAAGAATGATCCGCGCGGGTAGCCACCGAGAGGGCCGCGCTAGGGCACAAAGGGGGATGCCAAGGAGGGGTGTAATGTTTGGAGAAAGAGGTGGCTTTAGGCTTGAAGGGGGCTTGAGGGGTTTTAAGGGATGGGAGGGGAGGAAACTTAGGGTTTCCTCCCTTATTGGAGCCGGTTCGGACGCGGCGAGGCCGCCCGACCGGAACGGGTCGACCCTATGGGTCGTCCCCTTTTAAACCCCGCCCCAGAACATTACCCGTTAACGAGGGTCGACCCTTGGGGTCGACCCCTTTTCGTGGGTCGACCCTTGGGGTCGACCCTTTCAGGGTTTGCTACAAAAGCTGAAGAAAACGTAAGTTTAAGGGAGCGAATGATATGGCTCGAGTCCCCAGTGATTATATTGAGTTGGAATCAAGAAATTGGAGTTATATGAATGGGTATACACACTGGGGAACTTGTTTCAAGAATGACTTAGACCATAGAAGGGGTTCATTGTTTCCCATCTCCGAAAGTTCAGATTTTGATATCAATTGCTCTTTTGCTGGCCTTAAGAAAATTCAAGGAATTATCGGCCATAGAATTTGCAAAGCCAATGGTTGTATTCTATAATAAGAACATGCACACCATGCAATCAAGGTTTTCATGCAAAAGAAATAGAAAAATTTTGTGGTTTTTCAAGCACGACTATGCACATGCATGACAAAAAAAATGACACACTACATGCAATGCAATGACATTGATGCACATGATTAAGACTCAGATTGATCTATCCTACAAACCCCTAGTTCCCTTCTAAATGATGTGAACTTGTCTACACTAAGAGGTTTGGTGAAAATGTCGGCAATTTGATGATCTGTCTCAACAAAACTGATGTTAATATCACCCTTACTCACATGGTCTCTGATGAAATGATGTCTAATTTCAATATGCTTGGTGCAGGAGTGATGAACTGGATTTTTGGACAGATTTATGGCGGATGTGTTATCACAAAGAATTGGGGTGTTTTTAAAGAAAATGCCATAATCAATCATTTGCTGTTGGATCCATAGCACTTGGGTAACGCAACTACCGACAGCCACATACTCGGCTTCGGCTGTTGATAATGCCACTGAATTTTATTTCCTGGAGGCCCATGAGACCCCACAACCCCCAAGAAAATGGCAATAACCACTAGTGCTTTTCCGATCCATCTTACAACCCGCGTAATCGGCGTCAGAATAAGCGACAAGTTCAAAGCATGAATTCCGTGGAAACCACAGTCCTAAGTTAACTGTACCAGCAATATATCTAAAAATCCGTTTCACAGCCGACAAATGAGATTCCTTTGGATTTGACTGAAATCTTGCACATAAACAAACAGCAAATTGTATGTCGGGCCTGCTGGCAGTTAGATACAATAGTGAACCTATCATACTTCTAAAGAGTTTTTGGTCCACTGATGTACCTTTCTCATCTTGATCAATTTTTAATGAAGTGGACATGGGTGTTGGTTGTGGCTTAGTTGATGCCAAACCGAATTTTTTCAGCAACTCCATTGCATATTTCTTTTGGTGTATGAACAACCCGTCCACCGTTTGATGTACCTGCAATCCCAAAAAGAAGGTTAACTCTCCCATGAGGCTCATCTCGAATTCACTTTGCATCAATTTTGCAAAGTCGTTGCTAAGGGCATCTTTAGTGGAGCCAAAAATAATGTCATCAACGTAAACTTGAACAATCAAGATTTCCTCACCATTCAATTTTGTGAAGAGGGTTTGATCAACATTACCTCGTTTGAATTCATGTTGAATGAGGAATTCACTTAACCTATCATACCATGCACGAGGTGCTTGTTTCAGACCGTAAAGTGCCTTATCCAGCTTGTACACATGGTCTAAATGCTTTGTGTCTTCAAACCCCGGTGGTTGCTCCACATACACGTCCTCCTGGATATAGCCATTCAAAAATGCACTCTTAACATCCATTTGAAATAATTTGATGTTATGACAACATGCAAATGCTAAGAGAACCCTCACTGCCTCAAGTCTTGCTACTGGAGCAAAAGACTCATCGAAGTCAACTCCTAATTCTTGGCTATAACCCTTGGCTACAAGCCTGGCCTTGTTCCTAATTACCACTCCTTGATCGTTTGTTTTATTTCGAAACACCCATTTTGTTCCGATCACGGAGTGATTCTTAGGACATGGTACGAGGAACCACACCTTGTTCCTTTGAAACTGGTGTAATTCTTCTTGCATGGCCATTATCCATGACTCATCTTTCAAGGCCTCTTCAATGGAGTGAGGTTCAAATTGAGAGAGCAAGGCTAATAAGCCATGAGTTTCAACTTCCCTGAAGGAGGCTCGTGTCCTTATCCCTTCTTGTACATTTCCCAATACATTCTCCAGAGGATGGTCCTTTGCAAATGTCCATTGCAACGGTAGCTCCTGTTCAAGTTGAGTTTCCTGATTTACATCTTCTTCTTTTGGTTCTTCCTCTTTTTGTTTTTCTGAATTTTCTTGCTTCTTCCCGATATTGTCATCTTTCAACACATCATCCTGCAAAATAGATTTTTCATCAGTTCTAAATGGAGATGATTCATCAATAATAACATGTGGACTTTCTTCAACTACGAGAGTTCTCAAATTATACACTCGATATGCTCTCGAATTGAGAGAGTACCCAAGCAGTATGCCTTTGTCACTTTTGGGATCAAATTTAGCCAAGTCCTTCTTACCATTGTTATGAATGTAGCATATTGAGCCAAACGGTCTCAAGTATGAAATGTTAGGCTTCTTACCTCGGTATAGCTCATATGGAGTTTTCTTCAACAGTGGTCTTACCATGGCTCGATTTATGATGTAGCAGGCCGTGTTCACTGCTTCAGCCCAAAAGTACCTTGGTATTTTATTCTCATTCAGCATGGTTCTTGCCATCTCAACTAGCGTTCTGTTCTTCCTTTCCACAACTCCATTTTGTTCTGGAGTTCTAGGTGCGGAGAAGTCATGCATATAGCCTTGAGCCCTGCAAAAATTGCTGAACTCATGGTTATCAAATTCTCGGCCGTGATCACTCCGCACAGCTTTGATGCAATACCCTTTATCATTTTGAACAAATCTGCAAAATGCTTCAAATTCCGTCAGGGCATCATTTTTATGAGAGAGAAAATAGACCCAACAGAATCTTGAATAATCATCCACAATCACAAATCCATATAGTTTACCACCCAAGCTGTGAGTTCTACTTGGTCCGAAGAGATCAATGTGGATGAGTTCAAGAGGTCTTGATGTGGTCACATCTTGTTTGGACTTGAATGATGTCCTTGTTTGTTTGCCCATGCTGCAAGCTCCACAAATTCCATCATTGACGGCCTTCAACTTGGGCAGTCCAACCACCAAATCCTTTCTGGATAATTTCAACAATACATTGAAGCTAGCATGCCCAAGCCGCCGATGCCAGAGCCAAGCATCATCGTTGCTCCTTGCAGTCAAACATAAGTTTTCATGAGAAGCATCATTCAAGTCTATCATGTAAACATTGTTATACCTGAAACCAATGAATTTGATCTCTTGAGTATTCCTATTCAAAACAGTGCAGTGGTTAGAATCAAAAATCACATTGCATCCCTTATCACAAAGTTGACTTATGCTTAAAAGATTATGTTGCAAACCCTTCACAAGCAATACATTTTCAATGGTATGATTTTGATTCTTACCTATCTTACCTTCTCCAATGATTTTACCTTTGTCTTTACCACCGAATGCTACCGTTCCGCCATCCTTTTCTTGCAGGTCCACAAACCATTCCTTGTTTCCCGTCATATGTCGAGAGCAACCGCTGTCCAAATACCATTTGTTCCTTTGAGCTCTCGAGTGGACCTGCAGTTCAACCAAAGTTCTTATGGAAATTTTGGTACCCAAGCAAGCTTGGGTCCATGATGGTTAGAGGCATGATGCATATATGATCTTTTTATGAATCCAACAGAATTTTCTTCATCATATTTCAGAATTTTACAATCATACATATCATGACCCATTTTTCCACAATAGAAACAAGTGATGGCTCTATCTCTTTTTCTCCATCTACCAACATTCAAAAAGGAGTTATGCATGTGTTTCTTTGGTTTAAGAGATGCTGAAGTTGATCTTTCAAGGATGGCAAGGGCATCCTTCAACATTTTTATTTCAACCAATTGAGATTGACTTTGCTTTTCAGCCTTTTCTTTGGCTTCATTACAAGCCGAGATTTGAAGCTTTTCTTGTTCCATGTCATCTTTCAATTCTTCATGCATTTTCAGAAATGTAGATTGTTCTTCTCTCATACATGAAATCTCTTCTTCAAATAGTTCAATTTTGGATGAAAGAATTTCATTTTCTGATTTTAAAGCATGGCACTCTTCACATGATTTTTTAGTATGCACAAAATGATCAATTTTCTTTTTCAAATTTCTGTTTTCAGATTTGAATCCCTTACATTTTTCATATAAAGATTCATATGCAATTTGCCATTGTTCAGAGGTGAGAGTTTCAGTTTCAGAATCTACCTCATTTCCTTCGTCGTCATTTGCCATGAGGCATAGATTCTAGACTATCTCCTCTAGTCCATCTTCATTTCCGGACTCCTCTTGATCTTCATCGCTCCATGTGGCCATCATGGCCTTGGGCTTTCTGAACTTGCCTTTCTTTACCTTCTTGATGAGATCAGGGCACTCACCCCGCATATGGCTGGGTTTCTTGCATTCATAGCAAATCACTTCTTCTCTCTTGCTATTTTCTCCTCTATTTGGACCTTGCCTTCTTGGTCCTTTTCTGAACTGACCACCAAAATTTCTGGTTCGTTTCACAAACCATCTTGCCCTTTGTGTGATCATGGCAACTAATTCTTCATCTTCAGTGTTGCCTATTGAATCATTTTCACTGCCCTCTGAGTCGTGTGGATTCACCTTTAGAGCCATTGTGGTAACAACCTTCTTTTTCTTGTGATCCTCCTCACTCCTTTTGATGTTTATCTCGTAAGTCATCAACGAGCCAATTAACTCGTCAAGGGTTAAGGTACTTAGATCCTTGGAGTCTTCAATTACAGTGGCCTTTGTATGCCACTGTGGAGTGAGGGATCTTAGGACTTTTCTGACGAGTTCCTTGTTGGAATACTCCTTGTCAAGTCCCTTTAGTCCATTTGTAATTTCGGTTAGCCTTGCAAACATATCAGAAATTGATTCTTCTGACTTCATTGCGAACAGCTCATAGTCCCGAACTAGGAGATTGGCTTTTGTTTCCTTGACTTCCGATGTTCCTTCATATATAAGCCGTAGCTTATCCCACATTTCCTGCGCAGAGGCACACATAGATATACGTGAGTATTCGTTAGGATGAACGGCACATTGAATTATATTCATAGCCTGAAAGTTCGTTGAACACTTCTCTATATCTTCTTCATCCCATTCATCTTCTTTTTCAGATAAAACATAAGGACCCTTACTTATAACACGCCAAACATCATAGTCCTGGGCACGTAGGAAAACATACATCCTATTTTTCCAGTAAGGGTAGTTCGATCCATCAAAGAACGGAGGTCTTTGAATGGAATGCCCTTCGGGCATCATCCCTCTATTTGCCATTTAACAGGATCTTCTCTGACGACCGTGAGATCGTAAATAACCAGAGACCAAAGCTCTGATACCAATTGTTGAGTCCCGGAGGGTGGCAATCAAGAGGGGAGGGGTGAATTGATGGCCCAATAAAATCTAAAAACGAGCTACACGGAACCAAGGCAAGATAAACAACAAACTCAAATCTAGCACAAACATAAATACACACGTGAATGCGTGATGATGGGGTGATTTATTAACAAGCAATGGAATTCTCTCCTCACCGTGAAGCCCACACGATATATAGCAGAAAATCAAACCACAAAGTGCACACGGAATTTTTAGGTGGTTCGGGTACACACCGTGTCCCCTACGTCCACCCCTCACACGGAGGATTAACTTCCACTAGACAAGGAAACACAACACCCGCTGTTTACAACAGCAACCACACACACACGCTGTGTAGAACAGCAAGCACAAACACACACAACCGTTCGTGTTGTCAAACACGAACACACACACACAAATCTCGGATTTACTGATTACAAACAGATGATGAAGTTAAACTCAAGGTATTCAAAGTGAGAAGAGTGAAAAGAGGTTGGATTATCCTGGTTGGAGCTCCCCCTATCACTTCCACGAATTTAATCGAACACTTTGTGCAGCACGGTGACGATCTTGGCTTGAATGAAGCTTTAGGTTGATTTTGGATCGCATCCAGCAGCTGTGGCTTGTATGGAAGTAGTTCTCCTTCTCCTTCTCTTCACTTTCACTCGCTCTTCAAGCTGGAACCAGGTCAGGAGGTGGCGACTTCAACCTGCAAACACAAGGGGTTAGAAAGAAGGCTCACAGTTCAACATACGATTTCTCCACATCGGGTTTTCATCAACCAAGCGACATTATATATGCCAAGCGAGTTCTGGAGACGGTCAAGGGACCAGATCCGCAAAATGTGGAGCAAAGCACGGGCCCCCAACCTAAAACAAATGACCCATGAGGTCGAAATTCCAAGGGTCAACAAATACGGCTTGGCCGGGAAATGAAGGGGTCGACCCTTGGGGTCGACCCTCGTGGGTGGTTTTTCTGCCCAGAAGGCATGGGTCGACCCCTGGGGTCGACCCTCTCAGGAACGCTTGCTGTTTAAGAAAAATTACTGAAGGGGTCGACCCTTGGGGTCGACCCACAGCCTGAGGGGTCGACCCTCTCAGTCCAGAACCACAAAACAGTGGGCCAAAAAAGTAAGGACAACAGGGGGCGACCCCTGGGGTCGACCCTTGTCTAGGGGTCGACCCTTGGGGTCGACCCTTTCAGCCAGAACACAAATTTGCTGAGAACGCGATCCAAACGACCGAGTCAAGTTCCAGAACGTCTAATATAAACATGCAAATCATGAGAAGTGTTCAAGAACAAGTTTATGAGCTACAAAAATGGTTTTTAAAACATGTCAATCAATTAAGCTTAAACCATTTCATACTTGGACATAATTCAAATGAGAGATGAACTTAAAGGACTTCAATCACAAAATTGAAGATCAAGGTTGAAGTTGATCTCACCAAACGTCCCAGAACATTGAAATTCTTGTCCTTGAAGATTGGCCTGTCAAAATATCTCGCAGTTAATTCTTTCATCCAAACTGTCAAATTAACTCACTTACCCTGAAGAAGATTGCATTGAGCCTTCATAACACGCCAAAACCACATATGACGGAGTTGGGATTCAAGACGTTAGAAGGACTCATTTTCAGTTCAAAAAGAATTTGGTCAACATCAAAACCATAAGGCATTTTACATGAAGAGGGGGTTCAACAGGGCGGTCCAACATCTGACCGCCTTTGCCAGGGATGGTCCAGAGTGGACTGCCACCTATGTTCTGTCCGATTGGAGTTCACTTCTTACCGATTCAAATCCCGAGTTAGTGGACCTCGATCCCTGTGAAGACCTGAGGGCCCGACTGATGCAGGGCGTCATGTGGGGGCTATACGTGGGTGCCGTCGGGACCCTAGGGAGTTGCATGTTTCGGTTGGTGTTACTGTGAGCCGGTGTCAGTACGAGGAGCTATCCTTGTACTTTGTCCGGTTTAGGCATTATTTTATGTTGACTAGAGAGTCTACTCCTTCAGCGACCCTCCACTAGTCGTAGCCTTCCGACATGTGTGTGGTCCCACTAGCGAGTGGTGGTGAGGCTATCCCGAGAGAGACGGTTTTTAGGCTGGTTACCGTAGGGCCCCAAGTCTTGCAGCTAGAGTCCGACTGAGGGGAAAACCAGTCAGAGGGCCTGACCTAGGACACATGGTCTGTGTGTGCACACGTGGTCGGGGGCGGCGGACCCGCACTGACGAGCGCGACCCCGACCTATCCTTGTTCATTGGTTACTTGTATGGTGTCCCCGTTCTACCGGGGGCGATGATGGGGACACCTGAGGCACGGTCTAAGACACCAGGGGGCGTATCTAGCCTTGCTTCTAGTGGGAAGCACTCCTATCCTTGTCAGGTAGTAACTCTTGATTTTTTGCCGCGTTGTCTCGGTTCTCATGCTTTGTGGTCGATACTAGACAAGCTGAGCTTTTCCGTTTATTTATTCTTGTTGCTCCCCGCTCTACGTCTTGGTAGTTCCCGCTTTAGCTGCCTCCTATGCAGTTTCTCATTTTGCGAGGTAGGGGTCCGAGTGATCCCTACTGAGCCTTTTGTTATAAGGCCCATTCCCTGCATTTTTCATGGTTTCAGGCGAGGAGAGGCTTCTGAGGAGCGCTTCTGAGGCCCCGCGTGGTCCTACTGCCCAGGGTTAGTTGCCAGTTGCCAGAGCGAAGGTATGCCCCGTGTAGTTGTACTTTTCTTTCTAGATTGTACTAGTTGTGGACTACTATTATGTTTTAGACTGTTGTTATGTTGTGGACCATGTAATTTGCTTAAAGTTAATTATTATTTTCTGCATATTCATATAAATTCCGTAGTTCTGCAGTTATTTTAGATTCTTGTATATTTCCATGCCATCCCTTTAACCCTTCCGAGTCTTCAGACTAGTGGGTGGTGGTTCGAGATTCGGGTTATCGGGCCTTCCCCAGGATTCGGATCTCGGGTCGTTACAACATGTGAAATCATTGACATTGAAGTGTGATCATGCTTATCGTCTTGAATGTTACTTTTAAAGTCATCATCTACTTGCTTCTTAATGTCATCAATGACTCATAGTTGCCATCATCAAAATGGGGGAGAATTATTATGTCCCAGGTTTTTAATGATGTCTGACTATGACTCTTTGATGAGTCTAATGTGGTTTTGATGATGTCAACGTGCATAGAGTTTAGGTCAAAGTATGCGCAGAGATTGAGTCAGAACAGGCAAGTTAACTCAAGCTCTAGTCAAAGCCCAAGGTGCAAAGGCCCTTGGATGCATAAAAATGAAGAAATGCATCAAGGCTTTGACAAAAGAAAAAAAATCAAATTGAACAAGGATGCGTTGACGCAACACCTTCATTGCGTCGACACCAGCAACCACTAGGAAGCAATCTCTTCAGGTTGCATCGACTCTAGCATCTTCACGTTCCCTAACTGCATCGACTCCAGATAGTCTTTTGAAGCCGTCTGCAAGTGCTCATCAACAAGTGCATCGACGCAATAAGAGCTTCCTCACTGGCTGCGTCGACTCTACTTAGCTCCAGCAACAGCTTATAGTGAACACCCTTCAGTAGTGTCGACACTATTTTTACAGTGAGTCGACACAAGGATGCCTCACAGAGACCGCTTCGATGCATTCCTCAAAGGATGCTTTGACGCACAATTCTTGCTGAGTCGATGCACAACGTGCCAGCTCGTAAGCAGTTCAAGCGGGAAGTTGGCTACGTCGACTCTATCCCCTCATTGCGTCGATGCACCTGAAGCACTTGGCCAACCCGTTATGGTACTCTGCTAAGTTTCGAACAGAGGTCCAAGTTAAAGACACAAGCTTCAAAAAAACTCGTGATTCAAGGTCTGGGAATAGATCTTAGGATAGAGAACTGTCCTCTTTATGCTAAGATAGTCAGAACACCTTTTATGAAGGAAGATCTATCAAGTATCAGATGTGAGAAAGGTCAGCTTTCAAGGTATCTACCTTTTTGCCATGAGCCAATGAGAATGAGTCTCTGAAAAGCACCGAGGATAGAGGATCATCCTTCTCTGTCACCGGCCAATGAGCAAATAGATCTGGGGAAGGCTCTCTCAAAGAACCTTATTTTATCTCTGGCCAATCAAGTTGCAGATCCTTTGAGGGAAAACTATCCACCATCTCTTCTATAAATAGCGGCCTTCTGCATGAAGAAACGTTGTTGCTGCCCTGAACAAGAAGAGAGCTGGAAGACAAGAGAGTGCCTAAGCCTTAGAAGAAAATATGAGCACTAGAGAAAAGAAAAGAGGAGCATCCCAGCACCTGGTTCTATCCAGTCCAGTGCTGAGAAGAAAAAGAAGAGAGCTAAGAGAGCACTTTGAGAGAGAGCAGCCTTGCAACCAGCCTGGAGTATTTGACCAGTCTTCGATTTGAGCTTAGATTTCCATTACAGCTTCATGAACCTATTCTGAAGCCACATTTGTTTCTCTTTATTTCATTTTTGTGTTTTTCTTTTGCAACTCCGAATCCATCTTAAGTGTGTGGTGATGTCCTTGACAGTGGTTTCTGGTGCTCTGTTTAGATCCTGGAAGTGGTACAGGCTGTTGTGCAGCCGTGGGAGTTGTCCCCGTATTTTGCTGCACTTGCAGCGTCTGGTGTATGTTTCTGTTTCTCTTTCTTTGGGGCTTGCCCCCATGGGAAGCTATGAATCAGCCTGCGGGTGTGTGTGTGGGGGGTTCGTCCCCGTCAAGCTGTGTGTCAACTAAAGCTATGAATCAACATGTGTGTGTGGGGGGGGGGGGGTTTGTCCCCGTCAAGCTGTGTGTCAGCTGAAGCTGTGAATCAGCGTGTATGTGTGTGTGTTGGGTTCGTCCCCGTTGCTGTGTTTGCAGCATGGTAAAGCCTCACCGTGTTTGGTGAGGGGTGGATGTAGGTCTGTCGGTTTGCAGGCTGAACCACCTTAAAAATCCCTGTGCAGTAGGCTGTGGTTTGTGCGATTGCTCCTTATTCTCCGTCCCCATTCGTAGGTGCTTATACATTTCAGATTTGCACAATCTATGTGTTGTCTGTGCACCGCACACACATTCTCTAGCTGGCTCGATTCCAATTCTGACTTAAACACTTGCACGTTGTCCTGCATAAAGAGAGTCACCAAGCCTTAATGTTTTCATCACTGTGATCACATACAACTTGGGTTGGTCATCTTTTTCATGGTGTGTTATGATCATCTGTTATGAAGGATTGCATACTTCTCGTTCAACATACTTTGCTGGGGACTTTTGTGTTCCGTTGTTCTGCTTCTCCTTGAGTAACCGGGTCCAAGATTTAAATTGGCCATTATTTGTGAAGGGATCTATTCACCCCTCCTCTAGATCCAATTGGCGCACCCAATATACCCTCCCCAATGAAGAGTTAGATCTAAAAAAAAATCATGAAAAATGCCCATGATCTTAATAATCGGGCCTCTTCACCGAAGGTAAGTGTTGAGGTTCGCGTCAAATGGTGAAGGGATATGGAGCACCATGTGTTGAAAAGAAAGAAAAAAAACCATGGAAAATGCACCTGATCTTAGTAACTGGGCCTCTTCACCTAAGGCAAGTGTTGAGGTTCGCGTCAAATGGTGAAGGGATATGCATCACCATGTGTTGAAAAGAAAGAAAGAAAAGAAAACCATAAAAAATGCCCCTGCTCTTAGTAATCGGGTCTCTTCACCTAAGGCAAGTGTTGAGGTTCTCGTCAAACGGTGATGGCATGTGCAGCACCATGTGTTAAAAAAAAAAGTGAAAGCTACCATGATGAAAGCTTAGATCTGGGACTTCTAGAGTTGAAAGACACCTAGCTAAAGTTCCAATATGGAGGATGCAATTATCCAACTTTGGATTTAGATTTCACAAGCACTAGTGCTATGAGACATTGGGAGTAGTCTAAGAAAGTTAAGAGCATCATGTTCTAATCCTATGGCCAGTATGCTTTAATAATTCCAAAGTCCTAATCTGTAGTCGATTCCACGAAGGAGGATTTGGTCATGTGGTATGAAAATTTTAAACTCTTGTTGGTCCCTAATTTTTAATTTGCTAAGGGACTAGTAATGAGTAAGTTGGGGAGATGTGATAAATGCTTATTTATTTATATTTATTCAATCACACATATTATTTTTGGGCTTTAATGAAGTTAATTATGTAATTTTACATGAAAATCTCAGTCTCACACAAAAATTAGCTTTTTTTGTAATTAATGGGACTTGAGACATCTTTAAAAATAAAAGAATTGCATAATTAAATTTTAATGAAATCATAAGAATTTTTTTCAAATTTGGTTTCTACAAAATTCATTTTGAATAAGCTAAATGGGAGGACAAATGATAAAGGACATATTCATTGATCAAACTTGTTTTTTTGAGGGGTTTGGACATAATTTTTTTCATTTTATGCCAATCTTATGAATAGTGTCTCTCCCCCCTCATGCATAAATCGCAAGCCACGAAGGTGTGCTGGCAGGGCTCTTGCATGTGCAGCAGCAGACGACAACGATCTTGTGCAGCGGCCGCTGTAGGTGAGCCGGCATGCATAGCAGGCATGCAAGCGTGTAGGCTTTGGCATGTGAGCGACCGACAACAGGCGCATGTTGGACACGACAGCGACAACGGCAGCATGTAGACGATAGCATGGCATGCACGGCAGCAGCTCCAGACTGAGCAGGCGCGTGTTGAGCACGACAATAGCAACAACAGCATGCAAGCGCATGTTGGCGTGTAGGCATGCTAGCAGCACCGCTGGCACGACAGCAAGCGAACGACAGTAGCCTGCAATAGCTCCAAGCGACCGCAGGTGATGGCGTGCGAATGGCGAGTAGAGTGACAAGCTAGGCCTCGCCTATAAAACCCAGCAACTCCGGCGCTCTCGAGGGACTTCTCCAGCTCCTTCTTCTTCTTTCTCCTCCTTCCCCTCCTCTCCTTTTCTTCTCTCCCCCCTTTCTCTTTCTCGTGGGCGGAACCCCTATTCTGAACAGGGGCGCCAGTGGTCCTCTCTCTAACTTACACACACCCACACCCCCTCCGAGCACCGCAGTCTCTTCTTCCCCCCTTCTCATATCTCCCTCTCCCCTTTGTTGTGCTCCTGTGGTTTTGATGATGTCAATCACTATGAGTCATCTTGATCATTAGTCTGAATGAGATGCTTATGTTACACTCGTTTTGATTATAATGATTCTATTTTGAAAGCAAAAGGAAAGAAGAGTCTGAGCATCCGGTCAACAAGTCAATGATCAATAAAGTCAAAAGTCAAATTGAGCAAGGGTCAAAGGTTCAGTCAAGTCATGAAGAAATCAGAATAGCTGGAAGAGCAGGTTGATGTATCTGACTAAGCATAGACCAATGTCGGTGCACATCTACTACAAGGTCGGTGTACGATTGGTTTATATACAACAAGGTCGGTGCACGATTACCTTCATGCAATGCAAGGTCAGTGAATCCTTCTCAAGCACAGAGGAAGGTCGGTGCAACCTCTCTTCAACACCGCAAGGTCGGTGCATGAATTGCCTTCAAACACAGCAAGGTCGATGCATGTCTTGCCTACAACACAATGAGGTCGGTGCATGTTCTGCCTTCAACATAGCAAGGTCGGTGGATGTTTTGCATTTCACGCATCCAAGGTCGGTGCAACCTATTTGATAGCACTATGCAGGTCTGAGCATACAGCAACAAGGTCTGAGCATATTGAAGTATAAGGTCAAAGCAGCTGAAGACGGTAAGCCTATAGGGTTGATGGCAAAGTGTTTGATGAATTGCCTGATTGATCATTCATGTGCCAGCGTGTAATCTCAAAGCACGGGAGCTCGAACCAGGTGATGGCATGTGTTCCCAAGTCAACCATACGGTCAAGCATCTACTGAGAAACCTGCAACCATCACACGTGCGGACCTTCTTGGCGTGAAAAAGACTTGTCCACGTGGCAGTACTCCAACAATATTGCGCACATGATCCAAGGAAGGATGGCACACCATTTCAGTGGTTTCCAGAAGAATGTTCAGTCTGCCAAGTGGACCAATTAGCGTTCACTAGGTTATCTACCTTACGGAGCCCCTGTTCCTATATAAGGGTGCCTTGCCCTTCGAAGAAGAGTGCGGAAGCTACGGCAAGTAATTCCATTATCATATTTAGAGAGAGAGCTTCCCCCAGAAGAAGAAAAATGAGAGAATCCTTTTTAGAAGTCGAATTTGAGAGCAGCCTGCCATTTTCACATGGAAATGCTTCATTGAAGCTATAGCTTGTTTTTTATCTTTTCTGTTTCTGTTTTTCATTTCATTCTCACTTCGCATTTGATTTTGTTTCCCTCTGAGTGTTCTTGGAGGAAGGGAGATAGCCTATCCGGTTTCGAGTGACCTTGGATCACTCTTGGGTTCCCCTCTGCTCAGAGGAAGGGATGAAACTCCTCCGGTTCTGGTCTTGCGGTCTGCAAGCCAGGGTGTAGGTCCTGTGGGGTATAGGACCTAGGTCAAGGAATTTGTTTCCCTTTTTGGCAAGCTGTTCGGCAGCATCTGTTTGCAGACTGAGTCTACTTCATCGCCAGCTTTTGGTAGTGAAATCCTCGTTCGGTGTGAACGAGGGGTGGACATAGATTGCGGTTGGCAATCGAACCACCTAAAAAATTCCTTTGTCCCTCTGTGTGATTGTTGCTTTGATCCTTCTTGGCGTGATGTTTCTGTAACCAGTTGGTATATAGAAAGGAACCGATCAGAATGATTGGTCAAGTCTATCAGAAGGTTTGGTTTCTTGCGTGAGCAGACTCTCAAGTCCAACCTCCGCCGAGTGCCACTGGTCATCTTCTGTTTAATCATTTGCCTAAGCGTCACTCATTGCCTTCTGGGCCTTTCATATTGTTGTTGAGCTTATCTTCAACCGTGTGTTAAGCATTCTGCATCGCGTTTCTGGACTCATCTACCCTGTTCTTGTGATTTAATTTTAAATTGGGGGTGATCTATTCATCCCCCCCTTCTTGATCACTCTCTCATATTTCTATCAATTGGTATCAGAGCGGGTTACCCAACATGTGGTCCAACGACCAGGGTAGACCTAGAACTAACACTCCTCGCAGCTTCATTGCCGAGGGACATTCAATTAACCGTCCAACATTTTTTGATGGTGTGAATTATCTTTATTGGAAGAATAGGATGGAAGTGTTCCTAATAGCAAACAGTCACGAACTCTGGAGAGTCATCACCTTAGGACCGTTCGAGCTTCCAAACGATGAGGACACATGGACAAGGGAACACATCAGGCTCTCCACCGTGAACTGGATGACACTGAATATAATGCAGTGCGCGGTCCATCCAGAGGAGTACGCTAGGATATCAACTTCCAAGACAGCAAAGAAAATGTGGGATGAAATAGAGCTCATGTATGAAGGTAAATCCCAGGTCAAGGCTACAAAGGTAAACATGCTTACTTCTAAATATGAATTGTTTAAGATGAATTCTGAGGAAACAATTACAGAGATGTATGCTAGGCTATCATTGATCACGAACAACCTCAAGGGTCTAGGAAAACAGATTCCAGAAGCGGATCTGGTTAGGAAAATTCTTAGGTCATTGACCCCATTGTGGCACACTAAGACCACAGTCATAGAGGAGTCCAGGGATTTGTCTAAAATGACTATCACTGAATTAATCGGATCCCTGATGACTTATGAAATCAACTTGAAAGGGAATGTTGAAGACACAAATAAGAATGGCAAGAACATTGCCCTCAAGGTGTCTCGAAGTGGAAAGGGTAGTAGCAGTAGCAGTAGTAGTAGTAGTGAGGAACTTGAAAACTTCTCAGATCTTGATCAAGAGAAGCAAGCCATGCTGACTCGTAGGTTCCAAGGATTCCTGAGATCCAAGGGCAAGACATTCAGTAAAAGAAGGTAACAATCATCTGGTTGGAATTTTAACTCCAAATCTGGCAATTTCAAGACCACTGACAAACTTACTTGCTTTTATTGTCACAGGCCCGGCCATATGAAGATTGACTGCCCAAATCTTTTAAAAAAGAATACCAAGGTGCAGAAGAAAAAGCCCAAAGCGATGATATGCACATGGAGCGATGAGGAGGAAGATGTTCAAGAAAGTTCTTCTGGAGAGGAAGAAGAAAGACTTTGTCTCATGGGAGACACAGATAATGAGGTAAGCAATCCTTTTGAAACATATACTTTAGATGATTAGGAGGATGCTTATGCCGAGTTATTAGATAAGTTTAACTGTCAAACAAAAGATTACAAAAGGCTGAAGAAAAAATTAAATAACATGGTTGAGGAACAGAATTGTTTGAAAAAAGAAAATGTTGAACTGAAAAAATAATGTGAAGAATTAGGGTCACTAAAAACTAAAAATAATAATCTTCAAGTTGAACGTGAAGAAGTCAGTAGGAATCTAGATGTGTTTAAGGTAAAATTTCAGGAGATCCAGAGAGAACATGCACTTATTTCTAAGAAATATGAAACTATAAAAATTGCCAACCCTGAAATACAGAAACATAATGAAAAACTTCATAAAGACATTGAAGATAACCAAAACACATTGGAGAAATTTGTACAAGGCTAATCCAACCTAGATACCATGCTAGGTATAAGAGTGAACTTTAACAAGGAAGGATTGGGATATATATACTCCCACCAATAAAAGGCCCTTTGAATTCAAAATCATAACCTTCTGCTCTGAGAAGGGAAAAGAGAAGCTGGACACTCCATCAAGCTCAAACAGCAAATCCAAAAATTCTGTAGAAATAAATTTCATTCCACCAGAAAACATCGATAAAAATTTTCATGCGAAGCCTATAATGCATCAGAGTAGCAAGACTACTCTCTCAAGGAATCCTGGCGTCTATAGAGCATACCTTGCTCATTTCAGTGGAATGCGTCGAGGAAACAATACAAATGCTTCAACATAATGGAATCAACACATACCACCTATTCAGAAATGGAACTGGAATATTTACCCATAAAATTGGGCTCATCCTAAAATTCCACACAGGTACCCCTATTAGAAAAGGGTCTGGAAAAACCTACAGAGAAAAACTAACAATTGGAGCAACTCACACTACATTAAGAACAAAATTCATTAAAATCCAATGACCAGAGCAAATAAAACTTTCCATGCTGAAAATAAAAATGTAGTTCGCAAGAAAGGAATTAGATAGATCTAGATTCCTAAGACTACTCTTGAAGGAATGAGCAAATTGTTTGGACCCAACCTTTCTTGGGTTCCAAAGTCTCTCGTTGTCTGATTTGATTGCAGGTTGGTCTGGCAGCCGAGCACAATAGATGGTACCTGGATAGCGGATGTTCCAGGCATATGAAAGGTGACCAGACAAAATTCAGCAATCTGGAAATGAAGATGGGAGGTATGGTCAAGTTTGGAGGTAAGAATAAAGGTAAGATCATAGGAATGGGGACAATTGGTAAGTTTTCTTCCAATGTTATTGAGAAAGTTTTGCTTGTAGAAGGGCTCCAACATAATTTGCTTAGTATCAGTCAGCTTTGTGACAAAGGTCACAGAGTGATTTTTGATAATCAAGCATGCAAGATTTTTGAAGCTAATTCTGATAATATCATGTTCATAGGACATAGAGTGAATAATGCCCACATTGTAGATGTAATGCCCCGGAAATTTTATAGAATATTTCTGAAGTATTTAAGAATTTTCTAGGAATTTATATGAATTTTTATAGACCTAAATGGATTTATAAA
This sequence comes from Amorphophallus konjac, assembly GCA_022559845.1. Lineage (NCBI taxonomy): Eukaryota > Viridiplantae > Streptophyta > Magnoliopsida > Alismatales > Araceae > Amorphophallus > Amorphophallus konjac. The sequence continues at coordinate 110,920,752 of CM040125.1, read as the reverse complement.
TGAATTTCTGGGTTAAATAAATCATTATTAAGGCCCAAGTGTGATAACCAATTAACCTAGCCTATTTAAATAAAGCCCAAATGACTTAAGGACCAAGCCCATAAAGTTTGGCCCATATTCTAGAAGGTTAATTAGTTTATTCACGGAATACAAGGGATAAATACTCCTTGTTAAGATAATTAAGTGGATAAATGAATGAAAGAGTTTGAATTAAATTCAAATTCGGCACCCAATAGTAGAGGCGGTCTATCGCGAGACCGCTAGGGGAAAGTTAACGGTCCAATCCTAGACCGCTAATTTCTGTCAGTTCTGTGAAATGACGAAAGAGCAAAAAGATAGGATTTTTGACATTTTAACTCCTAGAGATCGCGATGGAAGGACTGGTAAGCATTCTTAGGACTCTCAGAAGTTGGCTTGATGCCAATTAGGGACTCCAGAATTGATCTAATCCACGAAACCCTAGCAAAAACCTATAAATAGACCCTAGGTTTCACTTGCGCGACCCCTATGTTTGGCTTGCGTGGAACTAAGGTAAGACGGTTTTAATTCAGGTAGGTTCATTTGAGGTTTTTATTCCTAATACTAAGGACTAACTTGCCTCAAAATTTTGTGTTAGGAGATCAACCCATCAGGAAGATAGAGGCACCCAAAGTTGCTGGTTCCACATCAACGACCCAGGACACTATGCAACGGTGTGGTGAAGTTCAGGAAATTAGGGACCCAAAACGAGGTATTTAGAAGTTATACCTTTAGAACTTTTTGTTCTCCTTTATATCTTCTTCTTACCCTCCAAATTTCACGTCTTTAGGTCAAGAGATTCAAGAGTTATTGGGACGTGAAGTTACTATTTTAGCACAAGAAGTGCAGGGAACTAGGATTAACATCCAGGCTTAAATTCGAAGTTAAAAGCCAAGAACAGAGGTAGGTCATCTCATAAACGGCTAAAACATCATTCTAGGATTAAAAGCCCTCTTGTTGCACTTGATTTCATGCATTATAGACCGAGAACTTCATGTTTTATTTGAGTCTATGCATCTAGTGTAATGTTCAAGCATAAATCCTAACCCTAATGAAATAAAAGGAATTTCTCTTGTAAATTTCAAAGAACCCATGCATATTGTAGACTTATTCTTTGTTCCAGCATGTTATACAATTTATATATGTTGGTTTCCAGGCATGATGTGTCTTGGATTATCATTTAGTTCAATTGTTTAGTTTCGGTCAAGACAAACGGCCTAAAAATAGACCGCCAGCAATTGGTTAGCGGCCCTACGATAAACCGCTCATCAAGGGTTAGCGGCCAATATATAGACCGCTAGTGTTCTCGCGGTTACACTATTATCAAACCACAAGCGGACGTATGATAGATCGCTTAAGCCCTACAAACGGTTGTACATTAGACCACCAACGTTATGAATTCTGTCAACCCGAGACTGAATAAAGAACAGACCATTAAACTTATAATATGCCTAGTTAATTATGCTCCAAGCTTGTTTTAAGTATTATTTCTTACTATGGGTTTTATTACTATCACAACAATGGATTTCATGGTGCCTTACTATACTTGGGATTATTTTAAGCATAAGTTAGTTCCATGCCAAATCCATATATTTTTGTCTTAAATCCATGGTTTAAATGATACATTGATGAGATTTATTATTGATTGTCATGGAATACATATTCTCTTCTCATCTATAGAGTCATTTTCATAAGTACATGGCATATGTCCCAGTAGATGACCATTAGTTACACCTATGCACATTAGGCACACAATCTTGGACTTGATAACCTCTCCTTTGGATATTCCTTCTAACGAACTAGGAAATCTTGTTTCAAGACCTCCGTAATTCTCCGTGAGACCGAGATTCCCTCCAGGACGCCGAGTTGGTTGTACCATTAAAGCCCGTTGTCTAGAAAGCACTTATACAGGTGTTTTAGATTTCTGGAACTTAGCGGCCTTATGGTTGACTGCCATAGTCTGCTAGCGGACCTTCACTAGACCGCTAATAGACCCTTGACGGTTCTTTCTTTGACCGCTAACAACTCCAAATAATCTGTTTAAATATCGAACAGTCTTGTCCTTAATGGTCCAGATCTAGACCGCTTTCTCCATGAAATGGCCCAGAAAACGACTGCTATTTTCTAAGTACAGTTAACCCGAGGTTTGACCCAAGGGTTAATATTCCTATGATCCTAGATAGTCCAATTGATTATCTAGAACTTGTCACATTATTTTAAAGATACCTAAGTAAATTGTGAAAGTTAAGAAATGTATCGTTATGCTGCCAATTTATTTTCACGGCATAACCTAGTTATTAATATGTTTATTGAACTCTTATTCTCAATAGAAGCATTCTTATTTTTGTTACTTTATCATGGAACTATCATTGAAATTGTACAATCTTGGCCACATTATTGTTATATACGTGGAAGTAGCATGATTTATACTTGAAGATGTAGTTCGAGCACTGATTATGTTCAAGGGCTCTATGCTAGTCCCCTCGGCTGATTATCGGAAACATACTATATAAACCATGGGGTATGATGCTATTGGCGTCGCATTGCGTTGGGAGTACTTTATTTATAAATAAGTAAAAATATCCATGAAAATCACGAAAATCTACATGAGTTCACGAAGTACTTGTTACTAAGTGAAGAGTACATTCTTGCTTATTACATGACTTGCTAGTACATTCTTGTTGCATTCTTGCTGGATTATACTTGAATTGAGCAAGTATGATTTAATCGCATTATATTCAGATCATATTCTCATATCTCAAGCTTGATCATATCTTGTTACTTTGGCTTTAATTGCATATTTAATCATATTTGCATGATTTATCTTTTTTCTTTAGAGCTAAAGATATTAATTACTTTAACATTGCCAATGATGCGAAGATACCTACTGTGCAAGTGTGCTCATTACCTATTTTCCAATCCTTTTCAGGAAGTACCAGTGGGTCAGATTCGGATTCAGGTCATTCCAGTGATGGGTCCGAGAGCGATTAAAGACTGAAGATTTAGGAAGTCAAAATGTCTAGATTGAGTCTATGTAATTTTCTCTTATTAAGTCTAGCAAATTTGAGAAAGTCAATGTCTCATGTACTTGAAGTATGGTTGTTATTATTCATAAAAGTGAAGGTTTGAGTAAATTATTGTGCAATTACTTTGTGTGATTGTTATTGCGCTCTGATTATTCTTACTTGCAAGAGGCTCACCATACCGACTGTCCGCGTTCCCGATTTTTTCCGCTGCATAATCTCAAGGCGTGACAGTTAACTTGGTATCAGAGACTAGGCATAAGTAAGTCCTAGGAAAATATCATGTCATAGGATAAGTCCGAGGCTTAAGGACCCACACCTATGAATTAAGGAAGAAATTTCCCCACCTATGTGAGAATTGGGTAGAGCTCGGGAAGAGATAGTAAATTAGCTCTAGATTAACCCTTTTAAATTCCATGAGAGTTAATAATTTGTTATTTCTCTCAGGTACAATATTATCTCAATGGCTCATCGCGTAGAATGGAACTGAATGCAAGATACCGTCGTTGGTCTTACTCAAGCATTTCAAACTATGGCGCAAGCTGCCGCAGGGGCAAGAGCTGGAGATTTACATCGTGACTTTAGGAGTCTAAACCCTCCACGATTCTATAGTTCTTCTAATCCAGACGAAGCTGAGAACTGGATTGATGAGATGAACCGTATATTTAAGGTCATGCAATGTGCTGACCAAGAGAAAGTGCATCTAGCCGCTTTTCAACTTAACAAAGATGCACGTACATGGTGGAAGTCGGTTCCGGCACCACCAGCGGATGCACCCTATACATGGGAAGGTTTTCTTACGCTATTCCATGCCAAGTATTTCTCTGAGCATGTTAAGGAGCGGAAGGCTATGGAATTCGCTTCTTTGCGCCAGGGCATGTTGTTGGTGGCAGAATATGAGCTTCAGTTTTCCAGGCTGGCACCGTATGGTCCTCATCTGGTCAGTACCAACTTACTAAAGGCTAATCGATTCATGGATGGTTTAAGACCCGATTTTATTCAGCAGCTCGGGACTCAAAATATTCGTACTTATGCGGAGATGGTCCAACGGGCATATCTGTGCAAAAGGACCTTAGAGAAGGTCAAAAAATTAAAATGAAAAGGTGAAGAACCGAGCCGAAGATCAGATCAGCATGATAAGAAAGGCAAGTTCAGTATCATGGAACCCTATAAATTCCGTGATCGCAAGAAGAGGTCCCAAAATGGGAGTGGCAGTGGTTCCCATAAAAATAGGAAAGTCAAGGAAGAAGACAAGCAGGTCGCCACGGCCTGTACTTTTTGTGAGAAGTCCGGCCATTCAGCCGAAGAATGCTGGAAGCATCTCGGCGCTTGTTTACGCTGTGGCAGTAGGGAGCACCGCATGCCGGATTGTCCCCTTATGAAGGAACTACCTTCTGGAAGTGGACGTAAGCGTCAGAATCGTTTAAATGCTATTTTGGAAGAGGAAGAAGTGCCCCCAAATGATGGGTTTATGGAAGGTACCATTCACATTTGTTCTCATCCTGTTTTGTACTATTCGATACTGGTACTTCTGATTCCTTTATATCTACCGCCTTTGCAAAGACCTTACTAGTTTCATCAGTTCCTTTACCTTCGGACCTTGCTATTACTACACCTTTAGGTCCTAGAACCAAACTCACAAACTATTATCACAATAGTGAGGTAAGGGTAGAAGGTCACAATCTTCTTGTAAACCTCGTATGCCTTGACATGGAGGGCTATGATGCTATATTAGGTGTAGATTGGCTTGTAGACCATGACGCCTACATCAATTGCCATAACCGGATTATCTCTTTTCGGAAACCAGGTCTGCCAAGGTTTTCTTTCCTTGGTATCAAATATAGGAAGCACCCTGCCATTATTTCATCTCTTCACGCTTACAAACTTATCTCGCAAAGATGTGAAGCCTTTCTTACTTCTGTCATTATCACTTAATCCAAAGAGATTACCTTAAAAGATATTCCTATCGTAAATGAGTTTCCTGATGTATTTCCATCAGATCTACCTGGTTTACCACCCGAAAGGGTAGTAAACTTCTCCATTGAACTTCTTCCCGGAGCAGCACCTATTTCAATAGCTCTCTACATGATGTCCCCCACAGAACTTAAGGAATTAAAGAAACAGCTTTAGGAGTTATTGGACAAGGGATTCATACGACCTAGCACATCCCCTTCGGGTGTGCCAGCTCTATTTGTCAGGAAGAAAGATGGATCTCTCAGATTATGTATCGATTACCGGTGACTGAATCAGCTTACTATCAAGAATAAGTATCCATTGCCGTGTATCGATGAGCTCTTTGATCAAATTTCGGGAGCAGAATATTTCTCCAAGATAGACCTCAGGTCAGGATATCATCAGCTCAGGATCAAAGATGAAGACATTTATAAAACTACTTTTCGGAGCAGATATGGCCACTATGAGTTCGTAGTAATGCCATTCGAGTTAACCAATGCCCCGGTAGCTTTTATGCAACTGATGAATAATGTATTCCAGCCTTATCTTGACTAGTTTGTAGTCATCTTCATTGATCACATCCTTATATACTCTAAAACAAGGGAAGAACATGAAAAACACTTAAGGATAGTCTTGCAGACACTAAGAGAACACAAACTCTATGTGAAGCTTAGTAAGTGCGAGTTTTGGCTTAAGGAAGTGTCTTTCCTTGGCCATATTATTTCAAAGGAAGGTATTGCTTTCGATCCTTCTAAGGTGGATGCAGTTAAGAATTGGAGCCGACCAACGACCGCGTCAGAAGTAAGAAGCTTTCTAGGGCTAGCTGGCTATTATAGGAGATTTATTAAGGATTTCTCTAAGATCTCCGTTCCTTTGACTAGACTTACAAGAAAAGAAAATCCTTTTGTATGGTTGAAGGACTGCGAGGAGAGTTTTCTAAATCTTAAGGATCACCTCACCACAGCCCCTATTCTGGCATTGCCCGTTGAGGGTGGTGGATTTGAAGTCTATACGGATGCATCTGGCATTGGCCTAGGATGTGTTCTCATGCAAAATGGGAAGGTGATTAGTTATTCCTCAAGACAATTGAAGCGTTATGAAGAGAATTACCTTGTGCATGATCTGGAATTAGCTGCAGTTATTTTCACTTTGAAGATTTGGCGACATTACCTTTATGGGGAGAAATTCACTATATTCTAAGATCATAAAAGTCTAAAGTATCTTTTCACCCAGAAGGAATTAAATATGCGACAACACAGATGGTTGGAGTCCTCAAAGACTTCAACTTTACAATTCAATATCATCCAAGGAAAGCAAATGCTGTGGCTGACACTCTTAACAGAAGACCAAGGGCTACTCTAGCAAGCCTCAGGAAAGGTATGAATTGTCTTACCAAAGATTTCTCTCACTTGAATCTTGATATTGACAGGGAAGAAGATGGATGTATAATTGTCAATATAAGGTCTCAACCTACATTGATTGAGGATATAGTCAAATTACAAGAGAATGACCCTGCATTGATGGAGATCAATGATAATATTGATCAGAGACCAGAATTTTCTATCTCAACTGATGGAAGACTACTATTTAAAGGTAGGATTTGTGTGCCAAATCATAATGACACTAAGAAATTAATCATGGAAGAGGCACATAAGTCAAGGTATGCTATTCATCCTGGTGCTACCAAGATGTATCAAGATTTGAAAAGAAACTTTTGGTAGCCCAACATGAAGAGGGAGGCAGTAGATTTTGTGTCCCGCTGTCTCACTTGTCAACAGGTCAAGACAGAACATTTAAAACCCGTAGGTAAATTACACCCCTTAAATATCCCCGAGTGGAAGTGGGAAAGTATAGGGATGGATTTCATCATGGGTTTACCTAAGACAAGAGAAGGACACAATGGTATATGGGTGATCATAGATCGATTGACTAAGTCTGCACATTTTCTACCGATGAAAAGTCGATGATCTGTGGATGTACTAGCAGCATTATACATGAGGGAAATTACCAAATTGCACGGTGTCCCCGTCAGCATCATATCTGACCGAGATCCTTGGTTTACATCATAATTCTGGAAGGGTCTACAACATTCTTTAGGGACCCGACTAAACTTTAGCACGGTATTCCAACCACAAACTGATGGTCAAACAGAAAGGATAAATCAAGTGATGGAAGATATGCTTAGGGCTTGTGCTATTAATTTTGGAGGAAGTTGGCACGATCACTTGCATCTAGTAGAATTCGCATACAATAATAGCTACCAAGCTAGTATTCAAATGTCACTATTTGAAGCTTTATATGGAAGAAGCTACCGTTCACCTATTTGTTGGAATGAAGTAGGAGAAAGACAATTTCCCAGTCCAGACATTATTAGGGATACTACCGAGAAGATAAAACTCATTCGAGAAAGACTTCAAATGGCACAAGACAGGCAGAAATCATATACTGACAATCGAAGGCGTGACTTGGAGTTTCAAGTAGGTGACCATGTGCTCCTTAAAGTTTCTCCAGGTCGAGGTATTCGAAGATTTGGTATTAAAGGGAAGCTTACTCCAAGATTCATTGGTCCTTTGGAGATTCTCGAAAGGATTGGTGAGGTTGCATATAGAATTACTTTACCCCCTCAACTTTCTGAAGTCCGTGATGTATTTCATGTCTCAATGCTCAAGAAGTATGTACCTGATCATTTCCATGTCATCACTTACGACAATCTAGAGATTAAGAAGGACTTGACATACGAGTAAAAGCCAATAAGGATCGTTGAACAAGAGGTTCATCAACTTTGGAATAAAACTATTCCGATGGTCAAAGTCCAATGGACCAAGTTGTGTCCACATGAAGCAACATGGGAAACCGAAGAAGCTATGCGCAAAAGATTTTTGAAATTATTTAACTTTAAGTACACTCTCCATAAAATCCATACATTAAATTTGGGGATCAAATTCTCTTTAGTGGGGGAGGGTGTAATGCCCCAGAAATTTTATAGAATATTTCTGAAGTATTTAAGAATTTTCTAGGAATCTATAAGAATTTTTATAGACCTAAATAGATTTATAAATGAATTTCTGGGTTAAATAAATCATTATTAAGGCTCAAGTGTGATAACCAATTAACCTAGCCTATTTAAATAATGCCCAAAGGACTTAAGGACCAAGCCCATGAAGTTTGGCCCATATTCTAGAAGGTTAATTAGTTTATTCCCGGAATACAAGGGATAAATACTCCATGTTAAGATAATTAAGTGGATAAATGAATGAAAGAGTTTGAATTAAATTCAAATTTGGCGCCCAATAGTAGAGGCGGTCTATCGCGAGACCGCTAGGGGAAAGTTAACGGTCCAGTCCTAGACCGCTAATTTCTCTCAGTTTCGTAAAATGAAGAAAGAGCAAAAAGACAAGATTTTTGACATTTTGACTCCTAGAGATCACGGTGGAAGGACTGGTAAGCATTCTTAGGACTCTCAGAAGTTGGTTTGAAGCCAAATAGGGACTCTAGAATTGATCTAATCCACGAAACCCTAGCAAAAACCTATAAATAGACCCTAGGTTTCACTTGTGCGACCCCTATGTTTGGCTCGCGTGGAACTAAGGTAAGACGGCTTTAATTCATGTAGGTTCTTTTGAGGTTTTTATTCCTAATACTAAGGACTAACTTGTCTCAAAATTTCATGTTAGGATATCAACCCATCAGGAAGATAGAGGCACCCAAAGTTGCTGGTTCCACATTAATGACCTAGGAGACTGTACAACGGTGTGGTGAAGATCAGGAAATTAGGGACCCAAAACGAGGTATTTAGAAGTTACACCTTTGGAACTTTTTTGTCTCCTTTATATCTTCTTCTTACCCTCCAAATTTCACGTCTTTAGGTCAAGAGATTCAAGAGTTATTAGTACGTAAAGTTGCTATTTTAGCACAAGAAATGCAGGGAACTAGGGTTAACTTCCAGACTTAAATTCGAGGTTAAAAGCCATGAACAGAGGTAAGTAATCTCATGAACGGCTAAAACATCATTCTAGGATTAAAAGCCCTCTTGTTGCACTTGAGTTCATGCATTATAGACCGAGAATTTCATGTTTTATTTGAGTCTATGCATCAAGTGTAATGTTCATGCATAAATCCAAACCCTAATGAAATAAAAGGAATTTCTCTTGTAAATTTCGCATAATCTGTAACGACCCGAGAATTCGATTATCGGGAAGGCCCGATAACCCGAGACTCGCACTGCCACCCACGAGTCTGAAGACTCGGAAGAGTTAAAAGGATGGTGTGGAGACTACACAAGTATCACAAATAATTACAGAAATTAAACAATTTATATGATTAAGCAGGAAATAAATTAAGAATTTAATTAATACAAGGTCCACAGGATATAACAAAATAAACAACAGTAGTCCACAATTAGTACAGAGAGAAGAAAGAAAAGTACATCTACTTGGGACATACCCCGGCTCTGATACCAACTATGTCTCCTCGGTGAGCGAGTTGGTGGCAGCGGTGCCATGAGTGGCTTTCGTTGTGACTAAGGTGACGTCGAGCTGCGTTGTTGGTGTACCTGCTCTGATGGCCGGTGTGCACGGCGCGCGGAGCAAGGTGTTGTTTATGATTGCAAGTCTGGCTGTGTCCCTTAGGTCCAGAGCTTTTCGTGCGAACCGAACGTGTGACGCTCCCGTGTTGGACCATCAGACGGCTGTGACGGCCCAGTGATAGACTGTCAGAGCCTGTTGCGCACCAATGTTGGACCGCCAGGCTCAAGACTACACCGGGTGGTTCGCAGTCCCGTTTCTTTTCCGACAGTGGTCACCGTGCGACGGTGCAGGTACGCGAGGTGATGACCGAAGATGCCAGGATCTTGTCATTTGGTTTCATCGTGCTCCCCAAGAGGGTCGAGTTGGTGTGATGATCGAGTTCAGATGCGGTGTCCGAGAGGAGTGCAGCTTGAGCAGTGGTTGTGGACGTACATAGGAATTCAAAATATTGTAGTGATCAGAGTCCATAAGGTCCAGTACAGTCGGCAGCCGACTTAGGGTTTTGTGTTCGCTTTTCGCCTAGTTTCTCGCATTGCGGCCCTGATGACCAGACTCACGCGAAAGGATGTACCTTTCGTCTGGACTGATGAGTGTGAGCAGAGTTTCAGGGAACTGAAGAGATTGCTCATCTCGGCTCCGGTGTTGGTTTTGCCTTCTGGATCAGGTGGTTTTGTGGTCTGTACAGATGCTTCCGCGGGATCCCAACTGGGCCAATGACAGGAGGCTCACCCTTACTTTTCAGGTGTGGTGGTTCATCCTCGAGGTTCGAGGTTGCGGTTCAGAGGTTCTTAGTTGCCAGCTCGCCGGGCCGAGTGTTCACTAGGCATGTGGTACGTTTTACTACTTTAGATTGTACTTTCTGTTGGACGAGACTCTACTGTTGTTATAGTTGTTTATTTATTTCTGTTAATTATTGAATTGTCCTACTTTATTTTCTATTTATTTGTGCCTCCACACTCCTTTTAGCCCTTCCGAGCCCTCCCGGCTCATGGGCGGCGGGTCAGGATTCGAATGGTATCGGGCCTTCCCGGTATCCAGATCTTGGGTCGTTACAGAACCCATGCATATTGTAGACTTATTCTTCGTTCCAGCATGTTATAGAGTTTATATATGTTGGTTTCCAAGCATGATGTGTCTTGGATTATGATTTAGTTCAATTGTTTAGTTTTTATCAAGACAAACGGCCTAAAAATGGACCGCCAACAATTGGTTAGCGGCCCTACGATAAATCGCTTATCAAGGGTTAGCGGCCAATATATAGATCGCTAGTGTTCTTGTGGTTTCACTGTTATCAAACCACAAGCGGACGTACGATAGACCGCTTAAGCCCTACAAACGATTGTAAATTAGACCGCCAACGTTCCGAATTCTGTCAACCCGAGACTGAATAAAGAACAGCCCATTAAACTTATAATATGCCTAGTTAATTATGCTCCAAGCCTATTTTAAGTATTATTTCTTACTATGGGTTTTATTACTGTCACAACAATGGATTTAATGGTTCCTTAACATACTTGGGATATTCCTATGCACATTAGGCACACAATCTTGGACTTGATAACCTCTCCTTCGGATATTCCTACCAACGGATTAGGAAATCTTGTTTCAAGGCCTTTGTAATTCTCCGTGAGCTTGGGATTCCCTCAAGGATGCCGAGTTGGTTGTACCATTAAAGCCCATTGCCTAGAAAGCACTTATACCGATGTTTTATATTTCTGGAACTTAGCGGCCTTATGGTTGACCACCATAGTCTGCTAGCGGACCTTTACTAGACCGCTAACGAATCTTTGGCAGTTCTTTATTTGACCGCTAATGACTCCAAATAATATGTTTAAATATCGAACAGTCTTATCCTTAACGGTCCAGAACTAGACCGCTTTCTCCATGAAACGACCTAGAAAATGACCGCTATTTCCAGAGTACAGTTAACCCGAGGTTTGACCCAAGGGTTAATATACCTATGATCCTAGATAGTCCAATTGATTATCTAGAACCTGTCACATTATTTCGAAGATACCTAAGTAAATTATGAAAGTTAAGAAATGTACCGTTATGCTGCCAATTTATTTCCACAGCATAACCTAGTTATCAATGTGTTTATTGAACTCTTATTCTCAATAGAAGCATTCTTATTTTTGTTACTTTATCATGGAACTATCATTGAAATTATACAATCTTGGCCACATTATTGTTATATACGTGGAAGTAGCTTGATTTATACTTGAAGATGCAGTTCGAGCACTGATTGTGTTCAAGGGCTCTATGCTAGTCCCCTCGGCTGATTATCAGAAACATACTATATAAACCATAGGGTATGATGCTACTGGCGTCGCATTGTGCTAGAAGTACTTTCTTTATAAATAAGTGTAAATATTCATGGAAATCATGAAAATCTACATGAATTCACGAAGTACTTGTTACTAAGTGAAGAGTACATTCTTGCTTGTTACATGACTTGCTAGTACATTCTTGTTACATTATTACTGGATTATACTTGAATTGAGCAAGTATGATTTAATCGCATTATACTCAATTCATATTCTCATATCTCAAGCTTGATCATATCTTGTTACTTTGGCTTTAATCACATGTTTAATCGTATTTGCATGATTTATCTTTTTTCTTTAGAGCTAAAGATATTAATTACTTTAACATTGCCAATCATGTTGATGCGAAGATACCTACTGGGCAAGTGTGCTCATTACCTATTTTCTAAACCTTTTCAGGAAGTACTAGTGGGTCAGATTCGGATTCAGGTCATTCCAGTGATGGGTCCGAGAGTGATTAAAGAGTGATGATTTAGGAAGTCAAAATGTCTAGATTGAGTCTATGTAATTTTATCTTATTAAGTCTAGCAAATTTGAGAAAGCCAATATCTCATGTACTTGAAGTACGGTTGTTATTATTAATAAAAGTGAAGGTTTGAGTAAATTATTATGCAATTACTTTGTGTGATTGTTATTACGCTCTGATTATTCTTACTTGCAAGTGACTTACCATGCTGGCTGTTCGCGTTCCCGATTGTTTCCGCTGCATAATCTCGGGGCATGATAGTAGACCTTAATAAGAACTCTAAATCAAATCTTTATCTCTCTGCTGATTTACACAATAATGCTTTTAACTGGCATAGGCGCTTAGGTCATGCTAGTTACAGAACGTTAAATAAATTGGTGAAACTTGATCTAGTTAAAGGTTTACCTAAAATACAATTAAATTCCCTCTCAAAAATCTATGATGCATGTGCTCTGGGTAAGTAAACTCGGAAGTCCTTTAAGCTCAGATCTAAGCCTTTATCTTCCAGACCTATGGAATTGTTGCATATGGATCTTTTTGGTCCTTCTAGAATATAAAGTCTGAATGAGAAGATGTTTGGCCTTGTGCTCATTGATGATCATTCCAGGTTTTCATGGATTTTCTTCTTGGCAAATAAGAATGACGCTTTTCAAAAATTCAAACTGATCTTTAATAAGGTGAAACAAGAAGGAAAACATAAAATCTGCTCTATTCAGTCTCACCATAGAGGTGAATTTGAGAACTCCATGTTTTCTGATTTTTGTGAAAATAAGGGACTAACACATATATTCTCCTCTCCCAGGATACCTGAACAAAATAGAATTCTGGAAAGTAAGAACCGAACCATTGTGGAGATGGCCCAAACTATGCTGATTGAAAGTAAACTATCAAGGAAGTTCTGGGCAGAGGCGGCCAACACAGCATGCTACACTATCAACAGGGCCATAGTAAGACCAGTACATAAGAAAACCACGTATGAGCTCTTGAAAGGTAAGAAACCTAACCTAGCTCATTTTTAAATTTTTGGGTCCAAGTGCTTCATACAAAACAATGACAAAAAGGATTTAGATAAGTTTGAAGCCAAAAGTAACCCTGGAATTTTCTTAGGTTATTCTGAAGTATCAGAAGCATATAGGGTTTTCAATATTACTGAACAGACTGTTGAAGAGTCTCCACATGTTGTTTTTGATGAAACACATAAAGTTGCTAATCTTGAAGATGATGACAGGGATGGGGGATGATGGGGGACGGGGACCGACACGGACTAAGACTCTCAAGGACTCTAACTGAGGCAAGCAGTAGCACGCTCAAGGGTCGCCAAGTGGCTGACCACCGTGATACCCCACAGAGTGAAGGACGTCTCTCAACAGAAACTCCGACCTCGGCCGTCCCAAAGAGGGAAGCGCACGTGTCTAGGCGTAAAGTCGACTTCCAAAGACAAGGGGAGTCGAGTCCTAGCTCGATGCTCTAAGGGTGCTAAAGGATGGGTGCTCTCACTCGCGATCCGCGGTGATGGTAACAAAGTAGCTAGGCGCCTACTCTCTCTCACGCGGCATAATCAAAAGCATACTAAAAGAGCAAGCACAAGAGAGGAGTCGGAACGCGTACCTCCACGCCTAGGCGTGGGGAAGGAACCCCGGCCGTGGGCCAACAACCCCGATACACTGAAGACCAATAAAATACAACCCAATAGCGGCCCACTCCTCGCAGGGAGGTAAAAGGCTACAAGCGACGCATTCGGGGCTGCCGGGCACGGGCTGACGGGCCGCACTCGGTGACGGGCACAATGCTGCAGAATCGGCGTCGCGCGCGCCTGGACGGAGACGGGTCCCACGGGCTGATGCGACGTCCGATCGAGGCGCCGTCAGAGAGGACGCGTCTCTGACTGCTGGAGGAACGCTCCGGCCCAAGGAGGCACGCTGGATCCACCGGTGGTGGCCGTGGTCGCTGCTGAAAGTCGGGTCAGGTTCTGTGGTCGCAGAACTGCGCACGCCGACGAAAAAATCAGGAAGTCGGACTTCTGGTGCCCGAACAGGTCCCGGCCGGTTGGAGGTGAAAGCCAACTGGCAGAGGTCGCCCTCGGCCAAACGGCGCTGGCAGACGATGCCGGTACGAGTCGCAGGAGCCGCTGGAAGTTGGTGTTAGTTCGCTGGCCGGACTGTGCAGACAGACCTGAGTGGTCCCACGAGAATCGACGCCACGCTCGGCACCGATGTCGGAACGAGGCGAGATCGGTGGCGTTGGACAGAGGACGAGGAGAGGTACGTCCGGTGAAGATCCCGCGTCCAAACTCGCAGACTTCCGCCCTGTGCGAATTTTGAAAGAGGGCGGACAGAATCTGGGCGCACAGGGAGAGGGGTCCTGCGCGCTCTCACAAGGAAAATCACTACGGGTGGTGCCGATCTCCGAATGAGGCGAAACCACCTCGCACGCGTCGGCGACTCGTAGAAGAATCCCACAAAAATGGGCTGGACGCAGAATGGCACCACGAACAGCAGATGTCGTCGCAGCTCTTGGAGACAAAATCTGGACGCACTCGAACTCGGATCTGAGAAGAGATAGAAGAGAGGGGAACCTCGGCGTCGCACCGAGGGGATGGGGAGTCACACCCCAAGCTTGCTCCCGTCGCAGGAGCAAGGAGGACAGAGGAGGAAGTCGCATCCACCTTCAAGAGTACAAGCTATTTTCTTCTATTCCATTCAATTAATTCCCACAAAAGGAAATTACATGCCTTATATATCGGGGGAGGGGAATTAGGGTTTCACCCAGCCAAGGGAGGAGGGGTGCGACCAGGACCTTCCCCATTCAAGGGGGGGGGCGGCCAAGCCTCCTCCAATCAAGGAGGGATCAAGGGGAGGGGGGCGCCCAAAGAAGAAAGGTGGGGGAGGTGGAATGGGAAAGGGGTGTGCCCAAAAAGGAAAGAAGAGGGGGCAAGGTGGGGAAGGTGGCGCAGCCACCTTGGATGGGGAAGGGGGAATGCGCCCCAAACCCTAACCCTAATCCAAACACTATGGGCCAAGGCCAAGCCCAATAGTAAAAGAAAAAAAAGGACCCATTATCCCTACACATAGTCTGATAGCAATAAAACTAGATAACATGTCCACGCAGGGACTAATCCAAGGCCCACATGGCCTGAGCAAGCAGAGAAGATAGCTAGAAGATGCCGCCATCGCCGAGCCACAAGGAAGTAGCGGTGTGCCGGGTGCTCCGTCGAGGATAGCGCCGTGTGTCCTCACCAATTCTCCCCGGGTGGGAAGAACTCGACCCCGTCGAGTAGGGGTCACGGTCGCTGAGGTACCGCTCCAGCAAGTCCGGATCGATCCGCTCCAGCTCTCCACGTGTAATCCAGGTGTTGTCCGACTCGGGGCGCCCTCTCCAACGCACTAGGAAGCGTTGGTAGGCTCCGCTCCTGGTAGTAGTCACCTGCTCATCCAGTATGCAATCTATATGCTCGCGTGTATGTAATGGGGCTGGAGGAGGTGGACTCTCAGTAGGTGTATCACTCACAACAGGAGGGTCAGGCCCAAATAACTCGCTGGGTATCACCGCGGGATCCTTATAAGCTACCAGATCAGAGACATTGAACGTCGAACTGATCCCGTAGTCGTCTGGAAGCTCGATCTCATACGCGTTCGACCCAATACGCCTCAACACTCTGAATGGTCCTGCACCGCGGTCTTGGAGTTTCTTTACGGCTCCCGAAGGAAACCGTTCCGGTCTAACCCGGACCATGACGTACTCTCCCTCGCGGAACTCACGTGTGCGTCTGTGCGCGTCAGCTAACTCCTTGTAACGTGCGTTGCAAGCCTCAATATGACGACGGACATGATCATGCAACTGTCTAATATGCTCAGCAAAAGACTCAGCTGACTCAGAGACTCGGGACTGAATGGGGGAGGGAATCAAATCAATCGGTTTCCTAGGCCTACGACCAGTGACAATCTCAAATGGACTCAACCCTGTAGACCTATTGACCGAATCATTATAAGCAAACTCCGCTAAAGGTAAGACAAGATCCCAATCTCCAACTCTATCACGCACTAAACATCTCAGAAGATCCCCTAGACTTCTATTGACTACCTCTGTCTGACCGTCAGTCTGGGGGTGGTACGCGGTGGAGAACTTCAACTGGGTGCCCATCATCCGCCAAAGGGTTTTCCAAAAGTAGCTCGTAAAACGCACATCCCTATCAGAAACAATGGTACGCGGCAACCCAAACCTGGACACACAGTGGGTGAAGAATAACCTAGCAACTCCAGAGGCATCCGATGTCTTGGAACAAGGAATAAACAAGGCCATCTTGGAGAAGCGGTCAACCACAACAAAAATAGAATCATGCCGCCGTGCAGTACGGGGCAAACCAAGCACAAAGTCCATGCTGATATCCTGCCAAGGACTATCAGGGACAGGCAGAGGGGTATAAAGGCCAGTGTTCTGTTTCCTCTGTTTCGCTAAGGCACAAATACGACACTGGGCAATTATGCGGGCCACATCCCTCTTCAAACTGGGCCAGTAGAAACGGTGCTCGACAGCCTCTATGGTCTTGTTTCGGCCGAAGTGGCCGGCAAGACCTCCTGCATGAAGCTCCCACGTAAGAAAATCACGAACTGAAGTCCGTGGGATGCACAACCTATCGCCTCTAAATAAGTGACCATCCTGAAGGACAAACTCGCTAAACTCACGGGACGGTCCTGACTGAAGGGCAGAATAGATGGGACCGAAGTCCGGGCAATCAATGTAGGCCTCCTTCAACTTCTCTAAACCAACCACCTGAACATTCATGGTGGATATCAACATCACCCGCCGACTAAGAGCGTCGGCCACCTTGTTCTCAGCACCTGCCTTGTGCTTGAGAACGAATGTAAACTCCTGCAAATATTCCACCCATCTACTATGTCGGGCATTCAGCTTCTTTTGGGTGTGGAGAAATTTCAATGCCTCATGGTCAGAAAAGAGCACAAACTCCTGGTGGAGGAGATAGTGCCTCCAATAGCGCAAGGCCTGAACAACTGCGTAGAATTCCTTGTCATAAGTAGAGTAACGCAGTTTGGCATCATTGAGTTTCTCACTAAAAAAGGCTATAGGGTGGGACTCCTGGCTAAGCACTCCCCCTATGCCTAAACCTGAGGCATCACATGTGACCTCAAACACTTTAGAAAAGTCTGGAAGTGTAAGAACGGGTGCCTGGGTCATGCGATCCTTGATAAGCTGGAAGGCTGTGGCCGCAGCCTTCGTCCAGGTAAACTCGCCCTTACGGATGCAATCCGTGATCGGGGCGGTGATAGAACTGAACCCCCTAATGAAACGGCGATAGAAAGTCGCCAGACCATGAAAGCTCCTAACATCGTGGAGTGTGCGGGGCTCGGGCCACTCCACTATGGCACGGATCTTCTCCGGATCAGCGGAGACTCCGTCACGGGACATAATGAACCCTAAGAAAGAAACCTGGTCAGTCATGAAGCTACACTTCTTAGGGTTGGCAAACAAGCTCTCCCGTCTCAGAACAACACACACCTGCCTAATGTGATCTAGGTGTAACTCCCTAGTGCGGCTATAAATCAAGATGTCGTCGAAGTAGACGACCAAAAACACTCCAATCATAGGACGCAACACCTGCGTCATCAGCCGCATGAAGGTGCTAGGGGCGTTAGTCAGCCCGAAGGGCATGACCAACCACTCGTAAAGACCATCCTTGGTCTTAAAAGCAGTCTTCCACTCATCACCGGGTCTGACCCTCACCTGGTGATAGCCACTCCTAAGATCGATCTTCGAAAAAATCGTGGCTCCCGACATCATATCAAGCAAGTCATCTAGCCGGGGAATGGGAAACCTATACTTAACCGTGATCTTATTGATCGCACGGCTATCGATGCACATACGCCATGTGCCATCCTTCTTCGGTGCTAGCAGGGCGGGAACAGCACAGGGGCTCTTGCTATCCCTAAGGGAACCCCTACTCATCAACTCATCAACCTGCCTCTGTAGCTCAGCGTGGTCCGCGGGACTCATCCGATAATGTGGAAGATTGGGCAAGGACGAGCCCGGGACAAGATCAATCTCGTGCTGGATGTCACGCAAAGGTGGAAGGCCTTCGGGAAGGTCCTCCGGAAAGATATCAGCAAACTCTCGCAACATCTCAGCTAACTGAGGGTCTGTCACTCCCTCGAGACTGGGGACTACCTCACCTGTCTCCCTGACGACCACGGCTAAAAGAGGGACACCACTAGTGACCTCTCTCTCCATCTCTCGGGGACTGATGATCATCAACCTTCTCGTAGGAGGAACATCTATGGTGAGGGTAGGAGAGGGGGTGGAAATAGGCACCGGAGGTGGTGGTGGCGGAGGCTTGACCTTCCCCTGGCGAGGGGTGGTCGTGGCACTCGGACCGGCTGGTCCCCTAACAGTAGGGTCCCTAGGTGGGGCTGGGTGGAGGGTGATCCTGTGGCCGTTGTGATCAAATGTGCAAGTGTTTGCACGGCCCTGTAGGGTGGCATCCATGTCAAACAACCACGGCCTCCCTAAAATGATGTTACCTACCTCCATAGGGAGAACATCGCACCAAACTTCATCCTGATAGGTCTGGAACTGAAGGGACACTAGGCAACGGAGCCTAACAGGAATGGAGGTAGAATCGACCCAAGAAACCCTATAGGGAGCAGGGTGGTCAACTGGGGTCAACCCAAGGCGGGTAACAGTGCCAGTAGATATGGCGTTAATGCAACTCCCGCTATCAATGACAATCTTGCAAGCTTTACCCCCAAGCCTGCAGAAGGTGTGAAAAATGGTGGTGCGACGCCAGTCATCACTCACCTGGGGCTGGGCTAGGATGCACCTAACTACCCCTAACTGTGGGTCACCCTGAAAATGGCTACCCTGGGCACCATCCTGCTCTCCCTCGAGCAGATCATCGAAGAACTCCTCAACCAAGTCCTGGTCTACCTCATAACTAACAGGTATGGGCTCAGTGGGGGACTCAGTGGAAGTGGGGTCTGCCACGACGAGGGCCTTCCTCTCACGAGTGGGGCATCTATCAGCATAGTGGCCAAGTCCGCCACACCGGTAACAAGTACGAGCGCCCGCACTGGATGAGGCTCCAGCGGTCATAGGACTCTTGCCCTTGTCATCATGACGGGGCGCGGGGAGTAAAGGCTGTGAACGAGCAGGATGTGGGGGAGGCGGAAGTGTAGGGCGAGTGGGGGGGTAGGGTGCCTGCTGGCGAGGTGGAGGGAGCGGATCCCTAGGAAGGGGTGGACGAGGCCTGGGACCAGTGGGGTCCTGGCGAGGAGGCTCTGCGGGCCGAGCCGCCGGGTATCGACCATACTGTGTGGAAGTGGAGCGAGGGTCAAGACCCCGCTGACTAGGCATCCCCGGACGAAAGGTGGGGCCAAACTCCAACTCAAATTGCTCTAACTCTAGGGCAACCTGGTAAGCTAGCTCTAAAGTGCCTACCTGGCGACGGTAGAGCTCATACTGATATTCGGGCCTCAAGCCACGGCGAAAACGGGAAACAGGCATGCCCTTCTCTTCATCAACTCCACATCGCAAATAATACTCGTCAAATTCGGCGATGTACTCGGTCACGGACCGATCGCCCTGACTAAGGGTCTGCCATTGGTCAATGAGCCTCTGGCGGTAAGATGGAGGGACATACTTCTCGCGGAGCTTACGCCGCATATCAAACCAGGTCTCTATGGGTGGGTCCTGCCTCTGTAACATCAGACTCTCGACATTCCTCCAGTAGGTCTGGGCTTTCCCCATGAGCTTCATCTTGGCAAATCGGACTTGCCGCAGCTCAGACATCTCAACCCATTCGAAATACCTATCCATGCTATTCTCCCAGTCTATGTAGGCTTTTGGGTCAAGAGACCCCTCGAAAGTGGGTGGATCGGCACGGACGGTCCTAAGGGCCCTATCATCCTCATCCTGGTGTGGTCGACGACCACGGTACTGGCGTCCATTCCCCTCAAAATCCATTTCGGACCCATAGTCATCAAAGTCGGGGGCTCGGGGACGTCGCTCCTGAGCCCGAGGGGCTTGAGCGGCAGCAACAAGAGGAGCTTGGTTGGCTCTAGGAGAGTCCTGGCGGTGCACCTCATCTACCCTCCCTATCCGGCCAACAAGACCCTGGAGGGCCAAATCGGACACGGTGGCACGATCCTCAATGACCTTCAGACGATCATCTAGACGCTCAGTCAACTCCTTGATGGACTGGTCGGACCTGTCCATACGGGTCATAAGTTGGGCAATCAGATCCTCAAGAGATGGGCGTCCCTGAGGTGGGTGTTGGTCACCCATGGCGTCCGGGCGATGGTAGTCCGTACCACCCCGAGTGGGCATGCAAAGGAGGCTAACACCCTAAGACCTAGAGGGACACGAATGCAATGAGATGCAAGACTCAAACAAGACACGACCAAAACCTAAACACAACCCTAAGACCCAACCTGTAAGGACAAGTTGGTAACCATGCTCTGATACCAAAATTTGATGGGGGACGGGGACCGACACGGACTAAGACTCTCAAGGACTCTAACTGAGGCAAGCAGTAGCACGCTCAAGGGTCGCCAAGTGGCTGACCACCGTGATACCCCACAGAGTGAAGGACGTCTCTCAACAGAAACTCCGACCTCGGCCGTCCCAAGGAGGGAAGCGCACGTGTCTAGGCGTAAAGTCGACTTCCAAAGACAAGGGGAGTCGAGTCCTAGCTCGATGCTCTAAGGGTGCTAAAGGATGGGTGCTCTCACTCGCGATCCGCGGTGATGGTAACAAAGTAGCTAGGCGCCTACTCTCTCTCACGCGGCATAATCAAAAGCATACTAAAAGAGCAAGCACAAGAGAGGAGTCGGAACGCGTACCTCCACGCCTAGGCGTGGGGAAGGAACCCCGGCCGTGGGCCAACAACCCCGATACACTGAAGACCAATAAAATACAACCCAATAGCGGCCCACTCCTCGCAGGGAGGTAAAAGGCTACAAGCGACGCATTCGGGGCTGCCGGGCACGGGCTGACGGGCCGCACTCGGTGACGGGCACAATGCTGCAGAATCGGCGTCGCGCGCGCCTGGACGGAGACGGGTCCCACGGGCTGATGCGACGTCCGATCGAGGCGCCGTCAGAGAGGACGCGTCTCTGACTGCTGGAGGAACGCTCCGGCCCAAGGAGGCACGCTGGATCCACCGGTGGTGGCCGTGGTCGCTGCTGAAAGTCGGGTCAGGTTCTGTGGTCGCAGAACTGCGCACGCCGACGAAAAAATCAGGAAGTCGGACTTCTGGTGCCCGAACAGGTCCCGGCCGGTTGGAGGTGAAAGCCAACTGGCAGAGGTCGCCCTCGGCCAAACGGCGCTGGCAGACGATGCCGGTACGAGTCGCAGGAGCCGCTGGAAGTTGGTGTTAGTTCGCTGGCCGGACTGTGCAGACAGACCTGAGTGGTCCCACGAGAATCGACGCCACGCTCGGCACCGATGTCGGAACGAGGCGAGATCGGTGGCGTTGGACAGAGGACGAGGAGAGGTACGTCCGGTGAAGATCCCGCGTCCAAACTCGCAGACTTCCGCCCTGTGCGAATTTTGAAAGAGGGCGGACAGAATCTGGGCGCACAGGGAGAGGGGTCCTGCGCGCTCTCACAAGGAAAATCACTACGGGTGGTGCCGATCTCCGAATGAGGCGAAACCACCTCGCACGCGTCGGCGACTCGTAGAAGAATCCCACAAAAATGGGCTGGACGCAGAATGGCACCACGAACAGCAGATGTCGTCGCAGCTCTTGGAGACAAAATCTGGACGCACTCGAACTCGGATCTGAGAAGAGATAGAAGAGAGGGGAACCTCGGCGTCGCACCGAGGGGATGGGGAGTCACACCCCAAGCTTGCTCCCGTCGCAGGAGCAAGGAGGACAGAGGAGGAAGTCGCATCCACCTTCAAGAGTACAAGCTATTTTCTTCTATTCCATTCAATTAATTCCCAAAAAAGGAAATTACATGCCTTATATATCGGGGGAGGGGAATTAGGGTTTCACCCAGCCAAGGGAGGAGGGGTGCGACCAGGACCTTCCCCATTCAAGGGGGGGGGCGGCCAAGCCTCCTCCAATCAAGGAGGGATCAAGGGGAGGGGGGCGCCCAAAGAAGAAAGGTGGGGGAGGTGGAATGGGAAAGGGGTGTGCCCAAAAAGGAAAGAAGAGGGGGCAAGGTGGGGAAGGTGGCGCAGCCACCTTGGATGGGGAAGGGGGAATGCGCCCCAAACCCTAACCCTAATCCAAACACTATGGGCCAAGGCCAAGCCCAATAGTAAAAGAAAAAAAAGGACCCATTATCCCTACACATAGTCTGATAGCAATAAAACTAGATAACATGTCCACGCAGGGACTAATCCAAGGCCCACATGGCCTGAGCAAGCAGAGAAGATAGCTAGAAGATGCCGCCATCGCCGAGCCACAAGGAAGTAGCGGTGTGCCGGGTGCTCCGTCGAGGATAGCGCCGTGTGTCCTCACCAGGGGATTCTTAAAGGATAAACAAGATGAGGAGATTCAGCCAACTGCAGCACCGAATGCTCCCAAGCATGAAGGGTCAGCTGAAGCATGTGAGTCCTCAACTAATGCTAGATTTCTAAAAGACCACCTTGTTCAAAACATCATAGGAAATTTGAATGATCCCCCAAGGACAAGGTCCTATCTTAGAGATGTAAACAATCAAGACTTAGTTGCTTTGTTGTCTCAAATTGAACCCAAAATTGTAGAGGAAGCCTTAAATGATGAGTCTTGGGTCAGTGCAATGAATGAAGAATTAGGACAGTTTGAAAGAAATAATGTATGTAATATAGTTTTTAGACCTGAAAATGCAATTGTCATAGGAACGAAATGGGTTTTTAAGAATAAAATAAATGAAGAAGGAATAATTTCTAGGAATAAAGTTAGATTAGTATCTAAAGGCTACTATCAGGAGTTCGGAGTAGACTTTGAAGAGTCATATGCTCATGTTGCTAGATTAGAAGCTATAAGAATTCTGCTAGCCTTTGCATGCTCCAAAACTATAAAACTCCAACAAATGGATGTCACGGGTGCATTCTTGAATGGATTTATTAAGGAAGAAGTGTTTGTAGAAGAACCCCTTGGATTTCAGATGTCTACACATCCTAACCATGTTTTCAGGTTAAACAAAGCCCTGTATGGACTAAAACAGCCCCCTCAGGCCTGGTATGAAAGGCTGACAGAGTTTCTGCTTAGCATGGGTTACAGAAGAGGTAAGGTGGATCAAACTTTATTTACAAAGGTTTTAAATAAAAATCTCATCATAGTTCAGGTATATGTAGATGACATTATTTTTGGTTCCACATGCACTGAACTATGCAATGAATTTGCAGAATTGATGTCTAATGAGTTTGAAATGAGCTTGGTCGGTGAACTAAAATATTTCATTGGTCTGCAGGTTCAGCAATTAGAAGATGGATGTTTTATCAATCATACCAAGTACACCTTGGAAATCCTCAAGAGATTTGGCATGGAGAATCTGAAACACATCTCAACTCCAATGGGTACCAATTCATCCTTAGATGTAGATAAATCAGGTAAAGATATTCATGCAAAGATATACTGAGGTATGATCGGATCCCTACTCTATTTGACTGTCTCGACACCTGATATTCAATTCAGTGTAGGCATGTGTGCAAGATACCAATCTAGGCATACTGAATTACATTTAGCTGCTGTAAAAAGAATCTTCCGATACATTTCTGGAACTCATAATTTAGGGTTGTGGTACCCTGCATCAAATGCTTTAGATCTCATATCTTACACTGATGCTGATTACGCTGGTTGCAAACTAGATAGGAAAATCACAAGTGGGCACTGTCAATTTTTAGGTGGGTGTCTAGTATCTTGGGCTTCCAAGAAACAATACTCCGTGGCCCTCTCCACTGCAGAAGCTGAGTATGTAGCCGCAGGGAGTTGTGGTACACAGGTCATTTGGATTAAACACCAGCTTCAAGACTACCAAGTAGACCTGGGGTGCACACCCATATACTGTGACAATACAAGTGCCATTAATATTTCTAAAAATCATGTCTTGCATTCACGAACAAAGCACATTGAAATAAGACATCATTTCTGATGCGGGACACTATGCGAACTAGGACTCTAGGTGCTAAAATGACCAAATGGACTCCTACGACCAGCAACGTCACGACGATCCGAATAGCTTAACTCAACACCTTATATTTCCCAAGCAGGGACTAAGCCATATAACAAGAAAGTCAAGCTCGCGAGCGCCCCTAGGAGGGAAGTGCGTGGATCCGCACGGTTGAGAAACCGGCAGGGTCTAGGGTGGTCGACTCCACACTCGCGACTCGGATGAGTCACGGGACGGTCTTACTCGCTCACCGCAGCAGTGAATATAAGTATCGTACTGGTTAGGCTCCTATCATGCACTCAAGCAGCGGCATCAAGACAATATACTAAACAAGCAAACGATGCCAAGGAAGGAGTAGTCGCGTACCTCCACGCTCGGGCGTGGGGAAGATACCCGGCCAAGTCACACAATCACCCAGTACAAAGCTAAACACATACACATCCAAACACGCCCACTCCTCGCAGGGAGGTAAAAGGCTACACAGTGGATCCGGAGATGTGTGACATGGGTTGGCGGGCCATGGGTCGGTGAAGCTCGTCACCCACGAAGTGCTGCGAACCGATCGGACGAAGTCGCCACCACGGGTCGGCGAGGAACCAGCAGCAAGGAAGGTGAG
Organism: Amorphophallus konjac; assembly: GCA_022559845.1. Lineage (NCBI taxonomy): Eukaryota > Viridiplantae > Streptophyta > Magnoliopsida > Alismatales > Araceae > Amorphophallus > Amorphophallus konjac. Next base: position 110,895,710 of record CM040125.1, on the reverse strand, counting down.
TCCCAGGCGTCGTGGGTGGTGCTGATGTCCCTTATGGACTGTGGTAGTAGGCGCCGGAACTCCTGGAGGAGGGTGCGCGATGACGAGATCAGCACGGACCTCCGAAGTAGCTCGAACCGGCGGGCAGGTTGCAGCTCCGTCTGCGCTGGTCCTGGCGAGCAGCAGGAAGGCAAACCTGGAAGGCGACCTTCACGTCGTCTGATTGCCACGAAATTTGGCGTGGGCACTGGTGGGGACGTCCCTGAGACGCCCGTGGAAGGAGAACTGCAGACGAGTTCGGTGGCGACCGTGGCGAATTTTGGAATGACCCTCGCGCGATCTGCCTGCCTGCCTGTCACAGGGATAGTGGCCGGACGAATGGCCGGTACCGGGGCTTCCGGACAGGTTTGGGGGCGGGGTTTTCTCTGGTGGAAGGGTGACTGAGGGGGCTAGGTCGAGGCCAAGTGGTGGGGTAGGTTCTGTGGAGGTTTTGGGCGTGGGAGGGGAAGTAACAGGGGTCTCAGTTCTGCACTTCAGTGCAGTCAGAACTGAGACAGGGAGTGGGAGAGGTGGTCGGCACCCTTGATGAGCGTTTGGGGTCGCACAAAAATTCTTGGGAGAGGCTTGGGATGTGTAGAGACATTCCTCAAAATCTCAGGTCGATCTGAGATTGTTTGATGGGGGTACCTTTGTTGGGTTCGTGGCTCTGTCCCGCTAGGGTTGCACAGGGGCAGTCTGCGCACCAAATTGGGCCATGAAGGGAACTTCTTCCACAGGTCGACATAGGTCACGAAATCTGGACTGGGTATGGAGGACCTGTATAGGAACAAATGCTATGAAGACATGGGGGAGGGAAGAGGACGGGAAGGGGGCGTAAACGTTCATCCCATGAGGCTCTGTCCCGTTGGCTGACACTCAGGTCCAGCCCGCGTAGGGCTCAAGGCCAATGAAGGGAACTTTCGGCCCTGGATGAGTTTGGGTACGAAATTTGGATGGGGTGTGGCTTACATGTAGGGGAACAAAAATGTAGAAGGGCTCATGGTGATTTGGGGTCGGGATCTGGGCGTACCAACCTGTTCTTCCAGACCTATTTCTGCAGGCAGACAACCAGATCTGGGCGCAGGGCTTCTTTGTTCATCTCCTCCATGCTTGAGGCCAGCCTTTCGTCCATGGCTCCGGGCTTGAGAGGGCGATGAGGAGGGCACCTCCAGCAGATGGGGAAGGCCAAGGACCTGCAAGAGAAAGGGATAGGGCGTCGCACCCTAGGGGGAGGGGAAGAGGGAGAGAGGGAGAGGGAGTCGCACCCTCCAAGAGACAAGGAGAGGGGCTGCGGCCTTCTCAAGTTCTTTTTCAAAATTCTTCATTGATTGATTTCCAAAAGAGAAAATACAACATATTATATGTGGGAGGGTAAACCCTAATTAGTTTCCTAAAATAAAAATACAAAAAGAGCCTATTTAATTTGAAATCCTACACAATAGGGGAGGGGGCGCACTTGCCTCCTAAAAGAAAGGAGGGAAGGTGGGGGGCGCACCTCCCATGAGGTGGGAAGGGTGGGTGCGCCCTCCTCCTTCTCCAACCCTAATGGATCCCCAGACAACGGGCCTGGGTAGTGGAGCAAAGAGGAAAAGGCCCAGTATGGGCTTTCTCCTAGGCGCCCAGCCCAAATGGGCTTGAAGAGTGAACCAAGGTGGCCCACTAACCTCCCTATTAGCCTAATAGGCCAAATAAGGTCCAAATGGAGTCTGATTGGCCTCAAGATGGCCTACAAAAGATCCAGAATGAAGTAAATAAAAGATCCAAAGCTCCTGGCTAGATCTCCAGGCCATATCCAAGCCATAGCGAAGTCCACGAGTCCCGAACAGTGCTACGCGATCTGGAATGTCGCTCTGCTGCATCACGCCGATCTCTAGCTCGGGTGTCCTCACCAATTCTCCCCGGGTGGGAGAAACTTGACCTCGTCGAGTAAGGGTCGGTGTCGCTAAGGTACCACTCGAGCAAGTCTGGATCTATCCTCTCAAGCTCTGCCCCAGTGATCCATGTGTCCTCAGACGCGGGCCGTCCTCTCCAACGAACCAAGTAGCGGTGGTACGCGCCACTCCTGGTGGTAGTCACCTGCTCATCGAGTATAAACTCTATCCGCTCACGCTGCTGTGGTGACAAGGCTGGAAGTGGACTCTCAGGGGGTGGCTCGCTCACTAGAGGTGGAGAAGGCTCAAATAACTCACTGGGGATCACTGCTGGGTCCCTATATGTGACCACATCCGAGATGTTGAGTGTGGAGCTAATACCATAGTCCTCCGGCAAGTCCACAACGTATGCATTGGATCCAACTTGCCTCAAAACTCTAAAGGGGCTAGCACCACGAGCCTATAATTTCTTCATGGCTCCAGAAGGAAACCGTTCCGGTCTGACCCGGATCATGACATAATCTACCTCCTGGAACTCGTAAGGGTGTCTATGAGCATCGGCCAATTCTCTATATCGCGCGTTGCTGGACTCAAGGTAGTGATGGTGATGCAGACTCTGAACTAGCTGTGTGGACTCATACCTATGCGAATGCAGGGGTGGTCCTGGACATCCAAACATGGACCTAGCATGCCTATGATGTCTACCGGACTTGACAACATGGGGAGGACCTGGACAACTAAAGTTGTACCTATCATGCACATGTGTTCTACTAAATGTGGTAGACTCAAGGGGACTAGTAAGTCCAAACTCACTCATGACATTACTCCTACATGATGGTGGACATGGTGAAACATGAGAGAGAGACTGGGGCTTCCTTCTTTCCAAGCTCTGGAGTGTGGATGCATGCATGGAAGGGGTGTGATAATAGACCTCCTCGACAAGGTGGGGAAAAGAATACGAGTCGAGAGGCTCACTAGGGAGGGGATCGAATGGGTTAAAGAAATGATGAACCCTCCTGACATGTCCCTTCACTATACTTGCCCACGTGCGACATTCGCCCAGGTGTAGAGGATCACCTTCAGGCACTTTAATGTATTGGGCAAGGGGCTCGTGAGGAAGGCAAGGTTCCTCCCTCGGGACCGTGATACCATAAGAGAGGGCGAAGTCAACCTCCTCGGGAATGGGAAAGAATAATAGGACCTCAGAGGTGATATGCCCTATGGTGTAGACCGAGGTAATAGACCCCAAAGCAGGGAGCGTGAAGCTATGACTATAGGGTTGGTCAGACCCTAAGGTCAGCATATATGTCAACTCCCATTGACAATCTAATCTCCTAAGGAAGTCCTTTATATTTTCAAGAAAGTAGAAGGACCGAAAAATCGTGTGAAAGGAGTTAAGGGGTACTACTGGTAGAGCTGGTTCCATGGGTGGGTAACAAGGAATCGAAGCATCTAGAATGGGACCCTTCCTTAACCAGCTAGTTAAAGACTCTCCAATGATAAGTTTGCCTTTGGAAGGCAAGGATGGCTCAAGATGAGGATTGAAGGGCAAAGGTCGTTGCAAGGTTGGGGCTAGGGTGACAAATAGACGGGTGTCATTAGATGGTGCCTCACCTTGGCCCACTAGGATCTCTATGGGATCGCTCTCTAACCCCTCAACCTCGGCGTGGTACTTCTTGGTCAACTCTCGGTCAACCTCGTAACTCACCGGAATACGCTCTGGTGGGGCATCCTCTGAATGTGTGTCCTCTAATATAGGGGAACATTAAGGACACGGGTCAGAGAAATGGCCCATCCCACTACAGGGGGCCATAGGGGTGGGCCCCGGGAGTGGTGGGGGACATGAGCCCGGAGGCAGAGTGGATCGCTGGGGGTGGGTGGCTAGTGACACGGAGGTGGTCGGCGCAGCGCCATCGTGGAAGACGAACTCGCCGGGAAGATGAGATGGGTGTAAGGTACAAGTCCTCCTGTCCAAGTCGATGGTCGCTCTTCTCTCCTCCAACCAAGTTCGCCCTAAAATGATGCATGGACCAGCAAGTGTGCCGATCTTGCACCATGCGCCATCGTGATATAGAATGGGGCCAAACCACCGTTGAAACTCGATAAAAGCTAAGCCACTGCGGAGAATAATCTCCCCAGTCTTAGAGAGAGACTCAACAATGTCCTGTGAGACACAATTAGATGCAACCCTACTGATGAAGTCGATCTCCGTATGCAACCCATTAGATAGGACGGCCACGGACATGACAGGGCGCTGGAACGACTCGGTCATCGGTATAGGGATCGGGTCTCCCGACGACTGAATGGTAGGGACGATACCCGGGAGTCGTGCCATAAGAGCCTCGAATTGGGCCACCAGGGATGACCAATCTGACACGTGGGCTCGAGGAACCACCATGGGGCTGGCGGGGAGCTGGACATGCAAGACTCAACGAGACAAGGATAAAAACTCTAACTAGACACAAACCTAAAATGACAATGCAATGGTAGGTTACCTAGATGAACCAAGAGACTCAATGCACCCTAGACAACCTAAAGACTCAAATGACCTAAGACCCCAATTTGTAAGAACAAACTGGTTCCCTAAGCTCTGATATCAATTTGATGCGGGACACTATGCGAACTAGGACTCTAGGTGCTAAAATGACCAAATGGACTCCTACGACCAGCAACGTCACGACGATCCGAATAGCTTAACTCAACACCTTATATTTCCCAAGCAGGGACTAAGCCATATAACAAGAAAGTCAAGCTCGCGAGCGCCCCTAGGAGGGAAGCACGTGGATCCGCACGGTTGAGAAACCGGCATGGTCTAGGGTGGTCGACTCCACACTCGCGACTCGGATGAGTCACGGGACGGTCTCACTCGCTCACCGCAGCAGTGAATATAAGTATCGTACTGGCTAGGCTCCTATCATGCACTCAAGCAGCGGCATCAAGATAATATACTAAACAAGCAAACGATGCCAAGGAAGGAGTAGTCACGTACCTCCACGCTCGGGCGTGGGGAAGATACCCGGCCAAGTCACACAATCACCCAGTACAAAGCTAAACACATACACATCCAAACACGCCCACTCCTCGCAGGGAGGTAAAAGGCTACACAGTGGATCCGGAGATGTGTGACATGGGTTGGCGGGCCACGGGTCGGTGAAGCTCGTCACCCACGAAGTGCTGCGAACCGATCGGACGAAGTCGCCACCACGGGTCGGCGAGGAACCAGCAGCAAGGAAGGCGAGTCCCAGGCGTCGTGGGTGGTGCTGATGTCCCTGATGGACTGTGGTAGTAGGCGCCGGAACTCCTGGAGGAGGGTGCGCGATGACGAGATCAGCACGGACCTCCGAAGTGGCTCGAACCGGCGGGCAGGTTGCAGCTCCGTCTGCGCTGGTCCTGGCGAGCAGCAGGAAGGCAAACCTGGAAGGCGACCTTCACATCGTCTGATTGCCACGAAATTTGGCGTGGGCACTGGTGACGTCCCTGAGACGCCCGTGGAAGGAGAACTGCAGACGAGTTCGGTGGCGACCGTGGCAAATTTTGGAATGACCCTCGCGCGATCTGCCTGCCTGCCTGTCACAGGGATAGTGGCCGGACGAATGGCCGGTACCAGGGCTTCCGGATAGGTTTGGGGGCGGGGTTTTCTCTGGTGGAAGGGTGACTGAGGGGGCTAGGTCGAGGCCAAGTGGTGGGGGTAGGTTCTGTGGAGGTTTTGGGCGTGGGAGGGGAAGTAACAGGGGTCTCAGTTCTGCACTTCAGTGCAGTCAGAACTGAGACAGGGAGTGAGAGAGGTGGTCGGCACACTTGATGAGCGTTTGGGGTCGTACAAAAATTCTTGGGAGAGGCTTGGGATGTGTATAGACATTCCTCAAAATCTCAGGTCGATCTGAGATTGTTTGATGGGGGTACCTTTGTTGGGTTCGTGGCTCTGTCCCGCTAGGGTTGCACAGGGGCAGTCTGCGCACCAAATTGGGCCATGAAGGGAAATTCTTCCACAGGTCGACTTAGGTCACGAAATTTGGACTGGGTATGGAGGACCTGTAGAGGAACAAATGCTATGAAGACATGGGGGAGGGAAGAGGACGGGAAGGGGGCGTAAACGTTCATCCCATGAGGCTCTGTCCCGTTGGCTGACACTCAGGTCCAGCCCGCGTAGGGATCAAGGCCAATGAAGGGAACTTTCGGCCCTGGATGAGTTTGGGTACGAAATTTGGATGGGGTGTGGCTTACATGTAGGGGAACAAAAATGTAGAAGGGCTCATGGTGATTTGGGGTCGGGATCTGGGCGTACGAACCTGTTCTTCCAGACCTATTTCTGCAGGCAGACAACCAGATCTGGGCGCAGGGCTTCTTTGTTCATCTCCTCCATGCTTGAGGCCAGCCTTTCGTCCATAGCTCCGGGCTTGAGAGGGCGATGAGGAGGGCACCTCCAGCAGATGGGGAAGGCCAAGGACCTGCAAGAGAAAGGGATAGGGCGTCGCACCCTAGGGGGAGGGGAAGAGGGAGAGAGGGAGAGGGAGTCGCACCCTCCAAGAGACAAGGAGAGGGGCTGCGGCCTTCTCAAGTTCTTTTTCAAAATTCTTCATTGATTGATTTCCAAAAGAGAAAATACAACATATTATATGTGGGAGGGGAAACCCTAATTAGTTTCCTAAAATAAAAATACAAAAAGAGCCTATTTAATTTGAAATTCTACACAATAGGGGAGGGGGCGCACTTGCCTCCTAAAAGAAAGGAGGGAAGGTGGGGGGCGCACCTCCCATGAGGTGGGAAGGGTGGGTGCGCCCTCCTCCTTCTCCAACCCTAATGGATCCCCAGATAATGGGCCTGGGTAGTGGAGCAAGGAGGAAAAGGCCCAGTATGGGCTTTCTCCTAGGCGCCCAGCCCAAATGGGCTTGAAGAGTGAACCAAGGTGGCCCACTAACCTCCCTATTAGCCTAATAGGCCTAATAATGTCCAAATGGAGTCTGATTGCCCTCAAGATGGCCTACAAAAGATCCAGAATGAAGTAAATAAAAGATCCAAAGCTCCTGGCTAGATCTCCAGGCCATATCCAAGCCATAGCGAAGTCCACGAGTCCCGAACAGTGCTACGCGATCTGGAATGTCGCTCTGCTGCATCACGCCGATCTCTAGCTCGGGTGTCCTCACCAATTTCATAAGAGATGAGGTTTCAAAAGGAACTTTTGAATTGTTCCATGTAGGCACTACACATCAGATAGTTGATATCTTCACTAAGCCACTAGACAATGATAAATTCACAACTTTAAGGAGAGAATTGGACATCTTTAAATCCTTCTGAGTTCTGAATTTTGTGAATAAAATGCATCCATGCTTCTATGTCCACATTGAGCTGCATACAGTCCTCATTTAGTATTTGTCATATTTTAGTGAAATAGTTTGGAATGCATAACCTGTTGATATATCAAATGAAAAGTTGGGAGATGGTCAGATTTCTTCTGACTGGAAACCCACATCATGTGTGAGGTGGTCTTATGACCTATGTTCTCCACCTGGTATCACAGCCTCATTTACATATAGATCAGGTTTAATGTTGATAAATTCTCTTTTCTGCATTACAACACTTTTTGCATTCGAGTTGTCTACATGCTTGATTCATATTGAGAGGAGGAGTTTCTTTAGTCTGCCAATTAGTAGGAGACTGATTCAAGGACTTTGAGAGATCTTGATGCTGCATAAAGCTCTCTGAACATCTTATACAATCTATTCACAAGAAACAAAAATTCATGACTCTCTTAAATTCTTAAGTTTGAATAACTGACACATGGCTAAGAAGCTTCTATTTAATAATCCTGCAAAGACTTGGACAAAGCATCTGAAGAATGTCTCCTTACAGAATTAGTGAGCATGGATCAAAGTTAAAATTGTTAAGTCTTGAATGAAATATTCTAAATACTTGAAACTCAGACTTCGGGAAGCAATTTTATCTGAAAATTAGTACACGATGTATTGTCTTCAAACATCTTACATTAAATTAGAAAATAGTTTGGGGGAATATCAAAATCTCAGAGCAATGGTCTATTTACCGAGAAACTAGATGGCTCGTCAATGAAATGACACACATTCTATGTCATGAAGTGCCAGATTATCTCTGTTTAAAAGGTTTGAAGAAAATTGTTTTTCATGGCAGAGCAATGGCATTAAAGTGTTGAGTAGCTGGGGATTCTGGCCTCTGATCAAGGTGTCTCCTCACGTAAACAGACACTTCAAATGCTAACTTTGTTCTCTAAAAGAGAAGTAATACAGTTATCACACTGAGTAAATGGGGATTCCGGCCTCTGAACAAGGTGTCTCCTCATGTAACAAGGTGTGACTGACCAAAATTACTCTATGGCATGTTCACTATGCTAAATATAAAAATCTGTAACCCCACTATTTCTAAAATCACTTGTAGACTATTTGTCCTCAATACAGTTGGCACAACTTTCAGTAGATGTGTCACTAGATTTCTGATTAGTACAGTCTTTTAGAATGATCTCTCTTGGCATACTTGCTAAACCTTGATCTTCCTTATTATGTCTGTACATTGGCCATCTTCATTCTTACTCTGTGTCTTTCCTGATTATCAGCCCTGAAGAACATGAGCTTAATTCAGTTCTCTTACTTACTCCTTTAAGAGATTTACTTGAAATCTTCTACATTGTGCATTTATTGTATATCATCTCAATTGCTTAGCAGCACCTTTTCTCTCTCCACTCCTTTTGATGATGTCAAAGGGGGAGAATGCATCAGACATGAGTTATGATCATGTTGGAAGTCAGTGTGTCAGGGGGAGCTAGTGTGACATTGCATGCATGTCTGATCATGAAGTCAGTGTGTCAGGGGGAGCTAGTGTGACATTGCATGCATGTCTGATCATGAAGTCAGTGTGTCAGGGGGAGCTAGTGTGACATTGCATGCATGTCTGATCATGAAGTCAGTGTGTCAGAGGGAGCTAGTTTGTCTGATCATCTCATGATTATTGATTGCATTAATTTTGATTTACTCATAGTGTTGTCATCATCAAAAAGGGGGAGACTATTGTGCTCCTGTGATTTTGATGATGTCAATCACTATGAGTCATCTTGATCATTAGTCTGAATGAGATTCTTATGTTACACTCATTTTGATTATAATGATTCTATTTTGAAAGCAAAAGGAAAGAAGAGTCTGAGCATCCGGTCAACAAGTCAATGGTCAACAAAGTCAAAAGTCAAACTGAGCAAGGGTCAAAGGTTCAGTCAAGTCATGAAGAAATCAGAATAGCTGGAAGAGCAGGTTGATGTATCTGACTGAGCATAGACCAAGGTCGGTGCACGATTGGTTTGTATACAACAAGGTCGGTGCACGATTGCCTTCATGCAATGCAAGGTCGGTGCAATCCTTCTCAAGCACAGAGGAAGGTCGGTGCAACCCTCTCTTCAACACCGCAAGGTCGGTGCATGAATTGCCTTCAAACATAGCAAGGTCGGTGCATGTCTTGCCTACAACACAATGAGGTCAGTGCATGTTCTGCCTTCAACACAGCAAGGTCGGTGCATGTCCTGCCTTCCACGCATGCAAAGTCAGTGCAACCTATTTGATAGCACTGTACAGGTCTGAGCATACACCAACAAGGTCTGCACATATTCAAGTATAAGGTCGAAGCAGCTGAAGATGGTAAGCCTATATGGTTGATGGCAAAGTGTTTGATGAATTGCCTGACTGATCATTCAAGTGCCAGCGTGTAATCTCAAAGCACGGGAGCTCAAACCAGGTGATGGCACCCGTTCCCAAGTCAGCCATACGGTCAAGCATCTACTGAGCAACCTGCGACCATCACACGTGCGGACCCTCTTGGCGCGAAAAAGACTTGTCCACGTGGCAGCACTCCAACAATATTGGGCATGTGATCCAAGGAAGGATGGCATGCCGTTTCAATGGTTTCCAGAAGAATGTTCAGTCTACCAAGTGGACCAATTAGCATTCACTAGGTTATTTGCCTTACGGAGCCCCTGTTCTTTTATAAGGGTGCCTTGCCCTTCGAAGAAGAGTGCGGAAGCTGCGGCAAGTAATGCCATTCTCATATTCAGAGAGAGAGCTTCCCCCAGAAGAAGAAAAATGATAGAATTCTTTTTAGAAGTCAGATTTGAGAGCAGCCAGCCGTTTTCACCTGGAAATGGTTCATTGAAGCTACAACTTATTTTTTATCTTTTCTGTTTCTGTTTTTCATTTCATTCTCGCTTCGCATTTGATTTTGTTTCCCTCTGAGTGTTCTTGGAGGAAGGGAGACAGCCCCTCCGGTTTCGAGTGACCTTAGGTCACTCTTCGGTTCCCCTCTGCTCAGAGGAAGGGAGGAAACTCCTCCGATTCTGGTCTTGTGGTCTGCAAGCCAGGGTGCAGGTCCTACGGGGTATAGGACCTAGGTCAAGGGATTTGTTTCCCTTTTTGGCAAGTTGTTCGGCAGCATCTGTCTGCAAACTGAGTCTACTTCATCTCCAACTTTTGGTACTGAAATCCTGGTTCGGTGTGAACGAGGGGTGGACGTAGATTGCGGTTGGCAATCGAACCACCTAAAAAATTCCTTTGTCCCTCTGTGTGATTGTTGCTTTGATCCTTCTTGACGTGATGTTTCTATAACCAGTTGGTATGTAGAATGGAACCGATCAGAACGATATGTCAAGTCGATCTGAAGGTTTGGTTTCTTGCGTGAGCAGACTCTCAAGTCCAACCTCCGCCGAGTGCCACTGTTGATCTTCTGTTTAATCATTTCCCTGAGCGTCACTCATTACCTTCTGGGCCTTTCATATTGTTGTTGAGCTTATCTTCAACCGTGTGATAAGCATTCTGCATCGCGTTTCTGGACTCATTTACCGTGTTCTTGTGATTTAATTTTAAATTGGGGTGATCTATTCATCCTTCCTTCTAGATCACTCTCTCATATTTCTATCACCCTTCGATCCCCCTCACTCTCCCACTTTCTCTCTTCTGCACACACCCACACCCTCTCCCCGGTTGAGCTCTCCTTCTCCTCCACTTTCTCCTCCTCTCTGCTCCCAGTGCACCGGCGACCCCCTTTTTCTCTCCTCTTTCTCTCTTCTCATATCTCTTTCTCCCTCTTTCTCTCTTCTGCACACACCCATAGCACCTTGGCAGCATCTCCCCCCTTCTCTTTCTCTCTTCTACTTCTCCTCCTACTCCCTTCTTCTCCCTTTCTCTCCTCCCGTCGTGAGCCCCCCTCTACAACTGATCTCTCTCACTCTCTTTTATCCCTCTTCGTCTCCCTCTCTCTCCCTCTCTCTCCTTTGTCAACTGCACGCACCTCTCTCTCTCTTCCCATCTCTCTTTCTCCCCCTTTATCTCTTCTGCACACACACGCATCCCCTCTGAGCACCGAGGCCTCTTCTTCCCCCCTTCTAATCACTCCCACTCCCCACTAACTCTCTGTCCCACTTCTCTCCTTCACACCCCTCCTTCGTCGCCTCTCTTCTCCTCGCCCTTCTCTCCCTCTTCCTCTCCCACTCGTCTCTCTTCTTCCTCTCCCTCGGTCGACCCCGCCTCTCCGTCATCTCTCTTCTCCCCCTCTCACTCTCGTCTCGCGTCCCCTCTCTCTCTGTTCCCTTCTGTCTATCTCCCTCTCCTCTTCACACACACGCACACATCTCACACAGTAATTCAATTTCTATTTTTCTATCCTTTCTTTTATTTTATTAACTCTCTCCACCTCTATCTTGTTCTCTCTCGACATCTCTCTCTATTTTCTCTCTCCTACATCCCCTCTCTAGTTCTTTAATTTTCATTTTTAGTTAATTTTTATTTTGAGTATTGTACTTTTTTTCTTGAACATCTACACATTGTAAGCATCTTATTTTGAGCATTAAAAAAAATAGTGGGTGTGATTTTCTCTCTCTCTCTCTCTCTCCCCCTATTTCTTCCCCTTACCCCTCCATACTTCTTTAAATATATTTTACTCTTACCTAATTTTAATTGTTTCCAATCAAAAAAAAGAAAAAAAATCATTTCAACAACTTTTTCTAAATAAAAAATAAAAAGATTTTTAACTATAAATTTCTAGTCTCCTCGTGAGATCGACCCATATTCATCGTTACATTCAAAATCTTAATTTTATTGTGTGAGAACGGAAATTTTAAAAATTGAGTGCGTGATATTTTTAACGACGAGTATTCACGTCCCATCGTGAAACCACATGTATAGGTGGCTAAGTTCTAATGGGTTCTACTAGGTTTAAGTACTCTACCATGACAAGAATGCTCCGTGTAAGCTACTTCATTGCCAAGGATGTGGAGTGGGCATTTGTTGTGCCGCATAAGAACTATTATACGCAAACATCACAAAGGAAAAGCGAAAAGCAACATGAGCCCAATATCCGCATTCTGTCAATTTTCTTAATTAGATTATTCTGAAGGAAAATTATTGAAGAAGATAAACAAATAACTTACCTGAAGTGCAAAGAACTTAGTGTTCAAGTACTGGGAGTTTTGCAAAATGTGGACGACCTGCAGCCATGTGTCTGAGTTATTCTGCAACTCTCGCAATATTTGATCAGCTGCGCTCCTCTGCCATAAAAGGGTAGTCACCGTCAGTAAAAGAATCAACCAACAATGTGAAGTCTCGATAGGCAATTAAAAATGGAGAACTGCATCCAACTTAAGGCTGACAGAGATTCTCGTGAACTTGGTGTACGCCATGAATTTCATACCAGTAGAACCGCGTGTGACGTAAAGCCAGCAGATCAGGCTAACGTCAAATGCAACGCTCGTGTCGCAATCTTATTAGAGCACCACAATCAAAGATGAACAACACGATTAACACAGAGACAATGGGAAACTGTGCCTTTTCCCCTTCGATAGTTAAGAAGAGTACCCAAAAAACCCAAAAGTCATCTGTACGATGCAGCTGTAGAGAAATATCAATTCCCCTGTTCCCTCGTGACGAAGGCATGGGAATGAGATTTTTATTTTCGTTTGTTCTATTTTATGGAAAGGCATGCCAATCATATTTATGACATTTATTATGCGCTCTGTCTGACTGATAAGATAAAGGTGGGTGATCGTGTCGGGACCCAGAGTCTATCATACTATAAAGGCTATGACGTTAAATACATCCTTCCGAAATAAGGATAACCTTTGATTAAATGCCAAGATAGAGAGCCACCGGGGCTAATCAAATATAAGTAGATGCAAGAATCAAGAAATGTGCGATACACAATGCAGAACCTACGCATGCATTCAAGCACACAATATGGTAGCATTTTATTATATTATTAGATCGACTCCCGATACATGGCGGAGAACTTAGATCCGGAGATCTCCTCACGCTTATCGAGAGCTTCCATTCAAGTTTAATCTGACCTTCCGTAGATCACCATTTATTATACCTAAGGGTCGAAACATGCAAGCACACAGTAAGATAGATACGCATTCGCGTAGGTATAGACAAATATATGCTCAAATTTATTTCATTATTATCACTAGCTTGTTTCCTCCTCTGCTTGTTCTTTTATTGTTATTATTTTCTTAATAGCATTATTATTATTATTACTTATCCCTTTTTATTTCATGCATATACAAATAGTTACATATTAAGGGAAAAGAGTGTGAAACGGTGGAGTTAGTTGATCCGGCGCAGAGAGAGAGAGAGAGAGAGAGAGAGAGAGAGAGAGAGAGAGAGAGAGAGAGAGAGAGAGAGAGAGAGAGAGAGAGAGTGCGAAGTGAATCGGTGAGGATGAAGTGAGTAGGCACAAGGAGGAGGAGAGAGAATGGAAAGGAGGAGTTGACCGGCGCAAAGGGGAGAATCCTTGCGCCGATTCACCCAGCTTCTCACCTCCCCTGGCCGAAGACCCACTGGGCAAGGCTGGCCGCCGATTTAGGTTATACTCTCCACCTTGGGATTTTATTTGATTGAATGGAATGGGGTCAAAGGCCCGAGCAAGCCACCTACCTAGCCATTATTCACCACCGGTGGGGAGACCATTCACCTCTTTGAAGAAGATACCATGAAAGGGGTAGTAGCCATGAGGCATGCAATCATGGGAGTCGACGCAATGGGGTTAAGGTCGACGCAGGAATTACTAAGAAGGGTCGACATCAGAGGGTTTGGAGTTGACGCATGGGCCAAGAGCCCCCTGTGTTAGGTCACAACAGTGACGGGGTCGACACAGTAAGACTTGGGGTCGACACATGGGTTACTTATGAAAAAGGAGGGATGTCATCAGGGGGTTTTGGAGTCGACGCATGGAGGCACCTTAGAAAGGGAAGGGGTCGACGCCAGGAGGGGTTCAGGGCTGACTCAAATGTTGACTAGAAGAAGACAGGGAGTCGACGCAGAGGACCTGGGGTCGACACAGTAGCCAAATGGGAAGGAAAAGGGGTCGACACCTGGGGGGGCCTGGGGTCGACCCAAAGGGTGACTGGGAGAAGAAAGGCTCTATGCGAAAGGGGTTTAGAGTCGACTCAAGGGTGAACAGACAGAAGCAGGGGTCGACGCAAGAGGGTTGTGGAATTGACACAGGGAAAAGGTGGATGCATTAGTGTATATGGGAGAGGGGAAGTGGTGTATCAGTAGGAATAATGAGTATGGAGGGGAAGAGGCACAAATTGGATCATGATTCCCAGCTTCAGGGTGTTATTACTACGTTTATTAGAATTAGTTCATTCAAACTTGAAGTTTTCATGGAAGATTGGCAACTTTCTTATGGGTCAGAGTAACCATGTTCCCAGGGGCCTCGTGGCCCATGTATTAGCTCCCCACTTATTTGCTGAAATGAGGTAGGCTAAATCGCTTGCTCTTCGTGCGAGGTTCATACTCGGGCACGTGTTTTATAAGGTCCGGGGCAGACCCACACACCCCTCCACAGCATAAATTTCATGAATAGCTTATTAGCACAAGATGCATACGTTATTATCATCATTTTCCCTTGTTATTATTGATTTCCATTTCAATCGAAGCAGGGAAAGAAAATTAAACGGGAAAGCTAGGAAAGTGCTAGATGAATTTCGGCAGCATCTCCCCTTGTCCCATAAGACTGTAAAGGGTAGAAATAGAGATCCACCCAACATAAAGATCCAAGATGGTCTCATTAACTGTCGGGAGGCCGGAGATGGCGACACCATGACTAGGATTGGATGCGGAAGCCCTGAGGACTAGCCTACGAGGAGCTCCGACGATCCAAGGTCAGTGATATCTGAGTCTTCGGGACATGAATTTATTACTTTGCTGAACATATGACTATTATTGTTCACCCTCCAGATGGGGTTCTCCAGAGACCATACTATGAGAAGTAAGTCCCTGGAAGCCCAGAGTGACTAAGGAAACTCGATGTGCAGGGAAACGACTCGAGACCATAACGGAAATTAAGATAAGAATTCATGCAAAACGATGTGTTCCCCCCTCTTCTAAGATGATGAATCCACACTTCCCAAATCCAACAAGAAATCCAAAGACCCATGATATTGCCCTATTGTGGGAGATCATAAGTCACGCTGTGGAGGTCAGCGAACCCATGTATCCGAATGGGCATGAAGAACATGAGGACTCCCCAAAAATAGATTAGTGAACAAAACTACCTACAAGACGCTCCACTGAAATCTAGACTGGATTGATGCACTGTCCTTCGGAGTACAGGAATTACGGACAAGTTGCCATACTAAATGAATACTATTAACTCCCATGGAAGGGGAACGCATTGGCTGGTATAGATGAGGGTTTTCTGAAGATAACATTCCCTTGGGCATTTTTGCAAACAGAGGCGCGCCAGTGTCTGACTGGCCCAAGGGCCAAGGTGATCAGGATAGGAGACAAACGACAGCACCCAGAAGAGTGAAAATGAGATAAAATTTCTAGTGGATTTAGGAAGCACACCGGAGCCCTCACAATTCATGAGTGTGAGTGAGAGAGCTGATGGTTGTCTTCACAGAAATTGTATCGTGTACAAGTGACTCGCAATAATACACACCCGCATCATAACCAAAAGACTATGCATCAGAGAAATTAGTGCCAAAATGACAAGGATGGATCCATCAAAAGCAATGGGGGAAAATTGATGTCACCCGTGAGGGCGTGGCCAATGGCCCTCCAATTAAAAATCCATAACGTGAGATTGAAACTACCCAGACGATCAACGGATCACAAGCATATAGCCTTAAGAAGGCGACCTCACGTATGGGGATATTCTGTTTGATTAAAAGGGAACACAGATACTATGAACAGGAGAAGAGAAAGAAACGACATCCCAGATAATGATAAAGTCTTGAAGTATTGAATATACTTATCGATTTAACACTCCTTTGGATCATTTATTACAATTCTAAGTAACTAGGAATAACATACGGAAAGGAAAACCTTGACACCCCGGAGTGCTCTTATAGCTTTACTAAATTCCAAAGCAAACCTGTTATAGGGTGCGAAACGGAGACTCGCATAATTACAGACAAAGGGGGAAAGACATAGCAACATAGAAAAGAAAGGAGAACTATTAGTCCATGTTGAGTCTCTCCAGGTGATTTTGATGATAACAAAATCTCGGAATGGTAAATAGTTTGGTACCATTCGTAATTGCAAAAGTGCGAGCACAAGTAGGTCCACAAAGCCATTTTCATCACAAGCTAATGCTCAAACTTATCATGCTTCAAAAATGCCTAGATTAAGTCAAAGAAATTCAAAATGATTGGAACAAAATGTGGACACAAAGGCTTTGTCATATGGATATGCTTTCTTGGGCTAACAAATCCATTCTGCAGGATTTTCAGATTTCGGTCGACCAATGAAGCTTGGTCGGTCGACCAATTTTCTCAGGTTTCAGAACTCTGTAATTTTACATAGTTCGATCGACCGATGGCACCAGTTCAATCGATCGATTCTCCCAGTGTTGAATTTTACAGAAACTGTCACAGTTCGGTCGATCGACCGACTTGCATCGGTTGACCGAACCCTTCGAAGCCCCCATTGTTGACTTTATTTTCTTCAACGTGTTCAAAGCATCTCTTTAAGGTTTTTTAATCCCAAAGCCTCCAGACATGATAGAAATTATGAATCTATATCTTGGCTTGTCCCCTGACCGCCCAAGTGTTTTAAAAACATCTCTTTGGGTCAAGAAACCCTAATCACTCAAGGGAGATCAAAGGAGGCTACCAAAAGGGAAAAGAGGCTGTTGCAAGCACTACATGAACAGTACTCCGTCTAGGGATTCTTCATCCAACTCCAAGCCTTTCAAGTTCAATCTGAAGTCAATCAACTGCAAATCAAGTGGAGAAGCAAGCCTTGTTCAACATCTGCATCATTTACTCAAGAGAATCCTAAATCAGAATTCTTTCTTTTGTGTTTCATCTTCTAAAGTGTTTTGAGCTTCAAGTTTATGTTTCTTGTGATTTGTAAACATCAGTGTTTGTGTGGATCTGCCCAGATCTGTGGTTGTGTGTGTTGTTCCGTCCAGATCCATGTGTGTGCATGGATCTCTTCATATCTGCGTGTGTGTGTGGATCTATCCAGATCTAGGTGTTCGTGAGTGTAGAGTGATGCATTTGTTGTAGCGTGTGTGAGTGTTGTTAATCCGATCGTCGGATCATGTTGGAGACTCCGTCGCCATGTGTGAGTTGGGCCGTGTCCCCGTGTATGTGCATGCGTCGTCCTGTGTGTGTATTGGAGCTTGGCTCTGTGTTGGGGATTCATCCCCGTGCTAATTTCCAGCAGTGAAGCCTCACCGGGTTTGGTGAGGGGTGGACATAGGTTGCCATCGTTGCATCTGAACCACCTTAAAAATCCTTGTGCCTTGTGGTTTGAGCTGTATGGTTTGGTCCATTTCTTCTACTTCCTTTTTGTGCGACTGTACGTATATATTGTCTTCTCTGTGTTGTATCTTTCAGATTTAGCAAAATCGGTTATTGTGAGTGACTGATCTTGATAGATCTAATCTGAGATTTAACAGATCTAAATTTCTAATTTCTACTTTATCACATCTATTTTAAATCGAGTAATGTTTTCTTAAAATTTTGAATCACCCAATACACCCTCCCTCTTGGGTGTCAATGATCGCGGGACTTCAGTTGGTATCAGAGCTAATGCTCTACTTTTCATAGATCTAACGATCTAGAGAAAGATCCAAATCAATGGCTACCACCATGTTCACCATGAATTCTCCACCTGTATTTGATGGTTCTAACTTCGATTTGTGGTTAGGAAGAATGTGCAGCCTTGTCAACTCATACGACCTTAAGCTATGGACGCTTATTTCTCATGGTCCTTATGAGTTGCCTGAAGACGAATCAGTCTGGACTGCAGATTATGAGTTCAAACATGATCAAAATTGCTTGGTTCTAAGTTTGCTCACTACCGCAGTTAATGCTAATAGTTTTCCCTTTGTCTCCAGCTGCAGCTCCGCAAAGGACATACTGGATGGCTTAGTCGGCTTCCATGAACAGAATGAGGACAAATGTCTTATAGAAGGTATGAGTGATCACAGCAGTGAGCAGTAGAATGGATCACCCTCGGAGGTAAAATCAGATTCTAAAAATATATCTCTTGATGAGCTATTGGATTCATATAATGAGCTTACAAGTAAATATAAGAAGCTAAAATCTGAGAATTAAAAATTAAAAAGAAGGTTGAACAAAACAACTGTGATTCCTCTTGTAAAAAATGCTCACATTTAGAGGAATTGATTGAGGCTCATGCGTTCGACATTGAATTTCAGAAAGATCAAATTTACTCATTAAGAAATGAAAATAAAGAGCTGAAAGAAAAAGTAAACTCAATGGTCAATGATCAAACCTTGATAAATGAACTCATTCGTGATGAGAAGCTTATGAAAGAAAATGAGAACCGGAAGGAACTAAACATAGTCATATTGAAAAGATTGTTGACTTTAGAAAAAGGAAAATTTGTGACTGTAAGTAATTGTGAAGATGCGGATGGATTAAAACATGAAGTTGATAGCCTCAAGAATACCAATGCAGTGTTGAATCTCAGTCTTGCTACTTGTGAAGAAGAACTTGCTGGTGCTGAATTACAAATCACATCTTTAGAAAGTGAAATCCAAGACTTAAATAATTCACTATCTAAATTCGTGAATAGAAAAGATAATTTGGATAAACTTTTGGGCATGAAAATTAATTTTCAAAGGGAAGAGCTTGGCTATAATCTTGTTAAGAAGAAGTCTTTTGAGAACAAGGTATATACTTCTTTTGTTCAAAGTTCAATTAGACCTAGTACCTTAATTTCACTTCCAAAGCAGTCTTCTGTCCAAAAGATTCAAAAAGAAAATAAAAATCAGAAAATCAATCTGCTTCAAAAACCCAAAAATGCTGCTAGCACTACTGTGCATGTTAAACACACTCTTGCAAAACACACACACACATGCACCAAGAAAGAAAAACTCATGCTTTTACTGTGAAAAACATGGTCATATGATGCATGATTGTTTTATCATGGGAAATGATAATTTAAGAGTATGCAAGAATAGAATGAACATTAGAAAAGGTAAGGGTAGGTCGACGCACCCCAAGTCTAGACAATAATTCATGAAGAAAAAGGATTGGGCAGGTCGACACTACCAACCTATGGTGTCGATACATCTTATGTTCCCGACCCATTATCCTTAGCAAAATCCAAGGGCAGGTCAACATGAGATCTCTAATGTGTTTAACACACCCCTTGCCAATTGGAAACAACATTGGAACAAAAAGTCACATGCTTCAAATAATCTTCATGCTTTTAAGTATTCAAAGTCATGTTGTCAGTACTGTGGTAAATCAAGGCATAACATGCATGATTATTTTCTGATGAAAAATGATAGTTTTACTATTGTCAAAAAGTGGAAGCTACGTGCCAAGAGTGCTAACCAACAAAGACTCAAGATGGCTTGGGTATCGAAAAATATAAAATGAGAAATCTATTTTGCAGGTGTGCCTTGGGAATATGAAGCATAAAATATGTTTTCAGTCAAGAAGGTAAGGCACACGGACCAAGCAACATAAGTCAAGTTCATAAAAAAATCAAAAACTGAAATCTGAACACTCAGGTGATATCTCTCTCACTTCTCTAGAAAAGGTGCTATGTCTTGATTTGCTTTGTGCTGAATCTTATGTGATAATACATATGTTTATATATGCATTCCATTTATAGTTGTTTGCATATCTCTGTGTATATCACTTGCCATATAGCATCTTGTTGAAGGAGAGCTTGAAAATTTTCAAATCAAAATTCCACTGCATACATTGAGATGTTTGCATATGTTTTCATATATTGTTATGCACAAAAGTGAAAGAATATATTTTTAATCTAGAATGAATTCATGTCATCATGCATTACAATCCTCCTACCTTCATCACATTAATGACTACATTGTATATCAAATGGTGACATGTGGAAGGATAGGTTAAGCTTGTCTGGAAACTATCACCACGCATGAGGTGATCTTCGGATCTAAGTTCTCCGCAAGGTACCATGAGTCAATCATTCATAGGTTGCATATGGAATTAAAATTTCTCTGAATATTTCAGACTTTTGCACACATTAAGGGGGATGTGTCACTCAGTAATGTGAATTTGAGGCCTCGACTTATTTCTAGGGAAATAACCTCTGTGCATTTCTTATTACATCAAGATAAGATCAATCTGAATTATCACTAACAAATCGAATCCTTTCAATCTTGGATGCAATTTACACTCCCAAAAATCCAAGTGATGTTGGGCCAGCTATGATAAAGTTTGAATCAACTGAAGGAATATCTTGCGAGGATGAAGATGATGAGAATTTCCTCAATTGCTACCAGGAGATGAATAGTGATTTTATGAGTCCCCTGTACCGATTGCTAGATTAGAAGCAGTCTTGACTCTCTGTCCTATGTTTGCTCTCTTAACTTCAGATTATTTCAAATGGATGTTAAATATGCTTTTCTTAATGGGTATATCAAAGAGGATATTTTTGTAGAACAACCTCCAGGTTTCAAAGACCCAAAACATCCACAACATGTGTACAAGCTGCAGAAGGCCTTGTACGGATTGAAGCAAGCACCAAGGGCATGGTATGAAAGGCTCACCTCCTTTTTGCTTGAAAACATATTCAAAAGAGGTAAGGTTGACCAAACACTCTTCACGAGAAAATCAGGTAAAGACATATTAGTGGTTCAAGTATATGTTGATGATATAATCTTTGGAGCTACTAACAATGCCTTATGTTATGATTTTGTAAAAATAATGTAGGGAGAATTTGAAATGAGTCTAATAGGGGAACTTACATTCTTTCTTTATTTGTAGGTTAAGCAAGCATCCGAAGGAATCTTCATAAACCAAGCCAAATACACCATGGAGCTTTTGAAGAAATACGGTATGAAGGATGCAAAGCTAATATCAACTTCGATGGCCACAACCACGAAGTTAGACAAAGATGAAAAGGGTAAAACAGTAGATCCTATACTATTTTGAGGAATGATTGGATCACTACAGTACTTAACAGCATGCCATCCTGACATTCAATACAGTGTATGTCTATGTGCTCATTTTCAATCATGTCCTAAAGAATGTCATTTATTGGCTGTTAAATAGATTTTTTGATATTTAATTGGCACAATAGACTTTGAATTGTGGTTTCCTATCGGTACCTCATTTGATTTGATTGCATATACCGATGCAGATTATGCTGGATGCATTGTTGATCGTAAAAGTACTAGTGGGTACTATCAGTTTCTTGGTGGGTGCCTAATTTCATGGGCTTCCAAGAAACAACATTCAGTAGATCCTATACTATAGATCGTATGATCGGACCACTACTGTACTTAACAACATGTCGTCATAACATTCAATACAGTGTATGTCTATGTGCTCATTTTCAGTCATGTCCTAAAGAATGTCATTTATTGGCTGTTAAACGGATTTTTCGATATTTAATTGGCACAATAGACTTTGGATTGTGGTTTCCCATCAGTACCTCATTTGATTTGATTGCATACCGATGTGGATTATGCTGGATACATTGTTGATCGTAAAAGTACTAGTGGGTACTGTCAGTTTCTTGGTGGGTGCCTAATTTCATGGGCTTCCAAGAAATAACATTCAGTAGCTCTCTTAACGACCGAGGCTGAATATGTAGCCGCCGGAAGTTGTGGAGCCCAAGTACTTTAGATAAAAAATCAATTGGTTGATTTGAATGTTGAATTGAAATGCATTCCAATTTTGTGTGACAATACCAGTGTAATTAAATTGTTAAAAAATCATGTACAACATTGTAGGACAAAGCACATTGACCTTCGACATCATTTTCTAAGAGATCATATAGGAAAAAAGGTCTTTGAATTGAATTTCATTAACACACACAATCGGTTAGCTGATATCTTTACAAAACCCCTAAACTAGGAACAATTCAGTAAAATAAGAAGAGAACTCGGCATGTGCAATGGTGAGAACATACATACCTAGGTTTGCACTTAAGTTAAGTGTTGCATATGTAGAAAAAATCACTTGCATAAAGGGTACATTGTAATGCATATTCTGTGTGATTATTTCTAATTCCTTGTGTGTAAATATTCCCTTACATGCTTGATAATAATTATCTATACAGCCCCTCCTTGAAAATTTTCTAAGGCCAAATATTCCTTGATAAATAAATGTGGACCCGGTGACCTCGGGATCTCAGACATTCTCTGAGGGGGAGAGTCAGAGGATTTTCTCAAAATGCCTCATCAGCTCTTTCATCAAGTCATTCCCTTTCAACTACAACACAAGGTGGAGGTTCAAACAAAAAAAAGGGTTGAAGGAGATATAACACACACAAAAAAGCTTTGAAGAAGTTATAAAAAAAAAGTTGAAGGAGATATAACACAAAAAAAGAAAGCATTGAAGGAGTTATAAAAAAAAGGTGAAGGAGTTATACCAAAAAAAATGATGAAAATAGGGCTAGGCCGACCATTTCGGTCGACCGGCGATTCGATCGATCGAATCTGGCAAAGTAGACCGGTCGACCCGTGTCTGACCTCCTTTTCAAACCCATTCACCCTCATACCATCTTTTCAAACCCTAGAACTCTCATTCTCCCCATTTCCACCCCAAAAACCTCCTCATTCTTCCATCCGCACAAGATCGGGATCTTCACCGTCTTCTGGCGTAGATTTCAGGCAACAGCTTGTGCGGCTTTGCAGCTTCCTCCTTGGGTTCCGGATCATGGAAGAGAGTCCTCCACCACATTTTGGTATGTCCTCCTGTGTCTATCTACTCCCAAGGGAAGGGATCGGTCCCTTCAAAGGTTTCTATAGTGTTTTTCAAGCCTAGGATGGCGCCTAGAAGAAGCTCTCGGCACTCTACCAGAGGGAGCCTAGTGCCAGGCGAGGTGAGGCTCCAGCTCCTCCACCACAGTGGGCTCCTGCACCTCCACGTGCACCGTCGATGCGCCCACGGTCGATAATCGACCCCCATCTAGTCGACTTTGAGGAGATGGTTGAACTTCTCCCAGATATCGGTGCTCTTTTTACAGTTCAGGACGGTTGGGTTGATTTTGCTTCTAGATATTCAAGGTATTACCCTAGCCTTGTTCAAGAATTTTATGGGAACCTGAATATGAGGAATGACTGCCTCTATACGATTGTCAAGGGAGTTGAAATAACGGTCAATCCAACACTGTTTGAAAGAGCCTTAGGAGTGTCAACTAGGGGAGCTGATATGATTTTTGGTCATGGTGATGTTAAGGAGACTTTTATAATTATGACCTACTGTGAGTACATGAAAGGAGTTAGCAACTTGATCACGCTGAACTCCAACTATTTTCCTCCTTTGCAGCGTATTCTACATCATATGTTCACCACTCTTTTCTATCCCAAGGCCAACATCAGAAATGAAGTGACAGAGGTGCATTGATTTCTAATCTCTCATGTAATGAATGGCGTGACCATTAACATGGGCCACCTTATGACAGATTTAGTTGATTCATGCAGCACTCAAAGAAGGTGATCTTTGCCTTATGCATCTCAGTTGACCATAGTATTCATTTATGTCGGGGTAAGCTTGGTTAATGAAGGGTTCATTCAAGTACGTCAAAGTGACATATAAAACCAACACAAGATGTTCACCGATTTTGGCTACTATTGGGTTCCAGATGGTGAATTATGTAGAAATGTGAGGGTTTATGGAGATGAATCTGAAAATGAGGAAGAGGAAGAAGAGCCACCGCAGCAGCAAGGTCAAGAGCCAGTTCCACCTCCAGCTCAGGTGGACGTGCAGCCACCTCCTCCTCCACATGCCGATCAGGATATGCCACCTCCACCATAGTTCCATTTTGGGGAGTCCTCCACTCAGGGTGCCGAACAACCCTCTTGGGCAGATTATAAGGCTTTTGATAGGCATCTTTCTAGACTAGACACTCGTGTTGATACTTTTGGGGAGGAACTCTCTCACTTTGGGATTAACATTGACACCATGGGCGATATGCTTGACTCCATGTCTGACCGGATTAATTCCTTCTCCACAGTTTTGGATACCTTGTCCACTCAAATGACCACCCTATCCACTCACATGACCACCCTCACCACCAGCCATGAAGACTCCCGCCAGGCCTTTCACATCATGAACCACACTCTTCTTGACATGTAGCACTATGACCAGGCTCGTGACAACACCATTGCCAATATTTAGTACCGCCTTCAGTATCAAGATCACACTCTAGATGATATCCGACGCCGTCTTGGCTATCGTCCGCCTCCAGCTGAGCCTTCTCATGATGATGGTGCCCCAGAGGACTCTGCTCGTCCTCCTTAGTTGTTGCCCCCACAGTCTTCAGTTTCACCGTGGTCTACTTTTTGTTGTATCCCCTCCCCTCTTTTGATGATGCCAAAGGGGGAGACGTAGCTAGTCTAGGTTTATATTTATATCTTATGCAAGCGTGTCCCATGCTTGTATGCATCTCTGCATTTGTGAGTCATTGCATTCATGCATTCATTGCATTTTGTATTTGAGTCAGTTTGCATTTGCATTTGCCATGTGTCTAGGAGTTTTGCATTCTCAAGCATCCCTGTACTTTGTAATGATCTTGAAATGAAATGAAATGAATGCAATTGGTATTGGACAAACATGTTGGTTCTTGCCTCTCATTTCCTCTCTATTTGGCAAACATGATTGAATGGTTTGCATTGGTTTGGATTGATGAAATGTTTGTAATTGGATTGATTGCCTTGCAGATCGTTTGTTTAGCCTATCCTCTAATCGGTTCTATGTATCTCAAATGGTGTTGGATGAAAGATAGGTTAGCCTGTCTGTAATCCCTCACTATGCATGAGTGTAAACACCACCTCGTACAAGAACCATGTGCGAAATTGCTAGGATACATTGCGTTGATTTCAAGTTTCAAATTTGCTTAAAGGCACGCCAATGCACTTCATAATCTAGAGTTTTGTCATCATCAAAAAGGGGGAGATTGTTCAGTCTCTCCAGGTGATTTTGATGATAACAAAACCCCAGAATGGCAAATAGTTTGGTACCGTTCGTAATTGCAAAAGTGCGAGAACAAGTAGGTCCACAAAGCCATTTTCATCACAAGCTAATGCTCAAACTTATCATGCTTCAAAAATGCCCAGAATAAATCAAAGAAACTCAAAATGATTGGAATAAAATGTGGACACAATGGCTTTGTCATATGGGTATCCTTTCTTGGGCTAACAAATCCATTTTGCAGGATTTCCAGATTTTGGTAGACCAATCAAGCTTGGTCAGTCGACCAATTTTCCCAGGTTTCAGAACTCTGTAATTTTATAGAGTTCGGTCGACTGATTCTCCCAGTGTTGAATGTTATAGAAATTGTCATAGTTCGATCGACTGACCGACTTTCATCGGTCGACCGAACCCTTCGAAGCCCCCGTTGTTGACTTTATTTTCTTCAATGTGTTCAAAGCATCTCTTTAAGATTTTTTAATCCCAAAGCTTTTTGACATGCCAGAAATTGTGGACATGTGTCTTGGCCTGTCCCTTGACCACCCAAGTGTTATAAAAACATCTCTTTGGGCCAAGAAACCCTAATCGCTCAAGGGAGATCAAAGGAGGCTACCAAAAGGGAAAAGATGCTGCTTCAAGCACTGCGTTAACAGTACTTCATCTAGGGATTCTTCATCCAACTCCAAGCCTTTCAAGTTCAATCTAAAGCCAATCAACCTCAAATCAAGTCGAGAAGCAAGCCTTGTTCAACATCTGCATCATATACTCAGGGGGAGCCTAAATCAGAAGTCTTTCTTTCTTGTTTCATCTTCTAAAGTGTTTTGAGCTTCAAGTTTATGCTCCTTGTGATTTATAAACATCTGTGTGTGTGTGGATCAGCAAAGATTCATGGTTGTGTGTATTGTTCCATTCAGATCCATGTGTGTGCATGGATCTCTTTAGATCTGCGCGTGTGTGTGGATCTATCCTGATCTGGGTGTTCGTGAGTGTAGAGTGATGCATCTGTTGCAGCGTGTGTGAGTGTTGTTGATCCGGTCGTCAGATCGTGTTGGAGACTTCGTCTCCGTGTGTGTGTTGGGGCATGTTTCAGTGTATATGCAGGTGCCGTCCTGTGTGTGTACTGGAGCTTGGCTCCGTGTTGGGGATTCATACCCGTGCTGGTTTCCAGCAGTGAAGTCTCACCGGGTTTTGGTGAGGGGTGGACGTAGGTTGCCATCGTTGCATCTGAACCCCCTTAAAAATCCTTGTGCCTTGTGGTTTGAGCTGTGTGGTTTAGTCCATTTTTCTACCTCCATTCTGTGTGACTGTACGTATATATTGTCTCCTCCGTGTTGTATCTTTCAGATTTAGTAAAATTGGTTATTATGAGTGACTGATCTTGATAGATCTAATCTGAAATTTAATAGATCTTAATTTCTAATTGCTACTTTATCACATCTATTTTAAATCGTGTAATGTTTTCTTAAAAATAGAGTATCAGACTTTGCTCATTCGACAGCAGAAGAGGGACTAGGACTAGACGTGGATTCCTCCCATATCCTCTACCTCCTGTGCCTTGGTGCTTTCTCTCCTCTGGTTGCCTTTTGATCTCTCTCTTTTTCTTTTGATCGAGCAGGGTTTATTTATAGGAGAACTCGGGAGATGACAGTGATCCGGCATGAGATCGTGCGCGTTGGATCACCGGCCCACTTCCAATCATCTCGCGCCGACTCATGCGCTTCAATAGCCGCCGATCCACCCGTGTAGAGGGGCGTGGTTCATGCCCTTTGCACATACAAACTTCGCCAGTTCACCTTCGAGCGAGGGCACCGATCCAAGTCACCTTCATTAGTCTATTGGGCCCTTAATAACTTGGTAGGCTCTGAACTAGCCCAGAAGAGGGTCTTAGGCTCGAGACTACTCCTGTCATCAACCAACCATCAGGGAAGGGTACGTTTGAGATCTTTGGGCTTCATACAAGGTAATTTCTAGTGCGAGCCCTATTTTAATCAGGTCATTTGGGTCTTCTTGCTGATATTGCCTTCGAAACCCTGTTTTGCCAGAACAGGGACATCCCTTCATCTCGGGAGGTGTCCTCATCAGGTGGCGAACCACCAGGTATATTTTCATCCTCATCGGATAGGATGTGGGGTTTGTTCGGCCTGAGCAAGTCGATGACAGTTTGTAAGGTTTATTGATTTCGGCTTGCCGTATAGCATTGCCGAGTTGTTGCAAAATCTTTTTAGACGTCCCGAGATGAGCTATGGGATCCCTGGTGCTCTATCAGGTGGACTGGGGCTTCAACAGTCCAAGTGGACCTCCTTTCAGGTTTCTTTTGGCTTTTCTGCACTGGTCAACTATTCTCCTTGCTGCTAGGGCGTGCTTGCCGTACGGTGATATTTTACATGCCAATAAATGCCCCCCAGCCACGGGTGTCGCAAGTAAGGGACGAACGGCGCAAGGCCTGTGGGTGCATCTACTTTATAGTGATTTTCTTCCTCTATCCTGCAAGTGGGGATAGCCTACCTTTATATCGTGTGTTGTGACACGATTTATCTCTTAATATGGTGGGTGCACTGTACCCAAGTGGACCTTGGAAGTGGCGAAGCTATATTTGCATGTTTTTAGGCCAAATGGCATTTAAATGGTGGGGCCCACTTTATTTCTTGAATCGGCGGTCATACGCCGTCATTAACCAAGGTGAACCGAGGAGCATTTAAATAGCATTGAATCGGCGAAAGGGGCGTAGGGGAGCGTCGAATCAGCAAGGAGGGGCCTTCGCATCATCTGAATCGGGGGGATCCTCCCGTGCTATATGAATCGGCAGGAGTGGGTGCCGCAGAGTCAATCGGCGGGAGTGGATCCGCAGAGTTGGTGGGGGTAGTGCCAAGTTGAATCGGAAGGAGTGGGTCCCACGGTGAGGCTTCACGAAACGAAGGCATTCCATTTTCTATTTGAACTAGTGGGGGCCTTTGCAGACGAATCGGCGTGCTTCATGTGCTATCGAACCGGCAAGGCCGTGCTACATTCTAGTGCCAGATCATCTCAAGGTGATCCAACAAGAGAAAGTTACTTCCCTGCTCATATAAGTATGTATCGGAGAGGGTAAAAAACACCCCTATTTTCAACTCCATTTTCATCTTTTCCATTCACTTTTTCTCCATAGCGGTGGCGGAGCTCCATGCTTTCCCTTGGTTCTTTTCCTTTTCCCCTCCGGCTTCTTCTCCATGGCGGTAGCGGAGCTTCGAGCTTTCCCTTCTTCTCCTCCAGTCATGGTGAGCGTGAGGCGGCGACGCTCTTCTCCTCCGGCTCCGGTGACCATGAAGACGGTGAGGGTGGCGTGGGGCCTTTTTCCTTGATTCTCCTTCGGCTCCGGTGACCACGAAGATGGTGAGGGCCGCGAGGGGGCTTTTTCCTCTTTTCTCCTTCGGCTCTGGTGATCACGAAGATGGTAAGGGCGGCGAGCGGACTATTTCACCCGGATGGGGGGTCTTCATGAACGAGCACCAAGCCCCTACCTTGTATGAAAGAGAGAGGGAAAGGAAGAGGGCCATGGCACCTCATTCATATGTATATATAAATATATTTCATTATTTGATCCCCGAGGGGACGGTAGAGGCTCTTCACGAGGGCGAAAGCCTTTTCATGGCCCTGGGAGTGTTTCTAGTAGGCTGGCCCTCGAAACACAACTTCCAAGTGTCCATTCAGCCTAGGTGTGCTACGTACGGCCCTGTTCCGGGACCGTCTCACCATTGTGTGTGGACACGTTCCCATTTTCTTCTTGGCACATCCCCGATTAAGGAGAGACTCTGCCAAAATTTTGTTAAATTTAATCGTTGGCTGAAAGGGATCTTTTCTGATTATATATATATTTGTCTCGTTTCTTTGACCCCAGGTATCATGGCATCTAGCTCTACTCATTCTTCTGTTCGAGCGGTAGTGACTTAGAGGGATGTTCACGCCATTGAACGAGGTCTTGACCGGTTGGCTATAGTCGCGGAGTCCTCTGACTTAGAGACTGATATAGTAGATGCTGAGCATCTCTTAATCATAGATGGCAACTCCTTTCGCTATGACCATCGTGGGGGTTATAGAGCTGACCACCTGAAGGACAAGCACCTGCTTTCCTTCACCCGACGCTTCAATCTCAGGGGCAAGAGAGATGTTCATCTGGTTCGGTAGGCAGAGCAGGTCATTCTTGCGTAATGGGATAGTCTGATAGATTTGGTGGTGCGGGGAGAGTCGATATATCTTCCTGGCTAACCCTGGAAGAGGAATGTGGTACTTGGGTTATCAGAACTTACCCCGATTGAGGGATTGTTGACTCGAGCACCAGAATTTGTCCCGGCCTGATGGGATGGATCAGCATGCTGCGTCAATAGAGAAAAAACAACATTTGGATTATTCTTAGCCCCGTTGAAATCGGGGTTCAGAGAGGAGCCATTCTTGATGGATTGTTTGGCCGTGCGCTTTAAGCACCAAGTTGCTATCAGGTGGTTTGCTAACATGAAGGCCACCAATGCACATGCCTTTAGAGCAAGAGCTATGGAGTTCACAGATTAGGTTCTGCAGCATTACACTCCAATCTTGATTTCTGCCAGGATATACCACAGTGTCTATGCTTCTAGATATCGCTACTCGATCTCCAAGGGGCTATGTTGCGAGATGATTGAAGCTTTCTGCCCAGAGTACAACACTTTTTATACAGCAGAGGGAGAAACATCCCTAGACCTCTGGAGCTTATCTCAACTGAGCGGCCTCCTGATTGACCGTGAGCCGTATGAGGTGGTTAGTTGGCCAAACTGGTTGAAGGACCAGATGAATGGAGATGAGCGATATCTGACAGGGTTTGCCTATTGGTATTTAATGAAAGTATATCAGGTCTTGTGCCTGTCACATCACAACCCTTCAGAAGCCCATAAGAAGAGAGAAACGGCGCATAAGGATGGACATCTGGCTTTAGTATTTATTTAAAGGGGAGAAAAAGTATGTGGACTTCCCTTCAGCGGCACCGGTCCCTAGAAAATGAAAAAATCCAGCCCGGTGAAAGGTAGCCCTCTCGTCCACCTTACAGAAGGGGCAGAGACGGGGTCCAAATCCAGCTAGCATTGACACAGTTACTCATTGTGCTACATACCTGACATATTGGCTCTATTCGTTCGCTCTCCCTTAAGGTGACGAGAGCGTGATTCGGGCTGAAGTGATTTACCCGGCATGCTTAATGGCATACGGCATGAAGTTCTCACTTTGCCCAGCCGCCCTATGTTTGATGTACAAGACATTGGGGGACCTTCATCGCTCACGTCTCCCCAAGAATTTATAGACCGTCGATCCTCTCCATTTATTCAATGCAAGGGTATGCACCTTGTTCCTAGAAGCTACTCCTCGGGTGCATCAATCGTCAAATTTGTTTCCGAGGATGATGAAATTTGCTAGTGCTGAACCGAACCAGCCAACGAATCAGCTCTTTTTTACTAGGGGACGACTGACCAAGATTCCAACGAACTCTCTTGGGACTTTGCATTTCTGGAGTTTGACTGCTCACTCCAGCCCTTTGCTGAATCGACTACAAGAGTGTCGCTTTGGAGTAATCGAGGAATATGTGCATGCCATTTTTGGTGCTACATGCACACGACCAATTCTGGAGTCGGAACTGGTAGATTGGGTGTTGTCAATCCGACCAAGCGTGTTAGTTTTCCGGAAGGGTGGAACCGTCTGGCTGGAACCCTATTATCCATTTCACTTCGGCCGAAATTTTGGTTATGACCAGCACATTCCTCC
Source organism: Amorphophallus konjac (assembly GCA_022559845.1). Classification (NCBI taxonomy): domain Eukaryota; kingdom Viridiplantae; phylum Streptophyta; class Magnoliopsida; order Alismatales; family Araceae; genus Amorphophallus; species Amorphophallus konjac. The sequence goes on along the minus strand of CM040125.1, from coordinate 110,864,663 downwards.
ATCCTCAGCACAATTTGCTCTACAAAGTAGAGTGCGGACCAGAACAGCGGTAGCGGAAGAGGCTCAGACATGGTGGGATCACTTCCACCGTAGGGAGGCTACTATATTCAGAGTCCCAGCTCCAAGCCGTTTCCCCCGTGTAACATCGGAGTATATTAAGTTGTGGAATGCCCGGACGGGCTTCTTCAGGATCTCCAAGAGCGAGTGTTGGGACATTGCTGAATGCTAATTCTTGAATTCCCAGCCAACTCCTGTTCTTGATATTGACCCAGTACACTTGAAGCGATTGATGTTAGGTTCGGTGCAGTATTCAGAGGGGGGGTGAATGAATATAACCTATTTAAAAGCCTTCACCCAATTAAAAATATGATGCTCACTAACTATCTAGAATGCTAACTAGACAGATATATCAAATCTGAAAGACTAATTAGCAGTAGCGGAATTCAACAAATAGACAGTGAGCAACCAAAGCAAAGCGCACCTAAGTATTCATTCAAACCATTCTTTCACTCAAATAAACTTTCGCTCACTCAACAGATTAAACACTCAGAACAAGATCTGATTAAATCATTTAATGAACCTGTGATCAAACACTTGGAGCGCCCCTATGCAAACATCTAGCGGAAGCAAAAAATATATAGAGAAATCAAACCACTGCACAGAGGTTTTTAGGTGGTTCGGTCCTCCAGACCTACATCCACCCCACACTCAAACCGAGTGTGGCTTCCACTAGCTCACGCTAGAAACAGCAGACTCAGTCTGCAACAAATGCTGCCAAACAGCTTGACCAGGGGAACAGCCTCCCCTCTTCCTCCCAACCGGAGGGAACCACTAGTGACACCAGTCACTAGCAAACCAGAGACACACGGTCTCTCTTCCTCCAGACCTGGAGGGAACCCCTGGACTTGAATCCACAAGCCCAGAACCGGAGACAAGTCTCCCTTCCTCCAACCCGGAGGGAAACCTAGAGACCCAAGTCTCTCTTCCTCTGAACCCCAGAGGGAAGCACAACCGGAGATAAATCTCCCTTCCTCCAACCCGGAGGGAACCCACAAGCAGCCCACCTGCTTGCAACCGGAGGTATCAATCTCCCTTCTCCTGAACTAACAGGAGGAACCCCGACCTCTCTACAGAGTATCGGAAACACAGCAAACCAGAAAACAAAGGAAAGAACAATAAACGAAAATAACTTCAGCAAACAGAAAGCTGAAACACGAAATGCACAATGTGGCTCTCAACGGAGCTGACTGGCCTGGATTTGATCCACGGTCCAGTAGACAGATCTTCAGGTAAGCTTTTCTTCCTCTTCTCTTCTCTTCTTCTTCTTCTCTTTCACTCTCTTGATCTCTGCTCCTCTATACTCTTCGGCTCACACTTCTATGTCTCTCTTTCTCTTTCTTCTGCTCTCCTAATCTCTCACTCTCTGCTGCACTTCTTCTTCTTCACTCTTTCTACTCTCTTCACACGAGCACTATCTCTCCCTCTTCTTCTCCTTCTGCTCTTCTTCTTTCTCTTTTCTTTTTCTATCTGGATCGTGGCTCTCTGTATACGCTTTTCTTCTCGCCAACTCGATCGAGCTTCATCTGTGGACGAAGGCTTCCTTATATAGCATCAGCAGCAGGTGGATAGGGCACAAGACGCGTGTGCCTCCCACGCTTGATCCAGAACTTTCTTGCCACGTGCCTTCATTGCATTTTGTTCCTCTTGTCTTGGATCACGTGCAGCCCAGGTGTCTGAAATGTTCTTCCTCGGACCTGTAATGAGATTAACACCATTAATCAATCAGAGTTCGCTGCATGCTTATTTAAAGCTAAGGCGCACGAGGTATGTAATGTCAACACAGGGTGACTACTTCACGAGGTTGGAAGTGAACGAACTGTGATACAACGAACAAGGCTAACACAACAAGGAAGATGACACGAGATGCAACTAGAGGACAGAGAGAAGCGACACGAGGTTCACACAGAAAACGACACGAGGTATACTGTGACAGAACAGACACAATGAAGAGAGTGACACAAGGTGGTGGCACAGAAAGCAACACGAGGTGCTGCAATGTTCTGCACGCAGTGGAACAAAAAATGACACGGAATGAAAACAACACAAAGATGAAACAGTAATTGACATGGGTTGAAATCAACACGAAGACAAAAACTGAAATCGACACGGAGTAAAAAACGACACGAAGATGATGAAGTTGACACGGAGTGAAAATGACACGAGGTCTGGGAGACACGACACAAAGTCACAAGAACGACAGTAACCAACACGAAGTGTGGTTACGAAACATGAACGACACGAAGTGTGGAAACATGACACGAAAACGACACGTAGACATGGAGACAACAGTAACCGACACGAGGTGAGGTTACTAAAGCGACAATGACACGTGGTGTGGAAAACACGACACGAAGACCTGAGAAGAAAAAACGACACAAAGTAAAAATAGTGATCGACACGGGTTGAAAACAACACGAAGTCGAAACAGTAATCGACACGGGTTGAAAACAACATGAAGACGAAGTACAAAGAGACGACACGAAGTGAAGTTGACACGAAGTGAAAACAACACTAAGTGAAAAACAATAATCGACACGCGGTGAAAACTACACGAAGACGAAGTACAAAGAGACGACACGAAGTGAAGTTGACACGAAGTGAAAACAACACTAAGTGAAAAACAATAATCGACACGCGGTGAAAACAACACGACGACAGTGAGAACAGCACGAGGTGAAATGACACGGGGTGTAGAAAACCAAGAATCGACACGAAGTGTGGTCAAGGCGAGAAAGACACTAAGTCAAAAAATGAAAGACCAACACTCAGACAGAAACATAAAAATAACACGGAGACGTAGACACTAAAACAACACGAAGATGAAGACACTAAAACAACACGAGGACACGAAGACAAAACCAACACGAAGACACGACAAGGAAAACGACACGAAGTCTAACCTCATACAAGTTATCCTGTCACGCATGGAAATCAACACTAAGTGTTATAACCTCAGACGACACGAAATCTTTTCATGTTAGTGAGGGGAAACAACACGAGGTGAGACTTCACTCTGTACAGAACTTGGAAGACCAGTGTTGAATGAGTAGACGTGTAGTATATCATGAAAGAAGGCCAGTGTACAGACTTGGAGGCCTGAAAGCGATGTGAGTAACAATCCAATGTATGGACTTTGACTCAAAATGAGACTGACAGTGTATACACTTAGCCAAGGCAATGCACTGTATGGACTTCCATGAGACGCTCAATGTGCAGACTTACTGCCAATCAATGTATAGACTCTGTAAATGCATATGAAAGCTTTATGCAGTAGATAATAGTCTGAAACTTCAATTACAATGATTCCCAGTGTAAACAAATAAACTGACTGAGCATATGAAAGCCTGAATGAACATTTCAACAGGATGACTCACAGTGACTCACATCAAACACCAATCATCAAAACCAAATCAATCATTAAAACCACAGCAATGAATGCTTTATGCATCAGTTTAACATGTAGCATGACTTCACATCAAATATGTTAATCTAAACTGAGCATCATTTGATTAACTTACATCAACAATCAATCATCAAAACCATCATCAAAATCACAGGGGCACAACAATCTCCCCCTTTTTGATGATGGCAACACTTTCAATACATTGAGTCATTCTGATGATGTGAGGCATTCTGAGGCATTCTGAAGACTGACTCAAATTATTCTCCCCCTTTGACTTCATCAAAAAGAAAAATAATTTGAGAAATTATAGCATGTATAAGAGTTCAGTCAATTTCTCCCCCTTTCAAGAACATGATTCTCCCTTTTTGGCAAACAATCTCCCCCTTTGATATAAACAAAATAAACCATGGGAGGGTTATGCAATACTCCCCCTCAGTATGTGAATGCAAGGTCACAAATGATATGAACATGATTCAGTGTGACAAGGAATGCTCCCCCTGAAGAGATGCCAATTGATATGCAAGTGATGCATGACATGGAAGCTCCCCCTCAATAAGTGGACTCTTATGAGAAGGAGACCACAGGGGCAAACAAGAAGAGGTTCAGGTTAAAGAGTCAATACCATGAGCAGAAGAGTTTCAATTAACAGATTTTTCAAGGATGTTCCAAACACAAGAAGTTCAGCCTGATTTTCAAAGAGATATCAATCTCATAAATCTAAAGCATAAGTTTTCAAAGTCTTCTATCATAAGGGCTTATGAATGACATTTATTGAACATCATGGTTTAAACGTGATGTATGCAGAGTTTATCAATAAAATTCTGTAATGATATCTAAAACCATGGTTTAATAAAAATGAACCAAGCCCTCATATTTATCTTGATTATCCTCCCTTTGTCTTACACAATCAAATCCATTGACTTCTTTCACAATTACATGCACTAGTATTGAAATCAAGCAATTATGAAGTCATATGATTTTGTCTAGGGTTGTAGCAATTTGATTTTTGGCATCAATATTCAGATATTTCAATTTATTCAACAATTTTCCTTGCTACAAATTTTACGTGCTTTCTAGTTTAGTACACACCTTGTAACTAGAGGATATACCTTGATCAGAGGCCAATATCCCTAAGCCCTTAGTGTGACTAACTGTCATGCCTTATGTAAACAGAGTTAGCATTTACACATCATGACACACTACAGCTCAATTTTTAATGAGTGAATTGTATTTCTCAGTGTGCATGCCATTGCTCTGCCTGATTTTTAATGAATTCTCATTTTACAGAGTTAACTAAGGCACCTCATGACACAGTCCTTAGGACTTGTGTTTCTCAGTGACCAATGTCATTGCTCTGACAAAATAACCCTTTAGACATTTCAGAAAAATTCATTCGCTTCAAATCAATAATAGTTTCATGTACTCAACCAGTTGAAGTCATGTATTCAAAAATGCAGATTTCAGAAGTTTTCAAGATACAGCATGAAACAGATGGTTAAGGTTTATTAAACATGATTCAGATATGTTGAGAGATTTTGAAGTTAGACTCCATGAATACATTAAGCTTAAACCACATGAGTTATTTCAGTCATTCATAAGAATATATAATAGAAGATTCCTAGTTCAAGAGTTTTCAGATTTATGATCAAGATAGCCCATTGAAATCTTCATGAAAGACTGATAGAATTCTGAAGCCAAATGATACCAATTGTTAGGAGAGATTTTGAAGCTTAGTGTTTTCCGAATATGATCAAGGTTTGTCAACAAAAGTGATAAGAAGGGATATGCAATGAATTCTGACAAATGTATGCATTTGACAACCTATATGCAATGCATTGACTCCCCCTTACAATATGCATCCAAACTCTCTTTTTGGCATTTACAATATAAGGAGATGCAATGTACTATATGTATGCAGGGACATGCAAAGACTCAACATTTAATTGCTATGCAAAGATATGCAACTAACTCCCCCTGAGAACATGCAATGTTTGCACTGAAAACTGAACATATGATACCAAATGATTCATGCACCATCAGACTGTCCTTATCAGCAAGGTGACCCATGGTACTAGGCGGAGCACTTGGTCTAAAAGACCAGCTCTCACATAGTAAGGACCTCCGGACAGATTTCCCTGCCTTTTGGTAGCTTACCATTTGATATACCATAGAGGTCATAAATAACAAGGTAAACTCAACAGTCCTATATGCAATTCAGGTTTTCAATGAATTATGCAATAGACAGTTTTCAAACAGCATTCACATTCAGTTCAGGTTTTCAGAAATTTCAGAGTACATGATATGCAATTCAACATACAAGAAGTCTGGCATATCATTCATCATGGCATTGATATGTAATGCATTCAGAGGTAAACGGCAATTATTTCCATGTGCATTTCAGATTTTTCAATTAGATTCAGTTAGATGATGCGCAAAAGACTTAATCATGATATGCAGGCATTTAGAGCACCCAAATTCAGAAGACAGAATTTAAGCAGAGTTTTTCATAACTAACCTGAAATGTAGTCATGGGGTTTTCAGTCTTGAGTGCCTTGGTTGATTAACCTCCTTTATTCATTTCCAAGACACACCTGCAAAGATTAATTATTTTGATCCTGCAGTAACCCAAGCAGTCTTGGGTCCTGTATTACCCCCAACATGTGTTCTAAACATATTTTGTGCATGAAGGTCATCAGATGTCATCAATTTGCAGTTGGACATGGAGTGTCCATACTGACCACAATAATAGCAAGAGACAATAGAGTTTTTGTTCCTTTGAGCATGCATGTTAGTATGATCATGAAATCTATTCACATGAAGGTTTTTGTTATCCATATGAACATTTTGTTTTTTATTTCCAGCCAACCATCCTTGTTTAGCTTTATGACCTGGCGTTCCATAGTTAAGACATGGAAGTGTTTTTCTTTTAAAGCCATAGTCATTTCTATAACAACATGGGGAGCAGGGAATTTTACAGATTTGGAATGAAAAACCTTTCCCTTTACATGCCAACAGTTTCCTACTGTATGGCCATGCCTCAAGCAGTGAGAGCAGACAATTGAATTTCTTATTTTAGCATTCAAATCAGCATGATAAGACTGTGATGTTTTCTTATTTCTAGCACACCAGCATTGTGCAGCAGTATGACCTACTTTACCACATTCAAGGCAGTTAGTTCTTTTATTCAGATGAGCATGATTGTTAGCATGAGAATTTTTGACTTTTATGTCATCTTGTCTCATTAGGTCACATTTATGCATGACATGACCAATTCTATGACAGTAAAAGCATTTAACACTTTTCCTTTTATTAGAAAAATTCTTGACCTGAGAATTTTCAGCAAACAATCCTTTAAAGATATGTGCGTGTGAATATGAATGAAGGCTATGATTGTCATGCACAGTTCCAGCCAAGATATTCATGGAAGAAGTTGAGCATGAACACACAGAATTCTGATTTGATTTTTTATCATTCAGGGTGACATTCTTTTTCTCTTTCCCTTTCACAGTTTTTGATAGAGAGGCTATCTCAGATTGTATGGAGGATATTTTCAATTCAGATTTTGTTAACTCTTCCTCACATATGACGATCTGTTTTTGTAGGGCATCATTCAAATTTTTTAATGACTCATTCGTTTCTCTTAAGGATCTGATTGTATTCTTTTGAAAATTATCATCAAATTTGATTTCCTTAACCAGATCCTCTAAGATTGTACATTGATTGCATGAGTCTTCCTTCTGAATGCCTTTTTCTTTTTCAATGGTTAACCATTGCTGTCCCATCACTATGTTTAAGACCATCAGTTTTTTATTTTCATCTTTTAATTTTCCATTTTCTTTTCGACATTCAGCACTGTCCCGTTTCAGATTATCCATCATGGATTTAAGCACAGTTACATCTTGCATGCTCTTAAGGAGATCAATATCTTTCTCATTCAGATTGTCTTTTAATTCTATAATCTTGTTTAGACAGTTTTGATTCTCAACTTTTAAAGCAAAATTTTGTTCTTTAACATTGTTAACGTCTATTATGCAGACATCATAAGAATCTGATAGCTCATCATAAGATAAATCTTCAGGTTCGGAGCTTACCTGAGATGATGAGTCATCCCTTTGGTCTTCACTGTGATTGCTTCGGTTGGCCATCAAACACTGATCATTTTGCTCTTCATGAACGGCAGCCACTTTGTTAAAAATTTCCTCCCCAGATGTGCACTCGAAGACAAATGGAAATAGGTCAATATCGACTGCCGCTGTCAAAATATTAAGAGCCATGAGATTCTCACGGTTCTTCAGTCTGTCCTCCTTGGACCATTTAGTCTGATCGTAAGACAATTTATGTCGGCCTCTAGACACAAGATTCCATAGATTTGGATCAATGGAATTTAAGTAGACAACAAGGCCGCCTAACCAATCACAGAAATTAGAACCATCAAATATCACGGATGGAGCCATTTGATCAAGCGGTCAGTAAGCGTTCGATCAAAAGTCCAAGCAACAGTCGAGCAGAAGAACACCTCACAATATGGCAGGATCCCCTTCAGATCGTTGGATCTATTGAGCAAGGGAACCTGCTCTGATACCAATTGTTAGGTTCGGTGCAGTATTCAGAGGGGGGGTGAATGAATATAACCTATTTAAAAGCCTTCACCCAATTAAAAATATGATGCTCACTAACTATCTAGAATGCTAACTAGACAGATATATCAAATCTGAAAGACTAATTAGCAGTAACGGAATTCAACAAATAGACAGTGAGCAACCAAAGCAAAGCGCACCTAAGTATTCATTCAAACCATTCTTTCACTCAAATAAACTTTCGCTCACTCAACAGATTAAACACTCAGAACAAGATCTGATTAAATCATTTAATGAACCTGTGATCAAACACTTGGAGCGCCCCTATGCAAACATCTAGCGGAAGCAAAAAACATATAGAGAAATCAAACCACTGCACAGAGGCTTTTAGGTGGTTCGGTCCTCCAGACCTACATCCACCCCACACTCAAACCGAGTGTGGCTTCCACTAGCTCACGCTAGAAACAGCAGACTCAGTCTGCAACAAATGCTGCCAAACAGCTTGACCAGGGGAACAGCCTCCCCTCTTCCTCCCAACCGGAGAGAACCACTAGTGACACCAGTCACTAGCAAACCAGAGACACACGGTCTCTCTTCCTCCAGACCTGGAGGGAACCCCTGGACTTGAATCCACAAGCCCAGAACCGGAGACAAGTCTCCCTTCCTCCAACCCGGAGGGAAACCTAGAGACCCAAGTCTCTCTTCCTCTGAACCCCAGAGGGAAGCACAACCGGAGATAAATCTCCCTTCCTCCAACCCGCAGGGAACCCACAAGCAGCCCACCTGCTGCTTGCAACCGGAGGTATCAATCTCCCTTCTCCTGAACTAACAGGAGGAACCCCGACCTCTCTACAGAGTATCGGAAACACAGCAAACCAGAAAACAAAGGAAAGAACAATAAATGAAAATAACTTCAGCAAACAGAAAGCTGAAACACTAAATGCACAATGTGGCTCTCAACGGAGCTGACTGGCCTGGATTTGATCCACGGTCCAGTAGACAGATCTTCAGGTAAGCTTTTCTTCCTCTTCTCTTCTCTTCTTCTTCTTCTTTCACTCTCTCGATCTCTGCTCCTCTATACTCTTCGGCTCACACTTCTATCTCTCTCTTTCTCTTTCTTCTGCTCTCCTAATCTCTCACTCTCTGCTGCACTTCTTCTTCTTCACTCTTTCTACTCTCTTCACACGAGCACTATCTCTCCCTCTTCTTCTCCTTCTGCTCTTCTTCTTTCTCTTTTCTTTTTCTATCTGGATCGTGGCTCTCTGTATACGCTTTTCTTCTCGCCAACTCGATCGAGCTTCATCTGTGGACGAAGGCTTCCTTATATAGCATCAGCAGCAGGTGGATAGGGCACAAGACGCGTGTGCCTCCCACGCTTGATCCAGAACTTTCTTGCCACGTGCCTTCATTGCATTTTGTTCCTCTTGTCTTGGATCACGTGCAGCCCAGGTGTCTGAAATGTTCTTCCTCGGACCTGTAATGAGATTAACACCATTAATCAATCAGAGTTCGCTGCATGCTTATTTAAAGCTAAGGCGCACGAGGTATGTAATGTCAACACAGGGTGACTACTTCACGAGGTTGGAAGTGAACGAACTGTGATACAACGAACAAGGCTAACACAACAAGGAAGATGACACGAGATGCAACTAGAGGACAGAGAGAAGCGACACGAGGTTCACACAGAAAACGACACGAGGTATACTGTGACAGAACAGACACAATGAAGAGAGTGACACAAGGTGGTGGCACAGAAAGCAACACGAGGTGCTGCAATGTTCTGCACGCAGTGGAACAAAAAATGACACGGAATGAAAACAACACAAAGATGAAACAGTAATTGACATGGGTTGAAATCAACACGAAGACAAAAACTGAAATCGACACGGAGTAAAAAACGACACGAAGATGATGAAGTTGACACGGAGTGAAAATGACACGAGGTCTGGGAGACACGACACAAAGTCACAAGAACGACAGTAACCAACACGAAGTGTGGTTACGAAACATGAACGACACGAAGTGTGGAAACATGACACGAAAACGACACGTAGACATGGAGACAACAGTAACCGACACGAGGTGAGGTTACTAAAGCGACAATGACACGTGGTGTGGAAAACATGACACGAAGACCTGAGAAGAAAAAACGACACAAAGTAAAAATAGTGATCGACACGGGTTGAAAACAACACGAAGTCGAAACAGTAATCGACACGGGTTGAAAACAACATGAAGACGAAGTACAAAGAGACGACACGAAGTGAAGTTGACACGAAGTGAAAACAACACTAAGTGAAAAACAATAATCGACACGCGGTGAAAACTACACGAAGACGAACTACAAAGAGACGACACGAAGTGAAGTTGACACGAAGTGAAAACAACACTAAGTGAAAAACAATAATCGACACGCGGTGAAAACAACACGACGACAGTGAGAACAACACGAGGTGAAATGACACGGGGTGTAGAAAACCAAGAATCGACACGAAGTGTGGTCAAGGCGAGAAAGACACTAAGTCAAAAAACGAAAGACCAACACTCAGACAGAAACATAAAAACAACACGGAGACGTAGACACTAAAACAACACGAAGATGAAGACACTAAAACAACACGAGGACACGAAGACAAAACCAACACGAAGACACGACAAGGAAAACGACACGAAGTCTAACCTCATACATGTTATCCTGTCACGCATGGAAATCAACACTAAGTGTTATAACCTCAGACGACACGAAATCTTTTCGTGTTAGTGAGGGGAAACAACACGAGGTGAGACTTCACTCTGTACAGAACTTGGAAGACCAGTGTTGAATGAGTAGACGTGTAGTATATCATGAAAGAAGGCCAGTGTACAGACTTGGAGGCCTGAAAGCGATGTGAGTAACAATCTAATGTATGGACTTTGACTCAAAATGAGACTGACAGTGTATACACTTAGCCAAGGCAATGCACTGTATGGACTTCCATGAGACGCTCAATGTGCAGACTTACTGCCAATCAATGTATAGACTCTGTAAATGCATATGAAAGCTTTATGCAGCAGATAATAGTCTGAAACTTCAATTACAATGATTCACAGTGTAAACAAATAAACTGACTGAGCATATGAAAGCCTGAATAAACATTTCAACAGGATGACTCACAGTGACTCACATCAAACACCAATCATCAAAACCAAATCAATCATTAAAACCACAGCAATGAATGCTTTATGCATCAGTTTAACATGTAGCATGACTTCACATCAAATATGTTAATCTAAACTGAGCATCATTTGATTAACTTACATCAACAATCAATCATCAAAACCATCATCAAAACCACAGGGGCACAACAATTGAAATTTCAGAAAGATGCTAATGTACAATCTTTTTTAGAGGCCAGGAAGGCTGCTAAGCGCCCTCACCAAAACCAGAACCTGAACTCGCAGCCGTCTGCAAGGACGTTTTCCTGAAGACTCTTCGGGGGCTATGTCACATAAGCAGTTAGAGATTAGTTCTTCAACAGCTTCCTTTGCCAGTGGAGGAGCCCATATCTTCTACAGCCACCTGGCGCCCGAAGGCTGATAGACACCATCCTTATAGGACATTCATCAAACGGGAGGACCGGTGGGCCACACTTTATTGCAAGACCCCATGTCTATTTGCCATGCTGCATCCTCATGGCCTCCCGGTTGGTGACTCTAGCGAAGCCATATTGGATCATCCACTTTCCGTTTCTTTTAAATATGCCGACGGGTGGGGGCTAGATCACCTCGGATTGTATTATTGCATAGCTTCTCGTGGCCATTCAGACTTGGCATCGCTGGCCAAGTAGTGCAAGAAGATAGGAGACATCTATTGGCTTGTTCATGAAGCTACTGAAAGGTGCGCAGCTAGGATCGCGAAGGGGGGGTTGGATAGATCCCTTATAAAAACTTGTGCTAAAATGAAAAGCAACTCACACTGTGAAACAGGCTGAGTTGGAATGGCAATAGTGCATGCAACCAATGTTGGAAATATTGCACTCAACAAAAATAGATTAAAGCAACACTAGAGATTCATTTGCAGTAATGACATTGCTTAATCCATTGAATCAACGGCTGTCACACACATGTACATAGCAGTTCTATCAAGCAGAAATCCACAAGGCAATTGATCATTTAAACATAGTCACAAGTTAAAATCCAATTCAACGATGATGCTTGATTAGTAATAATATCAATTACTCAGCAGGTCGCACTAAATATGCATCTCAACCACTAAGCAAATACTCTAACTCTGCATACTTAACTCTGAGATAAGTAACAGTATAGACTAATACGAAAAACTATCAAGCACTTAACAGATGATGGCTAAGCTGATCAGATGTTGAGCTAAATTCAAATGCCGTTCATCAATGTGATTCACACTGGTACTGGGCGGAGGGTTGAGTCCAGAAACTCTCCTCACGCAAGATGTGAGACCACATCATTTGATATACTAGAACAAAATGGACTAGATCATCCAACAGTTCATTCAGAAACAGTCTCAAATATTTAGTGTAAGGGAAATGCAATATAGTATCAGCTCATACACTAACTTGTGAATGGGAGGTAGAAGATAAGGAGTGAATGTACAAGCCAAACCACGGTAGATAGTGATTTTTTGGTGGTTCGGTCTGCTACCCATAGACCTACGTCCATCCCTCACTCTAACCCGAGTGAGGCTTCCCTTACTCAATGCAAGATGCAGACTCAGTCTGTAACAACTGCTACCAAACAGCTTGAGACCGAGAGAGACAAATCCCTCTGACCTGATCTTGCAACCCACAAGACCAGAACTCCTCTACTTTAAGTAGAGACCGGAGGAACAGCCTCCCTTCCTCTAAATCCTTAGAGGGAACCTATGAGTAACACCAAGTCACTCACAACCAGAGACCAAAGTCTCCATTCCTTTGATCACACAGAGGGAACCCAGGAGAACAACTCTCCCTTCTTCTGAGAGCACTCAAAAGGAATGACCCAGCCGATCCCTGAACAGGGTATCGAAAGAACACTAATGAAATGGAAAACAACAAATGAAAAACACAATGAGGAAAACAACAGAATGTAGCTCCAAGGAGTAATTTAGTTCTGGATTTCATCCATGAACTAATGACAGCTTCAGATCTTCAAATTTCTTTGGTTGCTATTCTTCTTCTTCTTTTCATGATCCTCTCTCAGATTCCTTTCTTCCTCTTTCTCTTTTCTTCTTCTCTATCACTCCTGAGATCACTCTTTCTTTTCTCTGATAAGCTCACTCCCTCTTTGATGGCCTCCCTTTCTCTCTTTCTGAATTCGTAATGGCAACTCAGTAGCAGCTCCAACCTCTTTCCTTTGATCGGAACGGCTGATATATGTAGAGAGAAGTTCACCCTTTTTCAGATAGAAGTTAATCCACAGCAGAAATAAATCATTGGTCCAGGCGGCGATGAGAATATTCTAATAACAATTAGAATTTCCAGAGAGCAGCCACGTGTGCTGAAGATTTTCGTGCCAAGTCTCTCATTGTACGGTCATCACATGTTCCTTCATCAAGTGACGATGTGCTTGAGGCAAATTCTTCTTTGCATTTCAGACATTCCTTAATTACCCTTCACTGATGCTCAGATATCACACTTAACCCTTAATTGGTCGAATGAGACTTTAAACAATCTAAATTTGTCACAGGACAGACCATCCGTTATGTTCTGGAATAAGGCATATGACTGACAAGTCGAGGCATGGAGTACTAAAGATTTACGTTGGCAGCTGAGATGTCGGAGCATTGGCTTTCACGTTGGCTTAAGATATAGGCTTGTGTCTTGATGCGTTGGTGCATGATCATGATGCTTCTACTTGGTTGCCTTTTAGAATCTGAGCCTAGACCGGTGCTCTGGTGCATTGCCCTGATGCGTTGACGTGGTTGCTATTTGAAGGTTCACACTCTATCTTGATGCGTCAGTGCATTATCCTGATGCGTAGACTTCATGTGTAATCTGGCAATTGATCTTCTTAACGTGTCGAGGCAAGAAGCTTCAACTATGTGTTGAATCTGTATGCTGCATCCTATTGCATCGATGTATCTGCTAGGTGAATCAACCTATCTAACAAACTCCATATTCTGAATTGAGAGTCCTTCATGTGGAATCTTTATGTGTAGAGGCATCTCTTTGATTTCAGCAATGCAACTCAACAAACTTTCTTCTGAAGTGTGACTGCATCGATGCATCTCTTTTATACTTGCTCTGCTAGTTTTGACTACATCGAGGTATCTTCTTATTGTGTCGATGCATAACTCCAATTTTGCTCTGATGGTTGTGACTGCATCAAGGTACTTCCTTGATATGTCGATGCATCACTCTTACTCTGTTCAACATATTAAATAATCCATGCTTCTTAAGGTTCTTTTCTTTGATTAATCTGACTCAGATTTTCAACATAGCAAATCAACGTAGTGATTCTCTCCCCCTTTGCAGCAGTTCTCTCCCCAGACATATTTTCTTCTGAGCTGGAGTCAACTTCCAGTGTCGACTCTTTTTGAGCTCTGTTCTGCCATAGCCCTTTGCAACAGTTCTCTCCCCGGACATATTTTCTTCTGAGCTGGAGTCGACTTCCAATGTCTACTCTTTTTGAGCTTTGTTCTGTCATAGCTCTAGTTGACTCCACAGTCTTCTCAGGTAGACTTTCTCTTCATGAAGTTTTCTTCAATGGCTTCTGCTGATTTTTGCTGAACTGCTTTTACCACTTCATGTATTCCACTGAATGTATCACTACCATGGCTTCACATCTAGCTTGAAATCAGCTCGACTGACTTCCTGATGTATCTTCAGAACCTGTTCTTACAGAATTCAACACACATACTTCTATATATAATGAGATCATGAGATCATGATGACTTCAACAAATGCATCAAGACCAATGCAATATCAACACGTATTACATCATCAAAAGCACATTCACACTCAGACTCATGTTAAGTCATACTGTTTGACATCATCAAAATCATAAAGATACAACAATCTCCCCCTTTTTGATGATGGAAACACTATGAATCATAAAAACATCATGCTGACTCATATCAAACTATTCTCCCCCTTTGACTTCATCAAAAAGGTAACATAGTTTGATGTACTCAGTGGAGATGATTCTCCCCCTTGATAAGAGACAAGGTTTTCTCCCCCCCAAAAAATGAAACAATCTTACCCTTTGACAGAGCATAAAGATTGGAGTGGAAGTGTAAATTCGAAAAATGAGGGATCAGCAAAAACACAGAGATAAATTGATCTCAAGAAATAATAACCCAGGGTATGAGAAAATCACTTCAAGAGGTGATTCAGTCAGAGGTGAACATCAATCAGAGTCTAATGTGAAGAATCTGTGGGTATGGAGTGAGCAGGCAAATAAAAATACAGTATATATTATTTCTGAACACAAGAGTTCCAATGAAGTTCCAACTGATTAAAAAATTCAACAAGGTTTTCAATGAGATGCCAATTTCATAAATCTAAAAATGAAGATGTTTCAGACTCTTCCATTATAGGGGCTTATGAAATGACCTTTATTGGACATCATGGTTTAAATATGATGTATTCAAGGTTTGTCCATAAAAGTTTCTATACTCATATCTGAAATCAAATTTCAATAAAAATGAACCAAGCCCTCATATTTACATCTTGTTTAACCTCCCTTCATCTTACTCACT
This sequence comes from Amorphophallus konjac, assembly GCA_022559845.1. Classification (NCBI taxonomy): domain Eukaryota; kingdom Viridiplantae; phylum Streptophyta; class Magnoliopsida; order Alismatales; family Araceae; genus Amorphophallus; species Amorphophallus konjac. The sequence continues at coordinate 110,848,930 of CM040125.1, read as the reverse complement.
CGATTTCAATGACTTATCTAGGAGTGACATTCATTAGTATTGAAGTTAAGCAATCTCATTTTGTCCAGGGTTTCATCGATTTTTCTTTTACAATCATTTTTCAGATTTTTTTTCTTGCAATCAACAGCAGTTTTCATACCAAATTTTTCAGGAGCAATTGAGTTTAGTACACACCTTGTAACTAGAGGATACACGTTATTTAGACGCTCGTATCCCTAAGCACTTGGTATGACTAACTGTCATGCTTCATAATGAATAGAGTTAACAATAGTAGAGGCTTTTGACGTAAGGCACAACACATCTTAGATGAAGTGATCCAATTACTCACCTCACAGTGTCATTGCTCTGCCATAATTTTCACTGATTTTTCAATAAATATTTTTTAACAGAGATATCTATGGCACTTCATGACACAGTCTTTTTTTAGACATGGTTTCTCAGTGACCAAAGTCATTGCTCTGACCATATTTCCCTTTAGACACTTTTTAGAGCGTTCAGATATTTAAAAACAATACTTACTTCATGTAACTCAACCAAAGAAGGTCACAACATCAAGGTTTTCAAATTTCAGGGGCTTTTACATGACACAACATGAAGCAGCTTGTTAAGATTTATGAAAGCTGACTCAGATATTATCAAGATATTCATATTCAAACTCAATGAATACATTTAACTTAAACCACCTGAATCTTTTAGACATTCATAATCTTGTATAATAGAAGATTCCTTATTAAACTTATTTTCATATTTATGATCAAGGTACACAAATTGAAATCTTCTCAATTTTTAGGTCAAGGAATTTTTATATGCAAACCAGAGTTCAAAAACTCATCAGGGTGATTTAAATCGAAGGCAAAACAAACGAGCAGACATTGATAGATATGGCAAGTGACAAACAAGGTGTGGCAAAGTATTCTATTAGCAGCAAGCATGAATGTGACTTTCAATGATAAGCATTCAGGTGACATCCAAAGGTTCAGCTCATGGTATAGCAAGAGTGTTCACGATTCAGCAGGCAGATAGCAGGTAGTCGGTAACTTCAAGTAAAAACATTCAAGTAGGCAGACACTAATGAAGTTAGCTCATGGATACCAATTGAGGTGAAATATTTCCAAGGTGACTAGCTCAAGGTTGTGACAAAAAAAAATCCAAGCACGTAGGAGACATGCGAAGGTTTCTAGATGACCATTTCAAGAGATATCTCCAGGAAGTGACATTTATGAATCACAAAGCTCCCCCTTAGCAAATGCAGGAGCTATTAGAAATTTCAGAATTGATGTAATTGAGGGCTCAAGATGACAGCCATGGAGAGAGAGAGAGTGGACCAATAGTGATTAGGTAGCATTAAGCACATGAGCAAACTCATGGTCATGAATAGACTCTCCCTAACTATGTGCACTTTTATTCTATATGCAATTTTGACCTACGGTACTAGGCGAAGAACGTAGGTCATAAGACCGCATCATGCATAGTGTGGGTTTCTAGACATAAATGATATGCCCTTCTCCCATCGTAACATTTGATATACCATGAGGTCATACATGAAAATTCAAATCAAATGCAATCCTATCCTATATGCATCTCAGATTTTTCAGGTTTGAACATGACAGTGCAAATGAATTTTTCACAACTATACATGGCAATGCAAATTGTATATATATAGCAAATGTTCAATGAGTGTGTAATTCAGATTTTCATTCTGCAAACTGAATTTTCATCACTTGCCAAGTTTGTGAATTCCTCTTCAATCAATCACTCAGTTGGAACCAATTAAGCAAGATGAACAATTGAGTTTAATCTAATAGTTTTTCATACTTATGAAATGCAATTCATTCTCAACTTAATGTATGCTCAAATAACTCAACATATACATTGAGAGACTCACGAGAAACAATGCAAATGTCAAATGTAGATGTAAATATGTATGCACTGGATTTTCACTAACAGATAAGGCATGATATGTAGCCATCTTAAAGGAGTTATTGAAGACTCAAATATCTAAACCAATAAAATGCAAAAAAGGGGTTTTACCAACCATGGGTGTCTTGGCTTATTGAACCCCTCTTTATTTCTTGGTCTTAAGGCACATCTGCAAAATAATTCTTCATTTTTCATTTTTAGGTACCCAAGTCTTCTTGGGTCCTGAAGTGTTAGCAGCATCTCTGAAGGATGCTCTCCACAACCTTTGGGCCTTCAAATCATCAAACTCCATTAAATGACAAGTAGTCATAGAATACCTAGCCTCACCATAATAATGACATGGGGTATAAGACTTTTTGTTCTTTTTATTCATATTAGCATGAGCATGGAATTTATAAGCATGAACATGAATGTTTTGTTGCACTCCTATGATTTTGATGATGTCATACACTATAAGTCAATCATGATTGTCTATCTTAATACATTCTTCTTTTATACATTCTTCATATACTGCACACTCTGATTTTACTCAAAGTCAACTTTTGGTGGTAAGGTCCATGCTCACTTAGTTCATTCTATATTGAGTCCGTGCATATGCTACATTTCAACATAAATAGGGTATGTGCATGCATTCATCAAGTCGGTGCAACCTTCGTTGCTGCACGCGACTAAGTCGTTGCAATGTCTGTACATGCATTAGTCAAGTCGGTGCAACAATCATTGTTGCACGCAATCAAGTCGGTGCAACTCTCGCATCGGGCACATAAAGTCTGTGCACGCTTCTTGGTAAGTCAGTGCATAAGTGGTCTATGGGTCTCATGTCTGTGTATGATTGAAGAACGCTGATTCTAAGTCTGTGCAAGTCTCGCATTATTTTTACGCATATTGAGTCAGTGCAGGTTTTGTTCTGTGCTAACCAAGTCTGTGCAACTTTTGTTGTTGTGAGCATTTAAGTCAGTGCATATCTATTATGGCCTGCATCAACTAAGGACGATGCTAGCTCATAGAAGTCGATGCACTTTCACCGTAGCATGCATATCCCATATCAGTGCATTATTTACCCGCATACACACACATGGTCGGTGCATTATCACCCCATGAACAAACCAAGTCAGTGCATTGTTTTGTCTTGTGCAATAATGTTTGTGCATACTTTCTCATATGCGCACCAAAGTTTATGCAATCTTTGCATCAGGGTACTTGAAGTTGGTGCAGTTTCTATCTCAGTGCATATTACAGTCGGTGCACTTACTACCTTATACACATTGGTCTGTGCGTATATGATTCTAGGTTGCTCATAGTTTGTGCATACCTTGCAAAACTCTATTCATGGTCTGAGCATATGTTGCTATACGGTCTATGCATGCTTACACCTTAGACTATAAGGCCTGTGCTAATATTCCCATATGCCTGCCAGGTTTGCTACCTGGTCGAGCACTTGTTCAGCGAACCCAAAACCTGTGAGCGTACTCCACGTGGAAATCAATGTACCAGGTTTAAGGGCTCGTGATCCGAGGCAAGGAATAGAAAGGATGATTCTACCACGTGGATTGCTACAGGTCCATGGTTATGACACGTGGAATCGAAAAGGGATCAGATCTGCATGAAGAACTGGGCGGGAACTGTGTGCCAAAATTTCCCTATTCGAGAGAAGAGCCTGTCTAGAAACTGAAGTGTCTGAGTGATCATTTTTTATTTGAGCTTGAAAGTTTGCTTCTCTGGAAGCTACATTACTGTTATTTTTGAGCGACTGACTCCTTTAGTTTTTCATTTTTGAATTGTTTCATTCATCCCTTCCATACTGGTCTTGTTACCCTCTAAGTCTTCTTAGAGGAAGGGAGAGGTTCTCCATTTTCCCTCCATCGTGTTTGGAGGAAGAGAGGATTGATCCTCTGGTTCGTGAGTTGCTGGGCGCAATTCATAGGGTTCCCTTTGTGGTGTGCAAAGGAAGGAAGGTTGGTCCTCCAGGGGTTTGTCTGGTCATAGGAAGATCGAGGAGGTTGTTCCTCGGGGCAAGCTGTACGGTAGCAGGTGTTGCAGAGTGAGTCTGCGGTTTCAGATTTGCTTAGTGCAAGGAAGGCTTACTCTAGAGGAGTAAGGGGTGGACGTAGATTGCAGATCGCAATCGAACCACCTTAAAAATCTTCTATCCCTTTGGTGTGGTTTGATTTTTGTCTGTTATACTATTTTCAGCTCGCCAGGTGTTTGATCTTTGCACTACTTAGTTCCTGGTCACATTGAGCATCTGTCTTTCTGGTTGATACGTGGCTAGATTTGAGGAGGTCCCCTACTGCGTTTCTGAATTTTCTAGACTGTCCTCGAATTAGATTGAATTTGGGGGTGATCCATTCATCCCCCCCTTCTAGCTCACCCACCGTGTGAACTATCACTTGGTATCAGAGCGGGTTACCCATCATGTGGTCCAACGGCCAGGGTAATTCTAGATCTAGTTGTCCTTGAAGCTTCATAGATGAGGGTCAGTCTATTAGTCACCCTCCTTTCTTTTATGCTGATAACTATTTTTACTGGAAAAATAGGATGGAGGTGTTTATGAGAGGTCAGAGCCACAAGCTCTGGAGAGTGATCACCACATGGCCGTATGACCTTCCACCAAATGAAGATGCGTGGACGGAGGATCACGTCAAACTTTCAACCATTAAGTGGTCGGCCTTGAACATCATTCAATGCGCGGTTCATCCTGATGAATATGCTCGGATCTCAGCTTGCAAAATAGCCAAGAAGATGTGGGATGAATTAGAGCTAATCTGCAAAGGTACCTCCCAAGTGAAGGCCACTATGGTAAATTTGCTCACCTTTGAATATGAATTGTTCAAAATGAAATCTGAGGAGACTATCACAGAAATGTATGCCAAGTTGTCATTGATCACTGACAGTCATAATGGGCTTGGGAAACAAGTTTCTGAAGGGGACATTGTCAGGAAAATTCTTAGGTCACTATCCCCCGCTTGGCACACTAAGGCCATAGTGATAGAGGAGTCTAGGGATCTGTCGAAAATGACAGTCACTAAACTGATAGGATCCTTAATGACCTACGAAATGAACTTCAAGAGAAATGGTGAAGGAAGTGATAAGAAGGGTAAGAACAATGCCCTCAAGGTGTCCCGTGGTAACAGTAGCAGCAACAACGGCAGTAGCAGTGGAGAGTCTGGCGGATTGTCAGACCTTGATCAAGAGGAGCAAGCTTTGCTCACTCGTCAATTTCGGAAGTTTTTGAGAACGAAGGGAAAAACATTTAGAAGAAAAGGGTCGTATCCTTCTGGTAAGAATTTTGATTCTAACAATGATAAAAATAGGAGCACTAAGAAGATTACATGTTTTCATTGCAGAAGACCTGGACACATGAAAGGGGATTGCCCCGACCTCCAGAAGAAAGCCTCCAAGGTGCAAAAGAAGAAACCTCAAGGTATGGTTTGCACGTGAAGTGACGAGGAGGAAGACCGCGAGGCCAACTCGTCAGAGGAAGAAGACCAAGGAATCTGCCTGATGGCTAACAGTGACGAAGAGATAACAAATATCTTTGAGAATTTTTCAATTGATGATTGGGAAGACGCCTATGCTGAGCTTTTAGATAAGTTTAATGCGTTAAGTAAAGAGCATCGGGTCTTAAAGAGAAAACTTAATGCTACCACTAAAGAGAAAACTCAAACAAACAAGGAAAATGAGAACCTTAAGTCTGAAAACAACGAAATTCATAAACGACTTGATGACTTCAAGTTAAAACTTCAGGAAAGTCAAAATGAAAATAGTTTAATCACTGAATAATATGAAGCTGTTAGGAAGGTCAATTCTGAATTTTAGGAAAATTGTGAAAAATTACAGAAGGAATTGGAAGACAAACAAAGCACCTTAGAAAGATTTGTTCAAGGAAAAACAAATTTGGATGCCATATTAGGTGCTAGGGTAAATTTCAATAAAGATGGTTTAGGCTATAACCCATCTATCAAGAAATCATTTGAGCACAGAACTGTGACATTCTGTCCAGAAAAAGGGAAAGAAAAACTGGACACACCATCCAGTTCCAACAATGCTCAAAATGTTCAGCATCTAAAAGAAAATCCAACAAAAAATACTGGACAACAATCTAAAACCTGTAAGACCTTTGCTAAGCAAACCCCTATGCTTGTTCACCAGAACAGGAATGCTGACAAGTCAAGGCAGGTGAGTCAGAACAGAAACCTCAACTTCTATAACAGAATGGGCCAATACAAAACTAACTGGGGAAGTCTTGCATATCCACAGAAATCTTTCAATAAATTTGATCCCCTTAGACAGTATAGGTACAGTAGATACCCGGGGAACAAATGGTCTAACAACAGAAACAAGTTCCATTCCATTAGACCAGGTGAACACAATTCTAGTTAAAATCTCAACAAAACTGTAAACAATGTATAAAAGATGAATACTTTGAAACAGTTTTGGATTCCAAAAAATTTGATTAAAGAATTGAACAATGTTCTTGGACCCAATCTTTCTTGGGTTCCAAACCACTCTGCTTGATTTGTAACTTTTCAAGTTAGCCTAGCAGCTAAGAATAATAAGTGGTATTTAGATAGCGGCTGCTCCAGGCACATGACAGGCGACCGATCCAAATTCAGTAAGCTGGAAATGAAGGTAGGGGGTCTAATCAAATTTTGAGGGAAGAACATAGGTATGATTATCGGAACAGGAACGGTTGGTAAGTCTACCTCAAACACTATTGAGAAGGTTTTACTTGTTGAAGGTCTTCAACACAACTTGATTAGTATTAGTCACCTATGTGACAAGGGTCACAGAGTTGTGTTTGATAATGATTCTTACAAAATTCTGGAAATAAATTCTGACAGTGTGAAGTTTGTAGCTAATAGGGTCAATAATGTCGACATTATGGACTTAGATGATAAATCTGAGTTAAATCTTTGTTTGTCTGCTGATCTTGAGAGTAATGCTTTTATTTGGCATAGACGCTTAGGTCATGCTAGCTTCTCTTCTTTGAATAAATTGGTTAGACATGATTTAGTTACAGGCATGCCTAAGATCAAATTTAGTTCCATTTCTAAAACCTGTGATGCTTGTGCTTTAGGCAAACAAACCCGCAAATCATTTAAGCTCAGATCCAAGCCCTTGTCTTCCAATCCAATGGAGCTCTTGCATATGGATCTCTTTGGCCAAACCAGGACTCAAAGTCTAAATGGGAAGAGATTTGGGTTTGTAATTGTAGATGGTTTCTCTAGATATTCTTGGTTATTCTTCTTAGCAAATAAAAATGAAGCTTTTCAAAAGTTTGAACATCTCTTCAATAAAGTCAAACAAGAAGGAACTCACAGCATTTCCATGATTCAATCTGATCATGGAGGAGAATTTGAAAACTCTATATTTTCTGAAATATGTAACAATGAAGGATTAACTCACAGATTTGCTTCTCCTAGGACTCCGGAGCAGAATGGCATAGTGGAGAGAAGAAACCGCACAATCATTGAGATGGCAAGAACTATGCTCATGGAGAGTCAACTTCCCAGAAGGTTTTGGGCAGAGGCAGTTAATACCGCTTGTTACATCATCAACAGAGCCTTGGTAAGACCCATCCATAAGAAAACACCCTATGAACTCTTGAAAGGTAAGAAGCCAAATGTTTCGTATTTTAGGATCTTTGGTTCAAAATGCTTCATTCATAACAACAATAAAAAGGACCTAGACAAATTTGATGCAAGGAGTAACCCAGGAATCTTTCTAGGTTACTCTGAAACAACTAGGGCATATAGGGTTTTCAATAGTACAGATCAGACTGTGGAAGAATCACCTCATGTCATATTTGATGAAATGAACAATGACACTAAAGTGGATGATGATGACAGGTGCACGAAAGATGATGGAGAATTCATAGAGGACAATAAGAATGAAAAAGTTGAACCACCTGAAGCATCAAGTGCTCCCAATCAAGTAAGATCAGATGAAGCAGGTGAGTCTTCAATCAATGTGAGATATTTGAAAGATCATCCTGTAGACAACATTATAGGCAACTTAAGAGATTCCCCTAGGACAAGGTCTTATCTTAGAAATGTTCATAATCAAGACCTAGTCGCCTTAGTCTCACAAATTGAGCCCAAGTCAGTTGAAGAAGCTTTAAATGATGCATCATGGATTAATGCTATGTGTGAGAAGTTAGGTCAATTTGAAAGAAATAATGTCTGGGAGCTAGTTCCGAGACCAGAAAATACAAATGTCATAGGAACTAAATGGGTCTTTAAGAATAAAATGAATGAGGATGGAATTATTTCAAGAAATAAAGCCAGACTAGTAGCCAAGGGCTACTGTCAGGATGTTGACTTTGATGAATCCTATGCACCTGTTGCTAGGATGGAAGCAATAAGGATTTTATTAGCTTTCGCTTCTTCTAAAAATATAAAACTTCAACAGATGGATGTTAAAAGTGCATTTTTAAATGGTGTTATCAAAGAAGAAGTTTTTGTAGAACAACCCCCCGGATTTCAATTTTCTCCTCAACCTAACCAAGTTTTCAGGTTGAATAAAGCCCTGTACGGTCTAAAGCAGGCTCCTCGAGCCTGGTATGAGAGGCTGACAGAATTTATGATCAGCAAGGGCTACCACAGAGGTAAGGTGGATCAAACTCTGTTTACCAAAAGTTTGAATAAAGATCTCATCATAGTTCAAGTATATGTAGATGACATTATCTTCGATTCAACAAGTACTAAACTATGCAATGAATTTTCTCTTTTGATGTCTGTTGAGTTTGAGATGAGCCTGGTAGGTGAATTGAAGTATTTTCTTGGCTTGCAGGTACAACAGTTGGAGGATGGATGCTTCATTAACCAGACCAAATACACACTGGACATCCTCAAGAGGTTTGGCATGAATAATATGAAGCACATCACAACACCAATGGGTACTGACACTTCATTGGATGCAGACGAATCAGGGAAAGAAGTTGATGCAAAGCTATACCGAGGTATGATTGGATCCCTGCTCTATTTGACTACCTTGAGACCTGATATACTATAATGCTCTAGATCTTTATTGGATGATTATTAGGTCTTTCGGATCCTTTTTGGAGAGTTTCGGATCGCTTTTGTAGCTCCTGAGTTGAGTTTTACGATCCGTGTGGGTTTTTCTATCGTACTAGTTACAGAACCCTACGGTGAGTTTAGTTCTCAGTTCATCGACTCGTGGATGATATAGTTGCGATGTACTCTTCGCGAGGATCGTTTCGGCTATTTTTGCATATTTTTCAGAATTAGTGTATTTTTGGTGAAATTTATGGATTTTCAGAAATTAGAAAATTTTCTAATTTCCTTTTTATTTAAACCACCCCTTCTCTCTGTCCTCTCACTCGCGCTCACTCTCACTCTCCCTCTCCTGTTCTCTCTCGTTCTCTCACCTCTTCACCTCTGACTACAGACGGAGGGGACCGTGGCCGAGCTGACGACGTCGGGAAGCTGCTGAGACGCGTGATGGAGCGAGGATCGGGTTGGTTTTGGTGCGATCCCGAACGGTGGATTCAAAACCGGTGGTTGAGTTCGTGTTGTGGTTTTTGGCGCAGTTTAGTCACCTCGGCGCTCGGTTTCTTCGGTGGAGGTAGGGAGACGGATCGCCACTTCCTCCTGCACGTTTTCTCTGCTTCTGTGCGAGGTTTGGTGCTCGAATGGGCTAGATCGAGCCAGTTGTAGCAAAACCGTCATTTTCGTTGTTTCTAGGGTTCGCTAGAAAACGGCAACCATTCTTAGTCTAGTTGGTGTCAAAATGACTGCTGGGATGTCTGGATCCCATTCATGTAAGTTTCATAGTGTTTGGTCGTCATTCGAGACCGGTAGGAGTCCGGGAACCTCGGTGACTCGTTTAGGGTCGATTCATCCGAATCGCCCCGATCTCACGTTTTAACGCATGCATGTTGTCTTTTTAGCCTCCAGGGGTTGTTTTTCATCGTGTGGCTCTGTTTCTCCTGCGCTTCGGAGTGAATGGGGTGTGGAATGGGCCGATTCGGCCATTCCACTATTTTTCCCACAATGATGGTGTAGCGGTCGTTCCAGTGACCGTCAGAGGTCTCTGACGGCCCTACGATAGATCGCCACAGCCGTTGGTCATTTCTATTCTTCGAGGCTGGGTCAGTGTGACGGCCCAATGTAGGACCATCACATGACTTTGACGCACCTATGTTGGTGCGTCACAGCCAGGGCGTTTCTCGATGACCGTGTCTATCGGTTTTCTCTGACGGCCCATCCCTTGTGCGTCAGAGCCTTGTAACACGCCTTCCTTAGGCCGTTACATGCTGTTTGACCGAGTTTGTCTGGCTATGTCAGTTGGCTCTAACGGCCCAATCTCCATGCGCCAGGGTGTTTAACGCGTCCATATTGGACCGTTACATGCTGTTCATTCGAGTCTTAGGCTTAGGTTTGTTGGCCCTGACGGCCCAATCTGGGTGCGTCAGAGTGTGTACGTGCCTATAGTAGGCCGTTATAGTCCTGTTGTTGGTCGTGATGGACTATTCTGTTCTGTGTCTGTCCATGTGTCGACCTGTCTTAGGTTTATGTTCTAGGGTGGTGTCTGTGTGTCGGTAGTGCTCTAGATCAATCGGTTCAGGTGACTGGGTGCGGTCACTTCCCCGACTGCGATGGTTCCCTAACCACTCAATCTAAAACTGCCAGCATCCTTGTCTCTGGTCACGTAGCGACTTTTCCTTGACTGTCGGGTCTGCCTAGCGGTTGAGTGACGATTCGCTTTGCCCATAATGTCATCCTCCGGTGTTTCTATTTGTTTTGGCTTGTCCTTGTGGTCTTCTCGCTTTCCTATGGAGGTTTCCTGACATCCTATGAGGAATAAGACCATGTCATAAGGTAGCCAGGAGTCTTCTTGCTTGTAGTAGGATTTTCTTTCATACTGTAGAGTCATCATGGTCGGGGTTCCGGTCAACCCGGGGTGACCCAATGGTTGACAGGTAACCTTGAGTGTGTCTCGGTGGTTTTGTCCAATTTGAGACATGGTTCTAGATGTCTTGAGGTATCATCTTACCTCCGTTTGCGTATCCAGGTGTGCTGAGGGTCTTGGTGTTCCCTCATGTCCTCGTGTGTCGTTTTACGCAGTCATGTCGTTTCCTCTGGCTTAGGATTAGACCGATTGGCAGCTTGTTCCACTTTGTACGATGATCTTGACTCCGAGTCGTGAGACTCAAGGATCGCTGTGTTTTAAGGTCTAGTTGCCTTGTCCTGAGTCTGTCGGTAGTTGTCATGCTGCCTTGGTGCTTCGTACTACGTGTGACAAGGCTTCCTTGCCTGTCTGTACTACAACACTCTTGTTTCAAAGTTCTGTGTCTAGTGAGCCTGCAGTAGTCGTAACCTGGCGACACGTTACGACGTGTCGACCCACCCGGGAGTGGTGACGTGGCAGTTCCCGATATACGGTTTGTAAGCTAGTTTCCGTGGGCCCCCGCTGTATAGTGGCATCCTACTGGGTGGGGAAAACTAGCTAGAGGCCTGGCTCTCTAGCAAGAGTCGGTGTGTGCACACGTGGTTTGGGGCTTTGGACTGACGCCGACGGGCGTTCCCCTGTCTAGTCACTCGTTACTGTAGTTCCTGTTCTGGTTCTGAGTGTGTCTTAGTCTCTGTCGTGCTTCAGGCGGCAGCACAGACGAGACACTTATAGGCACAGCATAAGACGTTAGTGGACGCAGCTGGCTGTTCTTCTAGTAAGGGGGTACTTCGGTCATGTGACACGTAACTCTCATGTTTTTCGCACGTTGTGACCTTTCTGGGTTAGCCCTCTCGTGATCTTGCCCGAGGTCAGTGTTGTGTCATGTGCACGATGTTCTAGTCGTGTGTGGTCGTATCTAGAAGAGCGTGCATGGCACTCGAGTTGTGTATGCTTTAGGCCGTTTGTGTCTGTCTAGGTTTTTTCCTAGACTTGTTGTCTGATCTCGTAGGCCTTCATCTTGGGCCTCATGCTTGCCGACAGATCGGTAACTCCTGACTTCGTCAGTTCAGAGGTTACCCATTTGTTGCTGTTGTTGTTTGGAGTAGCTTAGGGGCCGAGGTTAGTTCGGCAGCCTCGTTTTGTTTGGTACGGCTTTTCCCTTTTCTTTAGCTGTTCCTACTCCTCCTGTTCCAGTTTTCTTTTACAGCTCTCTAGTGGTAGTTTCCTGCTTTCCTACTTTACTACTACTGTTGCTATTTTAGTTGTTCTGTGTTACTGCGTTGTTTTTTCAGTGGGGATCCGCGTGACCCCTACTGGGCCAGTGACACGAGGCTTGCCTCTACTTTTTAGGTGGGTGGCGTCGCTCTGCTTCCGTACGGTTCCTGGCATTCGAGTTTGTGACTGCCAGCTGGTACCTTCGTCGGGCTTCCCCCGACTTTCAGGGTACGTCTTTTCTTTTCTATCGACTGTACTGCTAGACTTGTTGTCTTTAGCTTTGGACTTGACTCTGGTAAGTAATTATTAAATTTAAACTATTAATTAAAAAGTAATTTTATTTCCGCTACTTTAGCAAACCGATCTAATGAAATTTAGTTACTTACTGTTATATCTCTGTGGCTTCAATGTACTACACGACAATCCTTCTTCTCTTCGGAGCTTTACCGCTCTTGGGAGGCTTCCCGGGTTCCAAGTGGTATCGGGTTTACTCGGTAGTCCTGGCAGGTATATCCGATATCCAAGATCCGGGTCGTCATAGTTGGTATCAGAGCATTATTGTGTGAAGTACATGGGAATCTGAGATATACAGTCACCAGAGTCTTGAAAGTCCTGTATAGTCGGCATGCTGAAGGCTAGTGGAATTTGTTGGCGTTAGGTTTCGCGATTCTGTATCGCTTCATTTTCCGTGTGTTGTCTTGTGTGTGCTGTCCTGGCACTGTACGAGTTGGTCCTCCTCTCGTCAGGATGTGACGAGGTGTTTCTTTTCCATTGTAGTGTCTATCTCGATCATGTTGTACTTGGCAGAGTTCGTCGATAGGCTCGAATCTGCAGTACTTTGTTCGAGGTTTTCTCGTATGTTGTTCAGGTTGCTGTTGACTTGTAGCCTTGGTCTGATGGCCATTCACGTTCTTATGTTGTTTTGGTCATCCCAGCCTAAGTCTGTTCAGCTCCTGATGTGTTTCGCTTCTGATGAAGTGCTCAATTAGATTCCTTGATTGAGAAGATGCTCGGGCGAACCTAGGATTTTCCCTTCCTGGTGAGCTTCTATTGATCGAGCTTAAGGTTTCTCATCCCGTCTGGTGGAGTCTTTTTGAGGTTAGCCTTGGAATTGATTTCTTAGTGATGCCTTGTCTTGTGTCTACTTAAGTGTGGACAGCTTTGTTCTGAGCCTGATTTTTTCCTTGCTTTACGGTTGCTTGGCTTCGGACCTAATCTCTGTGTCGAGAGCCGTGGTGTACCGTATTCGTCGTACCGTGTCCAGTGGCCGATGTGTTGCGAAGGCTCATTAATCATTTCAGGACGTAAGGGTAAGCTGAGATTAGCTCTTTTTTTTAGGCTTTGTGCTGAAGCTGGTACTCTTCTTCATTGCACTAGGCTATTTTTGGTCAGTCGGTCGCAGGATCAGCACTCGTGGCGTGCTACATTGTGATTTTCATGGATTGTGATGGCGCCTAGCGTGTGCTGAGATGCGGATGCCGAGTTATTTTTTGATGCCTGTGTGCATTGGATGAGTGCGTAGCGGAAGCGTGTGGGCTGATAACGCACATGTCGAGGATCTTTTCGTAAGATTCTGGCTGGTCGAGAGAATTGCTTCTTCTCGATGTGACTTCGTCGTGTCTTCCTGTGCCTTGATGTTGTCTGCTACCGTGATGTTGTTGGAGTTATTCTGGTGTTGGCATTGGCATTTGCGAGTATTGGGGAATTTTTTGGCATTCTTGCTGATTGAGTACCCTCTACTCTGCATTTCCTTCTCTTGGGTGTTGTGTTCTCGAGGCGTACTTGTGATCCTTGAGATGCGTCCCTTCAGATTGTCATTTTCTTGTCATTTCTCATTGTTGTGGGTCTTTCTTGGTGAGCTACTCGATGCATGACTCGTTCCCTTGTGGTCGTGCGTTCAGCTGTCGTTGTGCCTTGATGTGACCCAGCTTGTAGTTGTGTTTCGTGGTTCTATGTCCTGTACGGAGCCAGAATCCTACGAGTGCTGCCGTTGTTGTTTTTGTAGGTGCTATTTCTCTAAGAATTTGTCTGTCTATCATTGGCACTTTGTGGACCAACTCTTGTCGGTTAGCTTTGCTGTACTCTTTTCTCTTGGTAGAGCTAGCTTGCGACTCGATCAGATGTAATATCTGAGTGAGGACTGACTTGATTATGCCCGTGGTCTGGTGCTATTGTCTTTCCCTTGTTTCTCCGTGAATCTGTCGTTGGTGTCCTATGTGCCAGGTGTTCCCTGTCGCCTTTGGCACTGCAGCCGATGATGTTGTCAGGCTATCAGCTGAGAGGACTATGTTTCCTTGTTTAAGCTGCTACTTGATGTGTCTGTCGTTTTATTTTTCTCGATATCTATTGTTGTGGCAGTCGTGTCTCTTTTCCTGTGAGACATAAGCGACGTTGCCTTGTTTCGGAGGTGTCGGACTCGTGTTCACTTGTGTCGTGCTCGATCCAGAGCGTGTACTTGTGATTATGGTCTGACAGTGTTCCTCTGAATTGTGTTTTCTCATGATTCACGCTGTTTCAAGTTGTGTCTTGGGGTTGTTCTTCCATGTTTCTCCTTTGCTAGTCCTTAAATTTTGAGGATGAAATTTCTTAAAGGAGGGGAGGATGTAATGCCCTGGATCTTTATTGGATCATTATTAGGTCTTTCGGATCCTTTTTGGAGAGTTTCAGATTGCTTTTGTAGCTCCTGAGTTGAGTTTTACGATCCGTGTGGGTTTTTCTTTCGTACTAGTTACGGAACCCTACGGTGAGTTTAGTTCTCAGTTCATCGACTCATGGATGATACAGTTGCGATGTACTCTTCGCGAGGATCGTTTCGGCTATTTTTGCGTATTTTTCCAGAATTAGTACATTTTCGGCACAATTTATGGATATTTAGAAATTAAAAAATTTCTAATTTCCTTTTTATTTAAACCCCCCTTCTCTCTCTCCTCTCACTCGCGCTCACTCTCCCTCTCTCGTTCTCTCTCGTTCTCTCGCCTCTTCACCTTCGGCTGCAGACGGAGGGGACCGTGGCCGAGCTGACGATGTTGGGAAGCTGCTGAGACGTGTGATGGAGCGAGGATCGGGTTGGTTTTGGCGTGATCCCAAACTGTGGATTCAAAGCCGGTGGTTGAGTTCGTGTTGTGATTTTCGGTGGGGTTTAGTCGCCTCGGCGCTCGATTTCTTCGGTGGAGGTAGGGAGATGGATCACCACCTCCTCCTGCATGTTTTCTCTGCTTCTGTGCGAGGTTTGGTGCTCGAACGGGCTAGATCGGGCCAGTTCTAGCAAAATCGTCATTTTTGCGGTTTGTAGGGTTCGCCAGAAAACGGCAACCATTCTTAGTCTAGTTAGTGTCAAAATGACCGCTGGGATGTCTGGATCCCATTCATGTAAGTTTCTTAGTGTTTGGTCGTCATTTAGGACCGGTAGGAGTCCGGGAACTTCGGCGACTCGTTTAGGGTCGATTCGTCAGAATCACCCCGATCTCACGTTTTAACGCGTGCATGTGGTCTTTTTAGCCTCCAGGGGTTGTTTTTTATCGTGTGGCTCTATTTCCCCTGCACTTCGGCGTGAATGGGGCGTGGAACGGGCCGATTCGGCCATTCCATTATGTTTCCCGCCGTGACTGTGTAGCGGTCGTTCCAGTGACCGTCAGAGGTCTCTGACGGCCTTACGATAGACCGCCACAGCCATTGGTTGTTTCGGTTCTTCGAGGCTGGGTCAGTGTGACGGCCCAATGTAGGACCGTCACATGACTCTAACGCGCCTATGTTGGTGCGTCATAGCCTGGGCGTTTCTCGAAGATCGTGTTCTTCGGTTTTCTCTGACGCCCCATCCCTTGTGCGTCAGAGCCTTGTAACGCGCCTTCCTTAGGCCGTTACATGCTGTTTGACTGAGTTTGTCTGGCTATGTCGGTTGGCTCTAACGGTCCAATCTCCATGCGCCAAGGTGCTGTAACGCGTCCATATTGGACCGTTACATGCTATTCGTTCGAGTCTTAGGCTTAGGTTTGTTGGCCCTGACGGCCCAATCTGGGTGCGTCAGAGCATGTAACGTGCCTATAGTAGGCCGTTACAGTCCTATTGTTGGCTGTGATGGCCTATTCTGTTCTGCGTCCGTCTCTGTGTCGGTCTGTCTAAAAGTTTATGTTCTAGGGCGGTGTCTGTGTGTCGGTAGTGCTCTAGATCGGTCGGTTCAGGTGACTGGGTGCGGTCTCTTCCCTGACTGCGATGGTTTCCTAACGACTCAATCTAGAACTGCCAGCATCCTTGTCTCTGGTCGCGTAACGACTTTTCCTTGACTGCCGGTCTGCCTAGCGGTTGAGTGACGATTCGCTTTGCCAGAGTGTCATCCTCCGATGTTTCTGTTTGTTTTGGCTTGTCGTTGTGGTCTGCCTGCTTTACTGTGGAGGTCTCCTGACCTCCTATGAGGACTAAGACCACGTCATAAGGCAGCCAGGAGTCTTCTTGCTTGTAGTAGGATTTTCTTTCCTACTATAGAGTCATCATGGTCGGGGTTCCGGTCAACCCGGGGTGACCCAGTGGTTGACAGGTAACCTTGAGTGTGTCTCGGTGATTCTGTCCAGTTTGAGACATGGTTCTGGATGCCTCGAGGTATCATCTTACCTCCGTTTGCGTGTCCAGGTGTGCTGAGGGTCTTGGTGTTCCCTCATGTCCCCGTGTGTCATTTTATGCGGTCATGTCGTTTCCTCTGGCTTAGGATTAGACCGATTGGCGGCTTGTTCCACTTTGTACGACGATCTTGACTCCGAGGCGTGAGACTCAAGGATCGTTGTATTTTTAGGTCGAGTTGCCTTGTCCTGAGTCTATCGGCAGTTGTCATGCTGCCTTGGTGCTTCGTAGTACGTGTGACAGTGCTTCCTTGCCTGTCTGTACTACAGGACTCTTGTTTCAGAGTTATGTGTCTAGTGAGCATGCACAAGTAATAGCCTAGGGACACATTACGACGTGTCGACCCACCCGGGAGTGGTGGCGTGGCAGTTCCCGTTATACGGTTTGTAAGCTAGTTTTCGTTGGCCCCCATTGTACAATGGCATCCTGTTGGGGGGGGAAAACTAGCTAGAGGCCTGGCTCTCCAGCAAGAGTTGGTGTGTGCACACGTGGTCAGGGGCTTTGGACTTGCGCCGACGGGCGTTCCCCTGTTTAGTCACTCGTTACTGTAGTTCCTGTTCTGGTTCTGAGTGTGTCTCAGTCTCTGTCGTGCTTCAGACGGTAGCACAGACGAGACACTTGTAGGCGCAGCATAAGACGTCAGTGTACGCCGCTGGCTGTTCTTCTAGTTAGGGCGTACTTCAGTCACGTAACACGTGACTCTCATGTTTTTCGCACGTCGTGACCTTTCCGGGTTAGTCCTCTCATGATCTTGCTCGAGGTTGGTGTTGTGTCGTGTGCATGACGTTCTAGTCGTGTGTGGTCATATCTAGAAGAGCGTGCATGGCACTCGAGTCGTGTATGCTTTAGGCCATCTGTGTCTATCTAGGTCTTTTCCTAGACTTGTTATCTGATCTCGTAGGCCTTCATCTTGGGCCTCGTGCTTGTCGACAGATCGATAACTCCTGACTTCATCAGTTCCGAGGTTACCCTTCTGTTGCTGTTGTTGTATGGAGTAGCTTAGGGGCCGAGGTTAGTTCGGCAGCCACGTTTTGTTTGGTACGGATTTTCCATTTTCTTTTAGCTGTTCCTACTCCTCCCGTTCTGATTTTCTTTTACAACTCTCTCGTGGTAGTTTCCTACTTTCCTACTTTACTACTACTGTTGCTATTTTAGTTGTTCCGTGTTACTGCGTTGTTTTTTCAGTGGGGATCCGCGTGACCCCTACTGGGCTAGTGACATGAGGCTCACCCCTGCTTTTCCGGTGGGTGGCATCGCTCTGCTTCCGTACGGTTCCTGGCATTTGAGTTCGTAGCTACCAGCTGGTACCTTCGTCGGGCTTCCCCCGACTTTCAGGGTACATCTTTTCTTTTCTGTCGAGTGTACTGCTAGACTTGCTGTCTTTAGCTTTGGACTTTACTCTGGTAAGTAATTGTTAAATTTAAACTATTAATTAAAAAGTAATTTTATTTCTGCTACTTTAGGAAATCGATCTAATGAAATTTAATTGCTTACTGTTATATCTCTGTGGCTTCAATGTACTACACGACAATCCTTCTTCCCTTTGAAGCTTTACCGCTCTTGGGAGGCTTCACGGGTTCCAAGTGGTATCGGGTTTACTCGGTAGTCCTGTCGGGTATATCCGTTATCCGAGATCCGGGTCGTCACATATACAGTTCAGTGTAGGAATGTGTGCTAGGTATTAATCTAGACCCACTGAATTGCACTTAGCAGTTGTGAAAAGAATTTTAGATACTTATCTGCTACACACACCATAGGTTTGTGGTTCCCTGCATCTCACACTTTAGATCTTATTGCATATATGGATGCACATTATGCTGGGTGTAAGCTAGAAAGAAAAAGCAATAGTGGACATTGTGAAATTCTAGGTGGGCGTTTAGTCTCTTGGGGTTCCAAGAAGCAACACTGTGGCTCTCTCTACTACAGAGGCTGAGTACGTAGCTGCAGGGAGTTGTGGTACACAAGTCATATGGATAAAACACCAACTTCAAGACTATCAAGTAGACCTGGGGTGCACACCTATATATTGTGACAATACTAGTGCCATCAATCTAGCCAAGAATCTTGTTTTTGCATTCTCGAATCAAACACATAGAAATCAGACATCATTTTATTAGAGATGAGGTTTCCAAATGAACTTTTGAATTAATCCACGTAGGCACTGCAAACCAAATAGCTGACATTTTCACTAAGCAACTGGATACTGACAAATTTACATCTTTGAGAAGAGAGTTAAGTATTTTTAAATCTTAGCTCCATGAATAAAATGTCTTCATGTTTTTGTTTTTAGCATTTACACTATTCTTCTTTCATGAATAAAATGTTTTGCTTCCCTGAATAAAATATTTTTCCTCTGTGTCCTTAACCACTCAGCATGAGTAATTCTGCATAACATGTCATAATGTGAGGGGAGTTCTGTCTATATGCGAGCTGTTAAGTTGAGGGGTCTGTGCAACTGCACATTGTGCATGTGTCATAATTGAATGACAATTCATTGAGTGAGGGGGAGTTGTCTTTGTGAAGAAGTATTTGCTTAAAAAAAAAATTTCTTGCATTTTGTGAGGGGGAGCTGGTGAGTGTGTGAAGGTTGATAGATTCAAAAGCATTTGAGAGATGTATGTTGCTGTTGTTTCTCATGAAAGACTTAATTTAGCTCATTCACAGCAAGTAGAATCCCATACTTGTCTTAAATCCTTAAGTCTGAACAACTAAAGCTCAGCTAAATCTTTTATCTAGTAACTTAGAAGAGATTTGGATAAGGAGTTAGATGATGGAGACATCATCCACAATTCCCTTTGGCTAGGGTCCTCTTCACACTCCGGCATCATTTGAGTTCGGGCCGCCCTCTCTATAAAGGCCCACTTATCCTTTTGTGCTACTTACTTGAGTCATTTGATGTAATTTTCATTTTATTTGAGTCATGTCCCTAGGTCTTGTATTTATTTTCCTAAGTTTGTGTGTCATTAGATGGTGTAATGTGCTAATTGGGCCCAATTCTGCAGGCTTAGCCCAATAAGCCCCCTACCCCTTCGGTTATTTGTCATTGAGTCTTTTGTCAGGGTCTTATTGTAAAATGTGAGTTTCCTATATATAGGGCCCCATTTCCTTCATTTGGAACTTAATGAATGAATGATTCAATATAAAGATTTCCAGTTGAGTGATCAAATCTAGTTTAGAGGAGTGAATCCTATAGTTGGGTGAGAAGTCCTAGGGGAGTGATTCCCCACCATAATCTCTCTCTATCCCTCCTTCTCTCTCCTCCCACTAAGGGGTTCGCCCCATTCCTCTCTCCTCCCTCCTCCCAACCACCTCCAACCCCCAACCACCCCCATTAAGGCCACTCCACTTCCCCATAGCCCCATTACTCTTCCCCCTTGTCCCAAGGTGGAATCTTTCCCATTCCAACACAACCTTCCCCCCTTCCAACACAATCCCCCATTTCCCCACACATTCACCCCACTTCCAAAGCATATTTGAATTTGAATCCAACCTTCCCTCCACTTGGCTTGGCCGCCCCTCCCCACTTCCATTAGGCTAGGTTCGCCCCTCCCTTCCCCTTCATTCCACCCCACCTCTCTACCTCATCCACCCTCCATTCCCCCTTCCTCTAGCCAAACCTGCACCTTTCCCCTTTGTTCCTCCTCCTCCCCTCTGCCCTTAGACACCTCCACATATCCCCTCAATCTCCCTCCACCCTTCATCCACCTCCCTTTCAACCTAGACCCCCTTCCCTTTCTTCTTTCTTGTTCAAGGGGAGCTATCTCGAAGTTGCAGCTTGCTGTCTAAAGGTGGCAGACAAACCAGTAGCTTGCAGAGGCCACCACGACTTCATCCCGGCGAGTTTGAAGACCCAAGAGCCATCGTTGGAAGCTTCTCCAGGTCTTCTTCGCAACAGAAGTGGTCTCACCCTTATCTGAGTTCGGTGCGCCCCGGGAGGTCCAATCTACTCCGACTGCGCAAAGCTGCCCCAACAAAGGACCTGATCCGGAATAGAAGCTCTTCCATGATGAACCCCGGAGGATTCAGCCCACGATTTCTTCGTCAAAGTTCTACTTCTCCCTGTCTACTTTCAGAATCAGGAAGCAGAGTTCCGTTCGGCATCCTGTGGCCGGAGTTATCTTTTTTCTCCCTCTGCTGCGTCGCTCTACTACACACAGTCTTCCTCAACCAGTCAGCAGTGTTCAGCGTCCTCATACCTCCCCGACACCGGTTAGCTTCCCCGGAAGTTTTGATGCGAAGAGGACTTGTCTACGATTCCAACGACTCCAACAGCGCTTGATTCCGACACCGGGAGCGGCCGGGGTACTCTCTGCATCCTGCTGTTAGAAGTCTGCAACTACCGGCATAGGAACCTGAGGCTCTGTTCAAACTTCCATCCCGGCCAGTAGGGACTCCAGAAGAAATTAAGAAAATTCTGAGGCAATCCCCTTCCAGCTACGAAGCTTTTCCCTCTGGTCTCGTCGTCAACAAAATTCCTGATCAAGATCTACAGTAGCAACACCAACCCTCTGTCCGGGCTCGCAGACAGCAAGCAGATTCGGCGTCCACCCTTATTCCTCGTTCTTTGCTATAGTTTCCCCACCCCGCTTGACCGGCTGAAGGTCCCTCCCTGCGTGGAGGTAGTATTATTTGTAATATCATTAACCCCCACCCCAAGATCCCCCTCCTGCGAGAGGTGTAGTGGTGTACTTTGTTTGGGCAGGTCAAGCGACACCGCCGCGGCGTGTGGGGATCCACTCGCCTCCCCGCTCGCCCTCGTCTCCGACCGGGACCGGTTTCTTCAAACCGGTCGAGTAAGTGCTCGAACCTTCACTCCACTTAGTGCTTGTCTTTCAATATTAGTTCTAATTCCGCTGATTATGCGAGTGAGAGCCCGATCCTCAAGCCCCATAAACTTGAGTGATCACCGTGGGATTATTGCAACTGGTGCCTTTGGCACTTTGTCGGCCCCCTTGATTTGGGCATCCCCACCCATTGGGAATCAAGTCTTGGCCTTGCTGGCCCTCTACCAGCAAGGGCCCAACCCCACATCCTCACCTTGGCATTACCAAGTCACCCCGGGCTTGGGTGAGTGACGATAGAGCGGTGGTCCAACTTGGCCCGTTTTGAATGCGATTGTGCTTGCTTGCATTAGGTCCGAGGGTGTGTCACATCATTAGAAGTATATCTCCCTACATTTTTCATGATCATGGAACAAGTTACACTTGTATGTCATGAGATCTGCTAAAAACTTGAATCCTAGACTTCAAGGAACACATTCTTTAAGAATCAGTGCTTCTGGTAGGTATTGCTTTCAAACATGTCATATCAAAAATATAAGGGGATAAAAAAAAATTATATGTTCAGAGCAATGGTCTGATTACTGAGAAACTGGGTGTTTCATAAAAAAGAAATGAAAATTTTTTTTCTCAGTCATGAGGTGTCAGATTATCTCTGTTTAAGAAGTGCAAAAATGTTGATCATGACAGAGCAATGGTGATAAAGTGGTGAGTAACTGGGTAGTCTGGCCTCTGATCAAGGTGTCTCCTCATGTAAAAACCCACAGTTACTAACTCTGTTCTCTAAAAGAGAGGTAATACGGTTCTCACATTGAGTAACTGGGGAGTCCGGCCTCTGATCAAGGTGTCTCCTTAATGTCAAAGATGTGATCTACCAACTTACTTATTGATCTCTTTATTGCTCCTTAAAGAAAAATTTATTTCAGTCAAATCCCTTGTTGTTGTTGCTAGTCTATGGACTATTTGTCCTCCATACCTCAAGAACCTTTTTCTGATGATTAGTCTCTTGTAGTCTAATTAGTATAGTTTTGATCAGCTCTCTCTTGACATATCTATTCACCCTTGATTCCTCATCATATCTTCTATACGTAGATAAACTTCACTCTCACTCTAGGTCTTTCTTCATTACTTGGTTTGAAGAATCAATGCTTGTTTTAGTGCCCTACTTAAAATTTTAAGATATGATCATGGGTCATTCTCACTGTGAAGATACTGCATTTTTCCTTCACTAATCCCGCAGTTGCATATCTCTTTCATCTCCTTTTGATGATGTCAAAGGGGGAGAGTTTCAGAGGGAGAGAGTCAGGGGGGAGTTAATTGATGGGGAGAGTGTTTTGTTTTGGCAGGAGCTAGTGTGTAATAAAGCATGCATGATTGTTCACTGTCTGATCACTACATTTACTAAATTTTGACTGCATTGACATAAATTGATTGTCTGAAGAATGTCTGATCACTCATAGTGTTGCCATCATCAAAAAGGGGGAGACTGTTGCACTCCAATGATTTTGATGATGTCATACACTATAAGTCAATCATGATTGTCTATCTTAATACATTCTTCTTTTATACATTCTTCATATACTGCACTCTCTGATTTTACTCTGAGTAGACTTTTGGTGGTAAGGTGCGTGCTCACTTAGTTCATTCTGTATTGAGTCTGTGCATATGCTGCATTTCAACTTAAATAGGGTCTGTGCAAGCATTCATCAAGTCGGTGCAACCTTCGTTGCTGCACGCGACTAAGTTGCTGTAATGTCTGTACATGCATTAGTCAAGTCGGTGCAACAATCGTTGTTGCACGAAATCAAGTCGGTGCAACTCTCGCATCGGGCACATAAAGTCTGTGCACACTTCTTGGTAAGTCAGTGCATAAGTGGTCTATGGGTCTCATGTCTGTGCATGATTGAAGAACGCTGATTCTAAGTCTGTGCAAGTCTCGCATTATTTATACACATATTGAGTCAGTGCGGGTTTTGTTCTGTGCTAACCAAGTCTGTGCAACTTTTGTTGTTGTGAGCATTTAAGTCAGTGCATATCTGTTATGGCCTGCATCAACTAAGGTCGATGCTAGCTTATAGAAGTCGATGCACTTTCACCATAGCATGCATATTCCATGTCAGTGCAATCTTTACCCGCACACACACACAAGGTCGGTGCATTATCGCCCGATGAACAAACCAAGTCGGTGCATTATTTTGTCTTGTGCAATAATGTCTGTGCATACTTTCTCATACGCGCACCAAAGTTTGTGCAATCTTTGCATCAGGGTACTTGAAGTTGGTGCAGTTTCTATCTCGGTGCATATTACAGTTAGTGCACTTACTACCTTATACACATTGGTCTGTGCGTATATGGTTCTAGGTTGCTCATAGTTTGTGCATACCTTGCAAAACTCTATTCATGGTCTGAGCATGTGTTGCTATACGGTCTGTGCATGCTTACACCTTAGACTATAAGGCCTATGCTAATATTCCCATATGCCTGCCAGGTTTGCTACCTTCTCGAGCACTTGTTCAGCGAACCCAAAACCTGTGAGCGTACTCCACTAGGAAATCAATGTACCAAGTTTAAGGGCTCGTGATCCGAGGCAAGGAACAGAAAGGATGATTCTGCCACGTGGACTGCTACAGCTCTATGGTTCTGACACGTGGAATCGAAAAGGGATCAGATCTGCGTGAAGAACTGGGCGGGAATCGTGCTAACCACGCACTATCATCTGGCTATATAAAGGAGGTTGAAGACTACAAGCAGAAGCTGTTGAAGAATGACAAAGAGAGAGCATCAGAAGCCACTGCGTGTGCCGAAATTTCCCTATTCGAGAGAAGAGCCTATCTAGAAACAGAAGTGTCTGAGTGATCATTTTTTATTTGAGCTTGAAAGTCTACTTCTCTGGAAGATACATTACTGTTGTTTTTGAGCGACTGTCTCCTTTTGTTTTTCATTTTTTAATTGTTTCATTCATCCCTTCCATACTGGTCTTGTTACCCTCTAAGTCTTCTTAGAGGAAGGGAGAGGTTCTCCGTTTTCCCTCCATCATGTTTGGAGGAGGAGAGGATTGATCCTCTGGTTCGTGAGTTGCTGGGTGCAATTCATAGGGTTCCCTTTGTGGTGTGCAAAGGAACGGAGGCTGGTCCTCTAGGGGTTCTTCCGGTCATAGGAAGATCGAGGAGGTTGTTCCTCGGGGCAAGCTATATGGCAGCAGGTGTTGCAGACTGTGTCTGCAGTTTCAGATTTGCTTAGTGCAAGGAAGCCTTACTCCAGAGGAGTAATGGGTGGACGTAGATTACATATCGCAATCGAACCACCTTAAAAGTCTTCTGTCCCTTTGGTGTGGTTTGATTTTTGTCTGTTATACTATTTTCAGCTCGCCAGGTGTTTGATCTTTGCACTACTTACTTCCTGGTCACATTGAGCATCTGTCTTTCTGGTTGATATGTGGCTAGATTTGAGGAGGTCCCATACTGCGTTTCTGAAATTTCTAGTATGTCCTCAAATTAGATTGAATTTGGGGGTGATCTATTGATACCCCCCCTTATAGCTCACCCACCGTGTGAACTATCATGTTTCTGTTTTTAACATGAACATTTTGTCTTTTGTGACCGACCAGCTAGCAGTCAGAGGATCGGTGACCTGGTTTCCCACACTCAAAACATGCAAATGAACTACTTTTTAAGACAGTTTTATTCTTGACCCATGCATTTCTATTCACAGGGAATTTAACAGGTTTAGAATTGAATTTTTTTTCCTAGGCATGCCAACAGTGAGTAGCAATGTGGCCTATTTTCCCACAACAAAAATATTGAATTTTCTTTTTCTGAAATGCATGATTTCTAAGATGAGATTTCCTAGCATGCATTATATGAGCATTCAGATCATCTTGTTCCATCAATTTACACTCATGCACTAAGTGACCAATCTTATGACAGTAGTGACATGACATTTCCTTCTTGTGTGCATGTGTGTGTTAGTTCAAGTTGTGTACATCATGCACAGTTCTAGCATGAAAGTTTCTTGACTTTTTCTGCAAGTGATCATTCTTTATCACTTTTTCAATTTGTTTCTGAATTCTCTGGACAGTGGGCTGTTTAACCTTTGAGGTCGTGGCTACATTGGATGCTTTGACAAAAGATGCCCTCAATTTATTTTCAAAAGATTTTTTATTAACCGGATTGTAGCCCAACCCATCATTTATGAAATTAACCTTTGTTCCCAACAGTTTGTCCAAATTTTCTTGGCCACTTACAAATTTTGATAATGCAAATTTCAAGTCTTGAATCTCATTTTATGAAGAGGCAATGAACAATTCTGAGTTCAGGGTCTCCTCTTCAAATTCGGCTACTCTAATTCTCAAGACTTCATTAACAGACTCATAATCTTCAATTTGTTTTTCCAGATTATGCACCTTTTTAGGCTCATCTATGCAAGCAAATTTCCCTTGTTTGAGATTCATCAATCTGTCTGACATGGCTGAATTTTGCTACTTTAGTTTTTCAATCTCCTCTGTCAGTGTTTCATTTTGTACAAGCTCATTTATTAAAAACTGATCGTCAAGTGAAGCGTTCTGTTTAGTTGGAGATTCTTACATGCTTTTCTAAAGTTTCATGTTTACCATCCTTACAACTTCAAATTTCTTAATATTTGATTTGTTTTGTCTCTTAAGGTTTTTATACTTTTCTTCAGCTTCTTCAATGTGTTTTCTGAATTCTGAATTTCCAGATTTCACTTCTTCAAGTTCTGAATTCACACAGTCAAGAATTTTCAATTGTTTCCTGAGTTTGTTGTTTTCAACTTTTAGATGCTCAACTTTGTAATTTTTAGATCCATATTTACTAACACTAGCATGTAATTTCGTTTTCATTGTTTTGTTTTGTTTTCTTAGTTGTCCATGAGACTCAAGCAAATCACCATATGCATCCTGCCAATCTTCTATAGTGAAGTTCTCAAAAGGATTTACCTGATCGTCAGTTTCATAGTCATATTGATAGCTGCTTTGATCACTTCCATCAGCCATCATGCAACTGTCTTCCTTTTCTCCATTTGCAGTCTTCAATTTATCCAAGATGTCTTTGGCAGATCTGCATTTAGTAAAACAAGGAAGTAGAGCAATATTAACAGTAACCTTCATTAAGTTCAGTGCTCTAAGATTTTCAGTGTTCCTAGATCTATGAGTGTCTGTCCACTTAGATCTGTCCATTGGCAATTTATGTGAACCGTGTGTGATAAGATTCCATAGACTAGGATTAACAGTCTTAGCAAACTTATGCATGCTACGAAACCATAAATAAGCATTAGAACCATCAAAAACTAGTGGACACTCCATCGAGCTAAACTTAAACTGACACAGTACCAAAGAAGCATAATCTTCTCTACAGATCGCTGGATCTGATCAACCAGAGAACCCACTCTAAAACCAATTGATAGGTGCACATCTAGGATCTAGAAAGGGGGTTGAATAGATCCCTTATAAAAACTTGTGCTAAAATGAAAAGCAACTCACACTGCGAAACAGGCTGAGCTGGAATGGCAATAGTGCATGCAAGCAATGTTGAAAATATTGCACTCAACAAAAATAGATTAAAGCAACACTAGAGATTCATTTGCAGCAACGACCTTGCTTAGTCAATTGAATCCACGGTTGTCACAAACATGTACATAGTGTTGATATTTTTGTTGTGATGGTGATGATGGTGATGTGTGTGGATGAATATAATGTGAGAGATATGAAAGATGTGTGAGCAAGTGGTGCACTAACTCAAGCAATCAACATGAAACTCGTGGGCATGTCATCTCAATACTGCAAGAACGAAGAAAAACACACGTCGGGGCGTGGAGCAAGGGAATAAAAGAAAAAAACACACACCGGGGGTGTGGAGCAACCAAAGGTAAAAGAGAAAAAAAGTAAGCAAGATGATGAACAATGCCCAAATAAAGGAAAGTGTGATCGCCACCAAGGTAAATAACGTAGTAAAACCACAATATATACCTTGGAAAGAGCCGAGTGAAGTCACACGCCCACGGGAGAGAGAAAACTAGGCGCTGTGGAAGAAAAACGATCTTCCAGACGACCGCCAGATGACGTCAAAAGGTCCTGCGATAGACCACCTGAGATCTGTAAATGGTCTTCCAAATGGCTGCAAGAGCACCCAGAATAGCAACGTGGAACTTTGAATCTCCACCCCTCCTGGCCGGCCAGAAGAGCTGGGCCTCATGCAATGAACCCTGTAAACCTGCAAAAGAATGTAGACACAAAGAAAAACAACCCAATAAGCCCTTGGACTAGTGTAGTATCTATAATGCAATTAAACTAAAATGCATAAAAAGGAAGGGTGAATACCAGGGGGTTGGTGGTTTTTTAACCCCTGTGGGGCGTAGAAAAGTAGGAGGATGTTTGAAAACGTGATGTAAGTGCAGAGAACATGGAAGAAGAAGAGGGAATATGCTATGAAGATGCAAAGGGGGAATAGAGAAAACTAAGAGAAAAGAATCAAACTAAACCAATGGAACTCAATACTCCCTGGACAAGAAGCCTTAAGAACGTAGAAAGGACTTCTCCCTGGTTGGTACTCGCTCCAGAATGCAGCAGCACTTCGTGGTAGCTCCAGAAAACCTTCTCTCTCAGGCCATGAAGTCAAGAATTCTATTTATAGACCCCTCAAACCCTAGGTCGAGTTGGATAGATAATGACACGAAAATAGCCCCGAGCTCAGATAAATCTCGAAGATAATACTCACAAGAGTCCACAGAAACAAACAGAAGGTTCTAAGAGTCTCCGTCCAGAGAGAAATCAACAAATCAAGGACTCTAGTTCGTCCACGACCAAAGAGAGAAAGAACAGACATAGCATGGCTCTCTGTCTCCACAAATGGTCTTGCGATAGACCGCAAGGCTCCATAAGCGGTCGACCGATAGACCGCATGGCCTAGTCGTCCAGGAAAAGATAAGACCATAGAAACCCAACAGGACTCTCTGCTTCCAAGCGGTTTAGCGAAGGACCGCCAACGCCCACCATACGGTCGTGCGATAGACCGCATGGATAAGAGTCGTGGCAAAAGAGATAAAGGCAGATAAATCTTCGAGTTAATCCACAATAAAACCATTATTAGCCCTTATCCAGACCCAATAAGCTAAAAATAAAGACGAGACATCAAAGGAGTTAGGCCCAACCAGGGAGAACGACCCATGAAATAAGCCCAAAAAAATGACCAAAAATGGCCCAATAATCGGTGAATAGCCCGGGACATCATAAGAAATTGATACGGAGATGACCCAACTTATTGGTCATAAAACGGATGTCAACATATGTCCCTCCTTAACGTCCTCTTTGCAGGGGAGCGAGTGGAGATGAAGCGAAAGCGAAATGGAACATGGAGATGAAGTGAAAATGAAGCGGAGCGGACTGAAAAGCGGGCATTAAGGTAAACTGACACCTGTCCTCAACCAATGAGCGATAGGAATCCTCTGAAAAACTTCAAACCAATCACAAGGAACGGCCGAACCGAATGACGCATGCCTGGAGGAACTAATAACTAAAATAAAAACACGACCAACCTCCTCACTAGAACGCACAATTGATAGGCGATCAGAGCAAACGGAAAAGTAAAGAGACGAGCAACTAAACTCCAAACAGGAATCCTCAGCTAACCAAACCAAGCAAATAGACTGAAGGAAACCTTCCAACTCAGAGTGGAATGATTCTCCTTACTCAAGACCATGGATACATAGTTATCCACCATTGTTGAGACACTTTAGATAGATGAGGGCACATGAATGCTCAAAGATGCGCTAAAATAATGAAATCATTAAAACAAATGCAAAGAAAGGAAAAATAGCAAGGTACTCGAGAATAGTATTGCTAGACCAGATAAATCAGGGTCAAGACACTATCTGCAACCACGGCGTGCAAGATAGAACCATCGTCCCCCAACTCTTCCCACCTAACGGCCTATCCAACGATTAAACACGTGCACCTAGATCATCATCATTTTTGTTAAAGGGGAACATCAGATCCCAGAACACATGAATGACTATCCGATTCTCGAGGTAATATATCATAGATACCATATAGTAATGCAATAAGAGACTAGGATCGAGATACTTACCTGACTTACCTGCTTGGCGAGAAACAACTTGATATGATGGCGTTCAAGCTTTTGACAATAAGAGGGGTTAGCCAACAGCTGTATAGAATGAGTATGATTCATAGCAAAGAATAAAGCAGATATGACATTCCAAACCATCGACATGCAACAGCTCACAAACGGTCTAGACAAGGATAGCAAAGAGACTCCTAACGGTCTAGCGATAGACCGCCAGACGAATGGCGGTTCACATTCTTCTATGAGGGTAACCCAGATGACAAACGGTCCGCTTGAAGACTGCTAAGAGGGTCTAACGGTCTGGCGATAGACCGCATAGCTCTGAGAGATTTCAAAACAGAACCGGCCATTCATTCTCCCACTATTTATTCCATTGGTTCCCTTTCAAACCCGACCACCCATACTCCGGCGATCGAGCCCACCGACGACCACCGCAAGCTCACGCCCACCCACTCCCCAAGATGGTGAAGAAGAGGGTTGTTCGACACTTCCAACGGCGGATAGAGGAGGAAGGAGAGACACCTCTGGCGGTGGCGAACCAACCGGAGAGGGAGGAACTTCCACCGACCTGAACCGAGGTGGGAGAGACGTCCACGGCACCCACAGCTACGAAGGAGGCTACGGAGGAGGGTGATGATGAGCTTGCGGCCGAGGAGACACTAGAGGCGCCGGCCGGGAGATGGTCGTCTGAGGTAGGCCGACCTCTAAAAAACCTATTTTTAATTTTTGTAGATGATGCATGAGGGTAGAATTGGATGGGAATGGCTCTGGGGACCCATAGAAATGATGTAACAGCCTTTTGGCTATTTTCATAGCTCGGGTAAACGGGGCAAACACGGCCCTCACGCTGAGTGCCTAGCAGTCCTTCCAGCGACCGCTAGGGATCCAGACGGTCTAAGCATGACCGCTAGGGAAGAGAAAACGGTCTAGGGATGACCGTTTGGGAACCAAAGTGATTGATTTCTTTTTGTTATTAATGCAATTAAATGTATGATTCATGAACTATATGAATGACTGATTTTGAATGTTTATATGAATGCAGGGGAAGAGACGGACTAGGATCTCCTAGCTGTCGGTCCGAGCAGTGTACCTGGCGCTACCAAACTACCAGAGAGAGAGATTAACAGTGACGGGCTTTGGTGAGCTACTGAGCATCAAGGTGATGAGGATAGACACTGCGTTGCTATACGCGCTGCACGAGAGATGGGATCCGATCAGTAGAGCTTTTCTGTTCCCGTGCGGTCATATGATCCCTTCGCTGGAGGACGTGGCGCGGATCACGGGACTTCAAGTACATGGAGCACCAGTGACGGGGTGGAGTTATACTGACTAACGAGAGCAGGCATAGGAGTTACTCGGGCTAGAGCTGATGAGACCAAGACATCACTCATCGATGCAGGGACGAGTGACGCTCTAGGAGAGCCTGGGGCTGAGGGGAGCGGTAATAGTTGTGGGAGAGCTACCCAAGGAGCACCTGGGACGCTTGATAGATAGAGCCAGAGAGAGAGTGGCGGCAGGACCGGGGTCAGAGGGAGACATCGTCCTTTGTCACTTCTTGATGCTGATTTTTGGGAAGCTGTTCTTCGCGACGAGTGAGGACGGAGTGAGTTGCAGGCTCCTTCCACTAGTGAGGGACCTGGACGGAGTCGGAGGGTATGCATGGGGTGCCGCAGTGTTGGCATTCCTGTTCGACTCACTCAGCACCACTGACCGGCAGACAATGCTGGGCGGGTTCTCGCCTTTACTCCAGGTAAGAGTGCTTGACTATAAATACTTATGCTTATGATTATGATCGTGATTGCTATATGCTGACATCTAACTAATGCAGGTATGGAGCTACCTGTACCTCCCTGGCCTAGGGCGGGGAAAGGAGGTAAATCCAGACCTAATCCCCATCGCGAGGCGATGGATGGCGGTTCGGGACACGGGGTCACTGCGACGCTTAGCACCGATGATCTAGGACGACATGGACACATTCCCCTATGCATCGGTAAGCTTCTAGACTTAAGGCTCTAAAATGCACTTAAATGCTCTCATAAATGCTGACACTGGACTCAATTTCTCTTTCAGGTACACTGGACACCATACCGTGACGAGGGTCATGAGGGACAGTCCTAGGTGGAGGCAGCCCAGGCGTACGCGGAATGAGAGGTGTGGCTTCATTGCATGAACATCATCGAGCCACTCCATCACCACCTGATCATGAGGACAAAGGGCGTCCATTAGCCGGAGGTGGAGTTCTCGGCGAGGGATGACGAGCAGGTAGGACGGTCCTCGAAGAGACTAAGTAGCGAGATCGACTGGGTGCCCCGGGCGATCGACCAGATTCGTCACTGGACGTGGAGGGGTCGGGTAGTACGTGCCCAAGCTACCAGCGATGAGGCCTTCTTGAAGGCCTACGCCCAGAGGTATGGAGACAAGGTCTTCCGCGATGCTCGATGACTGGTACGATTTTCTAAACTTATCCTTCTTAATCACTTCTAATGCACTGACATCTTGACTTGCTACATGAAGCTAGACCCCCAGGGATGGATAGCGGAGCTCCAGGGTCTCCTCCACTCTACCGTGCAGCAGAGGGATGAGTTCCAGCGCGCGCTGGAGCTTCTGGTGAGTTTTGTTAAAACTTAGACTTAATATGCAAATTTTTCGACTGACTTGACTTCTAAAATGTAGCGAGCCGAGGGAGTACAGCGGCAGGGACAGGACGCTCCATTTTCTTCTTCCAAGCCTGCGGGAGACCGAGCTGAGCGTGATGCCGACTTCGCTCGGGTGGTTGCTCGGACCGAGGAGGCTGAGGCCACTCTCGCGGAGAGGGTAAGCAAACCAACCAACTTCCTTTGACTAATGCTTATGATAATGCAAACGACTGACATAATGAATGCTTATGTAGACGAGGGAGTTGACCGTGGCACGTGACGAGGCAGAGCACGTTCGGGCGGAGGCGGAGCGGCTCCGAGCTGAGGTGGCTGAGATGGTCCGTCTTCGTACAGAGGTGGAGAGACTTAGAGCTGGAGCGACAGTGGCGGCGGATTCTCAGCTAGAGGTGAGGTAGCTGAGAGTTGAGATCTGGGCGCTGGAGAGGGTACTCCGGCTAGTGGGTGGACGGTCCTCCCACAGTGCGTCACAGAGCGGCATGCGCAGTGGACACCGGGACTACTTCACGGGCTCCTCTGGCCAACGAAGGAATGAGGAGGACGAGCAGCGCCGACGCCACAGCGTGGAGGGGAGCTCAGCCATTTGCCCTCCAGCAAAGAGGCATGAGGGGACCGGGGACATCGGATCTCCAGGAGGGGGACCCGCTAGACAGTGACTTTGTACCTATGCATGCATTACTCTCTATCCTAGTAAATATGATGATTTTTTGTCTTTCGTTAAGTGCAAAAGTATGGATGTGAATGCTTACTTACTAACAATGACTCCTAGGACTGGCAAAGAGGTCACGAGAGCAAGGGGGAGAGAGAGAGAGAGTGGGAGAAAAGTGATGATGAATCAAGATAATCAAAACAGGGCAGATACTAATAAATGGTCTTCTAGAATACCGCAAGAAGGAAGAAACGGTCGAGCCATGACCGTTAGACAAGCGATAGAGAAGATGGTAATGAGAAATAGAAAGTGGTTGCCTAACGACCGTCAGAGGGAGCTTAGCGGTCGCTTGATAGACCGCAAGGGAGAAGACTCAATGAAATCCGAGCGAGACTCTCCATTGGAGTCATAACCCGTGGATAGAGGTTCCTGATCTGCACTAAGACTTATCCTAACTTAAATTGAAGCTAACTAGCCTCAATCCTAATGCATTAGGACTAGAATTAGAGCCCTATAGCTAGAAATACACCCATAGATCATAGCTTTTAGAAATCTCTACTTTATGCCTTGAAAACTCTCTCATAATCACCCAAATCATCATGAAGAGGAGCTTTGAAGCTAGCACCATGGAAGAGGTGGTCTATGCTGGGCCAAAGCTGGATAGAAGGTAGCATAGAGAGATGCAACAGTTGACTTCCATCTCCAAGCATTTGAGCACAAACCCTTCAAGAGAGGTGAGTTCAATTTATTTTTTAAAATTCATGAACTTCCTTAAATTTCTTCTCATGGCACTTCTCTTCTTCTCTTCTTTTCCTTCCTTCTAGCTCCTTCCTGTTCAAAGGTGCTACTCTAGCTTGAAGTGGGTGGCTCCCATGATAAAAGAACTCCCTTTAGAAGTTACCTCAATCCTAAGGGCATGGCACCTACACCCCTTGTTAGCTCTAGCCAAGAATTTTCAGAAAATTTCTTATGATTGGCCTAGCATTTAAGCTTTAGTGGAGTTGTGGCATCCCCAAACACACACTTTCATGTTCCCAACTTTTGAAGCTACTGTCCTTATAGATGAGGTAGGGACCTACCTAGCCCTTCCTAAGACTAAGGTGGGGGATGAAGACTTGATATGCCACATGGTTGAACCTATAGATCCATCACTCATCTTGGGAGATTTCATACATAACCCAAATGATGTTAGGACCATGATCAGCCCTCACCATATCCATTTGATACCCGTGGCCCAATGGATCACTTCCCATTGGAAAAATAAATGGGGGAGGTATGAAGCCATTGCCAAAGCTACTTCCATTTGCTTGTGCGGTGTCTTGCTCTTTTCTACCACCGACCACCCCTTAGATATTCAAAACCTTAGCATCATTAGTGGGTTGTGGCGGAGTTTATCCATCTCCCAAGCTGTCCTTTCTTACCTCTATGAAGGCCTTAGTTCAGCTTCTCTAGGGGGTCCCCTCTTTGGGTAAATGATTGTTTTGGAATGTTGGATGGGGATCAGACTCACATTTCTACCCAAGGAGGATGTGCATTCAGCTAGCCGCATATTCGGGAGCCACCCACTCTTCTTCATAGGAGGTGCATTTGGATTCTCTTCACAGGTTGAATGTCAGACCGCGGACAAGAAAACACGAGACGATTGGCGCCTCTTGCTCAACACCTTATCAATTGACAAGTTCGTGATGCGACCTCGAGCTCTTCAAGGCAATACACTCAGATTACCCCGG
The DNA here is from genome assembly GCA_022559845.1 of Amorphophallus konjac. Classification (NCBI taxonomy): domain Eukaryota; kingdom Viridiplantae; phylum Streptophyta; class Magnoliopsida; order Alismatales; family Araceae; genus Amorphophallus; species Amorphophallus konjac. Next base: position 110,814,358 of record CM040125.1, on the reverse strand, counting down.
CAATTGGGCCTAGACCTGCAGTGTAGCACCCCGTATAAAAATGATAGAAAAAAATATAATAAAATATAGACTTTTTCTCCAAGTAAATAAAAACTTTAGATAACTCTATGAGGAGAGAACACTATAAGAGGGTTAAATAAAAAGTTAGAATGCCCAATGAGGGCCATTATATAAATATACCACCATTGAAGTCATCATACGTAATGGAGCTTCCTAAAAGACTATTCACCTGAAATAGTGACTCTATACAAGGTCGTCATTTTCCTTAGCCACAAGGCCACCATATACATATAGATATACTTAGATATATCTCCCTTAAGACCCCACCAACCAACCAATGATACTAACTAATTGACTATATAAACATATATCCTCTTGGGGTTGACCAACACATGGTGGATACACGTTGTTAAGGGGCCCAGGTGTTTGCGAGCCAGAATGAAATAGCGCCCCTGGCCTGGGCATTATATCAATAGGGCACCCCATATATATATATATATATATATATATATATATATATAATATAAGTGGAGCATGTAACGCCCACACATTTTGGCGCTATTTACTTAAACAAAGATTGCCTATAAGGCACCATTTCTCTGAGGGGAGAGGCTTCCGACATCTTCTAGAAAAGCTGAAACACTAAAAGGTTATGTTCGCCGGCAATGTACCCTTCTCTTGCCATGGACAACAAGGTTTTTAGATCTGGTTCCCCATGGACTCTTAACGGTTTATTCCTATAAACAACTCCCTCCATCCAACGTTGAAACCTTACTGTCAACCTGCCATTCCTCTGCCATTCCTGAAGAGAAGGTTATCTGTGCCTTTTCTTTTCTCCACCTGTAGAAGAGAGATGTTAATCCTTTCTCTTCATGTGCAGGCTACGTACCACATCCTGCGGCAGGAAGCTTGGCTGTAGAGAACGTGGAAGGCTAGGATTCTTATTCTATTCTACGATTGTATCTCGTTAACTGCACCAATAGATAGGTGTTCTCAAGATCTGGCTTAACTTGTAGTTAATATAGGTTAACATGCATGCTAGTTAAACATTTCATAGCCACAATCTGGTCATTTAAGTCAGGGGTATATCAAAAGACTTAGTGGGAAGGTTAGGCTACGCCTATCTGAAACACTAACTCTTGCGTGAGTAGAACCTCCGCCAAGTACCCCGTGTACAACATACGGTTTATACTCATAATCTGTCCCAATTTTCTTGTAAATTGATCCATGTTGAAAAGTCCATATCCATGAAACTAAACTCAAAAATTATCGCATGAGCATGATCTTACAATCCTGCTATTTTTCCATGTCTATCTATGTCTTTACTTCCTAATTCTGTGAACATGTTATAAATCATGAACAGTAAGGTTACGTGATTAGTAGGCACCATGTTCAAAAATTTATATCTATTGAACTAAATCATGAAACTCCTACATGAGCATGACTTTGAAATCCTGAGATTTTTCTCTATTTAACCATATCTTCATTTCCGGATTTCGTGAAAAATATACTAATGAATAGTGGTATGAGTCTAGTGGGCACCCAGGGGAAAGGGCGCCCCTGACCAGGGTGCCATTTAATGCGGCGCCCCTGGCCAGGGCGCCATTTCCAAGAAGGGCGCCCCTGCCTAGGGTGCCATTCTCCAGCCCCCTGTTAGACCCATTGATCTTGTGTTAAGCTGTTAAACCATGGTGATTAGCCTGTTAAACCTGTTACCTGTTATAGTACGTGTAAACCTGTTACTGTGATTGTTAACCTTCCAAAATAGAGACCCTCCGGGAAGTCTCTATTTTCTGAAATAGAGACTCTCCGGGGAGACTCTATTTTAACCTTCTGAAATAGAGACCCTCCGGGAAGTCACTATTTCTGAATCCCGTTAAACCTGTCACATGTTAAACCCCTTGTTAAACCCTACTGATTAGCCTGTTAAACCTGTTACTTATTAGACCCTACTTATTAGCCAGTTAAACCTTATTGATTAGCCTGTTAAACCTGTTAGCTTGTTACCTGTTAACCTGTAAATTACATAGCTTGTTAAGCCTGTTAAATCATACAGCATGTTAAACTTGTTAATTACTTAGCCTGGTAATTACATATCCTGTCAAACCTTGTTAATCACATAGCCGTCGTTAAGCTTGTTACTTCCATAGCTTGATAATCTCATAACCTGTTAAACCTATTTACAAAATGTGTAACCCTGTTATCTTGTTACATACACAGTTATTGTTAACCTTCTAAAATAGAGACCCTCCGAGAAGCCTCTGTTTACTGAAATAGAGACCCTCCGGAAAGACTCTATTTCAGCATTGAAATAGAGACTCTCTGGGGAGACTCTATTTACTGAAATAGAGACCCTCTGCAAGGGCACCATTTCCCTATAAAATGGAATTTTTGGGCTTCTGTCCAGCCCTTACCCAATGATCCCTAGCCACCTCCTTAACCCTGATTGGCCTATGTGTTATGAATTTTAAGTAGCTTGGTCATAAATCATCATTTACATGTGATATGTCCTTGAACTCTATTCCTGAAAGATCTACTTGATGTTCCTACAATGTGTAAACTTCTTGAAATTTTATATTGTCTATATAAATGAGAGTGGATGTCTAAAAGTATACATGAAATGCTGTGCATATAGGGCCCGGTCTGGTCTTGGGAGGAGCACCCAAAGGTACTTGTGCCCATGGAAGTTTATTGACCACGGTGTTTTGCATTGCACCGAAGTATTTGCTTACTAGACTTGACTTGAGATATTCCCACTCACTCTCTCGTGACATGCTTGACTTGCTTGAAATGAATTGTTTGGCCCGAAAAAGGGCAATTACTTGCTTGAATGAAATGAATGATATAGCTAATTCCATTACACTACTTGCTATTACATGAGCATAAGATCACTTGCTTGAATATTGATTATTATCTTCTTGGAAAGACTTGCTGGAATATTGACTATTACTTTCTTAGAAAGACTTGCTTGAATATTGAATTCTTGGAAAGACTTGTGCAATTACTTGGCAATCACTTGCTAGTTCCTTATTGATACATCTTATTGATGTTCATGTGATACTATTTTGATACACTTCTTGATATTCTTGCTCGATCCAACATGCAGCATTATACCGCATGAACTTGTAATTTACTTAAAAATTGTTAGAGATTAAGATATAAATCCTACTAAGCGATTCGCTCATCCAGTTGCTTCCTAACATTTTTCAAGTAATTCGGATAGTGACATCCACATGAATGGGAATGATACCGAGTGATGAGTGCTAGATTTAATGTATCATTAGTTAGTCGTGCCTTTCGTATTTGTAGGACCTACTGTGTATTTCTAGTTATTGCTAAAGGCTTGTATAATTTATTTGAGTCAGTTATGATCTAGTTAGATGGAACTTAGTAAACTTGTAGCCTTATGAATGATTCTGAGATATTGTCATTTGGTTAAGTAGATAATTGTCATCTTGGACTATGGTATTATGTTCAAATTTAAAGTAGCAAAAAAAAAATTACTGAGTACTATGCGCACTCTGACTCTACGTGAATGACACGATCGATATAGACGCGTCGCGCACCCGAGTATCTTCCGCTCTCGGGATGTGATAGTCTTTATGGTATTAGAGCCTAGGATTTCAATTTCCTAGGGAAAACCTAAGTCCAAGGATAGATTTACACCTTACCAGGTGAGATGGGTAGTGCCATGGGCTAAGTTCTATATTGACACTTTACCTTATAATTAAACCCGATCTTTATTATGCTTAAACCCTTTTGTAGGATCATGGCCGCTGAAAGGGCACAATGGCGCGAGATGCAGTGCTCCGTGGAAGGCCTTACACAGGCGCTACAGCAAGTGGCGCAAGGCAGTGCTAGCCGTGGAGCCGGTGATTTCCACAGGGGCTTCCGCAACATGAATCTGCCAAGGTTCACGGGTTCATCTGACCCCGAGGATGCCAAAAATTGGTTAAAGAAAATGGAACAAAGTTTTCGTGTGATGCAATGCACGGACGAGGAGAAAGTTCTACGGACTATATTCCAACTGGAGCGGGACGCTCAATGTTGGTGGGAATATGTGGAAGCAACATTGCTTGATGACCACATCGCATGGGATGAATTCGCTGAGAATTTCAACAACAAGTACTTCTCCGACCACATCCAGGAAAAGAAGGCCGCAGAATTTGCCGCTCTAAAATAACGGGGATTGAAAGTGGCCGAGTATGAGGCCCAGTTTTCAAGACTGTCTAGGTATGCACTCCACTTGGTGTGTACGGAGAAGATGAAGGCTAAAAGGTTCCTCAACGGGCTTCGCCCCTATTATATTACACAACTTGCACCGATGGACATGCAAGTCTACTCAGAAATGGTTCGGCATGCGCAGTTGCTCGAGGACGCCACCGAACTATCAGATAGGGTCCGAGGAAGGGATAAGAAGGAACCTATCACAAGCCCAGGAAATTTTAAAGCATCATTCAACAAGAAGCGGTAGTATAGTGGAGGGGAGTCCTCCAAAGGAAAGAAATTTCAAAAGAATGTCAAGTCATTCTCCACCACCACACCTTCCAAGGAAGTTTGTAAATACTATGATAAATCCGACCATAAGACCGAGGAATGTTGGAGGAAGCTAGGAGCCTGTCTCCGATGTAGAAGCCGAGAACATCAGAATCCAAATTGCCCACTGATGAATTAGCAAGCCATTAAAGAGGAGAAGTTCCCGGCAAGGAAGCAAGGCCGCCTGCAAGCTCTCCAAGAGACGGAACCAACTGAAGGTGGAATTGTGGAAGGTACACTAATCGTTTGCTCTAAGACTGCTAAAGTTTTATTTGATATTGGAGCAACGCATTCATTTATTTCCAAGAAATTTGCTACTGCTTTTACTAAGGAGCCTAAATGGTTAGACTTAGTAATATCTACACCTATCGAAAACAAGGCCGACCTCACACATCATTACCCAGACTGTGAGATTATGGTTAAAGGAAATAATCTGTCTACCAACCTAATTTGCTTAGATATGGAAGTGTATGATGTCATACTAGGTGCTGATTGGTTATCCACATACCAAGCAACTATAGATTGCTGGAATGGCAAGATAAATTTTGTGGATTACCCGAAATTGGTTAACATTATCCCTCGGGTTAGATCACCTCTTATATCTGCTCTCCGAGCTAGTAAGCTGATAGGCAAAGGATGTATGGCTTTCATTACATTTGTAACTACCACGGACATCGAGGAGTCTAAGCTTGAAGACATCCGTGTAGTTCGGGATTTTTTTGACATTTTTCCAGAAGAAGTACCCGGCTTACCCCCGGAGCGGGAGGTGTCATTCACTATCGACCTCGCTCCTGGTGCTAGACCTATTTCCAAGGCACCTTACCGAATGTCCCCTGTTGAGTTGAAGGAGATGAAGGAACAACTAATGGAACTATTGAACAAGGGTTTCATCCGGCCAAGTACTTCCCCATGGCGAGCGCCTGTGCTATTCGTCAAGAAGAAGGACGGATCGATGAGACTATGCATTGATTATCAGCAGCTAAACCACCTTACAATCAAGAACAAGTACCCACTGTCGAGGATTGATGAACTGTTCGACCAAATATCTAGAGCTAGATATTTCTCCAAGATTGATCTTCGATCTGGTTATCACCAACTGAAGATCAAAGAAGAAGACATTCATAAAACTGTATTCTGAAGCAGTTATGGGCATTACGAATTTACTGTTATGCCTTTCGAACTAACAAATGCCCCTGAAGTTTTCATGCAGTTAATGAACATCATATTCAGGCCTCACTTGGACCAGTTCATTGTGGTCTTTATCGATGATATTTTGATTTATTCAAAGTTTGAAGAAGACCATGAAGAACACCTCAAGCTGGCGTTGCAGATATTGAGGGAACACAAATTATATGCCAAATTCAGCAAGTGCAAGTTCTGGCTCGAGGAAGTATCCTTCTTGGGCCATATAATTTTGAAGAACGAAATTTCTGTGGACCCATCAAAGGTTGAAGCCGTGAAGAATTGGGAGCGACCAACAAATGCAACGGAGATTCGAAGTTTCTTGGGTCTAGCTGGTTATTACCGACGTTTAATCAAGGACTTCTCAAGAATTGTTGTTCCTATCACCCGATTAACTCGCAAGGAAATACCTTATGAGTAGAAGGAAGACCGTGAGAAGAGTTTCCAAGCTTTGAAAGATCTCTTGACCACTACTCCGGTCTTATCCCTACCAATTGAGGGTGAGAAATGAGGTATATATCGATGCTTCTGGTATTGGTCTCGGGTGTGTATTGATGCAAAGTGGGAGAGTCATTGCATACTCTTCCCGGCAACTGAAGAAGCATGAAGAGAACTACTCGGTGCACGATTTAGAACTAGCCACAGTGGTATTTACCTTAAAGATCTAGAGACACTACCTCTACGGAGAACAATTCATCGTGTACTCTGATCAAAAAAGCCATAAATATCTATTTTTCTAGAAGGAACTAGACATGCGACAAAGGCGTTGGCTCGAGTATCTCAAGGATTTCGACTTCACTATAATGTACCATCTCGATAAGGGTAATTCTATAGCTGATGCCCTCAGTCGAAAGTTGAGAGTAATATTGGCCAGTTGCATGATTCAAGAACGGAAGCTATTAGAGGAATTCTCTAAACTCAATATTAGCACTGATGAGCAAGACAGATGTGTTACTCTAGCCCATATGAGTCTACATCCTGATTTGCTAACAGAAATTTAGAAGCTACAAGAAGAAGATCCTGCACTAGTGGAGATAAGGGACCAGCGGGAGGAAAGAATTGATTTCAAGCTGGCACCCGATGGAAGACTGTTATGACATGAACGGACATATGTACTCGACTGTCCCGAGTTGAAGAAGAAGGTTCTTGAAGAAGCTCATCGATCGAGATACACGATCCACCATGGAGCCACCAAGATGTATCAAGACTTGAAAAGGACTTTCTGGTGGCCTAAAATGAAAAGGGAGGTAGCAAACTTCGTATCTCGCTGCCTGACATGTCAACAAGTGAAGGCGGAACATCAAAAACCCGTCGGAAAGGTACATCAACTAGATATTCCCAAGTGGAAGTGGGAAGACATTGGCATGGATTTTATCATGGGCTTGCCCAAGTCTAGGGGCGGACATGACGGAATTTGGGTGATTATCGATCTCCTAACTAAATCGGCTCATTTCTTGCCTATCAAAAGCCGATGGTCGGTTGATGTCCTTACTACCTTGTATATCAAGGAGACGGTTAGATTGCATGGAGTTCCCGTGCCGATCGTATCCGATGGAGACCCACGCTTCACCTCTTATTTCTGGAAGAGTCTACAACACTCTCTAGGGATGAAACTCAACTTCAGTACTGCTTTCCATCGCCAGACAGATGGATAGACAGAAAGGACAAATCAAGTTGTTGAAGACATGTTAAGGGCATGCATTATAGATTTCGGAAGTAGTTGGCATGACCACTTATCATTAGCCGAGTTCGCATATAACAATAGTTATTAGGCCAGTATTCAAATGGCACCTTTCGAGGCACTCTATGATAGAAGTTGTCGATCTCCAATATGTTGGAACGAAATTGGTGAAAAGCAAATCCTAGGCCCAGATATGGTGAGAGACTCAACTGAAAAGATACACCTCATTCGGGAAAGGCTAAAGATAGCACAGTCCAGGCAGAAGTCATATGCTGACAATAGAAGAAGAGATCTGGAATTTCAAGTTAGAGACCATGTATTTCTCAAGATATCTCCTGGTCGAGGTATTTAAAGATTTGGTGTTGAGGGCAAACTTACACCGAGGTTCATTGGTCCAATCGAGATATTGGAAAGAGTGGGCAAGGTAGCTTACCGCATTACCTTGCCTCCACAACTATCAGAGGTGCACACTGTATTTCCTATTTCCATGCTGAAGATGTATGTGCACGATCCTCTCCACGTCATCAACCATGCTAACTTGATGATACAGAAGGACCTTACTTATGAGCAGAGGCCAATAAAGATCCTCGACCAAGAAGTGCGAGTTCTAAGGAACACGACGATCCCTATGGTAAAGATCCAATGGAATCGATACCTAGAACAAGAAGCTACATGGGAAATCGAGGAGTCTATGAGAAGGAGATTTTCAGAACTATTCTAGTCTGTAAGTACCTCCTCCATGCCTCCGTATATGCAATTGAATTTGGGGACCAAATTCTTTTAAGTGGGGGAGGGTGTAGCACCCCGTATAAAAATGATAGAAAAAAATATAATAAAATATATAATTTTTCTCCAAGTAAATAAAAACTTTAGATAACTCTATGAGGAGAGAACACTATAAGAGGGTTAAATAAAAAGTTAGAATGCCCAATGAGGGCCATTATATAAATATACCACCATTGAAGTCATCATACGTAATGGGGCTTCCTAAAAGACTATTCACCTAAAATAGTGACTCTATACAAGGTCGTCATTTTCCGTAGCCACAAGGCCACCATATACATATAGATATACTTAGATATATCTCCCTTAACTAATTGACTATATAAACATATATCCTCTTGGGGTTGACCAACACATGGTGGATACACGTTGTTAAGGGGCCTAGGTGTTTGCCAGCCAGAATGAAATAGCGCCCCTGGCTTGGGCATTATATCAATAGGGCACCCCATCCATGGGCGCCATTTCCCTCTTATATATATATATATATATATAATTTAAGCAGAAAATGTAACGCCCACACGTTTTGGCGCTATTTACTTAAACAAAGACTGCCTGTAAGGCGCCATTTCCCTAAGGAGAGAGGCTTCCAACACATTCTAGAAAAATTGAAACACTAACAGGTTATGTTCGCTGGCAATGTACCCTTCTCTGGCCATGGACAACAAGGTTTTTAGATCTGGTTCCCCATGGACTCTTAACGGTTTATTCCGATAAACAACTCCCTCCATCCAACGTAGAAACCTTATTGTCCACCTGCCATTCATCTGCCATTCCTGAAGAGAAGGTTATCTGTGCCTTTTCTTTTCTCCACCGGCAGAAGAGAGATGTTAATCCTTTCTCTTCATGTGCAGGCTACATACCACATCTTGCGGCAAGAAGCTTGGCTGTAGAGAACGCGAAAGGCTAGGATTCTTATTCTATTCTATGATTGTATCTCGTTAACTGCACCAACAGGTAGGTGTTCTCAAGATCTGGCTTAACTAGTAGTTAATATAGGTTAACATGCATGCTAGTTAAACCTTTCATGGCAACAATCTGGTCATTTAAGTATGGAGTATATCAAAAGACTTAGTGGGAAGGTTAGGCTACACCTATCTGAAACACTAACTCTTGCGTGAGTAGTGTCGGATCCCTAGTTTTGATAATGACAATCTGTGAGTCATGTGAGACGGAAATGCATAAATCTATCTATATTTGACTAATGCATATATGATACAAGGACTGTGAATGTTTTGTTGTATATCTGATTTGGATCGGTGGACATGAGGACCTGGTGCATATGAGGTCCATACATATTTTGGTGAAGTCAGTGTAGGTTCATATGAGGAGTCTGTGCATTCATGTCTGTGCACAAGGGCTCGGTGCTAATTGCACTTTCTGCAGACCCAAGGTCGGTGCATGCATGTCTAAAAAGTGCACTCGAAGGTCGGTGCATATCCTCATCCTCCACACGAAGTCTGTGCACATAAGTCTTCACGGTGGGTGCATATTTGCGCTACATATGCTATAAGGTCTGTTCATGTTTATCTTCAATGCATGTGAAGTCTGTGCATATAAGTCTTCAGAGTCGGTGCACATTTGTCACACGCATGGTATAATGTCTGTGCATGTCTGTTCTCAATGCATAAGCAAGTCTGTGCATGCTTTTTGGCAGTAGCATGATCAACTCTGTGCATGTTTGCACATAACACCATAAAGTCCGTGCACTTCACTGTTTAGAGTCTGTGCACATTTCTATCTTTGAAAAGCCAAGTTAGTGCATACTCTGCCCTGTATAGGTTCGTGCATGCTTCATCTTAAAGGTATAACAGTCGGTGCAACTTTTGCATCGGGGTGGCATAGGTCGGTGCAATTTGTGTTGCTGCATGCACTCAAGGGTTGGTGCATGTTTGTGTCTCACGCATACAAATGTCAGTGCAATCTCTGCATCTTTCACATTAAGGTCTGTGCAAGTTTTATCTTCACATGAAAAGGTCTGTGCACATATTTGCTTTATGCATACAAGGGTCTGTGCATATTTGTTTATTGCATGAAAATGGTCCAAGTATTCACGTCAACATATGTATCTTGTCGGTGCATGTTTTTCTCATTCATGTAATGAGTCTGTGCATGTGAATGTTTATATAAACTCCAGCTCACCAAGTGTTTAACAAAAATTCCTCTGCTTTAATTAACATGATAAGTCTGACACGTGGGCTTCGATAAGCACTTTCTTTGTGAAATCTCTGGGCGGGAAATGTGATTTCCACATTCCTCTCTTCCGCGAGATATATATAGAAGACCCGGTCGCGCCTTCCGACGATGATGGAATTTTAAAGAGAAAGGGTGAAAGCAGCAGAGAAGAGCAAAAAAGGGAGATTGAGAGAGCGGTAGAGAGCTACCAAAAAAGAAAAAGAAATAGAGAGAGAGAGAGAGAGGGAGATAGAATCAGAGGTGCTGGTTTGAAGAGCTCGTGTGCAAGAAGCATTCAGAAGTCCAGATCTGAGGATCTTTATATTCTGTGTTCTTTGGATCAAATCCAGGACACGGTGCTCCTGCGTGAGCTTATTTGTTTTGGTTTTAATGTCAGCTTTCTGTTGCTGAATTTTATCATCCTTCTATTCCATTTTACATACCTTTGCAGAAGCTATGTATCAGCGGTTGGCTAAGTTGTAAGGCCCAGCGAAGTTGTGTATCAGTGGATGGCAAGCTGTGTCGCCCAGCGGATGGCAAGCTGTGATGCCCAGCTGATGTAGGCAAGCTGTGATGCCCAGCGGCTTCAAGCTGTGAGTCAGTTGGAATCCACACTCGGGTTGAGTGTGGGGTGGATGTGGGTCTGGAGGACCAAACCACCTAAAAGTCTTTTGTGCAGTGGTTTGTTTAGTTGTTTCTTACTTCCTTGGGTGTATGCTTAGGACTATTACATCTGGTAAGCTTAGATTACGTTGAAATTCACTGTGTGTTTTAGTTGTCTACGTTTTGATCTCTGATGAGTATTTCAATGAAGACATTACGTCTGCTAGCACAGTATTCTATGAGAATCACATAAGAACATCTGAAAAAGTGTTCGAGTGTAAGTCTCATTAGAATATCTGTTTAACTGAGCATATTTGATTATAATTCCGCAAGATCTATAAGTACAGTTTTAATTGGGTATTTTGTAGGGGAGATTCATTCACCCCCCTCTGAATCCGGTTTGCACCATCTAATAGACTTAACAATTGGTATCCGAGCAAGTTTCTACACAGAGGGTCCAACAACCTACAGATCTATTCCTGCATTCATTCTTGGTGCGATCTGGTTTCATCTATTTCTTATTGCGGTTTCTGATCTACTCTGAACTTGATATTCATGGCTGATCTTCCCAGATTTGAGGGAGTGAGTTTTTATAGCCGGTTTGGTAGATTTAGAGATCATGTGATGCATGTTAATCCTAATATGTGGATACTTATTGCACACATTCCATATGAAATTCTAGAGGATGAATCCCAATGGAAGGTTTCAGACAGACCGAAGATTTCTGAAAATCAAAAGGCCCTAGATCTAAATAGAAGGGCGATAGATGCTAATTGTTTTCCATTTATTACTGATTACAGAAGTGTAGTAGAGATAATCAGTAGGATATTAGCAAGTCCATGTGAAGATGAAGTGAAATGTTTGATGGCCAGAGATCACATCTGTGATCAGACCGAGGATTCTGCTTCACAGGTAAATTCGGAGACTGATCATTTCAGTTATGAAGATCTAGTTGCATTGAATGAACATCTGATTGAAAATTATAATATGATAAAGTCTGAAAAGAAGAAGCTGAGAAGAGAAACAATTTCCGAAATTACATCTTTAAAAGTTGAGAAAGAAAATATAAAATCTGATATGAACAAGGAGAGATCTGAATTGAACAAGTTGAAATCTGAAAATGAGAATCTTAGAAACACACTAAGTGAAGCTGTAAATTCTTGCAAAGAATGTGTCTTCTTTAAGGAATTGATTGAAGATCTTGACTCCGATGATAACATGCAGAAGTGTTTAATCAAATCCTTAAAAAAAGAAAATGGGCTATTAATTGAAAAGAAGAAGGAAGCTGATACATATGAAGATAATTTTTTGGAAGAGATTGATCATCTAAAAGAACAAAACAAGAAGTTAATGGTCTTGAACATTGTTATGTTAGAGAAATGGTTAGCAATTGAAAAGGGAAAAACTGTCTTAAAAGAAGCTGAAGTTAATTGTGAAACCAAGTTAAGATAGGAGAATGAAACTTTGAAAAGTCTAAATGATGGGCTGCATCAACAGGTTATCATCTGTGAAAATGATATTGCCTCTTTGCAAGCAGAAATTGAAGATCTGAAAAATTTCCTTTCATAGTTTGTTAAGAGAAAAGAAAACTTAAATAAGCTTCTTGGCTCAAATGTTAATTTTTAGAAAGAGGGTTTGGGGTTTAATCCTGTAAATAAGAAGTTTGAGGTGAAGAAGAATTCCACTGTATTTGTAAGAAGCTCGGAATAGGAAAAACCCTCTAGTTCATCTATCTTTCAATTCACTGCTCAGAAAACTGAAAATCCTTTTAAAAATTTGAAAAAGACTGAAAAGAAGAAAAAGAATCTGAATAAGGAAAAAGTTCATTCTACTGATTTTCTAAAGGTTGTCCATGATGAGAACTTTTCCATCTCTGAGAAATCTTGTAGCTCAATCCATGTAATGGAGAATTTCCCCACTCATTCACATGCATACATTAAAAAACTTTCATGTCCTTACTATGGTAAGGCAGGTCATGTGATGGATGACTGCCAAGTAATGATATCTGATGACATGAAGGCTTTCAAGAAGATAAATGCATCTCAGAATAGGAACCGACATGCTCAGAAGAATGTCAGACATATTTCCAGAAATCATGCTAATTTGTATGCTAAGTTTTATTCCATTTCTCACATGCAAGCAAATAAGAACAAAAATAGAAATTTATGTTTTAACTATGGTAGATATGGTCACCACATGCATGATTGTTATTATCTATTACATTATGATAAACACACTCAAGTGCCCATAATTGGAAACATTCATGGAAGGAACATGTATATGCATAAACATCCTGTTTGTAATCATTGTGGAAAATTAGGGCACACTATTACTCAATGCTATTGGATAAGTGGCTGGAATAATCATGTTGGAGCCAATAACTCTTGGGCTCCAAGATATTTCAAATAACTTTTGGATGTCGGTGTGCTCTTGTGAAAGAAATAAATTTGGGATTCAATAAAATCAGGGCACACAGGTTAGTTAAACCCCTCCTCAATTTTCTCCATTTGAACTTGCATAAATAATGTTCTTTGTGGAATGCTGCATGTCTGATTTGAATAAATTGATGATTATTTTGTTGTGACTTATACATGCTGATAATATGATTCATGCAAATTCCATGTGAGACTTTTAGTTAGTCATTCATGTTCATAAGTAGATGCATAAATCTGCATAACTTCTTGGTATATCAAATGGAAGTTGGGAGAAGGGCAGATGTTTTCTGTCTAGAAACCCACGCCATGTGTTGAGGCTAGACCTCCGCCAAGTACCAAGAGTCAAAACATTGCATGTAGTTTAAATCAGAAATTTGTATGTAGTTGATACATCTCTATGTACCTTAAGAAAATTAAGTGGTGTTTGTTTGAGATCTCTGCACATTCTGAGGGGGAGCTAAGTTGTTCAGAGATTGTATGTGTAATTCTTTGGGGCTGATTTGTCTGATGGTTATTGCTACACTGTTGATTGGATATTGAGCTAAGTATGGCTTATGAGAAGTGAAGTGGACTTGGATACTCAGCTGAATCTGCAAACTGAAGGTTGAGGGCTGTGGACTCTTATTGAGAGTTGTTGGCTAGTTGGGTCCTCAGACTAAGTCCCTGGTAGTATGCAATTTCGCCATTAGTTTTTACCTTTGCTCTTGTATGACCTTCATCCATATTTCATTGTTCATCTTCTTTTTGGCTTATCCACTTCCAAATTCTCATCTGACTTTATAATAAATTCATAGACTGTGTTAGTCAGGGGGAGTAAAATCAGAAACCTGTCATCTTTATTAATATTCAACAATTAACTACTAAGATCACTCTGAACTAAGAACAAAATTGTTGATCTTAACTGGATTGTGATTTTTTGTGTATGAAGATTATATCCTATCTGAAAATCCTCACAATTGACCTTGACCGACTCTTCAATGGTCTAAAAATAGTCCAAATTGAAATTGCTCAGTAGGGTGTCAAAAATCTGAAAGTCTTTAGTAATAAGTCAATATGATAGGATATCTGATGTTTATATGGTCCTTAAGTCAAGTTTTAAGAAATTTCTGATTAAGAAGACCAGAGAATACGCCATTAAATAAAAATTAAAAGTGGCAGAGCAATGACATATTATTTGAGAAACTGACCATCTGTTTCAAAGAAATTCAGAGGTCAAGTCATGATAATGAATGTTATCTCTGTTCAAAATATGAAGCATAAAGGTAAACAGCATTGAGTAACTAGGGATTCTGGTGTTTAATCAACATGTTTCCTTGAGTAAAAATGTGTAGTAATACTAAAATGTTCAATCACAAATTTATAAAAGATTAATGAAAAATATGGTTGACTCCGGGGTCTCTTTAGTAAACTAAAACAGTCTTAAGTTCTATATAAAATTGATTTTTCAATCAGTATTCGCAAATGAAAAGGACTAGTAAGATTAATGATTTCTTTGTCTGGGCTGTTTCCTTGATAAAGTTGTTTCATTTCCATTGACTTTGCTTCATAGGGATATTTTGTGAAGGTTCATAGTTTAAGATATAATCCTATATGCCAAAATCACATAACTGTGCAAAGGGTATTCTGGGTATTAGTTGTTGAATTTGGTAAAGTCAACAGTATTTCTGTATAATACTTAACCCTACTTACATTGTCCTTCATGCCCTTCTCGTTCAAGCCGAAACTCCTTCCCGCACTCGTGATTCCCTCGCTAGTGACCTTACCACAAGCTTGGCCTTAGCCTCTCTAGTTCCATTCTCCACATTTCTTCTATTTGTTCTTCTACGATCCATCCTCCACCATCATCGACTCCACCACTGTCATTCCACCATGTCATCTCCGGTTGCCGAGAGCAAGGGGAAGAGGAAGGCCATGGAGGAACATCTACCAGAGGAATCCTCACCCGCGGAGGATGTGGAGCGGTCACTAAATGAGAAAAGATTAAAGACGGCACATGATCAGGATATAAGCTCTGAAGAGCCTAGAGGAGAGTCAGAAAAGGGGAAAGAAAAGGTAGTGGGGACGTCTTCCAAGCGGCACCGAATATTCGTTGCAGAAACCACTCAAGAAGAACCTGAAGAAAAAGGTATTTCTGCTAGGTCTTTAGTTCATGCTGAAATTACTTTGGAAGCTGGAAAAATTATGTTCCCACGGTATGTGGATTTTCATGATAGTAAAATGATGTCAAGATTTCCTGAATTGGGTGAGCTTTTCAAATTTCAAAAATGCAAGAAATTCTTTGTAAGCATAGAGTATATTATCCTAGACTTGTTGCAGAGTTCTATAACAATCCGAAATATAATCCTAAACAGTCAAAATTGTGGACTACTGTCAAGGGGACTAAGATTGAAATTTCTAGGCATTTCCTTCATAAAGTCTTTAGCATACCAGAAGATGGGGAAATTGAAGGAGGGTCTGCGTATAATCTTCATGATGCATACTCCATCATTATAGATGTGCCTAGCAATCCCACTGACAAAAAGCAAACGAAACTAGGTCAGTTTAATGCAAACAAATTCCCCCCTCTTAAGAGATTATTACATCATATTATCACCACAATGATAACTCCTCAAGTTGGAGGGAGAGGGAGACAGACTGAGTCCCAAAGATTTATTCTCTATTGTTTGCTAAAGAGGATTAGGATTTGTCTCCCAGAGATAATTATTCAGATCATGGGAACTTGCAAGGAGTCTAGAAGAAATTTACCTTATGTAGCCCACTTAACTATAATGTTCAAAAAGGTAGACATTTCTCTAGAGGATGAGAGTTCTAAAGAAATCCCCAAGGTAAATGTTTACAACATGGATTTCATATCCAAATTCATGAGATTGAAACCTTCTTCTGCCAGTCAAGTAAAGGAACAATCTGAAAAGAAGGTCCTATCAGTGCAAGAGGATCAACCTCAAGGTGAACAAGAAACATCACAGCAACAGCAGCTGCAAGTAGACCAAGATGAACAGGAGCATCAACCACCTGCTATTGAGTTGGAAGAGACAAAGATACAAGAACAACAACCATCAGATGAACGAGATGTCATTGTTGAATAGTCCCATTGATGTGACACGATCCCCTGGACCTAGATTCGCAAGTAAGCAATCGATCGACGAACCCACTCTAGCGGACTCACCCATGTAGCGCACACTCGGATCTGTAGACGGACCGGCGATAGTGGAGAGGGTCCGAGGAGGGACCTCGCCTTTCTGGGGATTTAACTAGCTTGGGATGAACCCCTAAGGGCATGGGATTCCCAATTCCATGGGCGGCCAGCACGCCAAGGGCGTGGGTTGTAGGGTCGCACTTTCAACTCACTCCACAGTGGTCACACAATTCAATGGAGTTTGAGATCGGGCACTCACCTCACCGCCGACGGGCAACTAGAAACGATACTAAGACAAGCAAAAGTAAAACCAGCAGAGGAAGTGACCAGAAGCTCACCTGATCGGCGTGAGGATGCCAATCCCGGCCAAAGATGAGGGCGAGCGGGGAAGCGTGGGCTACCCGCACGCCGTGCCGATGACGCTTCGGCCGCTTACCTGCTAGTACAATCACTACGCCCTCACAGAGGGGGTGGACTAGGGGTGGGGATGATAAATTACAATCAAAACTACCTCCACGCAGGGAGGAGAGGTCAGCCGGCCAGGCAAGATCGGACGGATAGCTAAAGGAGTCGCCGAAAGAGGACTTCGCCGATTCTGCCCGCTTCTGGCACTGCCTAATAGGTACTCGCTGTTGGCGCTGCCACGGGTTCTCCCGAACTTGGAATTTGTCGAAACCAGCGCTCAATATTCACTGACTGATCCGGGAGGGCTGCTGAATTTTCTTGTGGGTTCGAGTCGTCGTTGACGGCTGAGGCAGGTGCGGGACCGGTGCTACTCTGTTCTGGCTCTGACTGGTCCCAGGACGCTGCAGCAAGTTGACAAACTCGCCACGAACTCCCCCGAGATCCTGAGGGAAAATAATTGGAACGGGGTACTCCGAACTCCAAACGAGGCTCCGCTTGTTTTGATGGATAGGGGACTGGTAGAGGTTCGTCCCGGTCAAATGGTACGCCAAGGGGAGCCGGGGTGTGGTTGCAGCAGCTTTTGAACTGAGGCTCTGGTCTCTGCTCAGGTACCGGATGCACAGTCGGGCAAGAACGGACGTCGCGGATGGCTCCAACCTCGGAATGAGGCGGGATCACCTCACCTGCGAGGCCGACTGGAAGAGATTTCCGGCAATATATGATACACCTCCAGAAGATGCGGGGTGAAGATGTGGCTACCTCTACAACTCGACCCTTTACTGCTGCCTGCGAACTGAGATGAACTGGGAGTTGATAGGTGATGGGAAACGGGGTAGATGGGATGGGAGATGGGGTGGATGGGTGTGGGGGCGACCCCGGGCTGTGTGGGGGTCTGGTAGAGGGTGATCGAAGGTGTGGGAGGGGCAGAATGGGGGATGGAAGATGATCTAGCAGGTGGAGGAAGGGGGAGCTGCGAATTTGGGTTGGGAAGGAGAGAGGGAAGGAGAGATCTCTCCCAAGGTTGGAATGTGACTTAATGGGGGTGGTTAATGGGGGTCTTGGGGATGGGAAGGGGTGTGTTGGGAGATGGAGAGGTGTGTTGGGGAAGGGAAGGGGTGGTTTGGGGAAAGGAATGGTTGCTTGGGGAAGAGGAAGGGTTGCTTGGGAGAATGGAGAGGTGCCTAGGAGAGGGGAATTCCACCTAGGGGTTGGAGGGGAATTGAATGAGTGTATGGGGAAGGGGGAGGGGTCTTAATGAGAGGTGAATGGGGAGGAGAGAGAGAGAATTTCAAAATTGGGGGTGGGGAGGAGAGAGAATGGGGTTCGCCCCCTTTAGAGAGAGAGAGAAGAGAGAGAGAGAGGGGAATCCACCCCTTAGAGAGAGAGAGAGATTCTCACAATTATAGTGGAATTTCAAATTTTCTTTCAATCATTCATTAGTTCCAAATGGTGGGAGTGGGGTCCTATTTATAGGATTCCCACAATTTAACACAAGTCCCTGACTTTTGGACTACTAACACTAAACCAAGGGGAAGGGGGTGCCCCTGGGCCTAGCCCATATAATTGGGCCCATTAACCTATCAAACCAACATAATGACTCAAGACTTAGGTAAATAACTACCTAACCTAGGTATTGGACTCAAATAAAAAGGAAAATTACATGATAAGACTCAAATAAGCAAATGAAAAATACATCATATGACTCAAAATAAAGTGGCGAACAAGATAAAGCACAGTTGGCGAGCATCAGGATCCTCGAACAAATGGGATTGCAGGAGATGTCCCCATCATACCCCCGGGGTGCGAAGAACTTGACTCCGTCGAGTATGGGTCCACCGGGGAAGTGGTCCTCTAAAGCAGCTCGGGGTGAACCTCAACCTCCAAACTCAACCCTACGTCTGCAACCAGGGGACGGTCCTTCATCCTCTCACAGTGGCTTAGGCACACCCTCTTGCTGGCGATGGTACCCTGCTTGCCTAGTATTACCTCTGTGTGCACACGTCGGGCTCTCATGCTGATTTTTGGTCGCTCTCCGAGGGTATCACTCACAAGGGAAGATGTAGGCTCAAGGTACTCACTAGGATCCACCGCGGTGCCCATATAGGGTGCCGGATCCGCCACGTGGGAAATGGAGTGAATCCCAAAATCCATTAGTAAGTCCAACCCGTAAGCCGGGTTGCCAAAGCCACTCGGAACTTGGCAAGGTCCAAGTCCTCGTGCCCTCAAGTTGGAGGTGACACTAGGGTAGATCCACTCCAATGTCACCATCGATAAGTTGTCTACTTGGAATTCCAAGTGGCGCTCGCAAGCTTTTGCCCGCTCTTTGTGAACCTCACCGCTCGTTGCTAGATGCTTGCGTGAATGCGTATGCCATGCACTATGATGCGGTGTGGGTGTGAAAAGCTTGGTGTGTAAAGGTGGACTGGGACAACCATATGTTGACCAGTCATGATTTGACGGCAAGAAGACTTTGATGGAATTGGGAGGACCAGGACATCCATAGGAGGACCTATCATGCAATGATGCCGTGTAGACTTTGGTCAACCTAGGTGGGCCAGGGCACCCGTAGGTGTACCTATCATGCAAAGTGGTGATAAATATCGGGGGACCCGGACATCCGTAGATGCCTTTGACATGTGTATGACCAATGTTAAATGAGGGAGGGCCGATACACCCGAATATGAACCAATCATGCATTCTACTTGACATGTGGGTGATATGAACGAGTGGACCTGACTTAAGAATCATATCGAGTGGTGTTGTACGCCAAGACTTATGCACTTTTGTACCAAAGATGTTTCCTATGTGTGGGCTTTTGGACCTCCATTGGAATGGGTCAAAGGGATCTAGGAAGGTGGATATCATGAAGTGGGGCACTTCCTCGATCCCTAAGTGTGTATTGCCCAAAGTCATGGCTCCCATGGTGTAATCAGAGTCTTGGGAGAGATGAGCTTGGTCCAACATGGTGGGTGAGGGTAGGAAGGAGTGGGTGATAAGTGATGTGGGTGGACCACATGGGTACTCGAGCTCCCAAAGGAAGGGGTCAAAGGGATCATGGAAGGGGCCACCTAGAGAGAGGAACTCTATGTCTTCAAGGTTCCCAAATGGTGAGTCATCCTCCTCTAAGGTAATTGGGCCAAGGTCTCTAGTGGGTTGGCCAATCAAATCAATTGGAACCTCAATGGGTGGGGAGTGGGCCAAGATGGGTTTCTCATCCTTGGGGAGAAATAGAAGAATCTTAATAGTGCAATACCCACTTGTGCAAACGGAAGTGATGGAGCCAATGGTGGGGTGGTCAAAGTTAATGGTGCTAGGCTCCGAAGGTCCCATGGCAAGCAAGCCGGTCAAGTGGACTTGCCAATATAGGCAATCCACAAGGTCTCCCAAGTCTCCCGTGAAGTAGAAGGTTTGTAAAGTGACATGGGGGGACCGAGTGGGAACAATTTGGGATTGATATCCCAATGGTGGTGAGCTCGGGAGGGTGGGACTTTGCTTGAGCCATTGGAGTATGGACTCATCTATGGTGACGGTGTGCGGCTCATGAGGACCCGGACTAGGAGAGGTGGGTGGAAGTGGGGGGTCTAGGATGTTTTCTATGGTGGGAGGTGGATCCACATTGGCATCCATCTCCACTTGGGTATGTGTGTGGGCCACAACTTCCAAGGATAATGGGGTAGGATAGTCTATGGTGGGTGGAGTGATAATGGTAAGTGCATGGTACTCTCGGGGTGGTGAACATTGGTGGACTTGGGTTGGGCTTGGTCGGGGAAGTTCTTGGGTTGGAGTTGGGGTCGGGGGTGGAAGATCGGTTGGTTGAAGAGGTTTGGGTTGGGGTGCGTAGATCTTTCGAAGATCGGCCTTCATTTCATCCCAAGATTCAATGGTTGCTTCCCCTTTGGCTTCTCTCAAACCTACAATGTTTTCCCATTCTTTCCTAGCTTGGCGCCAGAGCAAACTCTTGGCATAGTTGACTTGGATAGGCCCTGACAGGGTAAACCTCCCAAAGTGTCGGTCTATGGACTTCTCCCATTCTAGATATATGCTAGGGGGGGATCCATCAAACACAAAGGCTTCTAATGGGCCTAAGAGTGGCGAATATGCCAAGTATGAGGTAGTCATGATGGTGGACAAGGGTGATGCATGCAATGGCCCTAGGACAAGACTTAGTAGAGACAAGTCTAGAACTTGCTCTGATACCAAATTGATGTGACACGATCCCTCGGACCTAGATTCACAAGCAAGCAATTGATCGACGAACCCACTCTAGCGGACTCACCCGTGTAGTGCACACTCGGATCCGTAGATGGACCGGCGATAGTGGAGAGGGTCCGAGGAAGGACCTCACCTTTCTGGGGATTTGACTAGCTTGGGATGAACCCCTAAGGGCCTGGGATTCCCAATTTCGTGGGCGGCCAGCACGCCAAGGGCATGGGTTGTAGGGTCGCACTTTCAACTCACTCTGTGGTGGTCACACAATTCAATGGAGTTTGAGACCGGGCGCTCACCTCACCGCCGACGGGCAACTAGAAACGATACGAAAACAAGCAAAAGTAAAACCAGCAGAGGAAGTGACCAGAAGCTCACCTGATCGGCGTGAGGACGCCAATCCTGGCCGGAGACGAGGGCGAGCGGGGAAGAGTGGGCTACCCGCACGCCACGCCGATGACGCTTCAGCCGCTTACCTGCTAGTACAATCACTACGCCCTCACAGAGGGGGTGGACTAGGGGTGGGGATGATTAATTACAATCAAAACTACCTCCACACAGGGAGGGGCGGTCAGCCGTCCAGGCAAGATCGGACGGAGAGCTAAAGGAGTAGCCGAAAGAGGACTTCGCCGATTCTGCCCGCTTCTGGAACTGCCTGATAGGTACTCGCTATTGGAGCTGCCACGGGTTCTCCCGAACTTGGAATTCGTCGAAACCAGCGCTCAATCTTCACTGACTGATCTGGGAGGGATGCTGAATTTTCTTGTGGGTTTGAGTCGTCGTTGACGGCCGGGGTAGGTGCTGGACCGGTGCTGCTTTGTTCTGGCTCTGACTGGTCCCAAGACGCTGCAGCAGGTTGACAAACTCGCCACGAACTCCCCGGAGATCCTGAGGGAAAATAATTGGAACGGGGTACTCCGAACTCCAAACGAGGCTCCGCTTGTTTTGATGGATAGGGGACTGGTAGAGGTTCATCCCGGTCAAATGGTGCGCCAAGGAAAGCCGGGGTGTGGTTGCAGCAGCTTCTGAACTGAGGCTCTGGTCTCTGCTCAGGTGCCGGATGCGTACTCGGGCAAGAACGGACGTCGCAGATGGCTCCAACCTCGGAATGAGGCGGGATCACCTCGCCTGCGAAGCCGACTGGAAGAGCTTTCCGAAAATATATGGTACACCTCCAGAAGATGCACGGTGAAGATGTGGCTACCTCTGCAACTCGACCCTTGATTGCTGCCTGCGAGCTGAGATGAACCGGGAGGTGATAGGTGATGGTAAACGGGGTAGATGGGATGGGAGATGGGGTGGATGGGTGTGGGGGCGACCCCGGGCTGTGTGGGGATCTGGTAGAGGGTGATCGAAGGTGTGGGAGGGGCAGAATGGGGGCTGGAAGATGGTTTAGCAGGTGGAGGAAGGGGGAGCTTCGAATTTGGGTTGGGAAGGAGAGAGGGAAGGAGAGATCTCTCCCAAGGTTGGAATGTGACTTAATGGGGGTTGTTAATGGGGGTCTTGGGGATGGGAAGGGGTGTGTTGGGAGATGGAGAGGTGTATTAGGGAAGGGAAGGGGTGGCTTGGGGAAAGGAATGGTTGCTTGGGGAAGAGGAAGGGTTGCTTGGGAGAATGGAGAGGTGCCTAGGAGAGGGGAATTCCACCTAGGGGTTGGAGGGGAATTGAATGAGTGTATGGGGAAGGGGGAGGGGTCTTAATGAGAGGTGAATGGGGAGGAGAGAGAGAGAATTTCAAAATTGGGGGCGGGGAGGAGAGAGGATGGGGTTCGCCCCTTTTAGAGAGAGAGAGAAGAGAGAGAGAGAGAGAGAGAGATTCTCACAATTGTAGTGGAATTTCATATTTTCTTTTAATCATTCATTAGTTCCAAATAGTGGGAGTGGGATCCTATTTATAGGATTCCCATAATTTAACATAAGTCCCTGACTTTTGGACTACTAACACTAAACCAAGGGGAAGGGGGTGCCCCTGGGCCTAGCCCATATAATTGGGCCCATTAACCTATCAAACCAACATAATGACTCAAGACTTAGGTAAATAACTACCTAACCTTGGTATTGGACTCAAATAAAAAGGAAAATTACATGATAAGACTCAAATAAGCAAATGAAAAATACATCATATGACTCGAAATAAAGCGGCGAACAAGATGAAGCACAGTTGGCGAGCATCGGGATCCTCGAACAAATGGGATTGCCGGAGATGTCCCCATCACCCATCCATCTCATACCAGAGATCACATTGAATAGCTTCAGATCAGTCAGGGGGAGGATCTACAACCTGTAGTTGAGCAAGTAGAATCTTTAGAGCAGACTCCCTAGTTGATTCAAGAGGAAATAGAAAAACAACATATTGGAAATTTGCAATTGGAACAAGATGTTCATGAATTGAACCTGACTGAAGAGCAAGTATCGAATCAACTAGATCAGCATATTGATGAACTATTTGATCATTTTGGACAGCAGACTCAGCAGCAAAAAGAAACTGGTCAGTCTGAGCAGATAACTATACAACAGATAGAAGAAAATCTTCAGGAAAAGCATCAAGTAGAAGAGACTCAAGAAGAGTCTCACTCAGAAACAACTGAAGATGATCAGATGATTGGTGAAATAGTCCTCTCAGAAGGACATAAAAATGATTCAGGAAGGGAGACAGAGACTGAAATAGGTGTACACTAATTGGTTGATATGGTTGTTGAAATCATGCAAAAAGAAGTTGATAAAATCATAGATGAAATTGCTAACAAAGTTGTTGAAGAACAGATAGTTCAGGATGAGCAACCACAGGAAGTTCAAGAGGCTGATGAAGTAGCTCCACAAGATCAATTTCTAGGTCCTGCTCCTTTGTATGGACCCTATCATGGGTCATTAACTGTATTTGGGATACAGCCTCCTCTATCCCCTGAACAACCATTTATTCCTCCAGGTGTTCAAGCAGCTAGCCCCACTAGACCAAGCTCAGAACCACAGATTGTTGAAATGCTTAACACACTGACAAACCTTGTGATGTCTCAGAATAGTATGATGAATGCTCAATTTGTCCATATAAATTTTGCTATTGAACGATTGGATACTAGAATGCGCCATATGGAACAGACTGTAGACAGCCAGTGGATCAAGTTTGCACATGATAAGCTCAAATCTGATTCAAAATTAAATGGTGTTTTGGATTCAATACTGGCAGTATGTAACAAGGCCGGAGAAATTTTACTCAACCTGTAAGACACTGAAGCTACATCCTTTATCAAACTCTCTAAAGTTCTTGATTTTTCTTATGATCTCAACATAGCTCTTGAATTGGTAAAAGTTCAGGTGAATATCGTTAAAGAAGATCAGCAAGCGCTCAATCAGAAAATTGATATTGTTCAGACTCATGTGGAGAACTTAGTCAACATATTTCAAAATATTGTCACTGAATAGGTCACCAGTTCATCCACGTTTATGGCTGACATAAACAACTAGCAATCTTCTCAATTAGATAATCTGGGTAGCATGATGCAAAGTTGGTTTGTGGATATGACAGCTACTGTCAAAGAACTTCATGACTTGGTCAAGCAAAATGACCAGAAAGTGATGACCAAGTTTGCAGCTGTCGGAACAAAAGTTGACAGAATTTCTTTTCCAAGGGCAGTCACTCTTAGAGGCTCTAGCAGTACACCACCACCACCCAGAGGAAGAGGAAGCTCCAGAGGTACAAGTTCTGGTCACTCAAGTTGCTGATGTCTAAGGGTCCTCCATTTTTTTGATAATGACAAAGGGGGAGAATTAGTGGACAGTGGTTTGGTCATGTATGAAAGCTTTTAGTGGATAGTTTATAGTATGAAGCTAACATATACTGAGATGCTAAGCAGATGCTGAAATTCTGATAGATGCTGACTGTTCTTAGTGGATTGATTTTTCTGATGTAAAATGTTGAATGCAAATTTATCTTTTGTGCAATGAGATACTTCACTCAAACATTAATTTGTCTTTTCTTACTATACACAGAAATGTAATTACTAAATATTGCATATTTGTGTTGAATGCATTTTTGTGTTGAATGTCACTATTGCTATGCATGTTAGCAAATAAAGTCTGTGAATGATTAACAATTGGTGAATGCTTGAAATTGAAAGAATGTGTAAAGAATGGTTGTTGGTTGGTTAATTCATTGTTAGCTTCAATGATACATGACTTATAGTTGTCATCATCAAAAAGGGGGAGATTGTTGGAACCCTGATTTTGATAATGACAATCTATGAGTCATGTGAGACTGAAATGCATAAATCTGTCTGTATTTGACTAATGCATATATGATACAAGGACTGTGAATGTTTTGCTGTATATCTGATTTCGATCGGTGGACATGAGGACCTGGTGCATATGAGGTCCATACATATTTTGGTGAAGTTAGTGTATGTTCATATGAGGAGTTTGTGCATTCATGTCTGTGCACAAGGGTTCGGTGCTAATTGCACTTTCTGCAGACCCAAGGTCAGTGCATGCATGTCTAAAAGTGCACTCAAATGTCGGTGCATATCCTCATCCTCCACATGCATATTTGCCCTACGTATGCTATAAGGTCTGTGCATGTTTATCTTCAATGCATGTGAAGTCTGTGCATATAAGTCTTCAGAGTCGGTGCACATTTGTCACACGCATGGTATAATGTCTCTGCATGTCTATTCGCATTGCATAAGCAAGTCTGTGCATGCTTTCTAGCAGTAGCATGATCAAGTCTGTGCATGTTTGCACATAACACCATAAAGTCCGTGCACTTCACTGTTTAGAGTATGTGCACATTTCTATCTTCGAAAAGCCAAGTTAGTGCATACTCTGCCCTGTATAGGTCCGTGCATGCTTCATCATAAAGGTATAACAGTCGGTGCAACTTTTGCATCAGGGTGGCATAGGTCGGTACAATTTGTGTTGCTGCATGTACTCAAGGGTCGGTGCATGTTTGTGTCTCATGCATACAAATGTCAATGCATTCTCTACATCTTTCATATTAAGGTCTGTGCAAGTTTTATCTTCACATGAAAAGGTCTATGCACATATTTCCTTTATGCATACAAGGGTCTGTGCATATTTGTTTAATGCATGAAAGTGGTCCAAGTATTCACGTCAACATATGTATCTAGTCAGTGCATGTTTTTCTCATTCATGTAATGAGTCTGTGCATGTGAATGTTTATATAAACTCCAGCTCACCAAGTGTTTAACAAAAATGCCTCTGCTTTAATTGACATGATAAGTCTGACACGTGGGCTTCGATAAGCACTCTCTTTGTGAAATCTCTGGGCGAGAAATGTGATTTCCACGCGCCTCTCTTTCGTGAGATATATATAGAAGACCCGGTCATGCCTTCCGACGATGATGGAATTTTAAAGAGAAAGAGTGAAAGCAGCTGAGAAGTGCAAAAAAGGGAGATTGAGAGAGCGGCAGAGAGCTACCGAAAAAGAAAAAGAAAAAGAGAGAGAGGGGGAGATAGAATTAGAGGTGCTGGTTTGAAGAGCTCGTGTGCAAGAAGCATTCAGAAGTCCAAATCCGAGGATCATTATATTATGTGTTCTTTGGATCAAAGCCATGACATAGTGCTCCTGCGTGAGCTTGTTTGTTTTGATTTTAATGTCAGCTTTCTGTTGCTGAATTTTATCATCCTTGTTTTCCATTTTACATACCTTTGCAGAAGCTGTGTATCAGCGGTTGGCTAAGCTGTAAGGCCCAGCGAAGCTGTGTATCAGCGGATGGCAAGCTATGTCACCCAGCGGATGGCAAGCTGTGATGCCCAGCTGATGTAGGCAAGTTGTGATGCCCAGCGTCTTCAAGCTGTGAGTCAGCAGGAATCCACACTCGGGTTGAGTGTGGGGTGGATGTAGGTCTGGAGGACCGAACCACCTAAAAGTCTCTTGTGCAATGGTTTGTTTAGTTGTTTCTTAATTCCTTGGATGTATGCTTAGGACTGTTACATCTGGTTAGCTTAGATTACGTTGAAATTCACTGTGTGTTTTAGTTGTCTACGTTTTGATCTCTATTGAGTATTTCAGTTAAGACATTACGTGTGCTAGCACAGTATTCTATAAGAATCACATAAGAACATCTGAACAAGTGTTCGAGTGTAAGTCTCATTAGAATATCTATTTAACTGAGCATATTTGATTTTAATTCCGCAAGATCTATAAGTACAGTTTTAATTGGGTATTTTATATGGAAGATTCATTCACCCCCCCTCTGAATCCGGTTTGCACCATCTAATGGACTTAACAAGTAGATCCTCCGCCAAGTATCCCGTGTACAGCATACGATTTATACTCATAATTTGTCCCTATTTTCTTGTAAATTGTTTCATGTTTAAAAGTCTATATCTATGAAACTAAACCCAGAAATTATCGCATGAGCATGATCTTACAATCCTGCTATTTTTCTATGTCTATCTATGTCTTTACTTCATGATTCTCTGAACATGTTATAAATCATGAACAGTAATGTTACGTGATTAGTAGCCACCATGTTCAGAAATTTATATCTATTGAACCAAATCATGAAACTCCTGCATGAGCATGACTTTGAAATCTTGAGATTTTTCTCTATTTAACCATATCTTCATTTCCAAATTTCGTGAAAAAATAGACTAATGAACAGTGTTATGAGTCTAGTGGGCACCCAGGGGAATGGGTGCCCCTGACCAGGGCACCATTTCCAAGAAGGGCGCCCCTGCCCAGGGCACCATTCTCCAGCCCCCTGTTAGACCCGTTGATCCTGTGTTAAGCCTGTTAAACCATGGTGATTAGCCTGTTAAACATGTTACCTGTTACAGTATGTGTAAACCTGTTACTATGATTGTTAACCTTCCGAAAGAGAGACCCTCCGGGAAGTCTCTATTTTCTGAAATAGAGATTCTCCGGGGAGACTCTATTTTAACCTTCTGAAATAGAGACCCTCCGGGAAGTCACTATTTCTGAATCCCGTTAAACTTGTCACATGTTAAACCCCCTATTAAACCCTGCTGATTAGCCTGTTAAACCTGTTACTTGTTAAACCCTACTGATTAGCCTGTTAAACCTTTTTGATTAGCCTGTTAAACCTGTTAACATGTTACCTGTTAACCTGCAAATTACATATCTTGCTAAGCATGTTAAATCATACAGCATGTTAAACTTGTTAATTACCTAGCATGGTAATTGCATATCCTGTCAAACCTTGTTAATCACATAGCCGTCATTAAGCTTGTTAATTCTATAGCTTGGTAATCCCGTAACTTGTTAAACCTATTTACAAAATGTGTAACCCTGTTATCTTGTTACATACACAGTTATTGTTAACCTTCTAAAATAGAGACCCTCCGGAAAGACTCTATTTTAGCATTGAAATAGAGACTCTATGGGGAGACTCTATTTACTGAAATAGAGACCCTCTGGAAAGATTCTATTTCAGCATTGAAATAGACTCTCTGGGGAGACTCTATTTACTGAAATAGAGACCCTCTACAAGGGCGCCATTTCCCTGTAATCTAGAATTTTTGGGCTTCTGTCCAGCCCTTACCCAATGATCCCTAGCCACCTCCTTAACCCTGATTGGCCTATGTGTCATGCATTTTAAGTAGCTTGGTCATAAATCATCATTTACATGGGATGTGTCCTTGAACTCTATTCCTGAAAGATCGACCTGATGTTCCTACAATGTGTAAACATCGGTCTGGTCCTGGGAGGAGCACCCGAAGATACTTGTGCCCATGGGAGTTTATTGATCACGGTGTTTGGCATTGCACCGAAGTACTTGCTTGCTTGACTTGACTTGAGACATTCCCACTCACTCTCTCGTGACATGCTTAACTTGCTTAAAATATATTTCTTGGCCCGAAAAAGGGCAATTACTTGCTTGAATGAAATGAATGAAATAGCCAATTTTATTACACTACTTACTATTACACGAGCATAAGATCACTTGCTTGAATATTGATTATTATCTTCTTGGAAAGACTTGCTAGAATATTGACTATTACTTTCTTGGAAAGACTTGCTTGAATATTGAATTCTTGGACAGACTTGTGCAATTACTTGGCAATCACTTGCTTGTTCCTTATTGATACATCTTATTGATGTTCATGTGATACTATTTTGATACACTTCTTGATATTCTTGCTCAACCCAACATGCATCATTATACCGCATGAACTTGTAATTTACTTAAAGATTGTTAGAGCTTGAGATATAAATCCTACTGAGCGATTTGCTCATCCAGTTGCTTCCTAACATTTTTCAGGTAATTCGGATAGCGACATCCACATGAATGGGAATGACACCGAGTGATGAGTGCTAGATTTGATGTATCTTCAGTTAGTCGTGCCTTTCATATTTGTAGGACCTACTGTGTATTTCCAGTTATTGCTAAAGGCTTGTATAATTAATTTGAGTCCTTTATGATATAGTTAGATGGAACTTAGTAAACTTTTAGCGTTATGAATGATTCTGGGATATTGTCATTTGGTTAAGTAGATAATTGTCATCTTGGACTATGGTATTATGTTCAAATTTAAGTTAGGAAAAAAAATTACCGAGTATTATGCGCACTCTGACACTACGTGAATGACACGATCGATATAAACGCGTCGCGCACCTGGGTATCTTCCGCTCTCGGGACGTGACATGCAGCTAGTGGGGAATACTACCTTGGCGATCTACAACCCGTACCGGTGCTACTTACTAATTGGGCTTCCCCGTACTATGGTTCCAGCATTGTCACACTACCCAACCCTTCGAGCTAGGAAGATCGGGACTGAGGAGGATGAGCGGGTAGTCCGAAGCGCTCTGACCATGTGGGAGATCAGCCGTGTCCGTGCCTTGCAAGCAGAAGTGAAAGAAAGCGATGAGGAGTATCGTGCTTATGTGAAGGAATTACGTAAGATCTGACCCTGCGCGGATGGAATATTGAATGTAATTTGAGCTCCATGATCATGAATTTTGAAATTTATTGATGGAATAATGTGTCATGAACTTTAGATGAATAAAATGAAGCATTTGTTTGAAGTATTGTTGTGAAATAACTTTCCTTCGCACGAATGTTCAGGTTGAGCAGGGTCCTCTGTTTGAAAAGTGATCTAGTAAAGGACCGCTAGAAGTCACTAACGGTCTAGCGATAGACTGCAAGCAAAAAGGGGCAGATAACCCTAGGCGTTCTGGTCCTCGGGTGGGGCATGCGGTCGCCTTTAGACCGCCAGAAGGATCTTAACGGTCCATCAAAAGATCGCTAAGGAGAGAGAACAGAAATTATAGAGTTTTTTGGCTCTCGGGTGAGGGAAACGGTCCCCATGTGACCGCTAGGGGAGATAAAGCGTCCTAACAAGAGATCGCAAAGGGACCAGAGATAGAGAGACCTGTGAGCCTTGAATCTTGGGGCAATGGAACCTATGCATGCACATACTAAAACAAGCAAACAAGTCAGATCTGTTCTTAGGCTCAACCCCTTGTCTAAAGCAAGTTAGAGAATGACTGATCCTTGATATTTGGTCAAGGGGTGGAGCCTTTATTAAATATGCGAGATGTAATGAACTATATAAATGCAATGCATGCTATGCATCGGATGATGGTTTTTCAAAATTTTGAAAACATCTGATTTTTGTTGGGTTTTGAAATATCTGATTTTTGTTATTTTAAAATATCTGATTTTTTTTGAATTTTGAAATATCTGATTTTTTTAGATTTTAAAATATCTGATTTTTTTAGATTTTGAAATATCTGATTTTCTTGGATTTTAAAATATCTGATTTTTTTAAAATTTGAAATATCTGATTTTTTTTATTTTGAAATATCTGATTTTTTTTGAATGGCAAATTTTGTCCCGGCAACGAGAGCCCTACCTGCCCCACTAGGAATCTCCTGAGGTCGGCGTGCTTTTGAGGTGACAATCCCCGGTCGGGGCCAATCTGTATGACAGTGCTTCTACCGAGGCCATACCCGGGGTACGGTCTAGTCCCAAAAGAAAAAAAAGGAATTTGAGAGGTAAGCTTAGGCCAGGTATAAAGGTTTTTAGGGCTTGAATCCTTCTCAAGACAACCCTTTCGGAGATTCAGTCTGTTGCGCCGGGACTTTGTGTCCCTCATCGAACCTTTATCCACCCTAGGCATGCGTACGTCCGGGCTCATGACGTCCCGCTGGAAAACTGTACTGCCACTCTTGCCATGCCTAGTTTTATACTTTTGGACTTTGAGCTTTGCCTTGATTTTTGATCATTTTCTTTTCTTTTTTTCTTTCTTCTTCGGTGTTACTGTTACTTTTTCTTGTGGAATCAGGTCATAACGGACTGCCCATATTTGAGACCTCCTTTCGTCAGGGTGTCTAGATCAGTCATCGCCCCCTTTTATTCG
The DNA here is from genome assembly GCA_022559845.1 of Amorphophallus konjac. Lineage (NCBI taxonomy): Eukaryota > Viridiplantae > Streptophyta > Magnoliopsida > Alismatales > Araceae > Amorphophallus > Amorphophallus konjac. The sequence continues at coordinate 110,782,879 of CM040125.1, read as the reverse complement.
CCTCTCGCCCCTAGATTCAGTCGAAGAGAAAAATGGATAGGGACTTTCACTTCCCCCAAGCATGGCCAGGGAGAAACGGTGTTTACACAAAATCGGGGAACCCGACCAGGGATGTCGTGACGTGTGTGATTTCCAGACTCAGAATCTTCCTTTGTGTTTTGAGGAGAGGAACACCTTCCTACCAGGTCTTCATTATCTGGACTCTAAGGGAAAAAACACTTAAGATACAATCCATTCCAAGCGTGAGACAGCTCCTCACCTTCTGCATTGACTAGGCGATACGCGTTCCCTGGGTAAGCTTCTCTAACGACGAACGGCCCTTCCCAGTTAGGTTGCAATTTAGACCTAGGACCTCTGGACCTAATGAATTTGCGTTTCAAAACCATATCACCTATTTAAAATTTGTGTCCAATTATCTTCTTTTGAAAATATCATGAAACTCTGTTTTGATAAACAGACACGTGATCGGTCGCATTTAGCCTTTTCTCATCCAAGAGTTCCAACTGAACGAGCAACGCCTCTTGACGTTCATCGAGATTAAGTTCCTTATCGAGGTGTACCCTTAGGGAAGGGATCAAGATCTCATATGGGAGCACCACCTCCATCCCGTAAGTAAGAGCATAGGGGGTTTGCCCCATAGGAGTATGGACAGAGGTACGGTAAGCCCATAGAGCTTCCACGAATCGTTGAGGCCAATCAGAGAATTTGTGAGATTTGCACATTTTCTTTATGATTTTAAGATGGGTTTTATTAGTGGCTTCAGCTTGGCCATTACCTTGAGGATGATATGGAGATGAATGATGCAATGCAATATTAAACTTCTTACAGAGGTCCTGAAGCTCTTGAGAGATGAACTGGGGTCCAGTGTCGGTGACGATGCTGCTTGGTACTCTGAACCGCGAGATGATGTTCTTTAGGATGAAGCGGCACACCGTGGTTGCTTTGATCTCTGCGTACGCTTGCGCTTCGGCCCACTTGGTGAAGTACTCAGTGGCGGTGAGGATAATGGATTTCTGTGTGATCTGAGAAGTGGGATCAGCTAGCGGGCTGACAATGTCGAAGGCCCACATGGAGAATGGCCAAGGAGCAGACAGAGGATGAAGAGATGAAGCAGGAGCATGGATTTTATCAGCATGGAGTTGGCATTTAAGACACCTCCGGACATAGAGGGAGCAATCTTCCTCTAGAGCGGGCCAATAGTAACCTTGCCTAAGGATCTTCTTTGCTAGAGTCTGGCCATTGACATGACCCCCACACTCACTTGAATGGGCCGCTTCGGCCACTTTACAAGCTTCATCATCGTCTAGACATCTCATGAGCATTCCATTGAGAGCGCGCCTGTACAGTTCTCCAGTAATGATAGTGTACTTCGAGGCAGCTCTTCTAATAGCCTTACGCTGCTCAACATTTGTCCCTTCTGGGAACGATCCGTCTCTGTAGTACAGCTCGATTTCATGGTACCGTGACAATTCTTCTTCCTCCGGAATCTCTTCTAACTCTGTTAAAGATACTTCCTTCAAATCTTCCTTCTCATCCCTAGCCTCTACAATTTTCCTAAGTTTGTCGAAACAAGGATCCTGAAGAGAAGGTCTGTCCAATCTCTGAACGACGATGGTCTCAGTGCTCTGACTGAGAGGGAAAGATAAAGCAGAAGCGAGTGATGTCAGTGCATCAACGAGGAAATTCTGAGATCGAGGAGTATGGATGTAGATCAACTTGCAGAACTGCCTAGCCAAGAGAGTGACTAAATCCTGATATGGCTTGAGCTTCAGGTCACGAGTGCGATAAGTGGACAGAACTTGCCACAGAACGAGCTGAGAATTTCCTATCATGTTCAAATAGCGCGCGCCCAAGAGGTAGGCGTGCTGCAATCCTGCCAGGAGAGCTTCATACTCGGCAATGTTGTTGGTGGTAGGAAAATAGAACTGATAAGCGAAAGGAATTGTCACCCCTTCCGGAGTGAGGAGAACATCACCTATCCCTCGGCCTTGGGAATTGAGCGCACCATCGAAGTGCAGAGACTAGAAGGGATGATGAGTAAGGATGGAGAGATGCTCATCAGGGAAATCCTCCTGAATAGAGTCCGTGCAGGGGATAGGAAGATGGGCGAGATGCTCAGCGATGGCATATCCTTTGATTGCCTTTTGAACAATGAATGTGATGTCGAACTGAGAGAGGCAGCTCTGCCAGCGAGCTAATCTACTAGAAAGGATGGGCTTTTCTAAGAGATAGCGGATCGGATCCATTGTAGAGATCAGCCTAACCGGGTGGGCTAGAAAGTAGTGTTTCAGCTTTTGAGCTACCCAAACTAAGGCGGCACAGGTTTTCTCCATGGCAGTGTACTTGGCCTCTACCGGGTTAAATAACGTAGAGAGGTAATAAGCTACCCAATGTTTGCCTTCATCATCTACTTGTGCCAAGACAGCGCCTAGGGAGTCCTCGATAACATAAATGTATAGGATCAGGGGTTTCCTAGGGACAAGAGGTTACAAAATCAGGGGATTGGACAAATATTCCTTTAAATCCTCGTAGGATTTCTGACAGTCTTGGTTCCATTCAAATTTGATCACCGCCTTTAGCAATTCATAAAACGGGCGGCACCTCTGAAAATGATGGGATATGAATCTTCTGATGAATTATAATCGTCCAATCAATCCTCGAAGTTCCGTGATATTCTTAGGTGGAGGCATATCCATGACGGCCTTTGCTTTGTTAGGATCAATCTGAATCCCCCTTTTGCTAACTATAAAACCTTGCAAATTTTCTTGAAGAGACTCTGAAAACACATTTCTTTGGATTCAATTTCAACTGGTACTCCCTAGCTCTCTAGATCACCTTAACTAGAATGGCGGGGTGTTCTTCTTTAGTCCTTGACTTCACCAAGATATCATCCACGTAAGCTTCCATGTAAACATGCATCATATCGTGGAATATAGCCATCATCGCCCTTTGATAGGTGGCGCCAGCATTCTTCTGTCCAAACGGCATAACCACATAACAATATGTGCCCCAGGACGTGGTGAAGGAGGTTTTCTCTTGATCTTCAAGAGCGGGACGGATTTAGTTGTATCCTGAATAACCATCCATGAATGATAGAGCTTCATATCCGGCAGTGTTGTCTACCAACACGTCTATATGAGACAACATGAAATCATCCTTGGGACATGCTTTGTTTAGATCCCTGAAATCAATACAAATGTGCATCGTTCCATCCTTCTTGATGACAGGGACTATATTTGCCACCCACTGGGGATATAAAACAACTCTAATGAATCTCGCCTTATGCAATTTGTCTACTTCTTCCTTCATCCTCAAGGCCATGTGGGGGTGAAATCTTCTCAACTTCTATTTCATGGGTGTTGCCCCTGGCTTAAGCACTAGTCGGTGTTCCACCAAGGAGGGGTCAAGACCCGGCATGTCCTCATAAGACCAGGCAAAAGAATCGCTATACTCCCTTAGAACCTTCACTAAATCTTCTTCAACTTCTGGAGGGAGATTAGTGGCAATAATAACGCGCCTAGGGTACTCTTTAGTTCCCAGATTTATTTCCTTCGTAGGTTCATCCACTGCGGACGATGGCTCGTTAAACGATTTTTAAGCCTTACGCATACAAATCGGCAGTGTCGTCTATGTCGCTGTCCTCAAGATCAACCGTGTCCTTCTCATCCATGACTTCATAGACTCCCAACTCGTCGTCACTCCATACCCCGTCTCGCTCCTCATCTTCCTCGATCACAATCATCGTAGCTATGAACTCTGGGCATTTAAGAAGAGCATGACATCGCTGAGCTAGATCCTACAAGAACCTATCAGGAATGGATTTAGAAGGTCGCACCAGCGGGCGCGGCTCAGGCAAGGATGGGTTGGATGACCTATAACAAGATCCTACTTCTCTAAGCCTAACAGACTCTACTTTCCTAGACTCGACGGACCCTACGTCTAACCTAGGAGAGAGAAAATCTAATGGAAGGGAGGTAGCAGGGGCCTCATGCCCCTCGGAGGAGGATGGAGAGAAGATAGTGTAATCTTCCACTGAAATCTCCATTTCAAATTCGACGTTTTTTTTTGGAGATCAGTGGAGATCATCCAGCAAGATGGAGAAGAAGGCGGAGGAGGGAGCCTAAGGGGATACATGGATGGACAGAAGAGATCGAAGAAGGGATCGGAGGAGGAGAGGAAAGGAGTGGATAGATCAACCGGAAGACTGTAACTGCATGTCCTGATAATGAGAAAATCAGTAGGAATCTTAAATAGCAATGGATTGATCAAGATAGGAGGTGAGCGGGGTATGGATGCCAGCTTTTGAAAGAACGAGAACAAGTGGGAAGGAGACCAAGTAAAAATGATGGGTGAGCTCCCCCTTCCCGCGTGCGAATGACTGGCTTCTTCTGTTCATAATGGACAAGCCGCACCTCTTTGTTTTTTTGGCAACTGTCTTCTCATGAAATAATCTTGCAAATGCCTGGCTAAAGTTGATCATATCAACAGGCCCCTTTGGAAGCAATGGCGGGCTGTCAACTGTATAGGATGTATCTTCTTTCTTGGGCTGACTTGGTGATGCTTTCAATGTGCCTGGCTGGAGAGGGCCCCTGAAACAATGTTGGCAATAGTCCCAGGTTAATGGTCCTGAGTCGCCCAAAATTGAGAGTGAGGATTCTCGGTAACCGAGGCCCCTCGTGTTCATTTTCTTGCCCTTGGGGATCGGTTTGGTCTGCCCTTGCAATTATGCGCCGAGACCTCTCCTCGGCTGATAACCCAGCTTCAGTATCATGTTCCAACCCTTTGAATCTCGTATCTGGGGCTTCACTTTGATGTTGACTGGCACAGTGGTGGGCTTGTGTGGCGCATAGGCCCATGGAAAATCCAGGTCTAAAACTTAAATGACAGGCCGGCTGCTGGGTCACAGTGTTGGCAAAATCTTTTCGGAGATGACTTTAATGGATTGGACCGTGGATATGCTTTTTACCTTCACCACCCTCCTTTGAAAAGGGAATTTGAGGCACTGGTGGTGTCACGCCCCGACGCAGAATATCGGGGCCGGCAGTAGAAAAATTAATAATAATATGATGATTTCCAGACTTGCTACGACCTGCGCTAGAGAATCTATAACATTCACCACAGTACCAAGGATAGGTAATGATTCTACCAATCTAATAATTATTAAATGAACCAGAAAATAAGTTTACATCATTTCCAACGAAGAACATAAGAAAACCTTCAAAAACACTAATCAGCTTGACACTATTACAATCATTGACTCTATTACAACATTCACTTGACAACATTGTAAACCACAATTAGACTCGAGACATCCATGAATGACTCCACACAGTCTTTTAACTGGCTCGCTCCAGGTCTTCACTCTTGCCCATCCCCCTCAGTTTGTGAGTCCTCACCTGAGCTACCTGAAAAGGGGGGAAACAACTGGGTGAGCAAACGCTCAGTAGGTAATAGTAGGCAGTTTAAGTAATTTACCAATTTACATTTATGTTGTACGAGAAAGAAAATGAGATGACGATATAAATAACAGAATAAGGATAGTAAGAGAACATGAGCAAAGTATAACTGAAAATGGCCAATCAAGCATGAAATAACCAAGTCATGTAAATACGTGAAGGAATCGTGTAATGGAATATGTCGTAGACATCACGCTAGTCATGCACTCGGTGCAATGCCTCACCATGTCATTACAACTCCCCGGGGCACTAGTACTTTTCGGGCGCTCCTCTCAGGACCAGACCGAGCCCTTGTGATGCGTTGGCACTGATTTAATGGATCCAAGATCCCAAGTTATGTCTAGACATTAATCCATCAAAATGGCCAAAATTCAAGATATAGAACTTACCTCGAAAAATTCCAGGGGTAAGTTGAAGTAGACATCATGTCCAGAAAGTCCAAGTTACCAAGAACCAACAGCTCCTTGTATTCCAACACTAAGAATCACAGAAATCATTTCTGGAAGATACACGGTCTATATTGGGCAGCTCAGAGGATGAACGGTCTCTAACTGGACCGCTCTAGAAGGATTGGGCTGAAGAGCAGCCTAATAGAAGCCAAGGATGAACGGTCCATTATGGGCCGCTCCAATTACAGAACGGTAAAAAATGGGCCTTTTAACAGATCTGGACGGTCCACTTTGGGCCGTTCACGATAGGAAAGATTTGAAGCCCAAGACGAAAGTAAGCGGGCCAGATTGGGCCGCTCGGGAACTGAACTGATGGGGACATCTCCGACTACTCTATTTTTCCGAGGGTCCCATTGCTCGCCAGCTATGCTTCATCGTGTTTGCTGCATTTTTCTTAATCATGGCATGTAATTTTTATATTTTCTTGAGTGATAAATTATGTAATTTTCCTTTATTTGAGTCAAGTACCTAGGTTAGTGAGTCATCTATCTAAGTCTAAGTATCATTAGGTGGTCTAGTGGGTTAAAGGGCTCATTTCATTGGGCTTGGCCCATGGGCACCCCCTTCCCCCCTTGTTGATTTGTCATTAGTCCAAATGTCAAGGACTTTTTGTAAATTGTGGGTTCCCTATAAATAGGACCCCAATCCCTCCTTGGAGAACTAATGAATGAATGAAGAAAAATTTGAATTTAGTATTCCACTAAATCTTGTGAGATCCCTCTCTCTCTCTCTCTCTCTCTCTCTCTCTCTCTCTCTCTCTAAAGGGGGCGAACCCCATTCTCTCTCCTTCCCCACCCCCAATTTTGAAATTCTCTCTCTCTCCTCCCCATTCACCTCTCATTAAGACCCCTCCCCCTTCCCCATACACTCATTCAATTCCCCTCCAACCCCTAGGTGGAAATCCCCTCTCCTAGGCACCTCTCCATTCTCCCTAGCAACCCTTCCTCTTCCCCAAGCAACCAATCCTTTTCCCAAGCCACCCCTTCCCTTCCCCAACACACCTCTCCATCTCCCAACACACCCCTTCCCCTTCCCAATACCACCATTGATCACCACCATTAAACCAAATTCAAACATTCCCCCCCCCTTCCCAAGAGTCACTTGCACCCCCCCTCTCTCTCACCCTCCACCCTTGGCCACACCTCCCTCCCCCTCCACCTGCTAGCTGTGACCCCAACCACCTCCACCCCCATCCTCCATGCCACAGACGCCCTCCCCCATCCCCCAAAACCAATACCCCCGCCCCATGCTGTATTGGCCCCCCTATCTGATTCCATTTACCTTCATCAAGTTGCAGTTCCAGTAGCAGTTTGCAACAGCAGAGTAACCCGGAGTTGCAGAGGCTTCCTCTTCATCATCGCGAGTCTCCTGGTGGCATATCCTATAATGTTGGAAAGCTCTTCCAGTCAGCTTTGCAGGCGAGGTGGTCTCGCATCCGTCTGAGCTCCGGGCTGTGCGGGAGAGGGATTCTCCCACGACTGCGCAAAGCTGCTCCACCAGGGAACCAGAGGCCAAGAAAAGAAGCGAACACGGCTTCTCCGGGATGAAATTGGATGTGATTCTTTCGCAGACGTCTTCTCCTACAAGCCTCCTAACATCACGAAGAAACGGAGCACTGTTGGAAGCCCAAATCATAATGTTACGAATTTTATACCATTGGTGCGCAGATCAGGTTAGTCAGGATCCGACCAGACCCCTTCCCACTCTTCTGGCCATTTCTCTCGACCCCGACCTCTTCTGGCGCCATTCTTCCTTGCTGGACAAAGAAGACTCGACGAAGCTCGCGACTGTCCTAATCCCGCCTCGATTGGATCACGGGAGAGATCGTGGTGTCATCGCCAACCTGCTGCTACAATCTGGACTCAGCCCGAACCAGAACCAAGCAGCACTGGTCCAGCCTCCCCCTCAGCCGACAGAGACACCCCAACATCCCAAGAAAATTCAGGAGTCATCCCCGAACAGTCAGCGACGTTTTGGCCCTGGTCTCCTCAGATTACAAGTTCGGGAGCATCCGTGGCAGCGCCGTCATCGTCCCCCTATCAGGCCGTCCCAGAAGCAGACAGAACCAACAACGATCGCCGATCTTTCTTCCCCACCCCCGCCTGGCCGGCTTACAGCCCCTCCCTGTGCGGAGGTAGTATTTTTATGTATCCCACAGTCCCCCTCCCTTATGCCAACCCCTATGTGAGGGTGTAGTGATTGTATTAGCAGGTCGTCATCGGAAGCCTCATCAGCGCAGCGTGCGGGTAGCCCACGCTTCCCCGCTCGCCCTCGTCTCCGGCCGGGATCGGTGTCTTCACACCGATAAGGTGCGCTTCGGACCACTCTCCTCTGCTGGTTTTTCTTACCTTTGATTAGCTTAGTATTATCTCTAGTTGCGCCGTCGGCAGTGAGAGAGGGCTCGTTCCAACTTTCCATCTAATCGAGTGCCACCGCGGGTGAGTTGTGAGGGAGACATTACATCCCACGCCCTCGGCATGCTGGCCGCCCTTGAAATTGGGCATCCCTGGCCCATTGGGGTCCATCCCTAGCTGGCCATACCCTTGGAACCCCGAGGCCCAACCTCGGACCCTCACCACCATCGCCGGTCCACCTACGGACCCGGGTGCACGCGACGCGGGTGAACCCGCTTGTGATATATCGCCGTTCGGTCCGGTTGCTTGCAAATTCAGGTCCAAGGGGTTTGTGTCACATCATGAACGGTCCAAGAGTATCCATTCAACAAACTAGACAGGCCTGTCCAGTTCGTTCAATAATGGGCCTTACAAGACACGAGAAATCCACCCAAATGGGCTCCTGGGCTGCCATAGGCGGGGTGTCACTGAACCAGGGTCCAGCTCACTGTCCATTGGTCAGCCTAGAGGCCTGTTGGGTCGACTATAACATGACTAGGTTGAAGAAGAACAAGGGCAATCGACCAATCAAGATAGGGCATTCTGCCTGTATTGAACGGTTCATATTGGGCCGTCCCGAGCGTTACACAGTCCAGTTCTGGCCGTGCAATAACTCAGACAGTCCAATGTGACCCGTGACTTAAACCAGGGTCTTTCATGCGGTTCAATCGAGTCAAACTGGTGCAGGACTTGAGGGACAACCTGCCCGACGTCCTAGTGGGAATCCCAGGCTCGCGGGGACTTACGGAATTCTCATAATGGAGGTTCTAGTGCGACGGAAGGAGTATCCGGCGGAGTGTTCCAACCATTACAAGAGTTGAGGGCTAGAATCATCGGAAAACAATATATGGCGGTCAGTCAAATGACTGTCAGAACAATCCTAGTGTCAATGTTTCTTTATAACATGTTTGAGATTAGCTTTATTGAAATGACGAATAAGGGTATGATGAAAGTAATCAAGCGAAAAAAATTATCAATACTTAACTTTCATATGTTCCTGTTTATATATAGGTTGCTAGCCCATACTTATCATTATTTAACTAAGATAGTTTGTGCTAGAACAAGAATAAAGCAGCTCTGCGGGACAGAACGGTTCATTCAGAACCGCTCCGAGGGCCTCAGCGGTCGGTCGACAATCCGTTCAATCCCTAAGGGCCAAGGGCCAAACGGGGCCTGAGTAGTCTATCGAGGGGCCGCGGGGGTCTCGGCACGGTCTGGATATGCCCGTCTTGATCATAAAGGATCCAAAACGTGAAGACAATTAAGTGGTCAACTGTTGGCCGTCGATCTCGACCACACGGTCTATCGAGGGGCCGTTCAGAACAGAGCGCTTCCTGTTGGACCGCGCTAAGGTCGCCCTGCCCGACTGCGTCGAGCTCGACTAGGGTTACCAAAATGATCAAATACTCCTCATGTAAAGCATAGTAATTGGGCAAACACCCACCAATAGAACGAGAACAAGATGATGTACAAGATGGCATGATCAATTTAACATTTAAGCCTGCTCTTACTAATTCGATTAATACACACGGGATACGTAACCAAATTTAGGGCTTTTTATACCACTGGAAAGAAGACTCAGAGACAATTTTAACAGTATAGGGCACTTCAGGTTTGGTCTGCTATCATCTACCTTAAGCAAAGGAAGAAGAGGGAAGAAGATCACTGATCGCGCCCGAAACACCTCTCCGATGATCGCCGGAATTCACCCTCGTCCGCGCTCCTCGTCGGTCGCCACAGCATCCAATTGTTTCTAGGTTGACTAGGGTTTGATTATATAGGGTCAATTGAGTCTAGAAGGGTCGATTAGGGAGGATAGAGTCCTTCCTCCGCGGGAGCACACGAATCACGCTTGACCGAGTCTGCTCCGCCTTCTGCCTCCAAATACTCTCACTAGGGTTAGGGTTTCGTTGGAGAATCAGAGGGGAAACGATTATCTAATCTAGGCCGTTCATTGGGGTCCAATTTGGGCTTAAATGATCAAGAATTGGGCTACAATTTCATGATTTAAGGTCTGGTTAGATTAAGTGTTGATTTGGGCCTAAATCCTCCAATTCTGCTCACTTAAGATTTTATTTTGGGCTGGCCATAGAAGACAATTAATCCAAGTTTTCTATCCTCTATATGATTATAATTTTTCTAGATTTTTTATAAATTGGATGAAATTTGACCTATTGTATTTTTTAAGAATTTTCTTTATACTTTTATTTTATTTAATAATACATCGGGGTGCTATAGGTGGGCAGTGGATAGTATGGCATTAAGATTGTCAATCCACGGTCGACCCAAGATAGCTTTGAACATAGGGTCGATGTCTAGCACATAAAACTCAATTGGCATTGTAAGAGGCCCAAGCTCTGCTTGAATGGTGACTACCCCGTGACATGCCCTTCTGGGTTTGTCATATGCGGCAATAGTAGTCGGGGTCGGCCTTAGCAAATCTTCTGACAAGTTGCAGGCCCTTAAAGTGCTGAGAGGATAGACATTGTCTATGCTTACTTTGTTTAGAATGATGGAAATACATAAAGGCATCTGTCGTGCCTCCAACGGTGCTAATTCAGTCTTAGAAAATATAATTGCCGGCCCCTAGGAGATGGTAGCCAGGGCTGTCGGTAAGCTGTCCACTGCCATGTCCTCATTTACTATAACTTTTTGCAAAAAATTGCGAAGTGCATCTTGGTGAAGCGTGGACCTCTTGATCAACTCCAGCACAGAGATTTTAGCAGGCACCCTGTCCAGATGATGTAGAAAATCATACTGTGTACCCGGCAGCGGATCTACCTCTTCCTGATCAGCAGCCTGTTGCGAGGACAAGGGATTGGGTGCAGGTGCATCGGTGGAAGAATAGTTTCTACGGAACAAACGCTCGCTCCGTAGGGCAAGATTTTGGGCTGGCATGGCATAAGACGGGTTCAAGATTAGTGACTTAATGGGCTCGACGGGATGGATGAATGGTGAGGCATAGGAAGTAATGGGGGTTATGGGAGTAGTGGTGGAGATAATAGGCTGTAAAGGGACGACGGGTGAAGGGCTTGATAGAGGCATGGTGAGGACGAGAGTAGGCCCTGGTGGTGGAGTGGAGATAGGCGGAATAATAGGGGAAGCGGATGGTAGGATGAAGGGTTTGACGATTATGGGAGATGGAGGGGTTTGATGGTTAGGCGGGAGGATGACGGGGGAAGAAGGGTTGCGGTAATTGTGGTGGAGGGCCATGAGCCACTATACCGAAGCTTCATCGTCATAGGACCACCCGGCGTCAGGAGCTGGGGGTTGGACAAGGTTGACGTGAGATGGTGTCGGTGGCAGGGGTTGCGGAGCGAGCGGATGATTCACCATGGGGTTCTGATGGATCCCCAAGTCCTGAACGGGCTGCTGCTGCCACTGTGTCTATGGCTACGGTGCTGGTTGGTGCACTTGCTGCCTCGGCGCTTGCCTTCTTTTCTCTTTTTTCTCGACAATGGCCTTATGAATCTCGGCCCAATCAATGTGCTGCCCTTCATGTAGGTCGTATACTAGATCTCGGAACTGAAAACATCCTTCAATGGTGTGCCCGGGCTGCCTATGGAACATGTAGTATTTAGACTGATCAACGGCTAGGTTCAAATTAGGCCGTTCCAAAGGGAGCTGAATGGCACTTATCGACATGAGAGTAGAGAAGATGTCCGTGAGGGACTCGGGGAAAGGAGGATATTGCGCCCTTTTCGGAGCCGGGCGTTTATTGGTGTAGCCGTTGGGTGGAGGAACATTCTGATATTGTGGAGGTTGTTGTGGCTATTGTGGAGCGGGGAAGACATTTTATGGAGCGGGGAAGGTAGGCTGGGTGTTTGGTGAAGTAGGAAAAATAGGTTGGGTATTTTGTGGCGTGGAAAATTGGGGATTACGGGGAGTTTGTGGGAAGCAGAGCGGAGCGGACTGGTTAGGGAAGGGGAATGCAACGGCTTGCACTTGTTCATTGGTTTGGACTCCTTCGGTAACGGGCCCTTGAGATTTCTTATTGTATTTGGGCTTTTGGGACTCGAAGAGAGAATGGATGGGGGAGTCCTTGAACTGGGTTTGAATAAATCTTGCCCGGCTATAGAGTTAGTGCATGCTGGCAATATCGTTCATGGCCAATATGTTACGAAAAGTGGGTGTAGCATTGGATATGGGCAACTTGACCTTCTCCTGCTCCGGAATATGACCCGACACACGGGCGTCCATCTACCTCCATCTGTCAGCGTATGTAGCAAAGTCTTTGTCTGCCTTCATCTTCTCGGCCACAAGATCTTTGAACGAATATTCTGGGCCGACCCAGTCCTAGAACCTTTGAATTAATTATTCCTTCACAACTTTGAAACTCTCGGCGTCTTCTAGTGGCAAAGCATAGAACCACTCCAGTGCAACTCCATCTAGCGACCGGCGCAATAAATACGCCATGAGGCGGTCATCAAACTGAAACCGCGCCGATTCATACATAAAGTCCCTCACATGAATAAAAGGATTGTTGTTCTCGTCATACTTGCGATATGTGGGGAGCTCAGATTGGGGAGGGAATCAGATATTATGAAAACTGGGAACTGAAATATCTGCTAAAGATTGTAGGCCAACCCACTTTTGGAGGAAGTCGAGTTGTTGTTGCATGGCGGCCCATTTATCGAGGAGTTCCTGCTCCCGAGAAAAAGTAGGTGGAGTGAAAGGAGCAGGCACAAGGCGAGGAGACGAAGGGTAGACGGAAGGAGGGGGAGGCCCGTAAGAAGGATATTGGGCCAGAGGATGACCCGAATTGGAGTGGACATGGGCCGCCCCTTGTTGAGGGTGAGTGAAATCAGCCGGGCCAACAAGAACTTGTGGTATCGATGGAATTGTCCGATAAGAATCAGTCTAGGTGGATAAGGGAAGAACAATCTTCCCTTTATCAAGGACTTGAGGGGCCGATCTAGAGAACTGGCCTACCTCCAGACTGGAGAACCGAAGGATCCTAGGCTGGACCAGGGTAAGATAAATAGGAATGGGTGGAACCCCGGGCCCATCAACCCTAGACTGAAAGACGGAGGTGGTGGATAGACCCTGTGCAATCATGGGAGATAGGGTGCTGGACCCCTGCAAGGTCTGATAAAGGGCCTAAAGTTGGGCCGGATCCAACTGGGCCATCATTTGTAAGATGTGACTGGCGGGATTATTGGTGGAAAGGGAGGGTTGCTCGCCCTCCATGGAGACAGGGGATGGAGGAGGGACGGACGCGTCTCCGGATGAAAGTTGGACAACCCTAGGCGGGTCCTCTAAGAGACCCTGGGGAAGAGATTCCTCATGGGAACGAGGAAGATCGTAGGAAGACATATTGGATTCGAACAAAGGATTAGAGTAAGAAGTGAAAGAGGAATTGCTCCTACGAGATGAATCTAAGGATCGAAAGTAACTCCACATGCAATGTGACACCATAAAAATAAAACACAAACAATACAAACAACCACAAATGAGTAACTAGACAAGATGACTTCAAACTTTTAAAAATAAGAAAGGGATGAGAAGCACTCAAAGCCAACCAAGTTATGATGATGCACAAATTTTATTTATCTTTCCTCCTTTAGAACCTTAATGATTTTCGATTCAAATGTTCTCTCCAATAATAGGTTGCTAATGGGAACGATATTGGTAACTTAGTTAACTCTGGGTGTGAACTCTCCCTTACTTATGCACCCTAAACACGGGGTGGTGAAGGTACAACTGGCCCGGCATCCGTGTAGGAATCCACGGCTCACGGGGACTTATAGCGGTCCCTCATGCGGTTGCCTAGTCGACCCCAAGGAATATTGAGGCGAGATGATCACACACCAAGGTGGGAATGCAACTATGATATGAAGAATGAATGACCCTATGTGCACCAGAGTGCATGCAATTTCTAGCCTATGAACTAGCAAGCAATATGCAAACAATGATATATATGTATGTCACAACAAAGGAGGAGACCAGATAGTACCCAGGAATAATAAACACAGCCAAAAACTACAGAAATAATAGCAACCTCGGCGTACATACGTATAGCAGGAGAAACGGTCGTATGGGAGACCGCTAACAGATAAGACGGTCTAGCGCTAGATCGCTTTTAAGCCAGAAACGGCCAGAGAGGCGACTTCCGGGGAACTAGAGAGCAGAAAACAACAGAGAATAAACGGGAAAACTGAGAAAAACACAAGGGCAACTGAGAACAACTAAGAACAGCAAGTCAGACAGAAACTCAGCACGCCTGGCACTAGATGTCCCACAGGGATCACCAAAAAATAGAGGTTGTTGATATTTTTGTTGTGATGGTGATGATGGTGATGTGTGTGGATGAATATAATGTGAGAGATAAAAAAGATGTGTGAGCAAGTGATGCACTAACTCAAGCAATCAACATGAAACTCATGGGCATGTCATCTCAATACTGCAAGAATGAAGGAAAACACACGTCGGGGCATGGAGCAAGGGAATAAAAGAAAACACACACACCGGGGGTGTGGAGCAACCAAAGGTAAAACAGAAAAAAAGTAAGCAAGATGATGAACAATGCCCAAATAAAGAAAGTGTGATCGCCACCAAGGTAAATAACGCAGTAAAACCACAATATATACCTTGGAAAGAGCCGAGTGAAGTCACCCGCCCACGGGAGAGAGAAAACCAGGCACTGTGGAAAAAAAATGGTCTTCCAGATGACCGCTAAATGACGTCAAACGGTCCTGTGATAGACTGCCTAAGATCTGCAAATGGTCTTCCAAATGGCCCAAAGAGCACTAAGAATAGGAACGTGGAACTTTGAATCTCCACCCCTCCTGGCCAGCCAGAAGAGCTGGGCCTCGTGCAATGAACCCTGTAAACCTGCAAAAGAATGTAGATACAAAGAAAAATAACCCAATAAGCCCTTGGACTAGTGTAGTATCTATAATTCAATTAAACTAAAATACATAAAAAGTGATGGGGGCATCTCTCACCCTTCATATTTCCCGGTTGTTCACCAGCATGGTTCCATTATGTCAGTCACATTTTCTTGATTCAGTTCATGTAATTTTCATATTTTCTTTGAGTCATAATTATGTAATCTTCTTTTTATTTGAGTCATGTTCCTAGATCTTGTGTTTATTTCCCTAAGTTTGAGTGTCATTAGGTTGTCTAGTTAGCTATTGGGCCCAATTCATTGGGCTTGGCCCAAGGGCTCCCCCCTACCCCTTCAGTTATTTGTCATTGAGTCAATTGTCAGGGTCTTATTGTAAAATGTGGGTTGCCTATATATAGGGCCCCATTCCCCTCATTTCAAGGGAATGAATCAATGAATGAAAAACTTACCATTTTGAGAGTCCAAACTTCTTATCTAGTGGAGAGATTCTATTATTTGGGTGAGAGACCCTAGGGGAGAGATTCCCCACCCATCCCTCTCTTAATCTCTCTCTTTCACTCCCCTTTCTCTCTCCTCCACACCTAATTTCAAAAATTTTCTCTCTCCTCCCTTCCCAACCACCACTCTCCCACCTACCCCATTAAAGGCCACTCCCCTTCCCCTCACATCCCATTACTCCACCCCCTAGTCCCAAGAGAGCTTCCACCAATCCTAGCTCCACCTCCCAACCCCCAACTACCCCACCCACTTCCCCAAGCACCCTTCCCACTACCCCAAGCACCCCTTCCCTTCCCCAACACAACCCCTCCCATCCCCAAGACCACCATTGAATACCCTCCATTAAGGAAAATTCAAACTCACCTTCCCTCCACCCACTTGTGCCCCCCCTCACCTTCCCCTCTCCCTCCAAGCCCAAATTCATAGCTCCTCCTCCCACCACCTATTAGACCCCCTTCCAGACCCCATTCTTCCATTACCCCACCTTGGAACACCCCCTCCTAGACCCCCTCACAGCCCGGGCTTTCCCCACACTCATCCACCCCCATTTCCCCTCCCATATACCCCATTCTCCCCCGTCATCTTCAACTCACAGCTCTCAACTGAAGATCTGCAGAAGAGTAGCAGCTTGCAGAGGCGACCATGGCTTCCTCCGGATGAATCTGAAGGCCCAAGAGATACCCATGGAAGCGTCTGCTAGTCTTCTTCGCAACGGCAGTGGTTTCGTCATCATCTGAGCACTGTGCTCCCCGGGAGAGCTGTTCTCCCTCGACTGTGCGAAGCTACCCCGGCAGAGCACCTGAACCTGATGAGAAGCACGACTGCGGCCATCCTACTAGTAATCTGAGAAGAAGTTCTTCATCAAAAGTCTTCTACTCAGAGTCTTCTTTCATCCCCAACAGGCAGAGCTCAATTTGGCATCAGGATCTAGGAGTTCTCAATTTTCTCCCCTGGGTGTGCGGTTCTACTTCCCCACAGTCTGCACTGACCCCTCATCAGTGTTTAGAGCCTACTGGTCTTCTCCGACAACATTTGGCTTCCCCCGTCAGTTTTTATTCGAAGAGGACTTGTTCACGGTTCCAACGAATCTGGCGGCACATGATTCTGAGCTCGGGAGCGATCGTGGCATCTCCTTCTTCCTGCTGTTGGGAACCTGAAGCAGTCAGATCCGAAGAACTGCCACCCTGTTCGAGCCTCCACCCAGACCAGTAGTGGTACCAGAAGAAATCGACAAAATTCAGACGACTTCCTGATCCAGTTACAAAGAATTCCCCACTAGTCCCGCCTTCAGCAAAATTTAGGAGAGGTCACAGAGGTGATGTCTTCAACTGCTGGTCCCTGATTCCAGAACGTGGACAGATTCGGCATCGGCTTCTTTTCATCACTTCTAGCTCGAATTTCCCTCCCCGCTTGGCCGGCTGAAGGCCCCTCCCTGTGAGGAGGTACTGTTTGGATGTAATCATCATCTTCCCTTCCCCATGATCCCCCCCTTGCATGGGGTGTAGTGTTGTAGCAATTTGAGCAGGTCAAGCTTCCCCGGTGCGGCGTGTGGGGAACACACGCTTCCCCGCTCACCCACGTCTCCGACTCGGGGCCGGTGTCCTCACACCGGTCAGGTATATGCTGAACCCTCCCTAGATATTTGTGTTTTATTAGTATCATTTCTAAGTTCAGCCGGCGAGGAAGAGAGTGCCCGGTCCCGTGATTCTAGATCATGAGTGGCCACCGCGGATTGAGTGAGGAGAGATCCCGTACCCTCAAGGCACGGCGTCCGCCCCACTGATGTGGGTGCTCCAATCCAAGGGAGGGGAACTCATTGGCCAAGTCATCACCCTAACCAGCGTGGTTTAGGCTCTCGAATCCACCTACCATCACTTAGTCACCACGGGGAAAGGGTTGTGCTGCGATATCGGTCCGCCAACATCGAGTCCGCCAATTTGTAAGTGGGCTTGCAAGGCTAGGTCCGAGGTTCATTTGGTTGATACCATTGCACCCTTAGGTCGTGTCACATCAAAAAGGAAGGGTGAATACCTGGGGGTTGGTGATTTTTTAATCCCAGTGGGGCGTGGAAAAGTAGGAGGATGTTTGAAAACGTGATGTAAGTGCAGAGAACGTGGAAGAGGAAGATGGAATATGCTATGAAGATGTAAAGGGGGAATAGAGAAAACTAAGAGAAAAGACTCAAACTAAACCAATGGAACTCAATACTCCCTGGACAAGAAGCCTTAAGACATAGAAAGGACTTCTCCCTGGTTGGTACTCGCTCCATAACGCAGCAGCACTTCGTGGCAGCTCCAGAAAATCTCCTCTCTCAGGCCATGAAGTAAAGGGTTCTATTTATAGACCCCTCAAACCCTAGGACGAGTTGGATAGATAATGACATGAAAATAGCACTGAGCTCAGATAAATGTCGAAGATAATACTTGCAAGAGTCCATAGAAACAAACAGAAGGTTCTAAGAGTCTCCATCCAGAGAGAAATCAACAAATCAAGGACTCTAATTCGTCCATGGCCTAAGAGAGAAAGAAAAGACAGAGTAGGACTCTCGGTCTCCCCAAACGGTCTTGCGATAGACCGCAAGTGATGGGGACATCAAAGGAAGACCACTAACTTTTTTTATTTACATTTATACCCTTGTGTTAAATGGGTTTACAATTGTATGGCAACTATAAGCCAAGTGTGAGTCCTTAGGTTTTAGTGGGTTTCTTTGCAAAAGGCCATGTTGGCCCGGCGGGACCCTCACCTTCTTTTCCATTGGTCCACCTAGGCTCTAGGGCCCATGTGGGGCTTGTTCAAAGTCCAAGGTGGGCGTAGACCAAGACCTTTCAAAGTTGGACCAAGAAAAGTCCAAGATGCCCACTTCCATGCCCCCCCCTTTCCACCTATTTTTTGAATTTTGTATTTTCTTTGACCACATGGGAGAAAGAATTAAATATTCTTATCCCTTAATTGCACCTCCCTAACCCTATATCTGAGGGTAGCAATGGTCATTTAGTTAGGTCTATAAAACCCATGTATTTTGTTATTTTCACAAGAATTAATGTGAAGAAAATCATGAATTTGCCTTGAGCAGCCCAAGGGCGCAGCCCCTCTCCCTCTCTCTCCCAACCCCTTGCAGCTGGATTGCTGTGAATTTCTTGAGGTGTGAGGCCTCCTTATCATCCCCTCTCTGATTGAGAAGCTCAGCACCGCCGCCTCCGCCGCCATCGAGCCGCCGTCGCACCACCACCGCCAACCCTTCTCTGGTCTGTTCTCTACTAGACAGCAAGCTGAGACCGGAATTTTATCTTCCAATCCGTAGATCTTTTTGACGTCAAATTTTGAGAGTTTGTTCCCCCTATCATCCCCCATCTCCTGTTTAAATTTTGTGTCAATCCGCCTTCGTTTAAGATTTTTCCTAGTAATTTAGTTCCCCCAGCAATCTGCCAGTTTGTAGATATACGGGATAGTAGTCTACTGTTATATTTTTCTCGCCCCCTTAGTCATCTCCAAAAATTCGCAAAAAATTAATACGTGATCCTCACATCCCTCCCCTCCACCCATAATTTTCCTAGAGTCTAGATCCACCATTTTTATTTTGGTCAAAGTTCATTTTCAGATAGATCGTTTTCCGTCCTGTGTGTTCTAGGTTCCGAGCCAAAGGTAGTTACAATGTTACAGTCAATTTCATTTTCAATCCAGCTGTTGGATGGATCTGAAATTAATATATGTCGTAGATCTTTTAGTCTACTTTCCAATGGTACCAATTTCCCCTCGATCCGACACCGGATCTGGGCGTAACAATTGTTTTTATGGAGGCGCGTAATTTTGTCCGGAGAATAGGCCCGCAGAGCAGTCCGCCAGTTAATTCTGGTAAAATACGTCGGCACGCATTCGGCCACCGCCGCTCCCAGGGATCGACCAACAACCCCCCAGCAGCGTCCCAACCAGCCGCCATAGTAAGGACATGCCCGGATGCCGTCGTCCCAATAGCCGGGCCTGCCTACTATCTCGTGGACCCAGCAGAACCGTGCCGACCAGTAGCCCGCCTCCGACCCGACAGCCTTCTGGCTTGTTGCCCGTCAACCCGAGTTCGCTACTCCCGGGTCCCACGTGTAGCCCTTTACCTCCCTACATGGAGTGGGCAATTAAAATCACTGCTGTAATTTTTTATTTACTGTACACCGGGAGTACGAATCTTGGCCGGGGTCATCTTCCCACGCCCGGAGCATGGAGGTATCGTTTCCGCTCCCCCTCTCGGCATTTTGCTTGCTTTGTATATTTCTATATGACATTCCTTGAGTGTGATAGGTCATAGCTCGTGAAAGTCTTTTAATCACCGCTGCGAGAGAGAGTGAAACTCGTCCCGTGACTCGATCCGAGCACGAGTGAGTTTGACCACCCTTTACTCATTATCGGTTTCTCAACCACGCACATCTGCACGCTTCCCTCGCCAGGGACTAGTCACGAGTTTGCCTAGAGCCCAAGGATCGCATTCAAATTGCCATCGAGTCGCGTCCCTTCCCTCATCAAATTGGTATTAGAGCGGGTTTGAGTCTAGGGTAGTCTATCATAGCATGGTTTAAGTCTTAGGTTGCATTGCATTCCGATACCCGGTATATTAAAAGGTGCCTCCGGAACGATAGGTTACGCCTATCGGGAAGGTAACGCACTTGCGTGAGTGTGATCTTCGGATCAAACCTCCACCACATATCAGATACTGGTTGAGTCTAGGTTTGTAGTCGAGTCTACATTCTGACTTTGCATTATTGTTTTAGGGTCGTGTCTAGTCCATTAAGGAGTCAGTTGTCTTGTCCCGAGTGTCTGCATGTCCAACCCACCCAAACTTCCCCCAATTCCCCATGGGTACCCAGTACCATCACCCTGACACTATGGCCGAACCCCGAGGTGCCACCCAGGGAGGCCGATCCTTGGATGACTTGTTTGCTCTACTCATGGAGCGCATGGATAGGTCCGACCAAACTCGTAGGGAGCATACCGACAACTTGGTGGGCCGTTTCAAGGCCATGAAGGACCGTGTGGAGGCTTTCAACCGATCTGTCCAAGGTCTAGTTGGAAAGTTAGATAGTGTGGGAAGAATCCCCCGCCAGGAGCTCCCCGGAGCTGTTCCGATCCCTCAGGCCCCGGCTGCCCAGCCCACCCCTCTGGCCACCCATAGTGAGAGTAACCACTTCCTCGACCAGTGTCCTTCACGTTCTCTTAGAGGACACACATTCGGAGGATGCCCCACTCGGGTTTACTCTAGTGAGTTATGAGGCTGACCAAGAGTTGGCCAAGGAGTACCTTGTTGAGGTTGTGGGGTTAGAGAGCGATCCCAAAGAGTGCCTAGTGGGCAAGGGTGAGGCACCACCCAACCACTCCATCTTGTTAGTCACCCCAACCCCACCGATCATCCTGAAGCTATCTGTCCCACCCACTTTGTACTCGATGGATGAACCATCCGCCGACCCTATACAGTCAGCCTTCCCGCTTTTATCCGTCTCTCCTACAGTGGCGCAACCACTAGTCACTATCGTACCACTGTCGACACCCTATGTTAACATGGTATGGTCTGATTTCTTCCACGTGTTCGAGAGACAACGTCCAGACTTCCTTTTTGTTGTGCTTCACATCAAACGTCCGGATGACTTTCCCATCACCCACCTCCTTGTCCTCACACATTTCTGTACCCGAGGATGAGTCTTCTCCAACCGGAGACGGTTGACGAGAGTTGAAACTCGCAACCTTAAGTTGTGGGTCAGTCTTTCTTTACACTTGGTATATGCAGACGGTGTCCATCATTATCACCGAGTCGTCCCTTGTGTTTGTATCTCTTTGTCGTCAGTCATAGTATTACTATGAGTGTCTAAGTTTGCCTAGGGTCATGTATGGCCTAGGGTCATGTGTGAGTGTTTGTTTCGTGCAGTCTGTGAGAGTCTGCATATGAGTTGGTCTAATGCAAGCTCACAAGTGTCAGTCCCTTTTGTGTGTGAGACAAGTCGGATATATTGCGTGTGTTGTAAACTAGCCTGAGAAATATGGGACCCAGCGGTGATTCCCAGTGAGTCGTTCAAGCCACCGCCTCCTTTGAGAGTGACCACACCCTGGAGTGTCCACCACTAACCTCATTCCCCAGCAGCGTGTGCATAAAGAACATATACGGGAAGAGCATGTGACGATTACTAGGAGTGGAGTGTACCCGCGTTACCTAGTACGGTGACGGATCCGCTGGAGCGATACATGCGCAGCCGCACCCCTTACTCGACGGGGTCGAGTTTCTCCCACCCGGGGGGAATTGATGGGGACATCAAAGGAAGACCACTAACCTTTTTTATTTACATTTATACCCTTGTGTTAAATGGGTTTGCAATTGTATGGCAATTATAAGCCAAAGTGTGAGTCCTTAGGTTTTAGTGGGTTTCTTTGTAAAAGGCCATGTTGGCCCGGCGGGACCCCCACCTTCTTTCCCATTGGTCCACCTAGGCTCTAGGGCCCATGTGGGGCTGGTTCAAAGTCCAAGGTGGGCTTAGACCAAGACCTTTCAAAGGTGGACCAAGAAGAGTCCAAGATGCCCACTTCCATGGGCCCCCCCCCCTTTCCACCTATTTTTTGAATTTTGTATTTTCTTTGACCACACGGGAGAAGGAATTAAATATTCTTATCCATTAATTGCCTCTCCCTAACCCTAGATCTGAGGCGAGCAATGGTCAATTAATTAGGTCTATAAAACCTATGTATTTTGTTATTTTTACAAGAATGAATGTCAAGAAAATCAGGAATTTGCCTTAAGCAGCCCAAGGGCGTAGCCCCTCTCCCTCTCTCCCCCAACCCCTTGCAGCTGGATTGCTGTGAATTTCTTGAGGTGTGAGGCCCCCTTATCATCCCCTCTCTGAGTTTTAAGCTCAGCACCACCACCACCGCCGCCACCGAGCCGCCGTCGCACCACCACCGCCAACCCGTCTCTGATCTGTTCATCTGCTGGACAGCAAGCTGAGGCCAGAATTTTATCTTCTAATCTGTAGATCTGTTCGACGTCAAATTTTGAGAGTTTGTTCCCACGTCATCCCCCATCTCCAGTTTAAATTTCGTGTCAATCCGCCTTCGTTTACTATTTTTCCTAGTAATTTAGTTTCCCCCAAGAATCTGCCAGTTTGCAGATCTGCGGGATAGTAGTCTACTGCTACGACCTCGAGTACAGTCAAGAATAGACTAACCTAGAAAAGGTCACGACCCAAAGGATGAGAAACTCGGGAGTCACGTGTCACGTGACGGAAGCATCTCTTCACTAGAAGAACAGCTAGATGCGTCCACTGACGCCTTAAACTGCGCCACAAGTATCTCCCTACGGACGTCGAGAACGACAGAGACTGAGATACTCACAGAATCAGAACAGGAACTATAGTAACGAGTGACTAGTCAGGGTCACACCCGTCGGCATTCGACCAAAACGCCCCTGACCACATGTGCACACACAAGCTCATGCCTAGAGCTAGGCCTCTAGCTAGTTTTCCCCCCAGCAGGACGCTACCATAAAGCAGGGGCCCACGGAAACTAGCTTAAAAATCGTATCTCGGGAACTGCCTCAACCACCACTCCCAGGTGGGCCGACACCATGAACATGTCGTCAGGCTACGACTAGTGGAGGCTCACTAGACACAGAGACTCGGAAACACGAGTGCTGGAGTGCAGACATGCCGACAAAGTACTGTCGCACGTACTACGAAGCACCAAGGCAGCATACCAAATTGCCAATAGACTCAGGACATGACAACTAGACCTGCTAACACAACGATCCTTGAGTCTCACGACTCAGGGTCTGATCGTCACGTAACGGCGGAACAAGCCACCCATCGGTCTAATCCAAAGCCCGAGGAAATGACACATCCGGGAGAAATGACTCACGAAAACCTGAGAGATCACCAAGACCCTCAACACACCTAGACACACAAATCGAGTTAGGACAATACCCCTAAGCATCCAGAACAACTGTCTCGAGCTGGACAGAGAAGCCGAGACACACACAAGGTTATTTGTCAACCACTGGGTCTCACCGGGTTGACCGGAACCTGAGAACGACTCTACAGCAATACAGAAACCAAGGCATGCCTGACTACCCTATATCATGGTCATAGCCCTCATAGGACATCAAGAGACATCCACGGGACGACGGACAAACCACAAGGTTGAGCCAAGATAATTGGAAACCAAAACGTCGAAAAACGACACTCTGTACATACACAGAGGCACATACACTGGCGGTCATAGAATGGGCCGCTAGGAAACTGTAGCGGTCAAGGATTAGGCCGCTAAACCCAGTCAACCCTGAACTGACCTATTCAGTCAAACCACCATAGCGGTCTAATATAGATGCGCTACACGGACTACGCGGTCTAAGAGTGAACCGCCACACTAACCACCCTAAAACATTGACCTAAGTCAAATGAACTGTAGCAGCCTAAGAAGGGCGCGCTACAAGGAAGAGGCGGTTGAAGGTTGGTCCGCCACAGCCAACAGAATTAAAACATTGACTCGGTCAAACCCACAGTAGCGGGCTAAGAAAGGCACGCTACAACACATTGGCGGTCAGAACTAGGGCCACCAACACGAACCGACATACATCCGTTGACTCATTCAACGGACCATAGCGGTCAAGACTAGGGCCGCTACAGCAAGCGTAGCGGTCTATCGTACGGCCGGTAAGCTGAACCGACTTACGCTAGAATCGAGGAGAATCGAGGAAAAACAAACCTTGGCACACCCGCATAGGGCCGCCAGAGGCACGTGGCGGTCAGAGGTTGGGCAGCCAACCTCAGCCGACCTAAAACTAACCGACACACTATGGAGTGTGGCAGTCCATCGTGGGGCCGCCAGAGACCTGTAACGGTCTCTGAAACGACCGCCAGCACGATATGATGGGAAAACTGGGGAAATGGCCGATCTTGGCCATTCCACACCCCATTCGCGTCTAAATGCAGGGGAAACAAACCTAATCAACAAAAATAACCTTCAACAGGCCGGAAGGGGTCCATGCAACAACTCAATCACAAGAAACGGCAGATTCCATCGAATCGACCCTAATTGGGTCACCGGGGTTCCCGGACTTGTACCGGCCCCAAATGACGACCAATCAACATGAAATCAGTGAAAATGGAATACAGACATGCTGGGGGTCACAATGAAACTAATCTAATCGAAAACCGTCGCCATTTTCTGGCCAACACGACACATATCCCCCGAGCATGCTTTTCCCAAAACTGAACGAAACCCGCTCAAACTTGCACCGAACAACGTGAAACTATAGGAAAACGTAGAGGAGAAGTAGGTGATCCATCTCCCTATCTCCACTGAAGATTCCGTGCACCAGAGTGACTAAACCACGCCGAAAACTACATCGCGAGTGTTGACATGTTTTCCTACCTTCCCCTTTTAATTATCCTTCCAACCCCTTCTTCACTATGCTATTGTGAAAAACTAAACACTATATAAAGAACATGGGGAAGGATGTAGAGTGTGTGTGTGATCGCCACCAAGGTGCCGAATGTAAGCAAATACACCGTACCATGGAAAGGAAGGGGAGACACTCGCCTTGAGAATGCAGCGCTGCAGAATCAAACAGTCCTGGAGGAACCGCTTAGTGTAAGGAATGGTCGCTCGACAGACCACTCACAGCGCCGAAGAGGGAAGCGTCCAGTTTCTAAGAACCGTCCAGTTTCTAGAAAGTGGCGGTCTAGAAAGAGTAAATAAGCAACACGTGAATGGACCACTTTCTAGACCGTCCAGTTTCTAGAACCTGTCGGTGGAAATTAAGTAAATAAGCAATATTATCCAAATATCCATCGATCTGTCTGATGATTTCGCCGTTGGACTCTTATGAATTGGGCGGTTACAAATGGACCACCCAGGCCATGGAACGGCCGTAGGCCGACCGCCCAATGCCTGTCGGTGGTAAATAAGAATAAATTAGATAATTGTCTGAACTACTAACGAATCTGGGACTCTAAGATGTGGACGGTCCTGTACCAACTGTTCAATCAATTTGAACGGTTAACTATGAACCGTGCAAAAGCTTGTCGGGGGAAATTCAGATAAATCACCTTAATATCCAATAAATAGTGACACAGTCCATGGTCAACTGCTCTAAAACTGAATGGTCAAGCGATAGACCGTGCAATGGCTGGACACTTGAAAATCAAAGAAATGTGATAAATCAAGCTAAATCAAGGCCCATTAAGCCCTGATTTGATGTAAACCTAGTCAAGGAGGGAGGTACCAAAAAAATAGGCCCAATAAGCTACCTGAAAATAGCCCAATGAGTAATGGACAACCCAAGACATCAATAATTGAGAGTAAGAGAAATGACACAACTTATCAACAAAAATGGGTGTCAACACATGCCCCTCCTTAACGCCCTCTTTGCAGGGGAGCGAGCGGAGGTGGAGCGAAAGTGAACTGGAACATGGAGATGAAGCAGAAATGCAGTGGAGCGGACTGAAAAGTGGGAGTTAAGGTAAAACGACACCCGTTTTGCCAACAAATGATAGGAATCTTTCAAAAAACTCTGAATCACTCACAAGGAATAGTTGGACCAAAAATGACACCAATCTGGAGGGATTAACTAACTAAAGGAACACAAGAGCAACCTCATGGGGGACACGATCACGCGGACCAATGAGGAGACTAGAATAAGCGAAAGTAAAGAGACGGACTAAAACTCCAGACGGGGACCTCTTAATCAATCGAACCGAGTGAAAAAAACCAGAGAGAACCTTCCAACTCAGAGTGGAATTATTCCTCTTACCCAAACACGGAACACACAGCTATCCATCATTGGTGGGACATCATCAGGCAAATCATGGGTCATGAATGCTCAAAAGATGCGTATGATGCATGTTGGGCTAAAATAAAAAAAATCATTAAAATAAATGCAAAGAAAGGATATAATATAAAATACTCGAGAATAGTATTACTAAGCTGGGAGAATCAGAGTCAAGACACTATCTGCAACCACAGCGTGCAGGATAGAACCATCCTCCCCATGTTTTCCCAACCTAACGGCCTATCCCATGATTAAACGCGTGCACCTAGATCATCATTGTTTTTGTTAAAGGGGAACATCAGATCTTGGAACACGTGAGCAACCAACTGGTTCTCGAGATGATATAGCATAGTACCATATAGTAATGCAATAAGGGATGTAGAGATAGAGAGCCATACCTGACTTACCTATGCAGGCGAAACGGCAAACGAAAGTGATGCTGTAAAGATGGTTACAATTCGTAATATATATCATTAAATTCATTAGTGAATCACATAATGCAGTGCTAATGGGGCCAAAGCACATCATTCAAGCACACGCACGGTCAAAAACAGACCGCCCAGACCATAGAACGGCTCACCCGAGACTGTTCCATCATCAGCCATTTGAACATGAACGAGATAATATGCGGCCCCCATGTAGATCGTGCAAAATAGAGAACGGCCAGATTTTAGCCGCGCCATACAAAGTGCCGTTGGTTTATAAACGGTCAGATGTGGACCGCTCCATGTTGGGACGGTCTGGTGATAGACCGCGTAATATTGGCAATGTGTAAACAAAAAAACACTTCATCTCCCTCCCTCCCCACCGTAACTGACGGTGGGAGGGAAGGAGAACGCCACCTTTCTCCACTCCCCTCCTCTTCTACTCTTCCCATTCCCCAACCTCACATTCTCCCCATCTCCCCCGTATGCGTTTGAAGCACCAAGCTAGGCGGCCCCCGATGACTAACGTGGATGCGCCACCGCCGACGACCGCCTCCGCGACAGAGGTACCCCCGGTGGAGGAGATGCCGGCACCATTGCCGGCCGAGGGAGAGGCTCCCCCACCGTCATCCGAGACCGGGGAAGAAGCTGGAGCCATTGTACCCGGGGATGAAAATGCCGATGAGGGAGCACCGACGGAGAAGCAGGCCAAAGGACCTCGTCCGACCAAGGTAGGTGCACTAAAACCCCCCCTATTTCATCTTTTATTTCATGCATGTTAGCTTTAGCAGGATAATAGGGGCACACGACCCCTTAGAAATACCACGGAAGGCCATTTGGGCCATGAACGGAGGTGGTGAGAGGGTTTCCCGTCGTCGGAGACGACGGTAATACCGCGGTTTAACAGTAACCGCCTAACAGAACAACACGGTTCCCATAGAACCGTTCAAAGAACACACGGCTCGTGGGTGGCCGTTCAAAGAATGCGAATCGACATCATAGGACGGTCCCATGTAAACCATCTGAGGATAGGGCGGCCCATTTTCGTCCGCTTAGAATGTGGAACGTTGAAAACAGAACGGTCTCCATCAGACCGTGGAACCTAGGACGGATTTACCTAGTCCGCTCAAAACCTGGAACACTTAAAGATAGAACAGTTGGATTCAAATCGCAAAATACAGAATGGCCGGTCGACTGACTGTGCAACCCCAAACGAGTAACCGCTTGAAAAGGGATGGGACGCGGCCTGGTGGGGACCGTGTAATGATTGAGCGGCCAAGTGTAGTCCACTTTAGGGCAAACATCAGATAGAAAGGCGGCTCAAGGTGATCCGCAGGACTTATTTAAACAGTTAGAGCTCAACTGTTGGATGGGAAAACGGCTCATAAGGGACCGTTCAGAAAGTAGAGATTAAATTAAATGCCAAAATTCTAAGCTAAGATGCAATTAATCTAAATGTATGCAGAGAAAGCGCAGGACCCGGATCTCATGGCTGCAGGTTCGGGCAGTGTACTTTGCGCTGCCCAACTTCCAGCGTGAGAGGCTGAGAGACATGGGATTCTCAGAGTTCCTGAGCGTGGAGTTCAGCTGGTTTGACACACCGCTACTCTACGCTCTGGACGACCGCTCGGACCCAGTGAGTCGCACGTTATTCTTTTCGTGGGGGCACATGGTCCCCACGCTCGAGGACGTGGCCCGACTTACTGGCCTTCGAGTGCATGGGTCGCCGGTCAGTGGGAGCACCTATCCTGACTACCGGGAGATGGCCCAGAAGCTCCTGGGACTGGACTTGCTGCATCCTGAGCGGCAGTCCACTACCCTGACTCGGGCGGCGCTGCAGGACAGCCTGGGGCTTCGACGAGCGGGGATCGCGACCGGAGAGCTGCCCGAGCAGCATCTCGAGAGACTCGTGGAGCGAGCTAGACCATGAGTTGTAGCAGAGGTGGGACCAGAGGCAGACATAGTACTGCGGCGGTTCCTGACGTTGCTGTTGGGCTGACTTCTTTTCGTGACGCGAGGGGACGTCATCAGCTGCCATTTCTTACCGTTGCTCCAGGACCTTGATCATTTGGGTGACTATGCATGGGGAGCTGCCGTCCTTGCGTTCCTCTTTGACACATTGAGCTCGACGTCCCGACGGATGATGCTTGGGGGCTTCTCCCCTCTACTCCAGGTACGACTCTGACTCTTACTATGCATCTAGCTATAGGATTCCTACGACTGCCATATGCTAACTCTTAGTGACATGCAATGCAGGTGTGGGGGCCTACGTGTACTTACGCGGGCTCGGGCGAGGCGAGGAGACCCACCCGGACCGACTACCTATTGCCCGGAGGTGGACCGCACCTCGGGAGAGTAGAGGTCTCTGGAGACAGGTCCGGGAGCTCCAACATGACATGGATGTTGACACCCATTTTATGTCAATAAGTTGAGTCGTTCCTCTTACTCCCATTTGTTTATGCCTCGAGTTGTCCATCACCCGTGGGGCTATTTTCAGGCACGCTTTGGGCCAGTTCTTTGGGTAGCCTCCCTCCTTGGTTAGGTCCAAGTTAATTCAGGGCTTAACGGGCCTTGGTTTTGGTTGATTGGGCTTTTCTATAAGTTTCAAGCGCCCATGTGCATGTACGGTTCATCCCGAGCCGCTCAATCCTTGTGCGGTTGACTGTGGACCGTCCATCTATTTTGGAATATTTTGGTTAATTTTTTGAATTTCTACCGACAAGCATTTATGCAGTCCTATTCTGGACGTTCAACTTGATGGACGGACGGGTTGTGACCGCCCATCTCTCAGAGTCCTACGCTTGAGGGTGTTCTCAGATAATTATCTAATTAATCTATTTATCAATGACAAGGTTAGAACGGGTTGTCCTTGGCCGCTCAACCTTTGAACGGTCTCCTCTGAGCCGTTCATCTATGAGAGTCCAGTGGCGAAGGTTTCGGTCAGTTCAGTGGATAATTTAGATTATTTTCTGTTTATTTTAAATTTCCACCGACGGGGTTGGACGGCCAGAACACGGCCGCACATCCAGTTGGGCGGTCTATCGTAAGACCGTTCATCCGTTCGATTCATGAATTTCAACAGATTTTTATCCCTTTTATCCGTGGTTTTATCCCCAACTTCTCCCATCATTTTCTCCGCGGATAATCAACCGTTTTAAGTGACGTTTTGACTGGATAAAAGATAATCTATTTATCTACGATTTTCTTTGATTATTTCGACCTGAAAATGCCTCTAAACCCTAATTTCGAGCTAGGACTTTAGGTGTTCTATAAATAGACCCTAAAGGCCAGGTTGGAAAAGGGGGGAGATTTTGGTCGACGGCGAAGCCCTGCTGCATTCTTGAGCGACCTAACACCAAGGAGGGAGGCTTTCTACGTCTATACAAGCCTCTGGTTCAGGGAGTAGTCTAGTTTTGAGTCTTTTGTCTTTGATTGGTCTGGTCCACTTTTTCATTGCATGCACTACTTTTCTCCCTTTTTCCCCACGTTCTTCTTCATCTTCATTGCCATGCACGCACCCACCTACGTTCTTTGACACCCTAGGGGTTTAAAATCCCCCTGGTATCCCCCTTTCCACTTATTAATGTTCACTCCTTATTATTTTGACATCTACTACAATGTCCAGTTCTAATCTAGGTTTTATCTTTGTGTTTTCACGTTGTTTTGCAGGTCAGCAATTCCTAGCACGAGGCCCATCCCCTCTGGCCGGCTGGAGAGGGTGGAGGTTGGACCCCTTTGCGACTTCTGGCTTGGTGGTCTTGCGCGGTTCTCTACTAGCCGTTCAAGGAGACGTGCGGTGCTACGTGGACCGTCCTTCTTCTTTCTGCGGTCGTGACAGAGCCGTTCAACTTCAAGGAGCGCTTCATCCCGCATCTTTTGCAGCAGCCTTAAACGGTCTATCGTAAGACCGTGCATTCTATAGGCGGTTCTCCAGGAGCCGTTCATCTTCCCAGCGCTGCAGCCAAGCGAGTGTCTCTCCCTCTTTCCAAGGTATGGCGTGTTCATCGCGTACGGCACCTTGGTGGCGATCACGGTTCTTTACTCTCTTCTGTTCTCCTTCTACTCTCTTATTTTATTTATACATATCGATTCATTAGAAGGAGAGAAGAGATCTTTTAAGCTGGTCTTGAAGAGAGAAAAAGAGAGTAGAACAAAACATATCAACAGCCCGTTTTTTGGCGATCACGGTGGGACACCTAGTGCCCATCGTGCTTGTGATTTGCTGACCCCTCTTTCGTTGTGTTAGTCCCCTTTTGGAGTGATTACAGGTTAAGTTGCATTTTCTACCTTCTGGAACGTGATCGGTTCTCACAGAGCCGTTCATCCTCTGGGCGACTGATCATCCACCGTCCTTCCCTGCGAACAGCGCCAGTTCCCTGCCAGCGTCCTGTCATAGACGGCGTTATATCGATCGTCCACACTTTTGAATGGCCTATCCCTAGCCGTCCATCGCTCTGGCACAGGTACGCTTCTGGGTGTTCTGACTGTAGGTACACGGTTTGTGGGGATTCGTTCCAGAGCTTACACGGCTGTATACAGACCGCTCGTCTTGGTACATTTTTCATCGCTGCCGTCCTCCATTTCCAGCACTATGTGATTCTTTTACAGTTATTCTGTCATTCTGTTGCTCCCTGGATTATGCGGTCCACCCCAGACCGTTTATCTTATTGTGCGGTCTCCCACAGACCGTCCTTCTGATGCCACAGTGCACCCGAGCTTGCTTTGATTTCCATATCTATATTGTCTTTGTTCTCCTTGGTGCCATTTATTGATCTTCCCCTGGTTACATGTTGTTGCTGCCTACTTGCTTTCATCCTCGCATGTTTATTTTGGTCATTGCTTGTTAGTTTCGAGGCTAGATCTTGCATGCACTCCGGTGCACATAGGATTCATGCATTTCATTCATAGTTAGTCGCATTCCTACTGAGGTAGGGTTTCCTCTCGTCTCCATACTCCTTGGAGCCGACTAGGGGACCTTTCCAAGGACCTCCGTAAGCCCCCGTAAGCCGTGGATTCCCACACGGACGCCGAGCAGGTTGTATCATACCACCCCCTAGTCTAGGGTCTGCATTTGTTCGAGAGAGAGTCCTTTAGAGTCTGCCAGTCCTCCATTCTCACCCTGTTTAGGTACCTTGTGGTCGAGTGAATATTTATTTTAATTAATCCACTAAGGTACTAAAGGAGAACTTATAAAAATCTTCGCGCATCACTTGGAATCTGTTTGGGTAGTTGGCTGGTTCTGTTCTCATCTCTCTCCTCCATTGTATGTTGCATAGTGTCATCATTTGCATCTTTTTGTCAGATTAGGCTCATTTGGTCTAGCTCATCTTCGTATGTCTCCATTTAGCTATATTTGTCTTAGGTTCATTTCCCTCCTTGTATTCATTTGAAATTCACTGTGTAAAGTCTCCATTCTCCCCATGGAGCACTTCTCCCCTGTACCTTATTCCTATACTTCTCCATCTTCTTACCCCCGCGTGGATTCCTCTTCTCATGTGGGCCCGTCTCCTTATTCCTCCATTGGACCCTATTCTTTAAATGGGCCTTCTTATCCCGCCCGTGCTGTTGCTAGTCCAATCCATCCTCATTCCCACATACATAATTCTTCCAGGCCCATGCATTCCTCCATTCCTAGAATGGGCTTTCCTTCTTCTCAGGCCGGATCCCCTTATCCGGCCCATCAACATTATCCTGGCCTAAATTCATCATCCCTTGCTCAAGTTGGCCCATACCCTTCTCGGATTCTTCCTACCGAGGGGATGTTCACTCAGGCCCAACGCCAGCTTGATGAATTGCAACGTCGAATCAATCCTTAGACTTCTTTGGATATCCCGTTTGCCTTTCAAGGTCTTCAGCTTCCACCGCGTTCACAGATTCCCGCATATCACCGTTATGGTGGAGTTGGTGACCCCTATGTCCATTTGAAGGATTTCTTCTATGAGTCGGCCCAGTTCAAGCATGATCCATGCTTGATGGCCTATTTGTTTGGCCTATCTTTAGAGGGCTCGGCCAAGGATTGGTTCTTCACATTGCCGCAAGAGCAGATAATGAATTTTCAAGCTGTTCAAGCAAGGTTTATTCAGCAGTATCGAGACCAGGTGGGGCCCAAATATTCTATGGTTGATCTGGCCCAAGAGAAGATGAAGCCCGACGAAGAATTCTCCATGTTTGCCGACCGCTGGTGTCACCTAGCCATGCAAGTCCCGGGGCATATTTCGTAGGGTGAGCAGATCAAGATGGTTATTTCTAACGCAACGCCCAAGTTCAGATGTATCTTAGCCCTGAATGATGTCACTTCATAGCAACAACTTTACAGTCGAGCCTGCTTCATTACCCAACAACTCCTAGTTTCCTTTGACCATGAGTCTCCTCCACCGTCACCTTCCACATACCCCTTTTCTTCCCCATCCACCACGAGTCCACCCTCCACTACATATCCTTTCACGAGTCCACCGTCCACTCCCCCACACCCCTATACCTCCAAGTGCTCCACCGCATACCAACCCTCCACGAGTCAGCCCCCCGCTATTTCATCTCGCCACACCTCTCCACTTCCGGTCAAGGAAACACTACACCCAGAGCGGGTAGATGCCGTCCATTACATTCCCACTCCCTCCACGCCTCCACATCATTCTAGCCTTCCGCCTTCACCTACCCAATCCCCCTTGCCTACGCAACCCCCGCTACCATCTCCATTACCTTTTCATACTCCTCGGCATCCGCCTTGCTCAAAGCAAGCTTCTCGCTCTTCGTTGCCGAAATCCTTTACATATGTTTTCAAGGCTTTGATGACCTCCGACGTGTTGCAGCTCCCCCCGGTTATGCCTTGCCGACCCGCGGTTGGGAATTTGTTCCAGTTCTGTGAATTTCATCATCAACAGAGGCATGTGGTTGAGAATTGTCCCGAGTTCCGGGAACTTGTTTATAGTCTGGAAGACAAGAAGATGATTGATATGGCTACCATGCGCCAAGTTGTTTTAGATCTCAACAGCAAGCAGCAGCAGCAGCAAGCCTTGCCGCCAAAGCAACCATCTCCACGTCATGACTAGGGGCACCCTGGTGTTTCTTCAGTTAATAAGGTACCTGCTCCATTGTCCACTTCTTCCTTTATCTCATCTCCTCCACCACCATTACCTATTTCAGCCTCCGCTCGGGCAATTTCTCCTTCACCCTCTGTTTCCACCACCACTCCTGTCCCCAACGCCTCTCGACGTGTTGTAAAGATACGCCGAAGAGCGCCACCACCTGCCACTTCTTTCACTACGCCACTACCTTCCTCTCCTCCTTCTTTCCCACCCCTACATTCATCTCCTCCCTCTCCACCTTCACCATCTCCATCAACCACATCACCCCCTTCGCCACCACCTTCTTCGCTCCCATCTTTGCCACCCCCATTGGCCACATCTCCATCATCACCCTCTCCATTATCCCCATTACCCTCACCACCGTCTTCATTACCTCCCCTCATAATAACCCCTGTTCTGTCACCTTCACAACCATCCCCACGACCGATGCCACTTCTTTCACCATCATCCTCTGAGCCCAAGCAGGCCGACCCTGAACCCATACCTCCACTTTTGCCTTTGCCTCCACCCATGCCCATCATCATCATCATTGCTCCATCACTTGCACCATCGCCACCCGCGCCCTTTAAACCTCCTCCTGCTAACTTCCCCTACCACTTCCCACTTCGCGGAGCAATACACGCTACCTTTGGTGCCCCTCGGGGTTTAGTCCCCAGGGAGATAAAGAGCCAAGCCGGGTTTCAATTATGCATTTCAAGATCCAAGATGTTATTTCCCACATGCCGATCCGAGTCCTGGTTCCTGGCTATTCTAGGGGGAGTGAGCCTACATTTACTATGAAGATGGTTGTCAAGAAGAGTTCCT
Organism: Amorphophallus konjac; assembly: GCA_022559845.1. Classification (NCBI taxonomy): domain Eukaryota; kingdom Viridiplantae; phylum Streptophyta; class Magnoliopsida; order Alismatales; family Araceae; genus Amorphophallus; species Amorphophallus konjac. The sequence continues at coordinate 110,748,124 of CM040125.1, read as the reverse complement.
GTGCACTGGTGTCGATTTCTTCAAAAGCGAGGCCAGTGGCAATCTCTTTGCTCGCCGGAGAATTCACTATCGATGTTGTTATCACCTCTCGCTTGATTGCTATTCAATTCACTGGCTCAAGAGAGTTTTCCGCCCGGATGGTGCTAACCCACACGGCCGCCAGAAATCTAATGAATCTAGCATTCAAAGGGCAATTGGCCGTGTCCTCGAGATTGACCAGGGGCATTCTACATTGTCTATCTCATCTCCCTCGATTTATTGGTGAATCGGCCACGTCAACGCCGCGCATCACCCTCCCTCAGTTCCGTCTAGTACTTTTAGCAAGGGAGTTGTGCTTCATGCCCGATTGCCAGATGGAGATGCTGAATCTTATGCTTCTAGTGCCGAACGACAAAACTTCGCTATCCCCTGATGCTCATCCCAAGGAGTTGACTGTTCTGGAATGTCCTGAAGTCCAGAGTTTAAATGGCACCCAAGAGGGGGGTGAATTGGGTGTTAAAAAATTAATGAAGATTTTTTTCTTTTTGTATAAAATATGTGATAGAATGCTATATGAGAGACAAGGTTAACAGAAACCAAAAACAAGGCAAGATCTAAAAGGTGATAAACGGATTATTGAGGATAAACGAGAATAAAACTGAACTGGAAATCACACATGCAAATTGCACAGAATGGGGATAGAAGAAAAGGAACAAACCACACGGCGACAATGATTTTTAGGTGGTTCGGATGCCACAACGGCAACCTACATCCACCCCTCATGGACTGTGAGGATCCACACACTATCTTGTAAAAAGTTACAAGATCAACCACACACAACACTTACACACTGGGAAGAAGAGTTCCCGCGAAGGTGTAAGAACACCTTAATACACACACAGCTGCACCGGAGGACACACACAAACACACACACATGGATCTAGGAAGATCCACACACAACGAAATGTTTTAACTACTACAAGATCCACATATGAAGCTTAAGAAGGCAAAAAGAATTTAGAACACAATAGAAGAATCTTGATTTGCTCCCCCTTAATAGATGGTTGGATGCTTTGGATGCAGCTTGAATCATTGGGCTGATCTTCACTTGACTTGATGAAGAAGGATGAAGAACTTCTTTCGGAGCACTGTTCACGTGTACAGTGCCAAATCCCTTCTCTTCCGCTTGGCAGCCTCCCTTTGATCTTCCTTGAGCATTAGGGTTTTCCAAACCCTCTTGTATAAGTTATATAGGTTCTTGAATGGTCCAAGGCCTCCCCCAGACCAGATCCACAATATCTGGAGAGTTTGGTAGCTTAGGGATTAAACAATTCCCATGAGAGTGGCTTATCTCGAAAGGTTAAAAAGTCAACAATTATTGGCAGCTCGGGGCTGGCGGTCGACCTGCAGGGGATGGCGGTCCACCGCCACTGAGAAACCTGCAGGTGGCCGGTCCCTGGGAAATCCGGTCGACCGAGATTTGAGGGACAGTCGACCGCCACTGTGACCGACTGTAGAGAATTACATTCTGTTATTTCAGGTCGACCGGGGTCATGCTGGAGGTCGACCGGACTATCAAAAAACTTGAAAATTAAAAGTTTAGCCTAGAGAACCATATCCATAAGATCGAGACATGAATTGGATGCATGTTTATGGGAAATGTCAAGTTCATTTGAGATCTTAGAAAGCCCATTCGGAAGGCTAAAACCTTAAGCAAACGCATGAAAAAATCCGGCCTTGAAAACGTGTGAAAAACACTTGGGTCAAGGATTCCAAACAGGAGAGCCACCAAAGGTCATTGGTTTTGTTATCATCAAAAACACTGAGATAGATATACAACAATCTCCCCCTTTTTGATGATGACAAAACGCTAGACTTACACACCAAGGTTTATGTTGTAAAAATTCAAATTGAACGTTGTGCTAGAAATGTCATTCACCAAACCAAACCAATCAACACGATATCAGATCACTAGATAGGCAACAAGAAAATGAAATGAGACACCGAAGCCAACAAATGAATTCAAACACCAGTGCTTTCAATTCATCATAGTTTCATTACAAGATACATTAGTGCGAGTGAATGCACGACTCTAAAACCAAAGTCTAAGCAAAAGACTAACACTACGGACAGCCCTCACATGACATGCAAGCAAGCAACCCAACCACACAACGACATACATAAGTAAATAATAAGCCTGCCCTACTACTTCTCCCCCTTTGTCAACAGCAAAAAGGGATGGGATAGACGAAGGAGGGACTCAAGCAGCACTGGATCAAAAGAGAACATGCTAGAGGTGAAAGCAAAATAAAGCCTCATGGAGCATCTGCAGGAGGGGGCTGATCGGCGGGAGGTGTAGGTGGAAGGCCAAGGTGCCGACGCATGTCGCTAAGTTGGTGGCCATGACTGTGAAGAAGATCAAGAACATGACCAATGGATACATCACGAGCCGCATCTTGGCGCAGCATGCCAATAAGGGAGAGCTGCAAGAGGGTAAAGGATTGGCCAGACTCACCAAAATCTGCGCGGAGAGAAGTCATGTGGGTGGTGAGAGTGGCCATCTGAGTAGAGAGAGTCTCAAAAGCAGTAGAGAAGGTGTCCAAGCACCCTGATCGGATGTCAAACGCAGTGCCCATATTGTCTCCAAGGGTAGAGAGACGATCCCCAAGGTTATCCACACGAGTCTCCAAGCCGGTAAGCCGCCCGTCAAGAGCCTCGTAGTCCACCGAAGGGCGCTGTCCGGCCCCCTGAGTGGAAGATTCCCCATGGTGAAACTGGGATGGAGGAGGCATCTCAAGATCCGGGTGAAACGGGGATGAGGGAGGAGGCTGCTCCTCAGCTGGAACTGGAGGGGGGACATCCCCGTCGCCTTGCTGCTGCGCTGGCTCATCATCTTCCTCACAGATCTCATCATCCCCATAAACTGGAATGTCTCGCACAAGCTCGCCATCGGGACCAAAGTAGTAGCCAAAATATGTGAAAATTTTATGCTTATTGTACACATCATCCTGCCGAACATAGATGAACTGCTCATTTGCCACATTAATCCCGACATGAATAATGACTCCGGTCAACTGCGAAGCATAGGGAAGAGACCGCCGGAGGTAGGTACGACAGGTTCCAATTAGATCAGTCATGAGCCGACCCATATTGATTTGAATACCATTCATAACATGATAGAATAGAAAACGTTGAACCTCTGTAACCTCATCCCCACCGCCCACTTTGGGATAAATCAATGATGTAAACATGTGGTGCAGGACTCGCTGTATTGGAGGAAAATGATTTGCATTTGGCTTAATCAAATTGCTCACACCGTGTACATACTCACAGCTGGTCATAGCAGTAAATGTTGCTGGAACTTCACCAAAAACCATATGCCCTATCTGCACCCATGGCGGATACTCCTAGGGCCTACTGAAATAACTCCGGAGTGATATGAAGCTCCACACCCTCAACAGTGGTGTATAACTGGGCATTTCTCCCAGCTAAAAAGCCATAGAACTGCTGCACCAACCGAGGATAATACCTATTGTACCGGGTAACAAAACCCATCCAACCATCCTGAACCTCAAAAAGAGCGCACAAATTCGGGAAGAGCTCATTCACCTCATCAAAGTCAACCAAGAGAGGGTCGATAATAGGATGTGGAGGTAAGGGTGCTCGAGGCAGAGGAGGAGCTTGCTGAGATGGAGGAGCCGGGGCCGCTTGCCGTTGACGGCTAGCTTCACCTTGGGTAGAACGCCGAGAACTCCGTCTTGGCGGCATGTCGAACTTGAAAAACCCACCGGGAAACTCTTGAGCAATCGATCTCAACCCCGGGAACGTGGATGAAGCACAAGGGACACTTCTACGGCTTGGAGGAACTTTTCCACAGAGAAGAAGTTGAGAGAGATCTCTACGAACGCACAACCGACAATATGGAAGAGGTCCCGAAGTGATGCCGGGACGACCGAATCAATGTGCGGATGGAGGAAGAAGGGTTATGGAGGCTTGGATGGTGGAGATGAGGAGTGTTGGGGTTAGGGTTTGGTGGTAGAGAGTGAGTGGAAGTGAAGGAGAGAGAGAAAGGAAGAAAAAAGACCCATATATGAAGGGTCGATTGACCCCTAAGTGGGGCCGGTCCGCCGTCGGCGGTCGACCGGCGCGGGCCTGGCAGTCGACCGCCAGGACCAAAATCCCCAAAACTAGATATTCTTCTTTTTTTTTTGTTTCTTTCTTTTTCTCTGTTTCTTTTTCCTTTTTTTTATTTTCTTTTTCTTTCTCTATTGGGGGATAGGCAACGGACTGCCTGAGAGGGGCCACTAATCAGGACAAGGGAAGTGAAAAGAGCAAGATGGATAACTGAGAAGAGGTTCTGATTTTCCCTAGTAAGTGCCTTTAGTACCAGCACACTGAGTCCACAGATGTTTGAGCAAGGAATATTAAGCCATAGAAGAATTATTCAAGAAGGGTTGGATATAAGTAGTTACAATTAGGCATACAAGGTGAGTAACAACACATAAGAAAGAGAAGAGGCAAAATGCATGTTTTCTACCCTCGGTGCACATGATTTTTCTACAAATGCAACCCTATACCTTAGATGCAAACCTATGCATGTATGCTCTCACCCTTGCACATCCCAAGTTCTCTTCTTATCTTATTAAACTGATCCTGGTTTAGAGGTTTGGTGAAAATGTCAGCTAGCTGATTGTGTGTGTCAATGAAGTTCAATTCAAAGACCCCTTTTCCTACATGATCCCTCAGAAAATGATGACGAATATCTATATGTTTGGTCCTGGAGTGTTGAACAGGGTTTTTAGACAAATTTATTGCACTGGTATTATCACACAGAATTGGAACAGTTTTCATTTCAACATCAAAATCAAGCAGTTGATTTTTGATCCAAAGTACTTGGGCTCCACAACTTCCGGCGGCTACATATTCAGCCTCGGCCGTTGAGAGAGCTACTGAATGTTGTTTCTTGGAGGCCCATGAGAGTAGGCAACCACCAAGAAACTGACAGTATCCACTTGTACTTTTACGATTTACAATGCACCCAGCATAATCCGCATCGGTATAAGCAATTAAATCAAAGGAACCACCGATAGGAAACCACAAGCCAAAGTTTAAGGATCCAATGAGATATCTGAAAATGTGTTTCACGGCTGATAAATGAGATTCCTTGGGGCATGACTGAAAATGGGCACAGAGACATACATTGAATTGAATGTTAGGGTGACATGCTGTAAGGTACAGTAGCGATCCGATCATACCTCGAAACAGTGTAGGATCTACTGTTTTACCATTTTCATCTTTATCCAGCTTTGTGGTGGTAGCCATGGGAGTTGATATGGGTTTTGCTTCCACCATCCCATATTTCTTCAACAGTTCAATAGTATATTTGGTTTGATTGATGAAGATTCCTTCTAAAGTTTGTTTCACCTGTAATCCAAGAAAGAAGGTTAGCTCCCCCATTAAACTCATCTCGAATTCTCCTTGCATGATTTTTGCAAATTCATTGCATAAGACATTGTTAGTAGCCCCAAAGATGATGTCATCTACATACACTTGAACCACCAAAATGTCTTTACCTGATCTCTTGGTGAAAAGTGTTTGGTCAACCTTACCTCTCTTGAAACCATTTTCAACCAAAAATGAGGTAAGCCGTTCATACCACGCCCTTGGTGATTGTTTTAGTCCATATAGGGCCTTTTGGAGTTTGTACACATGTTGTGGATGTTTAGAATCTTCAAAACCTGGAGGCTGCTCTACAAAGACATCCTCCTTGATATAGCCGTTAAGAAATGCAGATTTAACATCCATTTGAAATAACTTAAAGTTCAAAGAACAAGCATAGGACAATAAGATTCGAACAGCTTCAAGTCTGGCAACTGGTGCAAAAGACTCATCAAAATCAATGCCCATCTCCTGGCTATACCCCTTGGCCACAAGCCGGGCCTTATTCCTAACCACCAATCCCGCATCATTTAACTTGTTTCTGAAAACCCAACGAGTTCCAATAGTGGGATGGTTCTTAGGATGCGGCATGAGAGTCCACACCTCGTTTCTTTCAAACTGGTGCAGTTCTTCATGCATAGCCTGAATCCAGGATTCATTTTGAAGAGCTTCACGAAAGTCCTTGGGTTCTTCTTGTGATAGCAAGGCTATCAAGTCTTCCTCTTCAACTTGCCTTAGAGAGGACCTAGTTCTTACCCCATCCTCCAAATTGCCTATGATATTCACAGTTGGATGATCCTTTAGACGGGTGGAGGAGCTGGGTAGATCAGGATGCTGCACTTGTGGTTCTTGTAGTGTCTCGAGTATAGGATCTTCATCTTTTTCACTATTGCTTGAGGTTTCTTCCAACGATTCATCCTTAGCCTTGACACTTATTGAGTTCTTAGGATCTTCATCTGCATCCAAAGTAGAAGAAGTTTGGTCTATCAGTTTTGATTCAGATTCATCAAAGATGACATGAGGACTTTCTTCAACAACCAAAGTCCTTTTATTAAATAGACAGTAAGCCCTAGAATTGAGTGCATAACCTAGGAAGATTCCTTTATCACTCTTTTCATCAAACTTACCCAGGTTGGACTTACCATTGTTCAAAATATAGCAGGGGCATCCAAAAGGTTTAAGATAAGAGATGTTGGGTTTCTTACCCTTGTAGAGCTCATAAGGAGTTTTCATCAGAATGGGCCTTACCATTGCCCTATTGATGATGTAGCAAGCTGTACTCACCGCCTCAGCCCAAAAATACTTAGGCAGGGAATTCTCACTTAGCATGGTCCGGGCCATGTCTATTAATGTTCTGTTCTTCCTTTCCACTACTCCATTTTGCTGGGACGTCCTTGGTGATGAAAAATTATGTGTATACCCCTGCTCTTCACAGAAGATGCTGAAATCATGATTTTTAAATTCACCACCATGATCACTCTGCATGGTGGTGATGAGGTAACCATTTTTCATTTTGGATTTTTCTGCAAAACACTTGAAACTCCATCAAAGCATCACTTTTATTAGCTAAAAATAACACCCATGTGAATCTGGAGAAATCATCAACAATCACAAAGCCGTAGGATTTTCCTCCTAGGCTAGATGTTCTAGTGGGACCAAAAAGATCAAGATGCAACAGTTCCAAAGGCCTAGCAGATGAAACAATATTTTTATTTTTGAAAGAGGTTCGTGTTTGCTTGCCTTTAGTACAAGCTTCACATATCCTATCACTTTCAAATTTTAATTTTGACAGTCCATTCACCAAGTCATGTCTAGACAGCCTAGAGATTACTCCAAAACTAGCATGACCTAATCTTCGGTGCCATAACCATGCATTTTCATGATTGTTTGCAACCAAGCAGAAGTTATCGCATGAAACATTATCAATATCAATAGTGTAGACATTGTTATTCCTTTTTCCAAGAAATTTGATCTCATTTGAATTTTTGTTTAAGACAATGCAGTGAGTTTCATCAAAAACAACTTTAAAACCCTTATCGCACAATTGGCTAATGCTTAGCAAGTTATGATTTAAACCTTTCACCAAAAGCACATCTTCAATAAGGATTTCAGAATTCTTGCCAATGTTGCCAGTTCCAATGATTTTACCTTTATCTTGACCTCGAAAGACAACTGACCCTCCATCCTTATCTTACAGTGTAGAGAATAATTCCTTGTCCCTTATCATATGCCTTGAACAGCCGCTATCCAAGTACCATTTACTCCCCCTGGCTTCAAGACATATCTGCAAGAAAAAAACTTCTCATGCAATTATTTTTGATATCCAAACAAGTTTGGGTCCATAGGAGTTAGTCCAACTTCTTGTGGATGTTTTCTTGGTCCATGGAACATGATATTTAGGTGTGCTTTGTCTGAACCAGCAGTTGGACATCACATGACCAAATCTACCACAATGAAAGCAATTAGCATGTGAGAACGTTCTTTGATTTTTGTGTGGTTTAGGCTGAACATGTTGGGATTGAGAATCAGAACATGAAGCATGATTATAGTCCTTTTCATGAATAAAGGATGTGGTGATCTTATGCTCAAAAGAATTTTTGTTTTGAGGTGTGTACGCCAAGCCTTCCTTTTGAAAGTTGACTTTAACTCCCAGTAGGTTATCCAGGTTTTCTTTCCCCTTAACAAACCTAGTCAAGGTGAGCTGAAGTTCAGTAACTTTTTCAGTCAAAGACCCATTTCTCCTTTCGAGTTCTGAATTGGTGGATTTCAAAATTTGTTCTTGAATTTTGATCCTTTCACATGCTTCCTCCATTTCAGTTATCTTGCATGATAGTTCCTTTTTGGTCTTATCACATTCTATAATTGTTTGCAGTAGAATTTCCTTTTCTTCCGTAGCCTCAAACCATTCCTATTCCTGTTTCTCAAATTTAGCAAAGATATCTTCGCGTGACAAGTCATCAAGTTTCTTTTTGAGAGTTTTATTTTCAGATCTGGTTTTCTTGTACTTAGTGTACAACTTTTCATATTCAGATTCCTATTGTTCATTGGAAATGAATTCATGGTCAGAATTTACCTCCGTGGATTCATCTTCATGTGCCATGAGGCACAAGCTTTCCACAAGTTCTTGAATCTCTTCATCAGATGGTTCATCTTCTTCGTCGCTCCAAGTGGCGACCATGGCTTTGGGTTTCTTGAAATTATCCTTCTTGAATTTCTTTTTTAGATCTGGACATTCACCTCTCATATGCCCAGGCTTCTTGCATTCGTAGCATATGATGCTACTTGGCATGCTCGATTCGCCTTTGGCTTGCGTGGGCCTTCTTGGCCCCTTTCTAAAGCTTCCCTGAAAGTTTCTCTTCTTCCTTAGAAATTTCCTCACTTGGCGAGTTATCATCGCCAATTCTTCCTCTTCATTGCTTCTGTCACTTGATTCACCTTCTTGAAATTCGTCATCGGATTGGTGAGCTTTCAGTCCAATGACCTTTTTCTTTTTGATGTCTTCGTCAGCTGTTCTCTTTATATTTATCTCATAGGTCATGAGTGATCCTATGAGTTCGTCCAAGGTGAGAGTTGACAAGTTCTTTGAGTCTTCAACTACCGTGGCCTTTGTGTGCCAAGCTGACGGTAGGGACCTTAACACCTTCCTCACAAGCTCGGAATTTGAGTATTCCTTCCCTAGACCTTTGAGACCATTTGTGATCTCTGTTAACCTTGCAAACATCTCGGAGATGGTTTCTTCAGGTTTCATTTTGAATAGCTCATAGTCAGTGACTAGGAGATTTGCCTTGGTTTCTTTGACCTCTGAAGTTCCCTCGTATATGAGTCGCAGCTTGTCCCACATTTCTTTGGCTGAGCTGCACATAGAAACACGAGAGAATTCACTAGGGTGTATTACACATTGCATAATATTCATGGCATTAAAATTAGCAGTGCATTTCGTAATTTCCTCGGGCGTCCATTTTTCTTCATCAGCCCCGAGTTTATGAGGACCCTTGTCCACAACTCTCCAAACTTCGTACACTTGCGCCCTCAGAAAAACATGCATTCTATTTTTCCAGTAAGAGTAGTTTGAGCCGTCAAAAAATGGAGGACGGTTGATGGAGTGACCCTCGGGTATCATACCCGTGTTTGCCATTTAATCGGATCTTGCTCTAGATCGTTAGATCTGTGAAGGAAAGAGCCCTCGCTCTGATACCAATTGAAGTCCCTAGTTTAAATGGCACCCAAGAGGGGGGTGAATTGGGTGTTAAAATTTTAATGAAGATTTTTTTCTTTTTGTATAAAATATGTGATAGAATGCTATATGAGAGACAAGCTTAACAGAAACCAAAAAACAAGGCAAGATCTAAATGGTGATAAACGGATTATTGAGGATAAACGAGAATAAAACTTAACTGGAAATCACACATGCAATTTGCACAGAATGGGGATAGAAGAAAAGGAACAAACCACACGGCGACAACGATTTTTAGGTGGTTCGGATGCCACAACGGCAACCTACGTCCACCCCTCACGGACTGTGAGGATCCACACACTATCTTGTAAAAAGTTACAAGATCAACCACACACAACACTTACACACTGGGAAGAGGAGTTCCCGCGAAGGTGTAAGAACACCTTAATACACACACAGCTACACCGGAGGACACACACAAACACACACACACGGATCTAGGAAGATCCACACACACCGAAATATTTTAACAACTACAAGATCCACATATGAAGCTTAAGAAGGCAAAAAGAATTTAGAACACAATAGAAGAATCTTGATTTGCTCCCCCTTAATAGATGGTTGGATGCTTTGGATGCAGCTTGAATCCTTGGGCTGATCTTCACTTGACTTGATTAAGAAGGATGAAGAACTTCTCTCGGAGCACTGTTCACGTCTACAGTGTCAAATCCCTTCTCTTCCTCTTGGCAGCCTCCCTTTGATCTTCCTTGAGCATTAGGGTTTTCCAAACCCTCTTGTATAAGTTATATAGGTTCTTGAATGGTCCAAGGCCTCCCCCAGACCAGATCCACAATATCTGGAGAGTTTGGTAGCTTAGGGATTAAACAATTCCCATGAGAGTGGCTTATCTCGAAAGGTTAAAAAGTCAACAATTGTTGGCAGCTCGGGGCTGGCGGTCGACCTGCAGGGGCTGGCGGTCGACCGCCACTGAGAAACCTGCAGGTGGCCGGTCCCTGGAAAATCCGGTCGACCGGGATTTGAGGGGCGGTCGACCGCCACTGTGACAGACTGTAGAGAATTGCATTCTGTTATTTCAGGTCGACCGGGGTCATGCTAGAGGTCGACCGGACTATCAAAAAACCTGAAAAATAAGAGTTTAGCCCAGAGAACCATATCCATAAGATCGAGACATGAATTGGATGCATGTTTATGGGAAATGTCAAGTTCATTTGAGATCTTAGAAAGCCCATTCGGAAGGCTAAACCCTTAAGCAAACGCATGAAAAAATCCGGCCTTGAAAACGTGTGAAAAACACTTGGGTCAAGAATTCCAAACAGGAGAGCCACCAAAGGTCCTTGGTTTTGTTATCATCAAAAACACTGAGATAGATATACAACATGTCCTTCTATGGTTAGCACCGCACAGCTAGGGGCAACCATCTCGATGAAGCGGCATATTCATGACCGGGCCAGGCCGTCCGCCAGATGGGCCCGCTATTTGAGAAAGTATTATAGATCAAGAAACCCAAAGGTCCGAGCCCACGCCAGGCGGCGTTGTTTCAAGAAGATTTCGGCTAAGAAGAGACGGCGACGTAAGTTCAAGGGCCGTCACTTGTGCATTTGGGGGTCCCCTTCCTCCTCTCCTTATTCCGTCCATTCATCCTTTCTTTTGCTCGGTTCTTATCCGTGGGTGGTGTACCTTCCACCACCTGGCCATATTTCTACCATCTCTTCCTATTTTCACCATTCTAGGCCTCGGCCTATGTCCTCCTCTCTCCCTGAGCCAGGGGCATCTTCTAGTCTTTCTTCCCGGGTATGCCTAGATTTTGCTTCTCATCCTTTTTCCCAGACCCTCTTGGGGATTCCTTGTGCACGTTCCCCGACCTTGTCAGGTAGTTTTTCTGATCATTCCCCGACTTTGTCGGGTGGTTTCCATTTCTTTTCCCCGACCTTGTCGGGTGTTCATGAATTTTCTTCCCCGCCTCTGGCAGGTGATCGCTACCCTTCTTCTCCGACCACGTCAGATGATCTTTCTCTTTCTACCTTATCATCACAGTTATCTTTTCATCGTCTTTCTATTCTTTCCTCCCCACCCTTTCAGGGTTCTCACCCTTTTTCTTGCTATTTTCGAGGCTTTAGCCTGCCTTGATCTCAGTTAATCCCTGGTTATTCTGTACTTGGTTCCTTGTTATCAGGGCCTCAGTGCCTTAACGAGGGAGTTCTAGCCCTCGTCTTTTTTTTTTATCCCTCCTTCATCCAGTATGATGGCTGCCACTCCTCTATGTAATGTCCCGGATCTTTATTGGGTCTTTCGGATCCTTCTCGGTGAGTTTCGGTTCGCTTTTGTAGCTCCCGAGTTGAGTTTTACAATCCGTGTGGGTTTTTCTCTCGTACTAGTTACGGAACCCTGTGGTGAGTTTATTTCTCAATTCATCGACTCGCGGATGCTACAGCGATGATGTGCTCTTCGAGCCGGTCGTTTCGACTATTTTTGCGTATTTTTCTGAGTTCGGGCCAAAAATTGGATTTTTCAGAAATTAAGAAAATTTCCTAATTTCTTTCTATAAATTCAATTCCACTATCTCTCCTACTCATTTTCAACTTCACGCTATCTCACTCCGTTCTCTCCCGTCTCTGGTCCATTCGGCGCGGGGCGCGCACCGTTGCGGAGCTGGCTGAGGCGTGGACGTGCTCTAGTGATCGGTTCGCGGGAAGGAGCAGCGGATGGAGCGTGGTGGGCGCGATCCCTCGGTGGATTCCGAGAGGGCGTCATTCATGATTCGGTGGTTTTCGGCGTGGTTTAGTCCCTTCGGGGCACAGTTTCTTCGGTGGAGGTAGGGAGATGGACCGCCACTTCCTTCTGCACGTTTTCCCTGCTTCTGTGCGTAGTTTGGTGCTCGATCGGGGGAGATCGGGCCAGTTTAGTGAAGACCGTTGTTTTTTGAGATTTTCAGGGTTCGCCGAAAAATGGCAACCATTTGTGATGTGGTTAGTGTCAAACTGACCGTTGGGATGTCTGGATCCCATTCACGTAAGTTTCGTGTCGATCGGTTGTCATTCGAGGCCGGTAGGAGTCCGGGAACCTCGGTGACCCACTTTGGGTCGATTTGTCTAAATCGCCCCGATCTCTCGTTTTAGGGCTTACATGTGGGCTTTTGAGCCTCCTAGAGTTATTTTTCATCGTCTAGATCTATTTCCTCTGCGCTTCGGCGTGAATGGGGCATGGAACGGCCAGATTTGGCGTTTCCACTATTTTCCCGCCATGACCGGTGTAGCAGTCGTTTCAGAGACCGTCACATGTCTCTGACGGCCCTACGACAGACCGTCACAATGTCTGGGCGTTTTTAGTTCTTCATGATTTTGGGAGTGTGACGGCCCAGGGGAGGCGCGTCACAGCTCTCTGACGCGTCCGGGGTGATGCGTCACGTCTGTTTTGTCGTCTAGCGTTTTGGGTGAGTCGGTTCCCCTGACGCGCCTGCCCTGGTGCGTCAAGCTGTGTAACGCGCCTGCCCCAGGCCGTTACACCCTGTTTTGCTATTTTGGGTCGGTTGGCGTAACGCGCCTGTCCTCACGCGTTAGGTGGGCGTAACGCGTCTGCGCTCGCGCGTTAGGCTGCTGTAACGCGTCTGCCCTGTACCATTACGTGGCTCACGTTTTGGGTTTGAGCCTGTTGGCCCTGACGCCCATGTCCTGGCGCGTCTGAGCGGTGTAACGCGCCTGTGCTAGGCCGTTACAGTCCTTGTGGCCGTAATGGCCGTTGGTTTGTTTTGTTCTGTGTTAGGCCGTCTAGGTGATGTTAGGGGCTGTTAGAGGTAGGTTTGTGGCGTGACTGTGTGTGTGTCGGTCTTGGTTAGGGTTGTCTGTTGTTCCCGTGGTCTGGCCGCTTTCTTCATGGACGTCGGTCGACGTTTCTGCGAAGGCTAAGACTACGTTTCCGAGTCTGTCGGCAGTTTCTTGTGCTGCCTTCGATGTGTGAGGTACGGGTGACAGTGCATGTTCGACTGTCTGTACTTCAGCGCCACGTTTCGAGCTTCCTCTTCTCGTCACCCTCGGCGTCCAGTAGTCGAGGGGTGACCCCGATATACGGTTTTGTAAGCTAGTTTTCGTCGGCTCCTGCGGTTACCGTAGCATCCTACGGGGGGAGAAAACTAGCTAGAGGCCTGGCTCTAGGCAGGAGCCAGTGTGTGCACACGTGGTCAGGGGCGGAGGACTGACGCCGACGGGCGTGACCCTTACTAGTACTTGTACTTGTGTTTTCGCGTGGGTCTGCGCCTCGGCCGGGCTCGCGTATGCCACGATCAGTGGATAGTCGAGACACTTGTGGGGTTTGTCGTGGCCTGTCCGGGTTGGCCTTTCCGTGGCTATACTCCAGGTCTGTGTCATGTCTTGTGCACGACGCTCTGGTCGTGTTGTCTGTGCCTGTCTAGGTCTTTTCTAGACTTTCTTTTGCATGCCTATTGTAGGTGTAGGTTGGGGTGTTTTGTTTGGTTTTTCCCTTTTCCTTGCTGTTCCCTGCTCCTCTTTCCCTTTCTAGGCCTGCTTGCCTGTTCGGGTTATTCCCCTCATCCTTACATGTTCCCTACTCCTGCTTCCCTTTCTTTTGCAGCTTTCTAGGGTTGTTTCTTACTGCTGTTCCTGTTATTCCGTGTTACTACGCGTTTTTCAGTGGGGATCCGCGTGACCCCTACTGAGCCAGTGACACGAGGCTCACCCCTGCCTTTCAGGTGGGGTGATGTGTTCGTTCTGCTTCCGTGGATCCTGGAGTTCGAGTCGTAGCTGCCAGCTGGTACCTCGATCGGGCTTCCCCCGACTTTCCGGTACGTCTTTTCTTTCTGTCGACTGTACTACTAGACTGCTGTCTTTAGCTTTGGACTTGACTCTGGGTATTTAATTGTTTAAAATCTGTTAATAAAAATGTAATTTTATTTCTGCTACTTTAGCAAACCGATCTAATGAAATTTAATTGCTTGCTGCTATATCTGTCAGTTCAATGTACTACACGACAATCCTTTTTCCCTTCGGAGCTTTACCTCTCTTGGGAGGCCTCGCGGGTTCCAAGTGATATCACGTGTATGCGGTAGTCCTACCGGGTATACCTGGTATCCGGGATCTGGGTCGCCACACTCTATGTCGAGGAATCCAATCCTTTGCTCTCCGTTCATCCTTTATCCTGACAAGTAAGGAAAACAAAGTTCGCGCTCCTCAAAGCTCGATGATCGAGATCGCTTTAGGAGGCCGGTTTCCACGCCTTGGATCTGCAACGGTATCTTTGATTTTGTGCCAGAACATGTAATCATTCCTATTACTCTGTTATTTCTGCACGCGCTTATAATGTTGGTTCCTTAAAACATGGTTGAGTAGCCTTAGGCTTTAGTTAGTTGGCTTAGTCAAATAAGTCACTTTTGCAACATCTTTAGGCTAGTGATAGTTCCGCGCTGGGAGTCTAGTTTCTTTCCTCGATTGTTGAGGGTGACCATTGAGTATGGATTTTTTCGCACACTACACGGCAAGCCATAGCCGATCTCTCTGAGGTGCACTGTTGCTGCTTTGGCCATACTTTGGGTATGCACAAAGGTCATTTTCTCTTCTCTGCTAGACCAAGTGCAGGGGCACGAGATTGATGGATAAGATGACCAACCTAGGCGCTCCCTAATACGAGAGAGGTCTCAAATACGGGCAGTCTTGACCCTTGAAAAATGAGCTTTCATGCTTTATCTGGCCAATAAGGGCTGTCAAATGAAAATCATATATGAAAATTAATGCAAAATTATGAATCAAAGGCATGGCAAGAGTGGCAGTATATTTCCCCGCGGGACGTCATGAGCCCGGTCGCATGCGTGCCTGATAAATATGGGTCTCAAAATCAAAGACACAAAGCCCCGGCGCAACAGACCTACTCTTTGAGGGGTGCCGCCCTGGAAGGAATTAGAGTCCTGATGTCTCCCATCCTGCATAAAGCTTATCTTCATTTTTTTTCTTCTACTCCTCCCTCTTAGGCTGGGTTGTATCCCGGGTATGGCCTTAGTAGGGGCACTGTTCTTTAGAGACAGTTGGTTGTGGTAAGCCACCCTCACATGCACGCCCTGCTCAAGGGAAGTCTTTAATGAGAGGGGAGGGACGTCGATCCCTGGCCGTAGTTCGAACCTGTCTTTGGGTGCTGCGGATCACTATTCAAAAATCCAAAAAATGAGATATTATAAAAAATCTAAAAAAAATTAATGAGATATTGTCAAAAATCCCCCAAAAAATGATGAAATATTATTCAAGTCCAAAACAAAATTAAATATTTTTAAAATCTAAAAAAATCAAGAAAATTAAAAAATCTAAAAATATTTATCTTTTATATTTTATCTTGAGGACATATACGTAATCTGTTTACTAAGTGTGTAGGTTACAAATACTCAGGCATTCCTTGCTATATCTTTTTGCTCAACTTCCTGTCCACATTTTTGATCTGTTCTTTCCTTCTTCAATCTTATCTCTCGATCTGTTTTGAAGCTTATGTCCTTCTCAACTTTTGTCTGCAATGATCATATCTTTATGAGAGGGCTTTGCCTCACGATTATGAACCTGGCGGTTCTGCTTCATTCTGATCTCGAGCTCTGGTTGAAGAGCGTATTTGTCATGTTTTTTTTGTCTCGTAATATATTTGTTCATGTCCGTGTCCCACCAGGTTGTCCCACACATGTTGTTTTGTTCCTCACCCCATGTTGTTAGCTGTTTTGCGCATGTTGACGGTCGTCCTTCCATGTTCCAGGTGTTGTCCCAATAGTGTGATCCGTCATGTTCTTATCTCAACCATGTGTTGTCCCGCCGATTGTTGTCTTGTCACACCATGTTCATGCATGTGTATTGTCTATTTATGCCTTTGCTTATGTGTTTGTTCGGCTTGTTGTGTTGTTTCCATTCACCATGTTATGTCATGTTGTTAATCGTTATGTTAATCGCTATGCTTATCTTGTTTGTCTTATACATGAAAATCCATAAACAAAATCCGAAAAAGAAAATCCAAACTTTCACTTGCCGTTTCGCCTGCACAGGTAAGTAAGGTATGGCCTTCTATCCTTGTCACCCTTATTTGCATTACTATATGGTACTATAATATATTATCTCGAGGACCAGTTGGTTATATACGTGTTCCAGGATCTGATGTTCCCCTTTAACAAAAATGATGATGATCCAGGTTCACGTGTTTAATCTTCGGATAGGCCGTTACGTTGGGATGTCCCGGGGAGGATGGTTCTATCCTGCACACCGTGGTTGCGGATAGTGTCTTGACTCTAATTTCCCAGCTTAGCAATATTATTTTCAAATATTTTATATTTTAATCTTTCTTCGCATTTGTTTTAACGATTTCTTTTATTTTAGCCCAGGATGCATCTTACGCATCTTTTTTAGCTTTCATGCCCCATTATTTGCTTGAAGAATGTCCCGTCCGTGATGGTTAACTGTGCGTTCAGTGTTTGAGTAAAAGGAACTAATTCCACTCTGAGTTGGAAGGTTCTCTTTGGTCGATTTGCTGGGTTTGGTTGATTAAGAGGTCCCCGTCTGGAGCTTTAGCCTGTTTCGTTTACTTTTGCTGCCTGCTTTTGGCCTCCTCATTGGACTGTGGGATTGTGTCCCCCATGAGGTTGGTCTTGTCGATTTATTTCATTTAGTTTAGTTCCTCCAGACTGGTGTCGCTTTTGGTCTTATCATTCCTTGCGTTTGGTTCAGAGTTTTTCCGGAAGATTCTTATCGCTTGTTGGTAAAAAAAAAATGGGTGTCGTTTTACCTTAACGCCAGCTTTTCTGATCCACTCCGCTGCATTTCTGCTTCATCTCCATGTTCCATGTCACTTCCGCTTCACCTCCGCTCGCTCCCTTGCAAAGAGGACGTTAATGAGGGGCATATGTTGACACCCGTTTTATGTCGATAAGTTGAGTCGTTCCTCTTACTCCCATTTTATTGATGCCTCGAGTTGTCCATCACCCGTGGGGCTGTTTTCAGGCACGCTTTGGGCTAGTTCTTTGGGTAGCCTCCCTCCTTGGTTAGGTCCAAGTTGATTCAGGGCTTAACGGGCCTTGGTTTTAGTTGATTGGGCTTTTCTATAAGTTTCAAGCACCCATGTTCATGTACGGTTCATCCCGGGCCGCTCAATCCATGTGCGGTTGACTGTGGACCATCCATGTATTTTGGAATATTTTGGTTAATTTTCTAAATTTTCGCCGACAAGCATTTATGCGGTCCTATTCTGGCCGTTCAACTTGATGGACGGACGGGTTGTGACCGCCCATCTCTCAGAGTCCTGCACTTGAGGGTGTTCTCAGATAATTATCCAATTAATTGATTTATCACTGACAAGGCTAGAACGGTTTGTCCTTGGCCGCTCAACGTTTGAACGGTCTCTTCTGAGCCGTTCATCTATGAGAGTCCAGTGGCGAAGGTTTCGGTCAGTTCAGTGGATAATTTGGATTATTTTCTATTTATTTTGAATTTCCACCGACGGGGTTGGACGGCCAGAACACGGCCGCACATCCAGTTGGGCGGTCTATCGTAAGACCGTTCATCCGTTCGTTCATGAATTTTTATCCCTTTTATCCGTGGTTTTATCCCCAACTTCTCCCATCATTTTCTCCGCGGATAATCAACCATTTTAAGTGACGTTTTGACTGGATAAAAGATAATCTATTTATCTACGATTTTCCTTTGATTATTTTGACCTGAAAATGCCTCTAAACCCTAATTTCGAGCTAGGACTTTAGGTGTTCTATAAATAGACCCTAAAGGCCGGGTTGGAAAACGGGGGAGATTTTGGTCGACGGCGAAGCCCTGCCGCATTCTTGAGCGACCTAGCACCAAAGAGGGAGGCTTTCTACGTCTATACAAGCCTCTGGTTCAAGGAGTAGTCTAGTTTTGAGTCTTTTGTGTTTGATTGGTCTGGTCCACTTTTTCAATGCATGCACTACTTTCCCCCCTTTTTCCCCACGTTCTTCTTCGTCTTCATTGCCATGCACACACCCACCTATGTTCTTTGACACCCTAGGGGTTTAAAATCCCCCAGGTACCCCCCTTTCCACTTATTAATGTTCACTCCTTATTATTTTGACATCTACTACACTGTCCAGTTCTAATCTATGTTTTATCTTTGTGTTTTCACGTTGTTTTGCAGGTCAGCAATTCCTAGCACGAGGCCCATCCCCTCTGGCTAGCTGGAGAGGGTGGAGGTTGGACCCCTTTGCAACTTCTGGCTTGGTGGTCTTACGCGGTTCTCTACTAGCCGTTCAAGGAGACGTGCGGTGCTACGTGGACTGTCCTTCTTCTTCCTGCGGTCGTGACAGAGCCGTTCAACTTCCAGGAGCGCTTCATCCCGCATCTTCTGCAGCAGCCTTAAACGGTCTATTGTAAGACCGTGCATTCTATAGGTAGTTCTCCAGGAGTCGTTCATATTCCCAGTGCTGCAGCCAGGCGAGTGTCGCTCCCTCTTTCCAAGGTACGGCGTGTTCATTGCGTACGGCACCTTGGTGGCGATCACGGTTCTTTACTCTCTTATGTTCTCCTTCTACTCTTTTATTTTATTTTTACATATCGATTCATTAGAAGGAGAGAAGAGATCTTTTAAGCCGGTCTTGAAGAGAGAAAAAGAGAGTAGAACAAAACATATCAACAATGGACACTCTACTGTACACCTCGGTACGACTCTAAACTCAGACTCTTTAATTAAATGCAATTCTATATGATTATGATGCTGATGTGACTCTTTCACTTGACAGGTACGATGGACTCCTTATGCAGGGGTGGGGCACGAGGATCAGCCCTGGGTAGCAGGGGCCCTTGCCTTCTCACGACGTGATGTATGGTTGCACTGTATGAACGTGGTGGAGCCACTACACTACAGATTGGTGATGAGCACGACCGGCGTCCCACAGCCAGTAGTGGACTTTCCAGTGCCGGGAGAGCGCATCAGCCGGCATCCGCGGGGAGCAGCGACGGTGGTGGACTGGAGAGAGTGAGCCCCAGAGCAGATAACAGACTGGACAGCACGCGGGTGAGTGGTTACTGCCCGGGCAGAGCGCGACGCAGCGTACTACACAGCATACGCTAGGCACTACCGGGACCAGGTGTTCCATAGTACCCGCCGATCGGTACGACTTATAAACCCTAAATGCTCTTCCTTTTATGCTTCCTATATGCCTATGCACTGATGCTTGAACTTTCTAAATGCAGATCGACCCTAAGCGACGGATCGCGGGGCTGCAGGGGCTCCTTCATGCGACGATCCGCGAGTGCGACGAGGCCCGCCAGGCCCTGGCCCTACTGGTGAGTTTTCTAAACCCTAAACTCTTTAAATTATTCAACTGCTTATGATTATGATTATGCCTGTGACTGACCTGGAGTTGTGGATGTAGCGAGCCGAGGGGACCCAGCGCCAGAGGACAGACACTCCTTCTTCTTCTTCCACCCAGACTCCCGCAGATCGAGCTGAGCGGGATGTCGACTTCTCAAGGATGGTGGTGGGCCAAGGCGGCCGAGGTGGCGCTCACCGAGAGGGTATGCAACTACTGCACTTTCCCTGTTGTTTATGATTATGAAATGCATGAAATGTTATTGACTAACCATGACGATGCATATGCAGACGACCGAGCTGACCCGCCTTAGGACCGAGCTTGAGCAGAGCCGGGCAGCGGCTCGGGAGGAGGTGGCCCGTGTGCGGGAGGAGGCAGCACAGAGCCGACCGGTGGACATGCTGGAGATGGCAATCCTACGGGCTGAGCTAGAGCGACTCCGAGCTAGAGCGGAGGAGCTGGTGTGGGTTCGGGCCGAGCGGGATCGGGCTCTGATCGAGGCATCAGGGCTGAGTGGAGAGCTGCGGGCCTATAAGGAGATGAGCCGGCGATCACGCAGCGGGACTCCGAGCGGCAGCCACGGCACCCATGGCTCCGTAAGGAGTTACTTTACCAGTTCTTCCGGTCACCAGAGGAATGAGGACGAGAAGCAGCGTCGGCGGCGTCGCAACGAGGCGACCACAGCGATGCTTCCCCCGAAGAGGCATGAGGGGGGTGGAGACAGCGAGGGGGGTCAGGGAGAGGGACAGGCCTGACTTGTACTCGGGACCTGACTTTTTGTACATGATATGATAGTGATATGATTTTCGTTTTGATTTTATGGATGTATGCATGTATGAATGAATGCAGATGACTGATACTGACCCACTAACTACGACACGAGTGAGACGGACACGAGCGAGGGGGAGACGACATGAGTGAGGGAGTGAGAAATGGGACGCTGACTAGAGCAAGAGAGAGACGCCGACTCAGAGTGAGAGATAGACGTGACTGAGAGTGAGACGCCGACTCGGAGTGAGAGAGAGACGCCACCGCTTGAGTGATACATGTAAGAACATGTTAAAATAGGGCTTCAGAAGCCTAGGCCGTCAAAAATGGACCGCTCAAACCGCCACACGGCCTTATTGTAGACCGTTCATAGCCTCTCAGCTAAGGTGATCAAACGGCTTAATGTCAGCCGCTCCAATAATAGGACGGTTCCTTTCTGACCGTGTGATTTATAGAACAGTCGATTACAGACCGCTTGGCCTCTAGGATTCGAGTTGTATATAAGCTTCTGAACGGCCTTAATAAGACCGTTCAATGAATAGGGCGGTCTATCGAGAGACCGCACAATGGCACGACCTGAGAGTTCGAACGGGACTCTGTTGGAGAGTCCTAACCCGAAGATAGGCATCCTAAACCAACTTAATCCTTATCCCAACTCGATCTAGGCCTGTCCTACATCACTTCTAGTGGGTTTAGGCCTCTACCTAAGCCTTATAAGTAGGAGGGGGGCTCTAAATTTGCAACTCACACCACACCCCTCTTCCTAGGCCTCAAACCTTTGTTATTCTCCATCAAATCATCATGAAAAGGTCCTTCGAGGGGAGTTCCATGGAGGGGGCAACTTATGAAGGGCCAAAGCCGGCCAGGAAGGAGCGTGAACTACTCCAACGGTTGACTACGATCCCTCGTCATCTGAGCTCGAGCCCTTTGAGAGAGGTACGTTTGCATGATTTCATTCAAATAAGTTTATTCACTTACTTAAACATTCTTCCTCTCTTCCTCTTTTTCTCTTTTCCATCTCAGCTTCTCCCCGGCTCCAGACGCTATTCCACTTTAAAGTCGATGGCTCCCATGATCCGCGCGTTGCCCCTAGGAGTGATATCCATCCTGAAGTCCTGGCACCTACACCCACTCTTGGTATTAGGCCATAATTACCCAAAGCTCTCTCTTGACTGGCACAACATCTCAGCCTTGGTAGAAATCTGGCACCCTCAGACCCATACATTCATATTTCCATCTTTCGAGACCACTATCCTACTAGAGGAGGTAGAGACTTATCTTTCTCTTCCTAGGTCTAAGGTGGGTGAGGAAGACCTAGTGTGTCATACAGTGGCACCTGTGGACCCTAGGCTCATCTTGGGAGGGTTTATACCAGACAGCAGGGATATCCATACCTTCATAGGCCCATGCCAGATCCACCTTCTTCCTCTTAGCCAGTGGGTAGTTGAACATTGTAGGAATAGGTGTGGGTGGGATGAGGCTAAGACAAGGCTGCGTCTATTTGCTTGTGCGGGGCTATCTTGTTCCCCTCAATTGACCACATTCTAGACATTCCCATTCTTAGCACCATTAGCGGCCTGTGGTAGGGTCTTTCTATCTCCCAGGCCGTCCTAGTCTACTTGCACGAGGGTCTTACCTCAGCAGCCCTAGGAGGTCCTCTCTTTGGTTCTATGATCCTTCTGGAGTGTTGGATGGGTGTCAGGATGAAATTCATTCACAAGGAGGATGTCACTTCCGCCAGTAGGATCTTCGGGAGCCACCCCCTCTTCTTCATAGGTGGCGCATTCGGATTCTCTCCACGGGTAGAGTGCAGGACAGCAGAGAAGAAGACCAGGGATGAGTGGTGATTGAACATCAACAGGCTGCCCCTGGATTGGTTCATGATGCACCCAGACTTCCTCTGCGACACCACTATCAGAGTGCCTAGGAGGCCAGGCTTGGATCTGAGCCTCGTGAGCAACACCGCACTGGCCATGTACAACTCGCACCGGTGCTACCTACAGGTTGGATTACCCAGGATCGTTCTTCCAGCACTACCCCACCTTCCCGCACTGCAGGCGAGGAGGATTGGTTCAGAGGAGGACGAGCAGGCGGTCAGAAGTGCCCTGCCATGTGGGAGGTGAGCATGGTGCTTACCCTTCCGGCAGAGGTTGCAGAGATTCCGACGACATGCCAGGCCTACGTTAGAGAGCTGCGAGAGATACGTCCCCGCGGGGATGCCCAGCGGAGGACTGAGTGATTTTCCTTTTATTTTCATGATGTTGATGTAGAGACTTATGCTTAGAGAATTTGATATATGAATGAATAAAGTTGATGATTTGATTGGTTTGAGTTTGGGCTTTACTTTGTGTGATTGAGTGAATTGGGATATGACTTTGAAATGCACACGGTCACGGACTGACTGAACCTTCAATTTCAACCTGCCCCTGCACACACATAATCAACGAAAACAAATTAAATTTATTTTAGGCTTAACCTCTTGCCCGTAGCAAGTTAGGAAATGACCAGCTCTTGATTTTTGGTCAAGGGGGTAAGCCTTATTAAATAGGCAAGTAGCAAAATGGAAATGAATGTAATACACGATATGGAATGCAAATCATGACGATGAAAATCTTTTTTATGGTTTGATTTTTTTTGATTTTGAAATATTTGATTTTTTTGGATTTTAAAATATTTGAATTTTTTGGATTTTAAAATATTTTAATTTTTTGGATTTTGAAATATTTGATTTTTTTAGATTTTAAAATATTTGATTTTTTTGTTTTTGAAATATTTACTTTTTTTTTTATTTTGAAACCAGCTCAAACTTGACGACGGGGAATCTCATATCTCACTTGGGGTCTCTAGGGTTCAACGTGCGTTATAAAGGACCGCCTGTGGCCATGGCCGATTTCGCTTAACGGTGCCTCTACCGAGGCCATACCGGGGGCAGGATCCATTGCTTGGAAAATAAAAGAGAATTTGGTAGATAAGCCGGTGATAGGTATAGAGGTTTTTAGGGCTTGAGTTCTTCTCACGACACCCCTTTTTCAAAGAATTTGGTCTGTTGCACCGGGGCTTTGTGTCCGTCATCGAACCTACATCTGCTCTGGGCACGCATACGACCGGGCTCCTAACGTCCCGCAGGGAAACTGTACTGTCACTCTTGCCATGCCTAGTTTCACCATTTTGGGGACTTTTAGATTTTTGAGCCTCGAGCTTTGGATGAGCTTTTAGATTTGTCTTTGATTTTGCCCCTTTTCTCCATTTCTTTTCTTTCTTTTTCCTTTGCTCTTACCACTGCGGAATAAGGTCACGAAGGACTGCCCCTATTTGAGACCTCTTTTGTCGGGGGTTCTAGATCAGTTCTCGCACCCTTATTCGCCACATGGCCCTACTTTCAGCCGAGAGAGGAGAGAAAACAAGGACCTTCATTTTCCCCAAAACATGGCCAAGGGAGAAACGGTGTTGCGCAAAAGAAGGGAACCGAACCACAGGGGGTCGTGTAGTGTGTGTATGTTGAACCGGGGGTCTTCCTTCACGATCAAGTAGAGGCATGCCCTGCCGCCGGGCTGTTGCTGGATTGACTCTATGGATAAAAACATTTTAAATATAGCCCATTCCACGGATTCGGCAAGTCTTCACCCTCTGCGTTAACTAAACGATACGCGTTACCAGGATAGACTTTCTTAACTACAAACGGCCCTTCCCAGTTGGGTTGCAGCTTAGACCTAGGACCTGTTGTTCTGATAAATTTGCGTTTCAAGACCATGTTACCCACTTAGAATTTTCTTTCAATAACATTCTTTTG
Source organism: Amorphophallus konjac (assembly GCA_022559845.1). Lineage (NCBI taxonomy): Eukaryota > Viridiplantae > Streptophyta > Magnoliopsida > Alismatales > Araceae > Amorphophallus > Amorphophallus konjac. Next base: position 110,723,650 of record CM040125.1, on the reverse strand, counting down.
AAAATACCGCGAGACATGTTTTTGATAAACCGAGACGTGATTGGCCGCATTTAGCCTCTTCTCGTCTAAGAGTTCCAGTTGGACTAGCAACGCCTCTCGACGCTCGTCGAGATTAAGTTCTTTGTCTAGTTGCACCCTTAGGGAAGGGATCAAGATCTCGTACGGGAGTACCGCCTCCATCCCATAGGTGAGACCAAAAGGAGTTTGCCACGTGGGAGTACGGACGGAGCTGCGATAAGCCCAGAGAGCTTCTATCAGTTTGTTGGCCCAATCCACAAATTTGTGCGACTCGCATGTTTTCTTAATGATTTTAAGAAGGGTTTTGTTCGTGGTCTCAGCTTGGCCATTACCTTGAGGGTAGTATGGTGATGAGTGATGCAATGTATTACTAAATTTCTTACATAGGTCCCGAAGTTCTTGAGAAATGAATTGAGGCCCATTGTCGGTGACGATATCACTTGCCACTCCAAACTGCAAGATGATATTCTTGAGGATGAAGCGGCATACTGTGGTGGCTTTGATTTCTGCATAAGCTTCAGCTTCCGCCCGCTTGGTGAAGTACTCTGTAGCCGTCAAAATGAAGGATTGCTGTTTGACCTGAGCATTAGGATCACCATGTGGTCCAATGATATCAAAGGCCCTCATCAAGAATGGCCAAGGAGCAGAAAGAGGATGGAGAGAAGAAGCCGGAGCGTGGATTTTATCGACATGAAGCTGGCATTGAAGACACCTACGGACATAGGTGGAACAGTCTTCTTCTAGGGTTGGCCAATAATAGCCGTGCCTAAGAATCTTCTTCGCCAAAGTTTGCCCATTAACGTGCCCTCCACACTCACTGGAGTGAGCGGCCTCTACTACTTTCCAAGCCTCATCGTCATCCAAACACCTCATTAGAACTCCATTGAGAGCTCGCCTGTATAGTTCTCCCGCAACAATCATGTATCTGGCGGCGACTCTTCGAATGGCCTTGCGCTGCTCGGCATTTGCCGTCTCGGGAAAGGAACCATCCCTGCAATACTGCACTATCTCGTGATACCACGGCATCTCTTCTTCTTCTATGATTTCCTCGAGCTCAGTTAATGAAACATCCTTCTCAGCTTTTTTCTCCACAGCCTTCCAAAGGGTATCAAACCAAGGATCCTGGAGAGAGGGAGCGTCCATCCGCTGGACCACAATGGTCTCAGTGGAACGACTAAGCGGGAAGGAAAGGGAAGAAGCCAGCGATGCAAGTGCATTGGCCAGAATGTTCTGAGAACGAGGAGTATGAATGTAGATGAGTTTCCAGAATTACCTATCCAAGAGCGTGACAAAATCTTGATAGGGCTTGAGTTTGGGGTCACAGGTGTGGTAAGTTGACAGAACTTGACGCAGTACCAATTGAGAGTCTCCTATGATGTTTAGGTATCGCGCGCCCATGAGGTAGGCGTGCTTCAGACCGGCAAGGAGAGCCTCATACTCGGATATATTATTAGTGGTAGGAAAAGAGAGTTGATAAGCGATAAGGATGGTCACTCCTTCCGGAGTGAGGAGAACGGCACCGATTCCACGGCCCTGGGAATTGAGAGCACCATCGAAGTGAAGAGACCAAAAAGGAAGATGAGTGATTACAGCCAAGTCTTCATCAGTAAATTCGTCCCGGATTGAGTCAGAACGAGGGATAGGAGAATGAGCAAGATGTTCAGCAATCGCATACCCCTTTATCGCCTTTTGAACAATGAAGGTGATATCAAATTGGGAAAGAAAGCTCTGCCAGCGAGCCAACCGGCTAGAAAGGACAGGTTTTTCTAACAGGTAACGAATGGGGTCCATTCTAGATATCAGCTTAACCTCATGGGCAAGGAAATAGTGTTTGAGTTTCTAAGCTACCCATACTAACGCTGCGCAGGTCTTCTCCATGGCAGTATACTTGGATTCAGTGGGATTAAATAACCTCGAAAGGTAGTATGCTGCCCTTTCGCTTCCTTCATCATCCACCTGAGCCAGGACAGCTCCTAGGGAGGCCTCAATCACAGAAATGTATAGGATCAGGGGTTTCCCAGGGACGGGTGGTTGCAGAACCGGGGGATTGAAAAGATAGACCTTAAGATCCTCATAGGCCTTCTGACATTGTTCGTTCCATTCAAACTTAGCTCCCGCCTTTAACAGTTCATAGAATGGGCGGTACCTTTGTGAATGTTGAGATATAAATCTCCTAATGAATTGCAATCACCCAATCAGACCTCTGAGTTCAGTGATGTTCTTAGGCGGTAGCATCTCCATAATGGCCTTAGCTTTATTCGGATCAATCTGGATCCCCCGTTTGCTAACTATAAACCCCAGTAATTTCCCTGATGCAACTCCAAATACGCATTTCTTTGGATTCATTTTCAATTTGTACTCCCTAGCCCTTTACAACACCTTGGCTAAATTGGCGGGGTGCTCTTCTTTGGACCTCGACTTTACCAGGATATCATCCACGTAAGCTTCTAAGTAAACATGCATCATGTCGTGGAAGATAGCCATCATTTCCCGTTGGTATGTGGCACCTGCATTCTTCAATCCGAATGGCATAACGACATAGCAGTACGTGTCCCAGGGCGTGGTGAAAGAGGTCTTCTCATGGTCCTCAGGAGCAAGGCGGATTTGATTGTAACCAGAATACCCATCCATAAATGAGAGGGCCTTATACCCAGCCGTATTGTCCACCAGTACATCAATGTGAGGAAGAGGGAAATCATCCTTTGGACATGCCTTATTTAAGTCCCTGAAATCGATACAAATCCGAATTCTTCCATCTTTCTTCATTATCGGGACTATGTTCGCCACCCATTGTGGATATAAAACCACTCTAATAAATCTGGCCTTATGCAATTTATCGACTTCTTCCTTTATCCTTAAGGCCATTTACAGGTGGAGCCTTCTCGCCTTTTGCTTAACGAGTGTTGCCCCTGGTTTAAGAATGAGTCGGTGTTCAACTAACGTGGGGTCAAGACCCGGCATGCCCTCATAGGACCAGGCAAATGAGTCGATGTACTCCCTCAAAACCTTGATCAGCTCCTCTTCAACCTGAGGAGGGAGATTAGCCGAAATAATTATGGGCCTGGAGTCCTCTTCAGTTCCAAGATTAATCTCTTTGGTGGGTTCATCCACTGCCGACGACGGTTCATCAAACCTCTTCAAACCTTGCGCATACAGATCGGCGGTGCCATCCACATCGCTTTCCTCATCATCGACTGGGTCTTTCTCATCTACGATCTCATATACACCTAATCCATCATTGCTCCACACCCCTTCTAATTCCTCACCATCTTCTAAAACAATCACGGTCTCCACAAATTCAGGGCATTTAAGAAGGGCATGACATCTCTGAGCTAAGTCTTGGAGGAACCTATCTAGAACGGTTTTAGGATGATGCATCACAGGGTGCGCCGCAGACATGGATGGGCTGACCACACTAGAACTAGACTCTACCCCGACTGACTCTACCAACCTACGAGACTCTGCAGAATGTATATCTACCCTAGGAGATAGGAAGTCTACACAGAAAGGAGCAGGGGTCTCATGCCACTAGGAAGATGAGTATAACATAGCGTAATCCTCCATTGAAACCTCCGCTTTAAAATTGGCATTTTTTTTGGACATCGGAGGAGATCACGCAATAGGAAGAAGAAGACGGTGGAGGAGGGAGTTGCATGGGAAACAGATCGGGGAAGATGCAATCGAAGAATGGGTCAGAAGATGAAAACAACATTTCATGGAGTTGGGCATTAGGGGGAGGAGGAGTAAACAGGGTTGATAAATCAATGGGTGGGTAGTGCCCACATGCACATGGCACAAACAGGATTTCAGGTGGTCTTTCCATGAAGTACGGGTCGACCATGATCAGAGGGGAACGGGGAACAATCCCCAATTGCTGAAACAAGGAGGCATGACGGGACGGGGACAAAGAAAAGGTAGTGATGGAGCTCCCTGCTTCCCGCGGCCTCTAGTGAGCTAGCTCAGTCGGAGAATGCTTTACCAGCTGCATCTCCCTCTTCTTCGGGCAAACTTCTTCTTCTTGGAACAACTTCTCAAAATAGCTGCAAAAATCTTCCATATCACCCACTAGCCCCTTCAGCGGCGGCGCTGGGTCAGCAATAGCATGGGTGACTGTGAGCGACGTCACGCGGTTCGGGGAAGAGCGGAGAAGACGCGGAGCGCGCGGGCTTCTCTTTTTTTTGGTGTTTGTTTACTGCAACACAGAAATAAGAGAAGAGAGAGAAGGGGCCACCACGGGGGATTGCTCCGGCGGGGCGAGCGGGACAAGTGTGATATGGGGGTTAAACGGCCATAGCGGGAAGTGACTCGCCGCGGCCTCGGGGGACGGGAATGGTGCAGAAATTAAATAACAAGAATTGAAACGGCCATTGGGGAAGTGACTCGCCGTGGCCTCGAGAATATGAGTAGATAATAAGATGACAGAATATAAAGAGAATACAAAGAGCGGGAATTTAAACGGCCATTGGGGAAGTGACTCGCCGCGGTCTCGAGAACATAAACAGATAAGAATATAACGTATAAGAACGTGAATTTAAACGGCCATTAGGGAAGTGACTCGCCGCGGCCTCGAGAATATGAGCAGAATATAACAGAATATAAAGAGAATATAAGAACAGAAATTTAAACGGCCATTGGGGAAGTGACTCGCCGCGGCCTCGAAAATAAGATGTGATCGCCAGGGGCCGAAAGACCCCAAAATAAGAAAGTGATCGCGCCTACCTCAAGAGCGGGAGATGGCGGGTTGCTTCTTCCTCTCCCTCCGGCCGGCCGACGGAGAGGGCTTTCCTCGGCTACCCTTGCAGAACAACGACAAACAAATGACAAGTGGATTAGAAAGATGGAGGTGTAGTATTCAAATCCTTGCGATAAAAATAACGAAATGATGGCAAGACACACACCTGGTTGGTGTTATCTTTTAAACCCCTCTCGGACTCGAGTAGGAGGAAAATGAGATGATGGATGTAAGAAGTGTATAAGAAAAGGCGCCCTTATGAAGGGGGATAGGGGATGCAAGATGATGAATGCAAAAGAACTACGAAGAAAAGGAAAGAATTGGCTTATTGGATGTGCCGATGGTGAAATCCGGCGGAGCTCCGGCAGCGTGGGGACGACGTGGAAGCGCGGTGGATGAAGACGACCTTCCTCTCGCGAGCGTGAGCACCCGAGAAGCCGGCAGAACCTCCACCTACAAAAGAACCCACGGGTTAGAAAATGACTCCGTAGCCTCTGGGCTCCGGCAGCCTATCGGATCACTTCGAAGCTCCCCCAGAACTGAGGGGGTGGGCCTCTATTTATAGAGCTACGGAGGGTGGAGGCGTCCAGGACCCTGGACACCTCCATCAGGGCCGAATTAATATTTTATTCTATTTTTATATATTTTTTTGGAATACTTTTGTGGAGGCGTCCAGGGCCCCGGACGCCTCAAACAGGTCCACCGAAAACCGACGACGGCCGCACGCGGTTTGGCACAACGCGTGGTTTTGTGAGCGGCGACTCGTGATTCAGAAATGGGCGCGTCCACGGGCCTGGACGTCTCTCTAATTTGGATTTTTTCACACACGACAAACCGTCGTTCGGTGGCCGGCGCCCGTGAGAGAGTTGATGGAGGCGTCCAGGTGCCTGGACGCCTCCAAAAATATGTTATTTTTTATTTTGATTTTATCTTTTATGCCAAGGCTGGCATTTTAATTTTTTATATTTGTTTTTATGGAGGCGTCCAGGGTCCTGGACGCCTCCATTAATATATATATATATTTATTTATTTTATTTTTTTTTTTTATGCCAACTGGCATTTTACACACATTTTTTTGTTTTTGTTTTTATGGAGGCGTCCAGGGCCCTGGACGCCTCCATTAATATATATATATTTTATTTGGTTTTGGGCCCTGAGAAAAGAATAAAATCAAAGAAAAGAATGGGGGCGTCCAGGGGCCTGGACGCCCCCATTAAGACCCACCCGGGTCCTAGTCAGTGGCCGCCCGGCAGACATCCTTCTTGGTTCCGAAACCTCCTGATGCGTTCGACTGGTGTTGATGCCGTCCGAATGCCGTGACGGGACGATTCCGAATGCCGAAAAACGCAGAAGAAGACCCAAGAAAAGGAAGCACTCGAGTGATTCAAAATGCGTAAGCCGTTGCGGGGTGTTGTATAGTAATATGAGACTTTCTCAGGAGACGTCAAGAATGGCGTGTCTACAGCTGTCCCGCCTTGGCGTCTGCTTTGCAAGGGAGCGACACGTAGTGGAATGGTATCGTAGTGGAGTGAAATGAAGTGGGAGCGGACTGATAAGTTGATGCCAAGGTGTGATGAGACACGCTTTTGACGTTACTGTCTGGAATCTTTCCTGAAGTTTCAATGAGGCGACCTTGAAGAAGGTCTTTCAAATATTGACGATTGCTTGGACGGAGGTCAAATAAGGGAGGGTGAGATGTGCGCTCAGGCACGAAAAGGAGGCCAACTTCTCGGTGTGGAAGTACCTGGGTCATAAACCGCAGGTTTCACCTTTGGGGAGCGGTTACCAGCCAACGTGGAAGTGCTGCGGCCAAGGTGGGTCAAACAAGGTAAAAAGGAATATCTGAGGGTCTGTCCAAACAAGGGTCTCCTTTTGGAAGAGCAACGTAGGGCCGTTTCAAGGAAACTCAGTATTTCATTCGGAGTGGAATATCTCATATTTGTAGGAATTGAAGCACAACGGCCTTCGCAATCGAATCACTTGAATGATCTTCCGCAATAAATCAAAGTCCTATATGAATGCATGCTGGGTTAAAATAAAAATTTAAAACAAACTAAAATAGAAGATAGCCAAGGATAATATTGTCAACTTGTTAAGAACGGGTCAGGATACCGATCCGGTGAGCCGACACTGGGCTGGGGCCCGTTTATCCGCGCACCAACTCACTGAATGGAACCATCATCCCCATGCTACCACAAGTTAACGGCTTATCCGTACAACCTAAATTCTTCTGGGATCATCACCGTTTTTGTTGAAGGGGAACTCAGATCCCAGATTCGTTCGGGCCGCACGGTCCTTGACATGTTCTAGTAGCGTAGGTATCATATACTACGATGTATGACATGGTAGGACCAACCATTGAAAGGTGGGACAGGAGATAGGACAAAGATGTCCGTTAGTAAAACCTGCACAGGCCAGCATGGATTAATAACATCAGAAAGTAGCAGAATCATAGCAGAATCGCACCACAATGGGAAGGAGATCTAGTCAAAATCCTGACATTGACCGTTGATGTGACATGTTCTGTCCTGTAGCGATCTTCCCTTCCTATAAGAACTCCCCTTAGGCTAGTTCATTCAAATGCACCAAGGTGGGTTTTGGAAGCTCAGGAGAGGAAAGAGAGGAGAATCTAGAGATTTTCAGGATGGAAGGAGAGTCTTCCCGCGTTATGAAGAGGAGCAGGCCTAGCAGCGAGATCAGGCGACTCTCCGACCTCGAGGGTCATCTGAGTGGGACGATCATGTCGCATATGGTAAGCTGATTCATTTCAAATTTTCCATGTGAACCTTCTTCTTACTTCCTTCATTTCTTCTTTCTTTCCTCTTCCAGCCATATCCACTCTTCCCAGGCCCGAGGAAGTTTTCCAAACTGCCATGGCTTTCAAAGCTAACTTTCAATATCTCCATTGGCATGAGGGCCATACTCTCGAAGTGGCATCTGCAGGGGCTCCTTATTCACGCCAAGCATTACGAGAAGATTCGTATGGACTGGGCGGCTATGGGTGCACTAGTGGAGATCTGGCATCCCCAGACCCACACTTTTATCTTCCCGACCTTCGAGGTGACCATCCTCCTCGAGGAGGTGGAACTTCTGCTCGGATTGAAGAAATTCAAGAGTGACGGGAAGGTGAAGGCTATGCGGATACTGACACGGGGGACTTCCGAAAGCGTCCTTGGAAGCTTCATGCCGCCCGACGCAGCCAGAAAGGTCCGTACTCAAAAGGGGATCGATCTCCAAAAGCTCGCGGAGTGTGTCATGGACGCCCTGAGAGGGTCACCAGACGATGACTATTTGGAGGGAATCATGAAGGGGTTCACTATCTGTCTGGCGGGTGCTCTCTTGTTTCCTCATACCGACAACATAGTGGAGGAGGATCAACTAAGTGCCATTCGCGGATCTGGAGTGGAAAGAGGGTGGGACCCGCCGTCCTTGCCTATCTTTACAGTGGCCTTACTGCCTCGAGCATGGGTAAGCCTCCTTTTGGTTGCGCACTTGTCTTGAATTGCTGGCTTGATTTGCACTTCAAATTCGACCACCGCGAGGGAATGCCAACTGCTTCGAAGCTCTTCCAACAAAGCCCTCTTCATCACATAGCCGACGTGTTAGGCTTCGGTGGAACTGTAGTGAACCGCGTTCCGTGGCTGAAGAAACGTGAAGACTGGCGGTCTCACTTCCGCACCGTGACACAAGGCTTCTTTACTTGCGCACCGGCATGTTTGCTTTCGCTAGATTTCCTCATGAGGCCTTCTCCCGAAGTTGATCTTCAACTGATCGGCGCGACCGAGTTCGTCCTTTATAATGCGCATCGGTGCTGCCTCCAGATTGGCATCCCACGCCATTCGTTCCCGCCACCGACTGGCATCGTTCCTTTGAAGAAAAGGGAGTTGGGCACTGAGGCGGACGTGAAGGAAGCGAAGGCCATTAAAGCTCCCTGGAAGACAAGTGTTGCGGGAAAGGCCTTAGCGCACGTGGTGGAAGAATGCGACCCGTGGAGGGCTTATGTAACCGAACTGGGGAAGTTAAGGCCCAAGGCGCCTAAACCCCTGATGTAGCTCATTCTGCTTTCTGATGGAATAAAATCTGGCATTTGGCAGTTTTGGACCAGTTCCCTTAATTATTATTGTCTTTTTTGTGGTTTTTCTTTTTCTTTGTGTTTTTATTTTTTTGTTTGGATTATATACATACTCTTATCTTTTTTACTTTTATTATATATATATACCCTTTTTTTTTGAAATATTTTTTTTATTATGGGGGCGTCCTGGGGCCTGGACGCCCCTAATTTTATATTTTTGATTTTTTAAGTTTTTTTGTCATGGGGGCGTCCAGGGGCCTGGACGCCCCTAATTTTTTATTTTTGATTTTTTTAAATTTTTTGATTTGGGTGCGTCCAGGGTCCTGGACGCCCCAACTTTTTATTTATTATTTATTATTTTTTGGTTTTTTGTTTTGGGGGCGTCCAGGAGCCTGGACGCCCCTAAATTTTTTGAATTTTGAAAAAAAATAAAAAAGGTGGGGGCGTCTAGGAGCCTGGACGCCCCAATAACACTGGATCTTATATATATTGGGGGGGGCCTCACCCCCTACTCATTTGTACTGTTCATTCTGACGACCCAGTCACCCCAGACGACCCATTCTTAGTCCCAATGGAGCGAGGAGGATCGGGCCAGGGTCCAGCGAAGCGGAAACGACGGGCTCGTCGTCCGAGGAGACTGAGGGATGATGCCGAGGAGGCTACTGCGGCGGAGGAGATTGCCGCGGGTGAGGAGGCTCTTCCTTTGGCCTTGGAGGCTGCAGTGGACGCTGGCGACGCGGTAGAGGACGAGCACGATCCGGTAAGCCCCTTAGACCTCCATTCTATTGGTTCACTGGGTTAAAAGGGCGGACGAGAGGCTGTGTGAAGAACGCCGGGTGTGAGGGAAGGAGGCGTCCAGGGGCCTGGACGCTTCCACATTTTCTTTTTTGTTCTCTTTTTTTTAATTTATTTATTTTTTGTAAATAATAATAAAAGAATTAAAAAAAAGGTGGCGTCCAGGGTATGGGACGCCTCCATGATAATATATATATATATTTTTTATTTATTTTTATTTTTATTTTTTGGGTTTTTCTAAAATTAAAATAAAGAAAATGAAATGGAGGCGTCCAAGGTGTTGGACGCCTCCAAAAAAAAACATAAATATTTTTAAAAAATAAAAATAAAAATAAAATAATATGAATAAGTAGTATATAGTGTTATTGTTTAATATTATTCATGATGCTGATGTATTTTTTATTGGTTTTGTGGTGTGCAGGGTGTGATGAAAGGACGGATCAGCTGGTCCCTAGTGGTGGCAGCATACCGTGGGCTGCCGGACTTCCAGAGGGCGCGTGTGGACGCCATGGGCTTTGGAGCTTTCCTTAGGATCGAGCCCTTCCGGCTCGACTTTCCTCTTATCAAGGCATTGAGGGAGCGGTGGCACGCGTCGAGCCGGGCGTTTCTGATGCCCTGGGGGCACATGGTGCCGACACTAGAGGACGTGGCTCGGATCACCGGGCTATGGGTTGACGGAGAGGCGGTGAGCGGGGTCACCTACCCCGACTACCGAGAGAGTGCCCTGGACCTGCTGTGGTTAGAGACCAGCGTGACTGATAGAGACAGCAGGGTAGTCGGCCGAGTGGAGATCATGGAGGCGCTCGGATTCGTCGACCAGCGCCAGCGGGTTAGCGAGACTGGAGCGGAGTTCTTGGCTCGACTAGAGGGGGACGCTCGCGCTGCTTTTACCCAGGATCCGAGTGAGCGGGAGCTGGTGGATCTAGACCTGCGGAGATTTCTTTTCTTCTTCCTGGGCCGCCTTCTGCTGGGGACGAAGGGGGATGGCATCCACTGCCGTTTCCTCGGGATCTTGGCGGATCTTGACAGAGTGGGGCACTACGCGTGGGGAGCGGCTCTGCTTGCCCATTTGATTGCTGATCTCTCCCAGACTTCGGAGAAGGAGACGACAGTCAGCGGCTTCGCACCTTTTCTCCAGGTATTTTATTTATGCATTCCCACAGTTAAATATGCAATTATTGTACTAATGATGTATGATGGATGCAGGTGTAGAGCTATTACTATTTCCCGATGGGGAGGGCTAGGCATGGGAACAGGAGGGCCGTGCCTCTGGCACGGCGGTGGAGGCCGGTCGTGGTTGCAGCACCCCACGGCTACCAGCTGGCATCACTTCGTCGGGAGCTGAGCGAGTATCCCGAGGCCATGGTATGATGCGTATGGTTTTTTGTGTTTTCTTATGCATGTGACTGAATGGTAACTAACATGATGTATGTATGGTGATGCAGGTGGTGTGGAGACCCTACCTGGGCATGGGCGACGCTGGCCAGCCTTGGGTTGTAGCGGGTCTTCCTCGTTTCAGGCGGGACGTGTGGGTCCATTGCCTGAACGAGATCGAGCCGCTTCGACTGAGGCTGGTTATGAGGACGTTGGGGCTAGCCCAGGAGTGGGTTGATGTAGAAGAGCCGGCTCGCATCTGGCGGAAGACCAAGGGGAAGGCGAAGATTATGGACTGGCGTACGCGCTTCCCAGCACAGTACCAGGACTGGCAGCAGGGCGGGGTCCCAGTGGTGTCCCATGTACAGGACAGCACAGACTACATGAGACGGTACCGAGCTACGTACGGGGACCGCCTCTCCTTGGGTGGTATGGCAGGGGTAAGTGAAATGAAACTGCTTCACCTTTCTATATGTATATGCATGTGGTACTAACTTACGTGCAATGCAGGATGCTCGTGATACCATGATCGCCGACCTGCGGGCCCAGTTGGCGGACGCCAGGCGACAGTTGGTGGCCATCCGATAGGAGTTGGAGATCCTGGTGAGTTTATGTGATGCATTTTTTTGCGACCTGAATTTTTGATGCTTAGCCTTTGACTGACGTTTGCCCCGTGTTTCAGCGGGCCCACCAGATAGCGGACAGCCGGGACGGCTGCTGGAGCGGGTTCCAGTTCGCGGGGCCCTCCTCCAGAGGTTTCTGCCCTCCAGGAGCAGCTGGCGTATGCGGTGGCTCGGGCTGAGGAGGCCGAGCATGACCGCGAGGCTCGAGTGAGTGCTTGCCTGACCTTGACTCTCTTCTGGCTGCTTTCCTTCTATCACTGGTGTTCTCTTATGGTGCATGCGTGCTTTGATAGGTGGCCGAGATTCGGGAGGCCCTGGCGCGTGCTGTTCGTGCCGAGCAGGAGCGCGACGCTCGGGTGGCGGAGCGTGACGCCCGGATTGCAGAGCTGGAGGAGGAGCGTCGACGGGAGGCTGAGGAGCTCCCTCGCGACGTAGTGGATCTGCGGATCACCCTCGAGCTGTCGAGGAGAGAGGCGATGAGGGAGAGAGAGGAGAGGGAGAGGGATAGGGAGAGCGTGGAGAGAGAGAGGGAGAGGGATAGGGAGAGAGAGAGGGAGGAGCGACAGCGGGATCAGACCGAGAGGAGGGCTCTAAAGGCCCAGCTGCTGGAGCTCCGATTGAGTCTCGGCACGGCGGAGGGGAGGCTTCGGGATAGTGAGGAGCGGTACTAGAGGGCGAAGGAATGCGGGGCGCGACTTCATCAGTCTGGTTCTTTTTCCATGGGCAGCTATCTGGTTTCTTCGGCCGAGGAGCGTCGTCGCGCCTTTGAGACTGGAGTGCCACCGCAGGGCGAGGCGAGCACAGCTTCTCAGGGTTCGTAGAGGGCCCCTAGGGATCCCCGTCAGAGGAGGGAGGAGAGAGATGACCAGGAGGGTGGCAGCGAGAGTTAGAGAGCTGCTTGTACATGTCACCCTTCTCACTGTATGATGTACTTTCAACTATTATATGAAATGGAAATGACTTTTTTGTGTTGTGTGTACTTTTCTCTCTCCCACACTTTCTTCTTTGCACTAAGTTGTCATTCGAGGCACGCTCCACGAGACCTTACCCTGAACAGCGGGGAACTACACTTTGCATGGGGGGATTCTGTTTCCTTTCTCCCCCTTTTGGGCGCGTTCAAGCGCGAGGATGCGTCTTAGTCCCTGAATTCAAATTTAAAACGTCGGGTGGCCTTTCTTCTCCCGTGCCTTACCCGCAAATGAGCCCGCCTTCCGCCGAAACTCGCTTGCCCCTTTTTCGTCTTCCTCCTCTTTTGATTGATGGAGTTCGGTGGGCCCGATCATGGTGAAGGTGGAGAGGGACGAGGAACTCCTCGCCCGAGGAGGGACGCGCCAGAGCACGGAACGGCGTCTATGGAGGAGGAAGGGCCGCTTCGGGCCCCCGAGGGACCCGAGGGGCCCGATGTCACGGAGGGAGGTGAACACGGTCTGGTAGGTGCTTGGTTTTCCCTCTCTTTGATCCATTTTGAGTTTTGAAGCAAGCCGTGCGAGGGGGGAAAGGGTTCGGCGAGTGTTGCACTTAAATGATGGATGCGTCCTAAACAGGGGACGCGTTCTTTTTGACTGATGTGGGACCCTTTCTTGGTGCAGGACATGGCGAGGACCCTGGGCCTGGCCGATGAGTGGGCGAGTGCGGACGAGCCGAGCCGCATCAGGAGGGAGAGTCGCGGCAAGGCGAGGCTCGAGGACTGGCACGTACGTCTCCCTGGACAGCAAGGGAGTGTATTGGTGCAGGACAGTGCCGACTTCCTGCGGCGGCAGAGAGAGAGTTACGCGGGGCTTCCCCAAGCTGGGGACACGCGTGGCATCGGCGGCTCGCGCGCCCAACTGTCAGAGGCTAGGCGGCAGCTGGCCGTCGCTCAACATGAGCTGTCGCTCCTGGTAAGTTACGTGCCGCACTTTTAACTTCAGATTTTGGAGTTTCACTGACGGCCGTTGTTTATTTTGTTCCAGCGTGCCCAGCAGACAGCGGCGGCGGGGATGATTGGTGGTGCATCTTCCAGTTCCTCGGCCCCTTTTCTCGAGATTGCCTCCCTCCGGGAGTAACTTGCCGGTGCGGTGGCTCGGGCGACCCGGGCGGAAGAGGAGCGTGACGCCTGGGTGGCGACTGTAGCGGAGCTGCGGCATCGTGGTGAGGAGAGGCCTTCTCCAGACATCCTGGAGTTAAGGGTTCTTCTGCAGATGATGAGGAGAGAGGCAGAGAGAGAGAAAGCCGAGAGAAGGTCCGAGCGACAGCGGGATCTGACCGAGAGGAGGGCCTTGGAGGCCCAAGTGAGGGAGCTCCAGCTGGGCCTTCAGGCTGTCGTGCAGAGGCTAGGAGGGATGGAGACGCGCTACGAGAGAGCGCGAGAGTTCGGGGAGCGACTCCGCCAGTCCGGTCGCTTTGCCGCCAGTGGCTTCTTCGCCACGCCAGGGGAGGAGCAGCGAGTCACTGCTGCGGAGCAGGCGCCCAGAGGCGAGGCAGGTGCTACTGCACGGGGATCCCGGAGGCTTCTGAGGGACCCTCACCTCGGGGGAGAGGAGGAGAGTGCCCGGAGAGATGAGTGATGGTGAGGATTGGCGGGCTAGTGGACCCGCCACCTCTCTATGATTGTAGTGCTTATGACAGCTTATGTAGAATTATGAATGGAGTGATTTGATTTTCTGCTGTTTATTTGTTCTCTTGTGCGTTCCTTCTTCCCTACACTTCTTCTCCTTTGCACTGTTCCCATGTGATGGGTCTGCCGAGACTCCACCCCAAGAGAGAATCTCGTCTTGTTGTGACCATTTTCCACGGGAATCTCCGTCGAAGTCAATAATGACGGCCCTAGTCCTTTTCCCAGATGTTGTGTCAAATTTTGCGGACGTCCTCCAAAACATGATAGGGTATCCCTAGACAACATAGGGGCTAGTCGTCATATTCTTCGTCCAGTCAATCACCCTGTGCGAGCGGTGAAGCGACACACGGGACCGCATGGCAGGTGTCCTCATTGCGAGGGCTATCATAGACAGGTGATGGAGGCAATCTTGGCCCGCACTCCTTCCATTTCTATAAATTCTTGTCCCTTTTATCTTCCCAGTATATCGAGAGCTAACTCGAGGAGCACAAGTTCTCACGGGAGAGGAGGAGTTCAAAATTCTGAGAGTTGGATGGAGGGCGAATCTTCCCACTCCTCGAAGAGAAGCAGGTCCAGTGGTAGTAGTTCCAGGAGGCTTTCAGACCTCGAAGGGCACTTCAGCGAAAGGGCCCAATCACAACTCGTAAGCCAAGTTTTCTTGCCCTTTTCTCATTCTTTCTTCCTTTCTTCTGACCAAACCTCACCCCCATTCCTTGTATGTGTAGGTTGTGATGAAATCACAAATCTTATGGGAGTTGGTAGTAGCAGCGTACAGGGGCCTCCCAGATTTTCAGAAGGCGAGGCTAGACGTGATGGGATTTGGTACCTTCCTTCGGATCGAGCCGATCCAGCTGACCTGGTCCTGATCCAAGCCTTGTGTGAGAGATGGGACCCAGTGAGTCGGGCATTCCTGATGCCCTGGGGGCACATGGTGCCCAGCTTGGAAGATGTGGTCCGAATTACGAGTCTCAAGGTGGATGGCGAGGCAGTGACCGGAGTCACTTACGCGGACTACCGAGAAGGTGCCCAGAAGTTACTGGGTTTGGACCTAGATGGTCGGAAAAACAGGTCGGTAGCTAGGGCGTCCCTCATGGATGCATTAGGGCTCACCGACACTCGTCGGCGGGATGATGAATCCTCAGAAGAGTTCATGGAAAGGATGGAAATAGGATGCCGTGCCGTGTACTGCACAGATTTCGGCGACTGGGAAAGATGCAACATAGATTTGAGGAGATTTCTCCTCTTCCTTTTGGGGAGATTGGTACTGAGCTCGAAAGGGGACGGTATCCAATGTTGCTTCCTGGAGCTGCTGTCAGACCTTGAAAGAGTAGGGTACTATGCCTGGGGAGCCGCCATGCTGGCGCACTTGTTTGCAGGCCTATTCCAAGAAACGGATCGTGAGATGACTGTGAGTGGTTTCACACCATTCATCCAGGTATTTTGGTTTTGCTTGTTTTGTATTTTTTTTTGTTTTTGCAAGGTTCTGATGACCTGCGCCGAGCAGCTATGGAGCTATTATTACCTCCCTATGGGGAGAGCTCGACATTGGCGACCCGTGATGGTGCCGCTAGCCAGGCGGTGGGAACCCATCATGAGTGCGGCACCCCTAACCTACCAACTGATGGTGCTAAGGCGGGAGCTACAGAGTTCCCTGCAGCGATGGTAAACTGGAGACCCTACTCAGACATGGTCGATGCCAACCAGCCGTGGGTTCTAGCAAGTCGTGCCCGGTTCGGACGGGAACTATGGATGCACTGCCTGAATGAAATCGAGCCGCTTCGGCTACGATTAGTTATGAGGACTTTAGGACTGGCTCAAGAATGGGTGGATTCAGCTGCGCCACCTCGTGTCGGGAGAAAGACGCGAGGACCGGCGACCTGCATTGACTGGCGCGTGCGGTTCCCTGAACAGTACGAAGACTGGCAACGGGGTGGCACGATTGTAGAATCGCAGGCGCGGGACAGCGAGGACTACTTGCGTCTATATAGGATAAAGTACGCAGAACGGTTCCAACCCCGGGGACTTGTGGAGGTAGGTTTCCCCTTTTTCTCTTCTCTTCTTTCTCCTTTTCTTGGTTTTTCTGGTGAAAATGCTGACTTGTAAGGCTGCAGGATGTCCGGGATGCCATGATAGCGAATTTACGAACTCGCTTGGCAGAGATGGAACAACAGTTGGGTGATGCCCGCGGAGCTACGAGCGCCTTGGTAGGTGTACAGTACGTTCCTAATTAAATCCCCAGATTCCAGATGTTGGCTGCTAATTCACATGGTCGTAGCATGCCCAGATTGGCGCGGCCTCCCCAGCGATGGGAGTAGGTGGTGCCTCTTCCAGCTTGTGGATTCCCACCTCAGAACTTGACTCGCTTCATGAGCAACTTGCTCACGCCACGCAGCGTGCTGCGGAGGCAGAAGGGATGCTCTCTATACAGGTAAGAGTTTCAGTGTTGAGTTCTCTTGGTTTACGCCTTATCGCGTATCTGAGATGGTACACTCGGCAGGAAAAGGAGACGGAAGAAGCGCTTGCCAAGCTGCGCAGAAGGAGGCTAGGATAGCAGAATTGGAGAGGGAACTGCGGCGTCATTCTGATGACGAATCCTCTAGGGATGCTGTAGAACTGAGGATCACTCTCCAGTTGGAGAGGGAAGACCGTGAGAGAGAAAGAGACGCAGAGAGAGAAAGAGCCAACAGATTGACTGAAAGGGAGGAACGAAGGGCCATGGAGGCCCAACTATTCGAACTCCGAATCAGCCTTGGTCTTGCTGAACAGTGGCTGAGAGATGGTGAGGAGCGCTACCGAAGAGCATGAGAGCGTGGATTTCGTGTTGGTAGCTTCTCTGCTGCTTCCGTAGATCAACGCCGGGATGCGGGAATAGGAAGAGGAGTACAGAGCGGTAGGAGTACCGCTTTTCGTAGTTGGGTAGCACCTTTGAGAGTGTTTTGCCCGGAGAGTAGTGGGACGAGTAATGCAGAGAGAGAGGGCGGAACTTGATGTAATTTTTTTGGTTTTTTGGAATAAAACACAAGGTTTGGTTTGTTTGGTTTTTACCTTTGCTTCTGTTGCCTGAATCCCTGCACACATCACTGAAACAAACAAATTAGAATTTCTGTTCTGACTTGGCCCCTTGCTCAATAAGCAAATGGTTACTGTGACTGTCCTTGATAACTGGTCAAGGGGCCAAGTCTTTATTTAAGGAAGGCGAGAGAAATATGTAGTGATGATAAATGCGACAGACAAGCACACGAATGCAAGCGGTATTAAAGTGAGATGCTGCATGCAAATGCAATCATGTAAAATTGATTTGTTTTTTTTCTTTTTTATATTTGGCATTTTTTTTTGTTTTATCATAAAAAAGATTTGTTTGTTTATAAATATGTACATTTTCTCTTTTCCCTTTTTGTTATTTTATCATTTCAATTTTTTTGTTGCTAACACCTGGCAAGCACCCAAATGGCACCTAACCTACGTGAGAACAGGGGTTTCTTACTAACCTCCCAGGTATCCTAAGTGCACATCTAGGTTGATTTGGGCCTCTAGACCCCTCGAATGATGATCCCGCCGGCTAAGACTTACCCTGATGACAATACCGTCATGCTATGCTTAGGCTCCCAATTGCTTCCGACCACAGGGATTCACCCAAAAGATGTTTGAGGTAAATGATTTGCCCGACCCGGGTCTGTTTCCTCACAACTCTAGATGGTATATGATGGAACACCCTGGAACCCTAACGACCAACCGCGCGACGCTGACCTGGAATCAGACGCCGTCGCACCCATAGGTGACGCGCTTGCATTGGCCTAAGCCCGAGGTTAAACAAGAAGACATCAAGGTGGTAAACAGGGGTCTTGACCAGCCAGAAACACAGAGACTCCTTCGCAGCGATAGCTTTTGCTTTTCAAAGTAGGCAACCAAATGTGTATATTAAAATAAGGTCGCAGACCCTGGCAGTTTTCACCTTCAGAAACTCCATCGAACCTTCATCTTTAGAGGGAGAAGGAAGAGTGTAGGGGATAAACCTCCTGAGAGGACCGGCAAAGCCGTTAACCCGGCGAGCGAATAAGGGCCCATTAACTCTTTCCTTTCGGACAACTTCGGACCAAATCTCGAGCATTTACATTCCACGGCCCCCTTTGTGGATTCAGACTTTTGCTTTGAGGGGTTCGTTTATCGCAACAGGCACGGTCACGACCAGGCTTTTCTCTTGATTTTGATTTTGTATTTCTTTTTGTGAGGGAGATATAGTCGTTTGACGTTTGTGGGCTCCCTTTTTGTATGCCTGCGGGGACACTGCCCTCTTCTCGTGCTCTGATCGATGCTCGAGGAAATGGGTCCTACTCTTGCCTTTGGGGTTTGAGTTTCGGTTTCTCATGCTCAGCGTTTTAAGGGCGCCGACTGTCTCATTTGGTCGAAGAGAAAAGAATAAAGATTACAGCTTCTGGAGATCTTCTAGGTGTGGCCCTACCGTAGGTGATGCTACCGACTTTTTTTGAATAAAATACATAAGTGAGCACATGTTAGCTTCCTTCGAGCGAGCATAGGCCGACGTGGCCGGACAGGGATCTCCACGGTTCTGGCAAACCAAGACCCGGTGCCTACCAAGCCTTAATGGGCCCTATCCTAACATGAAGGTTAGATGCAGGGACTTAACTACATGGTGACTGCCAGGCATCGGCATTTTGAATTTTCCATATTTTTAGTGGTTTTCAATATTTCTTTGTTTTTGATGTTTTTATCTTTTCATCATTTTTTTTTTTTTGTGCTAAGGGTAGTATTTCTTAAGATAAAGCCCATTCCAAGGGTGGGATAACTCGGTCCCTTCGGCGTTGATTAGCTTGTAGGCGTTGCCAGGGTACACGGCTTGAATTACAAATGGTCCTTCCCAATTGGGTTGGAGCTTAGAACGCGGACCTCCAGGTTTGACAAAAATTCTTTTTACGACCATCTCACCGACTTTGAATTTTCTCTCAACGACTTTCTTTTGGTAAAAGCGAGCGAGTCTATTTTGATACACACGCGCGTGTTCGGCAGCGGCCAGCCGTTTCTCATCCAAGAGTTCCAACTGGGCGAGGAGTGAATTACGACGATCGTCGAGGGGAAATTCCTTGTCCAATTGTACCCTGAGAGAAGGGATCAGAGTCTCGTACGGGACTACCGCTTCCATACCATAAGTAAGGGCAAATGGAGTCTGCCCGGTGGGGGTACGGATTGAAGTGCGATAGGCCCATAGAGCTTCGATAAGCTTTTCTGGCCAGTCTGAAAACTTACTAGACTCGCAGGTTTTTTTGATGATTTTGAGCAATGTTTTATTGGTGGCCTCCGCTTGGCCGTTACCTTGTGGGTAATAAGGCGATGAATGATGCAATGCAATTGCGTACCTTTTGCAGAGGTCCTGTAGGTCCTGAGAAATGAACTGTGGCCCATTGTCGGTGACGATCGTGCTTGGGACGCCGAATCTGGCGAGGATGTTCTTGATGATGAACTTGCAGACTGTTGACGCCTTGATTTCCGCGTAAGCTTCAGCTTCGGCCCATTTGGTGAAGTATTCCGTTGCAGTAAGGATGAAGATTTCTGCTTGGTGAGGGAATTGGGATCACCTAGGGGACCAATGATGTCGAATGCCCACATGGAGAAAGCCCACGGGGAAGATATTGGATGAAGTGAGGAAGATGGTGAATGTATTTTATCGGCATGAAGTTGACACTTGACGCACCTACGGACATAGACAGCACAATCCTC
The DNA here is from genome assembly GCA_022559845.1 of Amorphophallus konjac. Taxonomy (NCBI): domain Eukaryota; kingdom Viridiplantae; phylum Streptophyta; class Magnoliopsida; order Alismatales; family Araceae; genus Amorphophallus; species Amorphophallus konjac. Next base: position 110,703,707 of record CM040125.1, on the reverse strand, counting down.
TTCCATAGTGGGCCAATAAAAGCCTTGGGGAATGATCTTCTTGGCGAGCATCTGACTATTCACGTGGCCACCGCACACACCCGAGTGCATCTCCTCTACACATTTCCAAACCTCATCGTCACCAAGACATCTTAACAGAATACCAGTAAGGCTCCTCCTATAGAGTAGACCTCCAACCAAAGTATATTTCTGAGCCACCCTTCTTATGGCTTTCTTGTCCTCTGTGGTGGCCCTGTAGATCTCTTTAAAAATCCACTTAAGGAAAATATTAAGAATAAAAAGCAATAATCAATAAACAATAGTGGAGATGAAACATGCACGAGGTGCTAAAAGGAGGTTGTGATGTGATCGCCAGAGACACGAGGGTCTCAAGTGGAGATGATAAGGGGAAAGTGATCGCAAATACCTCAAATGTGCGGTTGATTGTGAGTACTCCTTTTCTCTTCAAATCGGCCGGCCGACGAAGAGAGTTCTTCAACTTGGTTACCCTTGCAAAAAAAAGACACACAACACAAAAGAATTGGATTAGAAATAATGTGTGTGTAGCATCAATTCTTAATAAAGATGAGCATGAAAATTGATTAAGAACACACCTTAAGGGTATTAGCCCTTAAACCCCTATGCAAAGAGGGTGTGGGAGATGTATGATGAATGCAAATAATAATAAAAAAAGGGGAGGTCTCAATATGATGATTGAGAAAGAATTATCAATAACAATGATGCATGCATGTGAATTATGAACTAAAATAAAAATAAGATAGGGGAGAAGGGGAATAGAAAAATCTGATTGTTTGGCTTTGATGCTCGATGGGGAGAAACTTCAAGAGGGATGAAGAGGTTGATCGTGAGAAGCCCTCCTTAGCCAAAGGCCACCTTCGGTTCCTGTAAAAAGAGACAAAAGAAACAAACAGAAGAAAAGGGAGCAGAAGAAGAAGAAGAAGAATAGAAGAAAAAGAGAAAAAACAGAAGAGAAGGGAGACGGAAGAAGAAGAAGACAGCAGCAGAAGAAAGAAAAAAAAGGAAGAAGAAGAAGAAATAATAAAAACAACAGGGAAGAAAACCTCCGGCATCCAACCCCTTAACAGAGCTAAATGCTCTGTTTAAATAGAATTGGATGAGAGATAAGAAGGCAAGAGTCCTACGAAGGGGAAGGATAAGAATGGGCAAGAGCCCAAATCAAGTAGGCATCTATCGAAGCAAGGACTCTCTGGAGAAAGGGCTGCGAAGGCAGACGATGAAACACGCCTTAGGTCAGGGCGTCAATTTACGAATTGACGACCTACGCATAGGGCGTTTCTCAAAAACACGCCCTGCACAAGGGCGTTTCTCAAAAACCAAATTTAGAAATAAAAACTCCCCATATTTGAAAAATGTAAAACACGCCTTAATTAAAGCCACGTTTAAAAACACGCCCCTGAGAAGGGCGTTAATTTCAAGAGCTCAAATGGGGAAGTCGGTCAAAACCAAAAGAATTAACGCCCTCAGGTGAGGTCGTCCTTTCTTTAAGAAACGCCCTAGATTAAGTCATGTTTTAAGAAAACACGCCCTTACCCAGGTCGTAAATTCAGAAAATAAAAAATGGGGAGAAATAGATAAAATGGGAAAGACACGCCCTAGACAAGGGCGTGTTTCAAAAACACGCCCCTGATGAGGGCGTGAATTCATAAAATAGAGATAAATGCCCAAAAAATCCAGAAAAATAGGACAAGGGAGGTAAATTGGGAAAAATAGGAGAAATCAGGGGCAATCCATGAAAAGTGGGAAAACCACTCAAATAAGCTGATTTGAGGGTCAAATGGGGCATCGCAGAGCGATATGAAATATACTCAAAATAATGTCAATTTTGACGTGTCTACAGCTGCCCCGCCTTGGCGTCTGCTTTGCAAGGGAGCAGAGCAAACTGAAAAGTAGATGCCAAGGTGTGATGAGACACGCAATCGACATCACTTGATGAGAATTGAAATCAAAAGCTCGAGATGAAGTAAATCTCGGGAAATTCACTGAAATCAACAATGTTTGGATAAAAAGGGGAGGTGTGCACGCGGTGCACGAAGGAGATAAAATAAATGATCAACTTCCAGCGCGGTGGAAGTACCTCAGGTCACAAACCTGCAAGGTTTCACCATTGGGGAGCGGTTACCAGCCAGTGGACGTGCTGCAGCCAAGGTGGATCAAAGGAAAGGAGATTAAAAAATAAGATGATAAAAATCCAAACAAGGAGCTTTCGAGAAAATCACCCAAAACAGCGACAAAACGAACTGAGGACTCAATTCGGCATGGAATATCTCACATCGAAGATCAAGATCAATTTGACCCACAAAAACAGCTTATCAGAATGATTTTCAACAATTGTTTCAAATTCCTACATGAATGCATGCTGGGTTTAAAGGGAAAATTAAATCAAACGAAAAATATAGAATAATCAAGGATAATATTGTTAAACTGCCCAGACTGGGTCAAGAAACCGATTCTGCGAGCTGATACTAAGCCGAAGCATGTTTATCCGCGCACCAACTCGTAAAAAGGGAACCATCGTCCCCAGCCTTGGACGGCTCAACGGCCTATCCGTGTGACTAAGACTCCTCTGGAATCGTCATTGTTTTTGATGAAGGGGAACTCAAATTCCAGTTTTGCCAAAGCCACAAGGTCCTTGATATAATCTAATAGCGTAATAACATATAGTAGAATGCATACAGGGAGATGGTGATATCAATAAGCATGGGAACTGAGAAATGAGCTGCAAGCACCGTGGGACTTTGATGATGATGCCCAGTCGGCGGGACCAAGAGCTTCTTATCCTGCGCTCAAAAATTCATCAGCCAAGATATGAGGCATTTAAGCATAACAATCATTAAAGCATCAATCATAGCATGTATATGGCATGAATAGCACAAATTAAATCATGGTATTGCAAATCATCATTGTTTGTTGTTTGTCATGAGGATGACAATCTGGCTAATCAAGTTTTGGAGTTAAATAATCAAGATCTGATATAATGCCCATCGGCAGAGTAATCAGGGAATGATAATGCCCCTTGGCAAAGTGATCAAGTGAATCAGCAGGAGTTGATTGAAAGATTTGGAGATGAATAATCAGAATGATATTCAAGAGATAATCAGGAGATATAACAATCAAAATGATATAGGGAGATGATAATCAAAAATGCCCAGGGTGGTATGTCATGAAAATATCGGGAAAGAATCAATAGATTGATAGCAATGAGTGGAGAGAGGACTCATCCCGTGCTCCTGGTCCTTGGAAAGTTATTCCTGCAAAACACCATCAGAAAATACAATGCAAAATTTTTGGATTTTGGAAATATGTAAATTTTTTATGAGATTTTGGAAATATTCAAATTTTTGTGGAATTTTGGAAATATTCAAATTTTTGTGGAGATTTTGAAAATATTCAAATTTTTGTGGAATTTTGGAAATATTCAAATTTTTGTGGAGATTTTGGAAATATTCAAATTTTTGTGGAGATTTTGGTTAGACATTGCTAAAGCAGCATCAAAGGGTGTTTTTGAACCACTGGCTAGGGGTCCTCGTTTCCTCCCTTTTTGCTTAAAACTGCCCAGAGCCGGGCGTGCATTGAAAGGTGGCGCCCTATAACTGACCGCCTTTGATTAACAGTGCCCCTACCAAGGCCATACCCGAGAAACATTCGGTCTTGGAGGGAGAAGAGAAGAATAATTGGAGATAAGCTTTATACAGGATGGGAGATATCAGACTTGAATTCCTTCCAAGGTGTTAACCCTCAAAGAGGTAGTCTGTTGTGCCGGGGCTTTGTGCCTTTGATTTTTAGACCCTTGACATGCATACGACCAGGTTTTCCCTGCGGGGACTTTGCCACTCTTGTCATGCCATAATTCATAATTTAAATTATCGAAAGTTCGACTTGATTCATAATAGCCCTTTTGGCGAGATGTATCATGAAATTCATGTTTAGTTTGGGTCAGGACTGCCCCTATTTGAGACTCCTCTCGTATTGGGGATTACCTAGGTTGGTCATCTTATCCGTCAACCTCTTGCCCTGCATTCGGCCGAGTGAAGAAGAGAAAAGACTTTCAGATATACTCATGGCATGGCCAAAGTAGGGACGGTGTTTTAACCAAAGGAGCCGGCTAAGGACGCCGTGAAGTGTGTGAGGTGCCCAGCTGAGGGTTGCTCTTAACAAGCGGGGAGAGAATGTCGAATTCCCAGCGCGGATTTTTATTAACCAGAGGTGCTGCAAAAGCAAGCCTAAAGACTCTTTTTAACAATGATTTAATTTAACAAAAGCCTAAAATAAAGATCTAAAACACCACTCTTAATCTTGCTAGGAAGCACTTCATTTTGAAAATCATGCGTGAAGCAATGAGGGAATGATATCATATAAATGCTTACTTACGCCAATATGTTACCTTGCAACCGTTGTAGAAGCAGCTGTCAGAGGCGAGGTTGATCATCGTGGGATCTGTCCTCTTTGGCAGTCAAAAGGATTGGAAGCAAAGGATTTTGGGAGTGGCTTAACAAGAATGAGTGGTGCTCAAACCAGACTCAGACGAATAAGGAGAAAAGGAAAAGAGGCGAGGGCTAGAACTCCCTTACTAAGGTGCGGAGACCCTGATCACATGGAACAGTCTACAGAAGAAGCGGAGAATTAGAAGGTGGAGTGAGGACTAAAGCCTCGGAAGCAGTGGGAGAAAGGGCAGATGCCCAAGGCAGTGGATGTGGAAGAAGTTGGGTCGGACCCATGATTAGGAGGAATTAGAAGAAGAAATTGATATATGGAAAGAGGCGGATCCGGAGGGTCCGGAGGCAGAGGAGAATCATGGGAAGACCCATCCGGAGGCTCCGGTGGGATAACGAAAGAAGGGACGCGATGCCCTCGGAAGAAATATGGAAAAAGATGATGAAAAAGGAAGAAGAAAATGAAGGAGACGATATCCCGGAGGAGCAGAAAGATGAATCGGAAGAAAGATGGATAGTCCGGAGGTTCTGGAGGAATGAGATGGAAAGGGGTGTGATGCCCGAGGGGAAAGTCCGGAGGTTCCGGAGGAAGAATATAGAAAGGGGCGCGATGCCCGAGGGGAAAGTCCGGAGGTTCCGGAGGAAGAATATAGAAAGGGGCGCGATGCCCGAGGGGAATGTCCGGAGGTTCCGGAGGAGGAAGGTGGAAAGGGGCGCGATGCCCGAGAGAAAGGTCCGGAGGTTCCGGAGGAGGAGAATGGAAAGGGGCGTGATGCCCGAGGGGAATGTCCGGAGGTTCCGGAGGAGGAAGGTGAAAAGGGGCGCGATGCCCGAGGGGAAAGTCCGGAGGTTCCGGAGGAATGAGATGGAAAGGGGCGCGATGCCCGAGAGAAAGGTCCGGAGGTTTCGGAGGAGGAGAATGGAAAGGGGCGCGATGCCCGAGGGGAAAGTCCGGAGGTTCCGGAGGAAGAAGATGAAAAGGGGCGCGATGCCCGAGGGGAAAGTCCGGAGGTTCCCGGAGGAGCAGAAAGATGAATCGGAAGAAAGATGGATAGTCCGGAGGTTCTGGAGGAATGAGATGGAAAGGGGTGTGATGCCCGAGGGGAAAGGGGCGCGATGCCCGAGGTGAAAGTCCGGAGGAGGAAGGTGGAAAGGGGCGCGATGCCCGAGAGAAAGGTCCGGAGGTTCCGGAGGAGGAGAATGGAAAGGGGCGTGATGCCCGAGGGGAAAGTCCGGAGGTTCCAGAGGAAGAAGATGAAAAGGGGCGCGATGCCCGAGGGAAAGTCGGAGGTTCCGGAGGTTCCGGAGGAGGAAAGTGGAAAGGGGCGCGATGCCCGAGGGAAAGGTCTGGAGGTTTCGGAGGAGGAGAATGGAAAGGGGCGCGATGCCCGAGGGGAAAATCCGGAGGTTCCGGAGGAATAGAATCAGAAAGGGCGAGATGCCCAAAGAGGAGGGATAAAATTCCTGGAGGTTCCAAGGAGATAGCAGGAAAAGGGACGCGATGCCCGATTAAAGCGGATGAAGATGAACAAGATGAGAATTGCGGAATGTCCGGCGGTGCCGGAAGACGGGGGAGATACGGGTTTGGAAACCCGGGGATTAGGAGGTGCAAATGCCTGCAAAATGATGGATGTGATGAATGCAATGAATGCGTGAATGCAAGGAGATGCAAAGAAGATGAATGATGTGAAGGGTGAGAGGATGAGATCCTCCTCCTAACCCTGGGAATGGCCCATGAAGGAAAAGTGATAGACATGGATGAATAGAAAGTGGAACAAATAAGGGATGGCTCCTTAGCATTAAGATAACTGCCCCTCCACGGCAGTGAAAGAATACAGCCAATTGGCTCAATAAAAGAAGCTTCAATAAGTGGCAACCCCCTTTGAAGGCAAAGATCAACAATGTGAGGGAGTTGGAGAGTTGGAACGGGGAGCGTCGTGTTGCCCATTGAATGTGGTATATATGGAAAGTTGAGCAAAATGGGCACTCGCCCCTTGTAAGGAGTAATGAATTCGGAATTCAGAAATTGGAACAAGGGGTGCCCTGCCGGCTCTTAGATGGCATCAACGCCTGGCATGGCGGCGACTTGACTTCTTCGGCCGTGATTGGCACAATAACCCGGATTAGCATCCGGCAAACAAATTCTTGCGTCTTGAATAGCGCGGCCAAATCCTTGCTGCCCGGCTCTTGATCATTTCGGCACAAATAGCTGCAGAAGCACGCCCCTTCCGAGTAGTAAAAGGAGGTGAAGCGGAGGCGGAAGGCTTTGTGAGTGGTGGAGGTATAATGGAAAGTGTTGGCGTAAGTGGAGACGGAGGTTCAAACACATCAAGTTTCTCCCTTTGCTTGCAAGCGGTCGGGGTTAGCTCGAGTGCAAAAAGTGGTGGGTCCTGCTCAGGATTATCCATAGGTAAAGGTGGAGGGTTATGTGGTGGAATAGGCAAAGTGGTTTTAAAGGGATAATGGAAGACCGAGGTGGCGGTAATGGGAGGCTAATTGGGGAAGGTTTAATGGTGTAATTGATGGTGTGGAGGTAGATGGCTTAACGGGTGGTGGTTTAATAGTGGAAGGCTTGGGGGAGGCCAGTGTTGCGGAGGTTAATGGTGTAACTGGAGGAGGTGTAATGGGTGGAGGGTTAATGGGTGAAGGTTTGGTGCGTAGGAAATGCCGAATGGGGCGAGCGGTGTTTGGAGTGGTGAAAAACTCAAGATGCGTCGGCGCGGGTGATTGGAGTATCGACCCATCGTCGTAACACCAAGAAGTCTCGGAAATAGGGGTTGGATCGGGGATGGTGGCTTCATCCTGAGCGAGGGGTTCATCGAATGAAAGTGGGGGAAGTGGAAAGTTAAGGAAACTCGAAAGGGGTGCCTGCGGAGCTTCATCATCCTCGTATATTGCCTCAGATTCTTCAAATGCCGGCTCTTGCTCACTTGAATAGCCGAAGTCATAATCATCCCTCCTGTCTTCCATTCTCTCTCCATCTTGTAATCTCATCCAAGAGCGGCATGGAGAGGATTGACCGGAGTAGGAGGAGCTGTGACCCTCTTTAATTGTTTCTCCATCAAAGTAATCTTATCAAGCAGAGATTGTTGGAGGGGTGTGGCTTGAACTACAGAAGGTTGGCAGGGCATTGAAGGAGGAGCCGTATAAAGAGGCCGTGGAGGTGGATTAAAGGGCCGACCCATAGAAGAACCCGGATGGGCCGGATTGCAATGAATAAATGGGCCATGGGGCCATGAGGGAGGAGGAACAGAAGGAGGCGGGTGATGGGCCACCCGAGTAGAATGAACAGGAGGAGATGGGTAATGGGCTACCCGATCAGGATTGGAAGGAGGAGGGGGGTGATGGGCCACCCGTGTAGAATTGGAGGGAGATGGGTGATGGGCCACCCGAATAGAATTGGAAGGAGGTGGGTGATGGGCCACCCGTGTAGAATTGGAAGGAGGGAGAGATGCATGAGATGTACCCTCAACGGCAGCCTTAAGGGCTTGGATCTGTTGAGGGGTAAGATGGTCTAATGCATGAATGATCTGGGAGACCTTCTCATCATTAGGACGAGAGGATCCCAAGGGAGTAGTGGCTCGAACTTGAGTTGAGGACCATTGGATTGGACATTGCCCATGGGTTGGGCATGACCATAAGAATGAGGACGTGGTCCCTTGAAGGAATGGTGAGAAGGATGATGATTAACACGTTGAAATTGAGGATAAGAAGTGCTAGGTTGTGCATCCTCATGAATTGAATTGAACATGTTTCTATCATGGTAAGCCATTATATAATCAAAAATTCTCAATAATTATGCAAATAAGCACACAAGTTGGAATGGTTACCGTGATTTTTGATTGTTTTATCCTTGATGAATTAAGGATTTTAATAAAGTTTGGAAAGATTCACACAAGGAGAGTCCTAGTTTCAAATGAGATTCACTTCAATGCCAACTAGGAACTCTCACTCACCACGTATTAGGCCAACTATATCGGGACTCCAAAAGGTACAACCTGCCCGGCGTCCGTGAGGGAATCCACGGGTGCGGGGACTTACGGAGGCTTGGTTTAGGAATTTCCAATCCAAAGAGACGGAATGCTCAATGGAGGGTCGTCCCGATTCCAAGAGGGTGTGTGGATCCTAATGAAGAGTGGGGGGCTCCCAACCCAAATGCAAATATGTGTAAATGCAACAGATGTATAACAGAATATAAAATATGAAAAAAATAAACGGGGAAGCACGGCGAAAACACAGGAAGAAGACGCCCTGGGGCAGGGCGCTACTAATCAAAAAGACGCCCTGGGGAAGGGCGTGAAACACTGTGGGGGGCCCACAGGCAAGGTAAAACGCGCCCTGGATCAAGGCGCTAAAACTAAAAGAAACGCCTCTGGAGAGGACGTTAAAATGCACTAGATGCCAACCAAGTCAAAGAAACGCCCTGGGGTGAGGCGTTACAAAGGAAAGGACGCCCTTGGGGTAGGGCGTCAAATTATAAAACGCACCCTGATGTGGGGCGCTACGCAACAAAGAAACGCCCTGCTCTAGGGCGTGAATTCTCAGTGTAGGAGATATGAATAAAAACGCCCTGTCCGAAGGCGTTACTCATGAAAGAGACGCCCTTGGAGGAGGGCGTTAAACGAAAACACGCCTCTGACAGGGGCGTGAATCAGCCTCCTTCAGAAACTCCTTCACGGCCAGAAATGACAGAAGCACTCACAGCAGCAAGGCAATCAACAGATTAAAAGAATCATGCTCATCAAAATTTTAAATAAGTGGAAATTTTAAAACAAATCTATTCAATTGACAAATCACTTAGGGGAGAGTGCAAAGCACAATGGAGGGTGCCCGAGGGGCACAAAGGAAAGGGTACCGAGGGTACCAATGGGAAAGGGCACACGTGGGTGCCAAAGGGAAAGGGGTAATCAAAATAAAAACAAGAAAGGGTCCCACCGTGATCGCCAATTTGTAGATCTCTTTAAAAATCCACTTAAGGAAAATATTAAGAATAAAAAGCAATAATCAATAAACAATAGTGGAGATGAAACATGCACGAGGTGCTAAAAGGAGGTTGTGATGTGATCGCCAGAGACACGAGGGTCTCAAGTGGAGATGATAAGGGGAAAGTGATCGCAAATACCTCAAATGTGCGGTTGATTGTGAGTACTCCTTTTCTCTTCAAATCGGCCGGCCGACGAAGAGAGTTCTTCAACTTGGTTACCCTTGCAAAAAAAGACACACAACACAAAAGAATTGGATTAGAAATAATGTGTGTAGCATCAATTCTTAATAAAGATGAGCATGAAAATTGATTAAGAACACACCTTAAGGGTATTAGCCCTTAAACCCCTGTGCAAAGAGGGTGTGGGAGATGTATGATGAATGCAAATAATAATAAAAAAAGGGGAGGTCTCAATATGATGATTGAGAAAGAATTATCAATAACAATGATGCATGCATGTGAATTATGAACTAAAATAAAAATAAGATAGGGGAGAAGGGGAATAGAAAAATCTGATTGTTTGGCTTTGATGCTCGATGGGGAGAAACTTCAAGAGGGATGAAGAGGTTGATCGTGAGAAGCCCTCCTTAGCCAAAGGCCACCTTCGGTTCCTGTAAAAAGAAACAAAAGAAACAAACAGAAGAAAAGGGAGCAGAAGAAGAAGAAGAAGAATAGAAGAAAAAGAGAAAAAACAGAAGAGAAGGGAGACGGAAGAAGAAGAAGACAGCAGCAGAAGAAAGAAAAAAAAGGAAGAAGAAGAAGAAATAATAAAAACAACAGGGAAGAAAACCTCCGGCATCCAACCCCTTAACAGAGCTAAATGCTCTGTTTAAATAGAATTGGATGAGAGATAAGAAGGCAAGAGTCCTACGAAGGGGAAGGATAAGAATGGGCAAGAGCCCAAATCAAGTAGGCATCTATCGAAGCAAGGACTCTCTGGGGAAAGGGCTGCGAAGGCAGACGGTGAAACACGCCTTAGGTCAGGGCGTCAATTTACGAATTGACGACCTACGCATAGGGCGTTTCTCAAAAACACGCCCTGCACAAGGGCGTTTCTCAAAAACCAAATTTAGAAATAAAAACTCCCCATATTTGAAAAATGTAAAACACGCCTTAATTAAAGCCACGTTTAAAAACACGCCCCTGAGAAGGGCGTTAATTTCAAGAGCTCAAATGGGGAAGTCGGTCAAAACCAAAAGAATTAACGCCCTCAGGTGAGGTCGTCCTTTCTTTAAGAAACGCCCTAGATTAAGTCATGTTTTAAGAAAACACGCCCTTACCCAGGTCGTAAATTCAGAAAATTCAGAAAATAAAAAATGGGGAGAAATAGATAAAATGGGAAAGACACGCCCTAGACAAGGGCGTGTTTCAAAAACACGCCCCTGATGAGGGCGTGAATTCATAAAATAGAGATAAATGCCCAAAAAAATCCAGAAAAATAGGACAAGGGAGGTAAATTGGGAAAAATAGGAGAAATCAGGGGCAATCCATGAAAAGTGGGAAAACCACTCAAATAAGCTGATTTGAGGGTCAAATGGGGCATCGCAGAGCGATATGAAATATACTCAAAATAATGTCAATTTTGACGTGTCTATGGCAGTATTTGACAATTTCATAGAACCATGGTTTCTCTTCATCAGCCAGTTCCTCTTCGGCCTCTGCCAACATGATTTCCCTCTTCTCAAGGATATCTTCCTGCAGGATCTTCCTTGCTATCCTGTCTTTGATGTTTACGTAGGAAGCATCATCGATTGCAGGGGCATGGAGTTTATAGATGGAAATAGACTTAAACCATCTTCCTAGAGGGAACCTTATGGATGATGCCAACGAGGCGAGGGCATCGGCGAGAATATTCTGATGACGAGGGACATGAACAAAGATCAGTTTGGCGAATAGTTTGGCAAAGGCAGCAGTGAGTTCTTGGTATGGCTTGAGTTTGGGATCGCGAGTGCGATATTTAGTGAGCACCTGGCGAAGGATGAGTTGACTATCACCTACGACTCGCAACTCAGTGATACGAAAAGAATGAGCGAGTTGTAGGCCAGCTAGAAGAGCTTCATATTCGGCTATATTGTTGGTAACTGGAAATTTGAGCTGGTATGCCAATGGGAATGTGAAGCCTTCAGGCGACAGGAGGGCGATGCTGATTCCTCTCCCTTGAGAATTCAGAGCTCCATCAAAATATAGCGTCCACATTGGCTCATCTGATTGGTTGATGGACATTAGTTCTTCATCTGGAAACTCTGATTGGACGGGATCGAACTTGGGAAGAGGATGGTGAGCGAGATGCTCGGCTATGGCATAGCCTTTAATCGCCTTTTGCTGGATGTAGGTGATGTCGAACTGAGAGAGAAAACTTTGCCAGCGTGCTAGCCTATCCGTAAGGACGGATTTCTCCAGAAGGAATTTGATAGGATTCATTCGAGCAATCAAGTGGACCTCGTGAGCCAAGAAGTAGTGCTTCAATTTCTGCACTACCCAAACGAGGGCAGCACAGGTTTTCTCCATGACGGTGTACTTCTGCTCACAGGGATTGAGAAGTTTGGATAAGTAATAGGTTGCCCGTTCCTTGCCTTCTTCATCAGCTTGTGCGAGGACGGCTCCCACGGAGTCATCCAAGACTGAGACGTAAAGGATCAGAGGTTTTTCTGGTTTGGGTGGAATGAGAACGGGTGGACTAGCCAGATATTCCTTCAACCCTTCAAAAGCTTTCTGACATTTAGAATTCCAGTGGAATTCTACTCCTGGCTTGGTCAACTCGTAGAGAGGTCTACACCTTTGTGAATGTTGAGACACAAACCGACGAATAAACTGCAACCTCCCGATTAAACCTCGGACTTCCCTCAAATTCTTGGGAGGCGGCATATCCCTGATAGCCTTGGCTTTGTCGGGATCTATCTCGATCCCTCTTTTACTCACAATGAACCCCAGCAATTTACCTGACGACACACCAAACACACACTTTTTCGGGTTCATTTTCAATTGGAACTCTCTTGACCTTTGCAAGACCTTAGCCAAAACTTCTGGATGTTCCATCCTGGTCCTTGATTTCACCAATAAGTCATCCACATACACTTCCAGATATATGTGCATCATGTCATGAAATATGGCCATCATCGCTCTTTGGTAAGTAGCTCCAGCATTCTTTAATCCGAACGGCATGACCACGTAACAATATGTTCCCCAAGGGGTAGTGAATGACGTCTTTTCCTGATCCTCTTCTGCCAAACGAATTTGATTGTATCCTGAAAATCCATCCATGAAAGAGAGGGTTTCGTAGCCTGCCGTGTTATCAATCAACACATCAATGTGAGGTAAGGGAAAATCATCCTTTGGACACGCGCGGTTAAGGTCCCGGAAGTCGATGCAAATCCTGACTTTCCCATCTTTCTTCATGACCGGGACAATGTTCGCCACCCATTGAGGATAAAGAACGACTCTAATGAACCTGGCTTTGTGGAGCTTATCGACCTCTTCTTTCATTTTCAAAGCCATCTGAGGGTGGAAACGCCTTAACCTTTGTTTTACCGAGACGGACCCTGGTTTTAGGGTTAAACGGTGTTCGACCAAGGTTGAATCCAGACCCGGCATATCCTCGTAGCTCCATGCAAACGTGTCCTTATATTCCTTGAGAACCTCAATTAATGCCTCTTCTTCAGAGGGTGGTAGGTTGTCACTTATGAGGATGATCCTAGGGTCTTCCTCAGTTCCCAAGTTGACTTCTTTGGTGGATTCTTCTACGGCGGTTGACGGCTCGTCGAATCTCCTCATTCCACTAGCGTATGCGCCGCCGCATCCTCATATTCTTCACCCTCATCTTCAGTGGGGCATTCTTCATCCGTGATCTCGTAGACTCCATACCCTTCATCAGATGCACAGTCGCCCTCGCATTCTATTTCGGTAGCTGGATGGGATTTTCTAACAACTGGGGGATGGCAAGAAGGGCCTGACACCTGGCGGCCAAATCCAGAAGGAATCGACGAGGGATCTGCCTACCCTTGGATTTCTTCCTAGGTACTACCCTTGGCCTATCATTCCTAGATTGACTGACAATATTTACAGAAGAAGAGGAAGACGAAGAGGATGGTGTAGAATGTACAGGAGAAGACCCCTCAGAGGAGGGGTAGAAAAGGTCGCTCATCGGACCTTGGACGGGTGGTCCGCAAGGCGGTACGCACCCGTGGGAGATGTAGGAGGTTTCCTCAACGAAGATGTGTTGTTGGGGAGTTTGAAAATTGACGTTTTTTTTTCGTTTTCATTTTTAATGACAAAGCAGTGAAAAGAGATTGGAGGAGAGAGGAAAGTGGTTATGGCTAGAGGATTGTGAGGCTCATAGAGCAGATCATGGTTGAAGACCTGGCGCGGGTTGAAAAGCCCGCGTAGGTATGTAAGCAAAGAAGGGGACCTGGGAAGATCATCAGACAATTGTCTGGCCCAGGAAGAAGATATCAGCAAAGGCTGAGACGAGTGGATGGAGAAGATGGCGGCTAATGAGCCGTCGACGGCAATGTTGAGGACGGATGAAGATCCGTCGATGACAGAGTCCTTCTGGCGAGGACGAGGATAGTTTGGAACCTTGGCAAGAGTGGTAATATTCTCTGGTATTTCGGAGATCAATGGTGGTCCTTCAAGCTGCGGAGACGAGAACATCCTTTCCAGTGCAACGGAAATGTCCCGTATGTCGAACCATTTGTCCCACTCGCATTCCGGATCTTTGATCTTGCCTCTTTTGGTGATCCTCGGACATTTTTCAGCCAAATATACAGCATGTGATCCCCCATATGCTTCTCGTGGGTGATCTCCCATCTGAACAACGGGCCCTCTGTTGAAGTGGTTTGATAGAGTCCACGTGAGGGGCTTCCAATCTGCCTTGAACGGTCCTTTGAAGCCTAGGCCAAACCTGCGGTTCGGCCTAATTTCCTTTGGCGGTTTGAGCATACCCTGTAACTGTGCGCCCAGACCTTTTCCTTGTTGATAGCCGATGTTCCTCATAATCTCCCAACCTTTGGAGTGAAAAGGGAGACATGATGTTGTGGTTGCCCTGACCGGCTCCTTTGGTGCTAGTGGAACATGAGATGGATCACGTACGTCCAGCAGTGACAATATGGGCCGATGAGACGGCCAAACAGAAGGCAGAGAGGTGTTGATAGCATCCACTGTGTGAAGGACAGGTGTACTGACCACTTTAATAATTCTCCCATTGTAAGGAAACTTCAGGCACTGATGGTTGGTGGAAGGCACAGCGTCCATGGCTTCGATGTAAGGGCGACCCAGTATAGCCTTGAATGTGGGGTCCATGTCGAGGACATGGAATTCCGTGGGAATTGACATGGGGCCTAGTTCTGCCTTCAGAATAATCATCCCTGCGGCGGCCTTTTGCTATTGTCATAAGCCGTGACCGTGATCGAGGAAGGTCTTATTTGTTCCTCGTTGACCCCACACAACTGAAGAGTGCTCATGGAGATCACATTTATGGATGCACCCGTGTCCACAAGACACGGGTTTATGGATACCCCATTAATTTTTATTGAAATGCACAATGCATATTTCCGAGCTTCCTTGGGAGCGAGCTCGTAGTTGTGAAACATGATGGCTGGTTGTGTGTCTGTTGGGGTCAGGACGGTCGAAATCTTCTCCACGGGGAGGTCTTCATTAACCATGACCTTTTGAAGATATTCCATCAAGGCCGCCTGGTGGGATGTGGATCTTTGAAGTAGCTCTAGGATGGAGATCCGGGCAGGTGTCTTGTCCAAGTGTTTCAATAGATCATACTGTGTTCCAGGGATAGCTCTTTCTGGTTGTTCTGCATCATCCTTCTCTGGCTGAGATTGCTCGGGATTCTGACTGTTGTGGGGGAAAACCCTGTGGAAAATCCTTCCACTCCGGAGCACCATTGCCTGCGGCTTTTGTACCTCTGTGGGGGTAGCAGTGGGTTTTAACAGGGGTTTGAGGGGTAGTAGTGGAGGAATGGTTGATGAAGCAGGGGTGATGACGGGAGCAGGGATTCTGATGAGGGGTTTGTTAGGTGGCGGCATGGTGGAGGTAGAGGGGATATTGCGCGGATTATGAAGGATAAGGGGTCTAGAAGGTGGCGGTGGAGACGAAGTAGGAGTGGGTAGGGCTTGAAGTGGGTAATGATTTTGAGGTGGGTGATGGTTAATGAGTGGTTTTGAAGGCATTAGTGGTGATACGGTGGAGAAAGACGGGGTTATGTATGGTTGACGGATGATAAGGGGTTTAGAAGGCGTAGGGGTAAATGTGGTAGAGGTGGATGGTAAAGTGGGGGAGTGAGAGAAGATGAGAGGGTGTGAAGGCGTAGTGGAGAGTGTCGGTTGATAGGAGGTCGGGGTGCGGATGAGAGGGCGTAATGGTAGTGGAAATGGTGATGGTGATACTGACGCGGGTTGATGAGAGAGAGGTGCTACCCGGGCAAGGTGAGGGGGTTGCATGACGATAGGGTTGGAGGTAGAAAGAATGGAGGTACTTTCCTGGTGCCACACCTGTTCTCTCCCGACTTTCGGCAAGGAGGAGATAGGGTTAACCTGATGATTGGGCTGTTGGTGCTCCGGTAATGGATTCTGGATTATGCCCATGTCGGGCTGTTGTTGTGGGGCCTGCTGAGCCTGCTGTTGTTGTTGTGGTTGCTGTTGCTGTTGCTGTTGCTGTTGTAACTGCTGCTGTGGCCTATGAGGAGGTCTCCTAGCCTTGAGAGCCGCGACGTATCGTCTCATCTCATCCCAATCTATTTGATGGTTATCATTCATATCATGGATGTAATCTTTGAAATGGAAGCAGTAATCTACTGTGTGTCCCGGCTGCCTGTGGTAGACGCAGTATTTGGAGGTATCAACATTGGGTGGCCACGCGGGCCTTTCTCTGGGTAGGGCGAGTTGGTTTGATGCCATGAGGGCATTAAAAATGTCTGCTAAGGTTTCCGGCAATGGTGGATAGTAGGCTCTCTTGGGACCGAGCGGCCTCCTTTGTTGCTGTTGGGGACCATAGTTCCCCGGGGGTGGAACTTGGTTGTACTGAAGCGGTGGTTGTTGTTGCTGAGGTTGTGGTTGTTGTTGCTGGGGTTGGCGTAATGGAGGCATATTATCCTGGGGTGGATTATTTTGGGGTGGAGGACGAAGAGGGAAAGGACCTGGTTGAAGGGGAAGTCGGGGCATTTGTGGAGGCCTTGGGTTGACCGCATACTTGGCATTGTTGACCGCACTGACTTGCTCATTTGTCACGACCCCTTCTGTGGCTCCGCCCGGGACACCAGCGCCTATCTTTCTGACCACTTTGGGCTTCGACGACTCAAACATGTTCATAATGGGGGAGTCTTTTAACTGGGTTTGGATGTACCGGACCCTTTCATAGAGTTCCTCCATTGTAGTAAGTTTATTCATGGCCAGGACGTGTCTGAACTGTGGGGTTGCATTAGACACAATCATCTTCACTTGTTCGGGCTCAGAGAGGGTATCCCTTATTCTTTCCGCCAGAGACCTCCATCTATCAGCATATCGGACAAAATCCTCGTCAGGTTTAATCTTTTCGGCCACTAGGTCGGTAATGGAGAGTGAGGGACCGACCCTATCCCTATATTTCTGCAAGAACCTTCTCTGGACTATTTCAAAATTCTCAGCCTCGCGGGACTCCAAGGAATAGAACCACTCAAGCGCGGGACCATCCAATGATCTCCGAAAGAGGTATGCCAGGGACCTCTGATCGTTTTGCCAATAGGAGGACTCATACATGAAGTCCTTGAGGTGAATGAAGGGGTTGCCGGTACCATTGTATCTGCGGTACGTGGGCATTTCAGAGGGAAGAAGATGAATGACGGGAAGGATTGGCAAAGCAACCTCCGGGGTGGCTTTCACGTCCACCATTCTTCTCAGATTTTGAAACTGCTCATCCATGCGATTGAACCTATTGAGGAGCGATTGGGCGAGCTCCTCCGGAGGTGAAGGTGGCACTTGCCACTGGGGGAGAAACTGTCTCCCGAGACTTGAGGGGGGAACCCGAATGAGAGGGAGCTGTCGGACCGCCGACAGTTGGCCCTGGCTGAAGCGGTGTGTGGGGAACAACGGGAGTTTGAGATTGTGACGAGAATTGGAATGAGGGTGGTTGTTGGCTCGCTTGACCTTGAAGCGAGGGAGACTGGATGGCTTGCGCCAATGAGGGAGATGGAATGGCCTGCACGGACTCTTGGAGAGGTGCGATGGCCGGAGTTGATTCCTGGGGCGTGGGGGAAAAAGATTTCCCCTTTAGAATGGCCTGGAAGGCCCGGAGCTGTTCAGAGGTGAGCTCCGTGTTGGCGAGGACGCCCAGTAAAGAAGAGATATCCTGTGGTGGGGACGTGTCCCCAGCAATAACCTGCACCTCATGCGAGGGGTCATGAGAAGGACCCGAGTCCATAGCATAGACTCGCGGGTCAGCTGACAAACCACGGCTAGGGTGGTTCTCCTCAAAAGACTCGTGAGACATGCTCACAGTTTTTCCAGAACGTAAGAATATACACTAGCAAGTAGGTAGCAGAGATTATCAAACAAGTGGATGCCTTTACGCCCTTTTTTTGTGTTTTGATTTTGATGATTTTTTTGTATTTTTAGCGAGATCCGAAGTTCACACAAAATGGGGACCCTAGTTTATTTTTGTTTCACCGCCGTGTCAGCTAGGGTCTCTCGTCTCACCACGAATGAAATGACTAACTCCGGGGAACTTCAATGGTACAACCAGCCCAGTGAACGAAGAGGAGATTCTTCGATGTCGGGGACTTACGGAGGTCCCAGTGTAGGAGATTCTAGTCCGTTGAGAGGAATTCCCAAACGGAGAGTCCTTCCTTCACCGGGAAAGGGTGATCCTCAAAAAAATGAAAAAAGGATAGAAAAGAGGAATGGATGTATGCAATGGAATGCTGACAGATATATAGAGTAAGAAAACAACAGAAATAACAGACATATAATAAACAAACAACCAATCACAACTGATAGTGCTGCCGTGAGCACAACGGGGGCGCGCGCGGGCGCCAAGGTGGAGAGGCACGGATGGTGCCGAACTTGCAAGGGTAGCCGAAAGGAAGCAGTAGAGGTCCCACCGTGATCGCCAATCTGTGAGCGACGTCACGCGGTTCGGGGAAGAGCGGAGAAGATGCGGAGCGCGCGGGCTTCTCTTTTTTTTGGTGTTTGTTTGCTGCAACACATAAATAAGAGAAGAGAGAGAAGGGGCCACCACGGGGGATTGCTCCGGCGGGGCGAGCGGGACAAGTGTGATATAGCAAGATATGGGGGTTAAACGGCCATAGCGGGAAGTGACTCGCCGCGGCCTCGGGGGACGGGAATGGTGCAGAAATTAAATAACAAGAATTGAAACGGCCATTGGGGAAGTGACTCGCCGCGGCCTCGAAAATATGAGCAGATAATAAGATGACAGAATATAAAGAGAATACAAAGAGCGGGAATTTAAACGGCCATTGGGGAAGTGACTCGCCGCGGTCTCGAGAACATAAACAGATAAGAA
This sequence comes from Amorphophallus konjac, assembly GCA_022559845.1. Classification (NCBI taxonomy): domain Eukaryota; kingdom Viridiplantae; phylum Streptophyta; class Magnoliopsida; order Alismatales; family Araceae; genus Amorphophallus; species Amorphophallus konjac. The sequence goes on along the minus strand of CM040125.1, from coordinate 110,684,768 downwards.
TATAACGTATAAGAACGTGAATTTAAACGGCCATTAGGGAAGTGACTCGCCGCGGCCTCGAGAATATGAGCACAATATAACAGAATATAAAGAGAATATAAGAACAGAAATTTAAACGGCCATTGGGGAAGTGACTCGCCGCGGCCTCGAAAATAAGATGTGATCGTCAGGGGCCGAAAGATCCCAAAATAAGAAAGTGATCGCGCCTACCTCAAGAGCGGGAGATGGCGGGTTGCTTCTTCCTCTCCCTCCGGCCGACCGACGGAGAGGGCTTTCCTCGGCTACCCTTGCAGAACAACGACAAACAAATGACAAGTGGATTAGAAAGATGGAGGTGTAGTATTCAAATCCTTGCGATAAAAATAACGAAATGATGGCAAGACACACACCTGGTTGTTGTTATCTTTTAAACCCCTCTCGAACTCGAGTAGGAGGAAAATGAGATGATGGATGTAAGAAGTGTATAAGAAAAGGTGCCCTTATGAAGGGGGATAGGGGATGCAAGATGATGAATGCAAAAGAACTACGAAGAAAAGGAAAGAATTGGCTTATTGGATGTGCCGATGGTGAAATCCGGCGGAGCTCCGGCAGCGTGGGGACGACGTGGAAGCGCGGTGGATGAAGACGACCTTCCTCTCGCGAGCGTGAGCACCCGAGAAGCCGGCAGAACCTCCACCTACAAAAGAACCCACGGGTTAGAAAATGACTCCGTAGCATCTGGGCTCCGACAGCCTATCGGATCACTTCGAAGCTCCCCCAGAACTGAGGGGGTGGGCCTCTATTTATAGAGCTACGGAGGGTGGAGGCGTCCAGGACCCTGGACACCTCCATCAGGGCCGAATTAATATTTTATTCTATTTTTATATATTTTTTTGGAATACTTTTGTGGAGGCGTCCAGGGCCCCGGACGCCTCAAACAGGTCCACCGAAAATCGACGACGGCCGCACGCGGTTTGGCACAACGCGTGGTTTTGTGAGCGGCGACTCGTGATTCAGAAATGGGCGCATCTGCGGGCCTGGACGTCTCTCTAATTTGGAATTTTTCACACACGACAAACCGTCGTTCGGTGGCCGGCGCCCGTGAGAGAGTTGATGGAGGCGTCCAGGGGACTGGACGCCTCCAAAAATATGTTATTTTTTATTTTGATTTTGTCTTTTATGCCAGGGCTGGCATTTTAATTTTTTATATTTGTTTTTATGGAGGCGTCCAAGGTCCTGGACGCCTCCATTAATATATATATATATTTTTTATTTATTTGTTTTTATGCCAACTGGCATTTTACACACATTTTTTTGTTTTTGTTTTTATGGAGGCGTCCAGGGCCCTGGACGCCTCCATTAATATATATATTTTTTATTTGGTTTTGGGCCCTGAGAAAAGAATAAAATCAAAGAAAAGAATGGGGGCGTCCAGGGGCCTGGACGCCCCCATTAAGACCCACCCGGGTCCTAGTCAGCGGCCGCCCGGCAGACATCCTTCTTGGTTCCGGAACCTCCTGATGCGTTCGACTGGTGTTGATGTCGTCCGAATGCCGTGACGGGACGATTCCGAATGCCGAAAAATGCAGAAGAAGACCCAAGAAAAGGAAGCACTCGAGTGATTCAAAATGCGTAAGCCGTTGCGGGGCGTTGTATAGTAATATGAGACTTTCTCAGGAGACGTCAAGAATGGCGTGTCTACAGTGACATCAATCATCTCATCAGGACATGGCGGCTTCCTTAAAGTGCCGGGCTGCAACGGGCCTTTCACAAAGTGTTGACGGTAATCCCACGTCAGTGGCTCGGAGTCTCCCAAGATAGATAGTGCTGACTCCCGGTAGCCAAGGCCTCTCCGGCCCATCTTTCTGCCTTTAGGAACGGGCTTAGTTCGCCCTTGCAGTTGTGCGCCAAGGTCCAAGCCCGGCTGATAGCCTAACTTTAAAATCATTTGCCATTTTTTTGAATATCTGATCTTGGACTTAATTTTCACATTTACTGGCGCATGCGTGACGCATATGCCCATGGGTAATCTAAGTCCATTACAGAAAGAACTGGCTAGTTACTCGGCCACAGAGTGAGAAAAATTTTATCAGTAATCGCATCAACTGACTGAACTGTGGAGATACTTTTCATCTTAACTACCTGGCCTAGGAATGGGGATTTAAGGCATTGATGGGCGGTTGAAGGCACAACATTCAAACTGTCTATCCATGGACATCCTAGAATTGCCTTGAACATCGGGTCTATGTCCAACACCTAAAACTCCACATCCATCACCAAAGGCCCTAGCTCGGCCTAAACTATCACGACCCCATGGCACGCTCGTCTGGAGTTGTCATACGCTACAATTGTAGTCAGTGTTGGCCTGAGCGTATCTTCCGAAATGTTGCAAGCATGTAGTGTACTGAGTGGACACACATTGATGGAAGCGCATGTATCCACTAGAGCTGACTCTACCGCCACTTTATTCAAAGAAATGGTAATGCAGAGTGGCATCTGTCGTGCCTCTAGGGGTGCCAATTCTAACTCAGAGAGTGAAATGGAAGGCCCCTTGGTAATGGTTGCCAACACCTACGGCAAGCTATCCACTGCCACGTCCTCATTGACCATAACCTTCTGCAGAAAAGCCCTGAGGGCGTCCTGATGCAGCGTGGACCTTTTGATCAACTCCAAAACTGATATCTTGGCCGGCATCCGGTCCAAATGCTGTAGAAAGTCATATTTCATGCCTGGCACGGGATCTACTTCTTTTCCTTCGACTATTGAGGAAGGAACTTGAGGGTTGGGTGCAGACGCACCAGGGAAAGGGTAAGTGCGGTGGAATGGATGCCCGCTCCGGAGGGCGCATTGTCGGGCCGACACAGCATCAGATGGACCCCCGATTGGCCCAATGGGGTAAGTGGAAGGGGTAGAAATGGGGGTGAGAATGGCGGAGGTCAGCTTGACAGGCCCTGGCGGAGTGGTAATGATTGGTGAAGGGTTAAATGTGTTGGATGTTGTGTCTTCCCTAAGTGTTTTGATGATGAGCAACACTATGTTAATTGTTCTTGTTATTTTTAATCAGATATCTTGCACTTGTGTTATCCATGGTCTTATATGAAATAGCTGCTAAGAGGTAACACTTCGTGTGTTCGTTCATGTTCTGTCTTCGTGCTATTTTTCCTCAAACATCATGTAGTTCTTGCTTCGCGTTTTCACCTCGTGTCGAGTTAGCCATGTTGTCGTCTGATTGAGTGTTGTCTTTCACCTCGTGCAGTATTTGTTTACTGTGTTGTTTCCATGTCATCCTTTGTATTCCTGTCTTCGAGTCCTTTCGCTGAGTCTCTAAGTCAGTCTAAGTTCAAGTGTTCGTTTCACTTTGTGATTGTTTTCTCTTCTCATGACTTCGTGTCGTGTTCCTGTAGCTGCTCTAAAAGTTCTGATGAACTTCGAGTAGTTTTCCTGAAGACCTCGTGTCGTTCCTACTTAGTAACCACACTTCGTGACGGTTACTATAGTCCACATCTTCGTGTTGGTTTTATGCACTCCGTGTCGTCTTCTTTGTTTCATTCTGTTCTCATCTCACTTCGAGTCGTTTCTTTGCATACTGTCTTCGTGTTGATTGGCACTTCTTCTTGGTTACAACACCTCGTGTTGTACTGTTTGACTTCGTGTCGGTTTCGGTTGCTAGTCCATGATGTTTTCATGTCGTTCTCCTTATTGCCACCTCGTGTCGTTTTTCTTATTAAGTCTTCGTGTAGTTTTACTTCGTGCAGTGTGATCCCGTGTCATTTACTGTTTCGACTTCGTGTCGTTATCAGCCCGTGCTGTTTTCATCACGTGCTGTTCTTACTGGCTTCGTGTCGTTTTTCTCTATAGTGTGTGTTTGTCACCACTATACTTCGTGTCAAACTTCACTTCGTGTTGTTTTCACCTCGAGTCGTTTCGTTATATTCTGTCCTCGTGTTGGTTTCTCGCTTTAGTCTTCATGTCGGTTTCTGTCGTTAGCCCGTGTTGTCCTCGTGTTGTTTTTGCATTCGTGACCTCGTGTCTCTTTTGCTTATAACCTCACCTCGTGTCATTTGCTTCTGTGTATCTGACCTGTTACAGAGTATCTCGTGTCGTTCTTGTGTCATCTCGAGTAATAGTCACGTCGTGTTGTTACTATACCTCATGCAGTTTTGGTTTTAATGGCCATGCAGCGTATTAATGGACTTAATCTCATTACAGGTCCGAGGAAGAACATTCCACACTCCAGGGCTGCACGTGATCCGAGACAAGAGGAACCAATCTGATAAAGGCACGTGGCAGGAAGATTCTGGATCGAGCGTGGGAGGCACACGCGTTTTGTGCCCTATCCACCTGCTGTTCGGCTATAAATAGAATCCTTCGTCCTCAGATGAAGGTGATCGAAGAAGAGAGGCATAGAAGAAAAAAACAGGAAAATTGAGAGCCCTTCGATCCAGGAAAAGAAAAGAAAGAAGAAAGAATAGCAGAGGGAAAAAGAGAGAGAGAGCAGAAGAGTGATCAGAAGAGTTGTTCTGACTTGCGGATCAAATCCGAAGTCTATTGCTCTGTGTTGAGCTACATTGTTTCCATTTTCTGGCATTTGATTTCCTTCGTTCGTATTTTTTCGTTTATTGTTCTTATCTTTCTTCTACTGTCCTTGTTTGTGTTTCCGATCCTCTGGATTGAGGTCGGGGTCCTCCTGTGAGATCAGGAGAAGGGAGATTCATTCTCCAGTTTGCAAGCAGCAGGTGAGCTGCTTGTAGGTTCCCTCCGGGTTGGGAGGAAGAGGGGTCTTCGACCTCTGGTTCACTAGTAGCAGGGCTGCTACTAGTGGGGCTCCCTCTTGGTAAAGAGGAAGAGAGACGTAAGTCTCTGGGTTCTAGTGACTGCTGGTCACTAGAGGTTCCCTCCGGGTAGGAGGAAGAGGAGAGGTTGTTCTCCTGGGAAGCTGTGTATCAGCAGTTGTCTGGCAAGCTATGTTGCCCAGCCTTTAGTGAAGCCACACTCGGTTTGAGTGTGGGGTGGATGTAGGTCTGAAGGACCGAACCACCTTAAAATCCTCTGAGTCCTTGTGTGATCGATTGTGGTATGCTTTCTATTTGCTTGAGCTGTTAACTGCACTGCATCATTTTCGATAGTCAGAGCTCGAGGTTTTTTGCGTTTAGCAATATACTCTGCAGTATTTTTTTAATTCTACGAAAAACAGTGATCTATTCATCCCCTCCCCTTCTAGATCACTTCATATTGTACTTATCAGTTGGTATCAGAGCAGGTTTTTCCCAGAATGTGGTCCAACGGCCAGGGAAACGGATCCACTGGTCCTCGCAGTTTCATAGCTGATGGGCAGTCTATCACCCGTCCCCCTTTCTTTGATGGTAATAATTACTTCTTCTGGAAGAACAGGATGGAAGTCTTTATCAGGGCCCAAAGCCACAAGCTATGGAAAGTGATTACAGATGGTCCATACACCCTTCCACCGAATGAAGATATGTGGACAGAAGATCATATCAAACTCTCCGCACTGAATTGGACAGCTCTTAACATCATACAGTGCGCCGTCCACCCGGAAGAGTATTCGAGGATCTCAGCGTGCAAGACTGCAAAGAACATGTGGGATGATTTGCAGTTAATTCATGAGGGGACATCTCAGGTGAAGGCTACCAAGATCAACATACTTACAACTCAATATGAGTTATTTAAGATGAAGCCAGAGGAGCCGATCACAGAAATGTATGCCAGATTATCTGTGATCATCAACAGTCTGAAGGGCCTTGGAAAGGATATTCAACAAGAAGACATAGTCAGGAAGATCCTTAGGTCTCTAACTCCCGTCTGGGAAACCAAGGTGACTGTAATAGAGGAATCAAGAAATTTATCCATCATGACAGTGACCCAGCTGATTGGATCCCTCATGACCCATGAAATGAATTTCAAACATGGAAACGATGGGCATGACAGAAAGGGAAAGAATGTTGCTCTGAAGGTCTCACGACATGCTAAGAAGAACAACAGCAGTAGCAGCAGCAGTGATGATAGCAGCGAAGGCTCTGATGGATTCTCAGACCTGGACAAGGACGAGCGAGCTATGCTCACCAGGCAATTCAGAAAGTTCCTGAGAACTAAAGGAAAATTCTACAGGAGGAAGAAATTTAATGCTGTAATGAAGTCTCCTGAGCGAGGATTTGAGAAGAACCGGTCTGCTAAGAAGATCACTTACTATCATTGTCAGAAACCCGGTCACATGAAAAGTGAATGTCCAGAGCTACAAGCTAAGGCTCCAGGACACCAGAAGAAGATGGTGCACAAGAAGAAGAAGGCCATGCTGTGCACATGGAGCGATGAGGAGGAGGACCCAGAAGCCACTTCGTCCAGTGAAAATGAAGAAAAGACATGCCTCATGGCCGACCATGAGAAAGAGGTAACAAACTTATTTGAGAATTTTACCTTGGATGATTGGGAGGACGCCTATGGCGACCTGTTAAGTAAATATAATTGTTTAAACAAGGAGCACAGAATGCTTAGACATAAGTTTCATTCTTTGTCTGAAGAACACTCTTCTATTGTCACTGATAGCATGAAAACCAAGGAGATGGTCATTGAGCTAGACCAGGTTAAAGGTGAGATTGAGAGGTTGAGAATGGAAAGAGAGGAGAGTCTAGCTAGAATGGATGAGCTGAAGTGTAAAGCTGAAGAGTGTAAAGGAGAGATTAGACTGATGGCTGAAAAATATGAGGTAGTTAGAAAAGTTAATCAGGAACTCCAGGACCAATGCAATGAATTTCAGAAGGAGATTGAGGACAAAGAAAAAGTGCTTGAGAAGTTTACAGAGGGGAGAAACAACCTGAATGCCCTTCTGGGGTCGAGGGTAAACTTCAATAGGGAGGGATTAGGATACAATCCTACTAGTAAAAAACCCTTTGAATTTAAGACTACCACATTCTGCCCCGCCAAAGGCAAAGAGAAACTGGAAACACCATCCAGTTCCAAATCTGTCTCTACAATGAAGTTTTCGACCGGCAAATTCATTCAATCCATTGGTCAGCAACCTAAGTCGGAAATCCTGAAACAAGAACTGCTCATGTGCAACAGGTGGGGAACAAAGGTTCTCACAGAACCAGTCCTATTGATGTCACAAAAAGAGTGAAAAGTTTTGTTAAGAAAGCTCATCATGCTAATTATCAAGTAGAGCATGGCAACGTTCACCAGTTTCAGCACAAATTTTATTGGAGTAAAAATGCTTACATGAATTATGCTCAACACACACGCGTATCCTCTAAGAGGCCAACCAACAATATCTTTGTTCAGAAACAGCATAGTTCAAATAGGAATAAGCTTATTCAACACCCACCAAGAAATGACAAAAGGGAAGAATCAACCCACATAAAACCACTGAAGAGAACTATAAAACAAATGTGGGTTCCCAAGTGCTTTTTGCATAATCTGAAAACTGGTTTTGGACCCAATTTGAATTGGGTCCCACATTACTCTGTCTGAATTTTTGCAGGTCAGCCTGGCAGCTGAGCATAACAAGTGGTATCTTGACAGCGGCTGTAGCAGGCACATGACAGGAGACCGGTCCAAATTCAGCAAACTAAAAATGAAGTCTGGGGGCTTGGTCAAATTTGGAGGAAATAACAGAGGAAGAATAATTGGAATTGGTACGGTTGGTAAGTCCTCCACTAACTCCATTGAAGATGTGTATCTTGTAGAAGGACTTCAGCACAACCTGGTAAGTATAAGTCAACTTTGTGACAAAGGACACAAGGTACTCTTTGACCACAACTCGTGCACTGTTTTTGAGCTGAATTCTGATAACATCATGTTCAGAGGTCATAGAGTAAATAATGTGTACATCGTTGATCTAGATGATAATTCTGAAACAAACTTGTGTCTGTCTGCTAATTCTGAACAGGTTGCTTTTGACTGGCATAGGCGTCTAGGCCACGCTAGTGTGTCTACTTTGAATAAACTGTCTAATTATAACCTAGTCAGAGGTTTGCCCAAAATAAAATTCCAGTTAGAGTCCAAGCTCTGTGATGCTTGTGCTCAAGGTAAACAGACTCGTGCAGTTTTTAAGTTGAGAACTGAGGGTCTCTCATCTAAACCACTACAGCACTTGCACATGGATCTCTTTGGTCCTACTCGAATACAAAGCCTGTCAGGTAAGAGATATGGTCTAGTCATAGTTGATGACTTCACTAGATTTTCTTGGTTGTTCTGTTTAGCAAATAAAAATGATACTTTTGTTCACTTTGAAGAACTTTTTAATAAAATCAAACTGCAAGGTGAACATAATATCATTACAATTCAGTCTGACCATGGAGGAGAGTTTGATAACTCTTCATTCTCTGAATTTTGCTCAAGAGAGGGAGTGACTCACAGATTTTCTTCTCCCAGGACACCGGAGCAGAATGGAATTGTTGAGAGAAGAAACAGGTCAATAATTGAAATGGCCAGGACTATGCTGATTGAGAGTGGACTTCCAAGGAGATTTTGGGCAAAAGCTGCAAATACAGCATGCTACATTTTAAATCGAGCCTTGGTAAGACCTACTCATAAGAAAACTCCTTATGAACTCCTCAAGGGTAAGCTGCCAAACATTTCTTACTTTAAAATATTTGGTTCCAAATGTTTCATCCACAATAATGGTAAGAATGGTTTGGATAAGTTTGAAGCAAGAAGCTCTCCTGGAATTTTTCTCGGATATTCAGAAACCTCTAGGGCTTACAGAGTCTTCAATAAGGATGAGCAAACTGTTGAAGAAACACCTCATGTGGTGTTTGATGAGAATGTTCTATCTGACAAAAGGATAAATGATGACAGGGAGTCACCTGATGAGGGAGATTTCTTGGAGAAAATTGAAGAAGAAGAGATGCAGCAAACTGCTCAACCAGAAAACTTACATCAAGAAGGAGCAACTGAGGTAGGTGAACCCTCAGGTGAGGTAGTATTTCACAAAGATCATCCTAGTGAAAATGTTATAGGTAATTTGCATGATCCCACTAGGACAAGGTCTCACTTTAGAACTGTCCAAGAACAGGACTTAGCTGCTTTGACATCTCAGGTAGAACCGAAGACTGTGGAAGAGGCTTTAAAGCATGATTCTTGGGTATCCTCCATGGGTGAGGAATTAAATCAATTTGAGAAAAATAATGTATGGAAACTAGTTCCTAGACCTGAAAACACTCATGTCATTGGCACTAAATGGGTTTTCAAAAATAAGATTGATGAAAATGGAGCTATCTCTAGAAACAAAGCAAGACTTGTAGCTCAAGGCTACAGTCAGGAATTTGGTGTGGATTTTGATGAATCCTATGCACCAGTAGCTAGGATGGAAGCTATAAGAATTCTGTTTGCATTTGCATGCTCTAGAAACATTCGGCTACAGCAAATGGATGTCAAAAGCGCATTCTTAAATGGGTTATTGAAGGAAGAGGTATATGTTGAACAACCTCCTGGGTTTAATTTCTCTGTTCAGCCTAACATGGTTTTTAGGTTGAATAAAGCCCTCTATGGATTGAAGCAGGCTCCCCGAGCCTGGTATGAGAGACTTTCTGAGTTCCTTGTGAGCAAGGGCTACATTCGAGGTAAGGTTGACCAAACCCTCTTCATCAGAAGTCTCGGAAAGGAGTTAATCGTGGTCCAGGTATATGTTGATGATATCATTTTCGGATCTAACAATTCAAAATTATGTAAAGATTTTTCTGAGTCTATGTCCCAAGAATTTGAAATGAGTCTAGTTGGCGAACTAAAATATTTTCTTGGGCTGCAGGTCAAACAAATGGAGGATGGTTGTTTCATAAATCAAACCAAGTATACTCTGGAGATGCTGAAAAGGTTTGGAATGACCAACCTCAAGACAATCTCAACACCCATGGGTACCAGCTCCTCACTGGATTCAGACGAAAAAGGTAAAGAGGTGGATGCTAAACTATATAGAGGTATGATCGGTTCACTCCTCTACTTAACTGCATCCAGGCCCGACATTCAATTTAGTGTAGGAATATGTGCCAGATACCAGGCTAGGCCTACTGAATTGCATCTGGCAACGGTAAAGAGAATTTTTAGATACTTATCTGCCACCCATGATCTAGGTCTCTGGTATCCTGCATCATGTAGTTTAGATCTCATTGCATACACTGATGCAGATTATGCAGGATGTAAATTGGACAGGAAGAGCACTAGTGGTCACTGCGAATTTCTAGGAGGGTGCTTAGTCTCTTGGGGATCCAAGAAGCAACACTCTGTGCCTCTCTCTACTGCTGAAGCTGAGTATGTGGCAGTAGGGAGCTGTGGCACACAGGTTATATGGATAAAACACCAGCTTCTGGACTACTCGGTTGAGCTAGGTTGTACTTCTATCTTTTGTGACAATACTAGTGCAATAAATATTGTAAAGAATCCTGTACTTCATTCCCGAACTAAACACATTGAAATCAGGCATCATTTTATTCGAGATGAAGTAGCTAGGAAGACTTTTGAGTTGATCCATGTTGGCACTAACTCACAAATTGCAGATATCTTCACTAAGCCACTGGATACTGAAAAATTTAGCACTTTGCGTAGAGAACTAGGTATTTACAGAATTTCATGATTGAAAAAATTGATTTCTGAATACCATGTCATGTGTTATTATGCTTATCATATTCATCGTCTGTTGCTGAAGAAATAACTTCAGTATGAGTGTTTGGTGACTCACTCCGTTTTGATTGAATAGTCTGTTCAAACTTCATGGTGTTCTCTTTGAAGTGTTTTGAGGGTTGTCTTGGTTAAGTCTGTGTTGGGGTCAAGGTCTCAGGGGGAGCTAGATTTATAATAGGTGCTTTGGTCTTTGGCCTAATTTGAACATACTCCGAATGACATCTTGCTGACATCAAAAGAGAATCAGGTTGATGAGGTGTATAAAAGAAAGAGTTGGATGCTTTATCCTTTAAGACTGTTCATCTAATTTCTTGTTGGAATTTCAGCTGTTAGTCCCACTGAGATCAAAATCTGAATTCAAAGATTATCTTCCTACACGGTAACTGTCTTCTGATCTAGCTAGTACTGCATACCTACTTAGTCAATGTTGAGTCCGAAATGAGGTATTTTGTGCTTTAGTCTGAATCACCTTGGATCTGGTGTATTGTTCTCAAACGGACTCAAGCTTAATTAACAAGTTTTTAAGAGCTGGTTAATAAAAACAAATTTCATAAAATTGTTATCAACCTTCTTAACTGCTCATTGAGAAACTGGGATTTTCATCAATGAAGTGAAAAAAAAAAAAACATCCCATGTCATGAGATGGCAGTACTTATCTGGTTTCTTATTAATTCTCTTGATCATACAGAGCTATGGTACATATCTGGTTAGTAACTGGGGTGTCTGACCTCTGATAAAGGTGTCACCTTAATGTCAACACCAGTTAGAATACTATCTCTGTCCTCTTGTCAGAAGGGGTAATGTGGTCCTGCCACCGAGTAACTGGGGTTTCATGCCTCTAAACAAGGTGTCTCCCTAATGTCAAAGGTGTACTTGACAGACTTACCTTTGATCTTGACCATCTTTAAAGATCCTGCTCACTTGAAGTATAGCTCTTGATTTGTTTGTTCTCAATACCACAGGTCTTTGTTTTCTGACTGTCTTACTTTATACTCTCTCAGTAAAGACTTACTTTGATCAAACTGGTATCTTGTAACTCACTTGCTTAGAATCTGGTTCTGTGTATGGAGCGAATCCTTATTCACAGTTTTTGCACAGTCTGACTAACTGATCTTCAAAAATCCTCACATAAAATTAATGGCTTTCTTAAATTGACTAAACATCTCAATAACCTCCATTTATCCGCCTTACTCTGTCCTGTTTTCTCTCTATAGTCAGCAATTTTCCTTTCTCTGTATCTTCAGATTTGCCCCTAGTTTTGATGATGTCAAAGGGGGAGAGAGAATTGTGTGGTTTCGTTTCAGAGTTTTTGTTGCATGCCATTGTGTTGAGGGGGAGTTAGTTATCAAGTCTGAGGTAAACTGTTGCTGTGTTCAGGGGGAGTGTTCTCGTGTCATCAGAGGAAGCAAGGAAGCTAGTGCGTTGAAAGTCTGCTTTAATTTGTCTGCATTAAATCTTCTGAAATGATCTCTTTTGAACTTATCTCTTATAATTAATATAGTGTTGCCATCATCAAAAGGGGGAGATTGTTGGATGTTGTGTCTTCCCTAAGTGTTTTGATGATGAGCAACACTATGTTAATTGTTCTTGTTATTTTTAATCAGATATCTTGCACTTGAGTTATCCATGGTCTTATATGAAATAGCTGCTAAGAGGTAACACTTCGTGTGTTCGTTCATGTTCTGTCTTCGTGCTGTTTTTCCTCAAACATCATGTAGTTCTTGCTTCGCGTTTTCACCTCGTGTCGAGTTAGCCATGTTGTCGTCTGATTGAGTGTTGTCTTTCACCTCGTGCAGTATTTGTTTACTGTGTTGTTTCCATGTCATCCTTTGTATTCCTGTCTTCGAGTCCTTTCGCTGAGTCTCTAAGTCAGTCTAAGTTCAAGTGTTCGTTTCACTTTGTGATTGTTTTCTCTTCTCATGACTTCGTGTCGTGTTCCTGTAGCTGCTCTAAAAGTTCTGATGAACTTCGAGTAGTTTTCCTGAAGACCTCGTGTCGTTCCTACTTAGTAACCACACTTCGTGACGGTTACTATAGTCCACATCTTCGTGTTGGTTTTATGCACTCCGTGTCGTCTTCTTTGTTTCATTCTGTTCTCATCTCACTTCGAGTCGTTTCTTTGCATACTGTCTTCGTGTTGATTGGCACTTCTTCTTGGTTACAACACCTCGTGTTGTACTGTTTGACTTCGTGTCGGTTTCGGTTGCTAGTCCATGATGTTTTCATGTCGTTCTCCTTATTGCCACCTCGTGTCATTTTTCTTATTAAGTCTTCGTGTAGTTTTACTTCATGCAGTGTGATCCCGTGTCATTTACTGTTTCGACTTCGTGTCGTTATCAGCCCGTGCTGTTTTCATCTCGTGCTGTTCTTACTGGCTTCGTGTCGTTTTTCTCTATAGTGTGTGTTTGTCACCACTATACTTCGTGTCAAACTTCACTTCGTGTTGTTTTCACCTCGAGTCGTTTCGTTATATTCTATCCTCGTGTTGGTTTCTCGCTTTAGTCTTCATGTCGGTTTCTGTCGTTAGCCCGTGTTGTCCTCGTGTTGTTTTTGCATTCGTGACCTCGTGTCTCTTTTGCTTATAACCTCACCTCGTGTCATTTTCTTCTGTGTATCTGACCTGTTACAGAGTATCTCGTGTCGTTCTTGTGTCATCTCGTGTAATAGTCACGTCGTGTTGTTACTATACCTCATGCAGTTTTGGTTTTAATGGCCATGCAGCGTATTAATGGACTTAATCTCATTACAGGTCCGAGGAAGAACATTCCACACTCCAGGGCTGCATGTGATCTGAGACAAGAGGAACCAATCTGATAAAGGCACGTGGCAGGAAGATTCTGGATCGAGCGTGGGAGGCACACGCGTTTTGTGCCCTATCCACCTGCTGTTCGGCTATAAATAGAATCCTTCGTCCTCAGATGAAGGTGATCGAAGAAGAGAGGCATAGAAGAAAAAAATAGGAAAATTGAGAGCCCTTCGATCCAGGAAAAGAAAAGAAAGAAGAAAGAATAGCAGAGGGAAAAAGAGAGAGAGAGCAGAAGAGTGATCAGAAGAGTTGTTCTGACTTGCGGATCAAATCCGAAGTCTATTGCTCTGTGTTGAGCTACATTATTTCCATTTTCTGGCATTTGATTTCCTTCGTTCGTATTTTTTCGTTTATTGTTCTTATCTTTCTTCTACTGTCCTTGTTTGTGTTTCCGATCCTCTGGATTGAGGTCGGGGTCCTCCTGTGAGATCAGGAGAAGGGAGATTCATTCTCCGGTTTGCAAGCAGCAGGTGAGCTGCTTGTAGGTTCCCTCCGGGTTGGGAGGAAGAGGGGTCTTCGACCTTTGGTTCACTAGTAGCAGGGCTGCTACTAGTGGGGTTCCCTCTTGGTAAAGAGGAAGAGAGACGTAAGTCTCTGGGTTCTAGTGACTGCTGGTCGCTAGAGGTTCCCTCCGGGTAGAAGGAAGAGGAGAGGTTGTTCTCCTGGGAAGCTGTGTATCAGCAGTTGTCTGGCAAGCTGTGTTGCCCAGCCTTTAGTGAAGCCACACTAGGTTTGAGTGTGGGGTGGATGTTGGTCTGAAGGACCGAACCACCTTAAAATCCTCTGAGTCCTTGTGTGATCGATTGTGGTATGCTTTCTATTTGCTTGAGCTGTTAACTGCACTGCATCATTTTCGATAGTCAGAGCTCGAGGTTATTTGCGTTTAGCAATATACTCTGCAGTATTTTTTTAATTCTACGAAAAATAGTGATCTATTCATCCCCTCCCCTTCTAGATCACTTCATATTGTACTTATCAAAATGGAGGGGTGATGATGGAAGGCATAGCGGGTAATAGTGGAAGGGTTGGCGGAACGGTGGGGAACGTGGGGGGTGCAATAGGTGATTGGGAGAGGACATGGAGTGGAGCGGTGGCCAAGGTGGTGGGTCGGAGAATGGAAGGAACAGAAGGGGAGGGGAAGTTGGTGTGGTGGAAGGCCAAAGGGTGAGCGGGGGTCTCATCATCAAAATACCACCCAGCATTAGGGGCTGGGCGGTGGACTGCATTCACTTGAGCCGGTGCCGGCGGCTGTGGTTGTTGTTGAGGAGCGGGCGGGTGTTCTGGCATGGGATTCTGATGAATCCCAAGGTCTTTGTGCTGCTGCTACTGCTGTGGGGGTTGTTGTTGTTGTAGAGGTGGCTGGAACTGTTGATGCTGAGGTGTCGCCTGCTGCGGCCTGGCTTGTCTTCGTCTCTCCTTGATATCTTCAATCAACTTGTGCATCTAGGCCCAATCAATCCTCTGGCCCTCATACAAGTCATACACCAGATCTCTAAACTAGTAGCATCTCTCTATGGTGTGCCCGGGCTGCTGATGGTATATGCAATACCTTGACTGATCGGTTGCCAGATTCCGATTCTGACGCTCCAGAGGCAATTGAATGTCACCAGTGTACATTAGAGCTGAAAAGATATCGGGGAGGGTTTCTGGGAGCGGTGGGTAGTTGACCATCTTGGGTCCCGGTCGAGCAGGCCCATAACCAGCAAGAGGAGGGACGTTATGGTACTGGGGTGGCGGTTGCCGCTGTTGAGGTGGTGGTGGTTGTTGTGGGTGCTGAGAAGCTTGGAAAGTGGGTCGGGGGGCTTGTGGAGCGGAGAACTGGGGGTTGCAAGGAGGTTGCTGGAAACGGGGTGAAGCGGGTTGGTTAGGGAATTGAACAGCCTGGAGCTGCTCATTGACTTTAACTCCCTCGGTAACTGGGCCTTAAGATTTTCTAGTGGTTTTAGATTTCTGGGCCTCGAACAATGAATGGATGGGGGAGTCCTTGTACTGGGTTTGTATGAACCGGGCCCGATTGTATAGCTGGTGCATGTTAGATATATCGTTCATTGCCAATATATTCCGAAATGTCGGGGTAGCATTATAAATCAACAATATAACCTTTTCTTCTTCCGGGATCTGCCCGGGCACACGCGAGTCCACTTGCCTCCATCGATCTGCATATGCATCAAAGTCTTCATCCGGCTTCATCTTTTCTGCTACCAAGTCTGTAAAAGAATACTCGGGCCCAACCCGATCCTGAAATCTCTGGATAAACTTCTCCTTCACGGTCTTGAAACTTTCTGCCTCCTCCAGAGGTAATGTGTAGAACCATTCAAGGGCGACCCCGTCCAAGGATCGGTGAAACAGATACGCCATCAGGCGGTCGTCATGCTGGAACTGTGCCGATTCATAGAGAAACTCCTTGACATGAATAAATGGGTTGCCATTCCCGTCATATTTCCGGTACACGGGGAGCTCAGACTGCGGTGGGAAATGAATGTCCCTAAAGTTAGGAATGGGGACATCAGCTAAAGACTACGGGCTGACCCGCTTGTGGAGGAGGTCAATCTGCTGCTGCATGGCAGCCCATTTGTCAAGAAGTTCGCGCTCCCGGGAAGGGGAAGATATGGAAGGAAGGATCGAACCGGAGTATGGAGCCGAAGGATAGACTGACTGAGGGGGCAGCCCATAAGATAGATAATGGGCCAGGGAAGGGCCCATATTAGCATGAGCCAACTGGGCGGCCCCTCATTGCAGACGGACAGAATCAGCCGGGGCCACAAGGGCCTGCGATGTTGGAGGGAACGTGGTGTAAGGATCAGCATAAGACACGGAGGGGATCTTGGCCTTCCCCTTATCAAGTGACTGGTGGGCCGAGGTAGAAGCCTAGCCCGCTTCCATGGTGGACAATCGAAGCGCCTGAGGAGGGATGGGAGTAAGATCGATGGGGGCTAAGGAGGTGGCCCCTAATCCAATTATCGAGGGTGTGGAAGTGGCGGCAGCAACCGTGCCAGAAGAAAGTACCGAGGGTGGGGCATCTGCCCCTTGCAAGGCTTGTTTCAACAAGTGGAGTTGAGTAAGATCCAGCTGGGCCATCATATGGAGAACCTGACTGGCCGAGCCGCGAGTGGATGAATCTGAGAGGGAGGGTTGAGCACCCTTAACAACAACGGTCGAGAGAGGAGGGGCAGTCCCCTCTCCCCCTTGCACATGAGCGACCCTAGGTGGGTCCTCCAGTAGTCCCCGAGGGAGAGAATCCTCCGGGGGATGGGAGAAGTTGTAAGATGACATAATCGGAGGTGAATCGAACAAGGGATTGAAATAAGAATGGGAAGGCGAACCACCCTTAGGAGATGATCCTGAGGGTGTGGGACAGCTCCACATACACTGAGCACCTGGGAAGAAGAAACAAACAATCCTACCCAAAATCTAAATAGCACTGAAGTGATGCACACACAAGAGAGAGAAAAGACGAGAAGAGAGACAACCAAGTGAACACTCAAATTATGGATGATGCGTGACAGATCGTATGAATCTTTCCTTGTAGGACCTTAGTGGGTTAATTAAGATGTGAGTTGACTTAACCACAAGGTACCTAATCAGGGTGAGAAATGGGGAACTGGTGACTCTAAAGGGACTCTCTCGCGCGGATGCAAACCCTAGACTGGGGGGGTGGTACGGTACAACCTACCCGGCGTCCGTGTAGGAATCCACGACTCACGGGGGCTTACGGAGGCCCTCAGCAAGGTCACCTAGTTGGCTCCAAGGAGTATGGAGACGAGAGGAAACTTTACCTCAATAGGAATGCAACTACTAATGAAGAGTTTGTATGCCCCTATGCGCACCGGAGTGCATGCAAAATCTAGCCTAGATCTAGCAGACAATGATCAAGCAAATATGAGGAAATGACGTGAACACGATCATGCAGCAATATAACAACAGTAGGGGGAGATCCAAACAGCACCGAATGTATATAGGTAATGATATAAATCAATAAGCAAAACGTAGCCTCGGGTGCACTGTAGCAGTAAAGGACGGTCTGATGAAGACCGCTCAGGGTGCGTACACGGTCTGGAATGGACCGTTCAGGGATTTCAAATGGTCCGAAATGGACCGTGGAGCAGTAGGGAGTAATAAACAATCAAACAAAACCTGAAATGGATGAAAGAGATGGTGACAGAAGTGTACCTATCTGGGCGGTCTTTCGATAGACCGCTCAGAGTCTGGAACGGACCTGAAACAACCGTGGAATATCAACAGAAAATACAAATATAAGCACAGCAGCGTACCTGAGCCAGCAATGATGAACGATCTGTATCAGACCGCGGGAGAAGGTGGACGGTTTATACAGAACCACTGGGTGTAACGGGATGGCGAAACAGGGGCTCTGTGATAATCAAGGGACGGTCAATCTTCAGCCGTTCAACAAAGTAGGCGGCTCACAAATGACCGCGTAAACTCTAGAGGATAGAACGCAAGATGGGCAAAAGATTAACCTGAAATACTCAGAGAAAGAACTAATGAAACACACAAATAGGTCAACAAAACACTAACACGATGGGCACTAGATGTCCCACCGTGATCGCCAAAAAAGAGGGTGTTGACATGTTTTCCTACCTTCCCCTTTTAATTATCCTTCCAACCCCTTCTTCACTATGCTATTGTGAAGAACTAAACACTATATAAAGAACAGGGGGAAGGATGTAGAGTGTGTGTGTGTGATCACCACTAAGGTGCCGAATGTAAGCAAATACACCGTACCTTGGAAAGGAAGGGGAGACACTCGCCTTGAGAATGTAGCATTGCAGAATCAAATGGTCCTGGAGGAACCACTTAGTGTAAGGAACGGTCGCTCGACAGACCGCTCACAGCGCCGAAGAAGGAAGCGGGACTCTGACGGGTCTAGAAACTGGACGGTTCTCAGAAGGCCGCTCGAAGGTCCTGAACGGCTCATGGAAGGCCGCTCTGATCGGCAAACGGATGAAGAATGACCGTCCAAAGCTCCAGACTCCAAGGTTTGGGGACCTGATCCTCCACTCCTTCCGGCTGGCCGGAGGGAATGGGCCTCGCATTGCGATGATGCTGACCTGCAAAAATAACGTATAGAACACAGAAAGAACCCAAGATCAGTACTACAAAGTGTAGCAACTATAAAAGATTGCACAAAATGAACTAATTAACATGAAATGGGGGATACTTGGGAGTTTTTAAACCCCTAGGGGCGTCAAAAAGATAGGAGGGTGTGTGAGATGAAGTGTGATGATGAAAAACGTGGGTGAAGGACAAAGAAAAACAATGCATGCAACGACAAGCGAATGGTGAAACTATGAGAATGAAGACTCAAAACACTGAGTACTCCCTGAATCGGAGGCTTGTATTGACGTGGAAAGCCTCCATCCCTGACTGTAGATAGCTTGAGAATTTGGCAGAGCTTCGTCGTGACCTTGAAATCTCCCCCCCTGTCAAAGCTTGGCCTTAAGGGTCTATTTATAGAGCCTTAAAAGCCAACCTCGAAATTAGGATTTTCAATGAAAATCAGTTCAATATATCAACATAAAATCCGTAGATAATATAAATATCTTCCAACCAGTTCGAACGGCACCCCATTTGGTTGAGAAACCACGGAGAAATAGTTGGAACAAATCAAGGATAAAACCACGGATAGAGAGAGAAAACCCCTTAATTTTTCAGCTATCGAACCGTTGCGCGGTCGTGCGATAGACCGCCCAGTCCCTTGCGCGGTCGGTCACAAGACCGTCCAACCTGTCGGTGGAAATTAAGTAAATAAGTAATATTATCCAAATATCCATCGAATTGCCTGATGATTTCGCCGTTGGACTCTTATGAATTGGGCGGTTACAAATGGACCACCCAGGTCATGGAACGGCCGTAGGCCGACCGCCCAATGCCTGTCGGTGGTAAATCAGAATAAATTAGATAATTTGATAATTATCTGAACTACTAACGAATCTGGGACTTTGAGATATGGACGGTCTTGTACCGGCTGTTCAGTCAATTTGAACGATGAGCTATGAACCGTGCAAAAGCTTGTCGATGGAAATTTAGATAAATCATTTTAATATCCAATAAATAGTGACAGGGTCCATAGTCAACCGCTCCAAAACTGAACGGTCAAGCGATAGACCGCGCAATGGTTGGACACTTGAAAATCAAAGAAATATTATAAATCAAGCTAAATCAAGGCCCATTAAGCCCCGATTTAAAGTAAACCTAGTCAGGGAGAGAGGTACCCAAAAAATAGGGCCAATAAGCTGCCTAAAAATAGCCCAATGAGTAATGGACAACTCGAGACATCAATAATTGAGAGTAAGAGAAATGACTCAACTTATCGACAAAAACGGGTGTCAACAGCGAGCTCGACCGTCGGCTTTGAATCCACCGTTTGGGATCGCGTCAGAAACGGTCCGATCCTCACCCCATCGCGCACCCGATCACTGCCACAACATCTCCACTGCCTGCCCATGCCTCCTCCGTTTACAGTTGGAGTCGGAAGGGTGAGAGAGGAGAGAAAATGGGAGAGAGAGAGGGATACGCGCGAATGAGGGAAAGGAAAGAGGAAAAGAAAAGAAAAAGAAATTAGGAATTTTTCTAATTTCTGAAAATTAGATTTTTGACTCGAAAATGGACTAATTTAGAAAAATACGTAAAAATAGCCGAAACGATCCTCTCAAAGAGAGTACATCGCAACTGTAGCATAATCGAGTCAATGTATTGAGAAATAAAGTCACCACAGGGTTCCGTAACTTGTACGAGAGAAAAACCCACGTGGATCGTAAAACTCAACTCATGATCTACAAAAGCGATCCAAAACTCTCCGAAAAGGATCCGAAAGATCCGATAAGAATCCAGGGTATTACAGCCTCCCCTTCTTCAAGAAATTTCATCCTCGAAATTTAAGGAATGAATAAGAAGAAGCAGGGACGAACAAACCCCAAGACACAACTTGAAACAGCATGAATCTCAAAAATCACACAGTTCAGAGGGACACCGCCAGACCATCATCACAAGCACACGCTCTGGATCTCAAGGCAAATCGATCCACAGAATGAGCATGGAACACAAGTGAACGCAAGTCTGACTGATGGGGTCATCTCTCGCTCTTCACATTTTTTCACAGCTTTGATTGCTCACCAGCATAGCTCCATTGTGTTCGTCATTTTTTTTTGAGTCGAGTCATGTAATTTTCATATTTTATTTGAGTCATATCATTGTAATTTTCCTTTTATTTGAGTCTTGTACCTAGGTTAATGAGTCATTTACCTAGCTTAAGTGTCATTAGGGTGATTAAGTTGCATATTGGGCCCAATTCTGTGGGCTAGGCCCAAGGGCGCCCCTACCCCCCTTGGTTATTTGTCTCTGTGTCAAGAGTCAGGGACATTTTGTAAATTGTGGGTTGCCTATATATAGGACCCCCATCTCCCCATTTGAGGTTAATGAATCAATGAATGAAAATTGCCATTTGAGAGTTCAAATTTCCTATTGGAGAGATTCCATTAGTTGGGTGAGAAACCCTTGGGAGTGATTCCCCCTATCCCCCCTCTCTCTCTACCACTCTCTCTCTCTAATAAGTCACTTTCTCTCTCCTCCACTTTCTCTCTCTAAAACCTACGCCCCTTTCTCTCTCCTCCCCTCCCAACCACCTTTCTCTCTCTTCCCCCCCCCCTCCAATAACTCATCCCCAACTCCCCACCAACCCACCTTAACTCCACCCCAGCCCCAAGGGAGATTCCACCACTCCCCACTCCACCCTCCAACCACCAACCACCCACTCCCCTTCCCCAAGCACCCTCTCATCTCCCAAGGGAGAACTCCCACTCCCCAAGCCCCCTTTTACCTTCCCCACACACCTCTTCCCATCCCCCAAGACCAAAATTTAATCCCACCCTTAAACCCATTTTCAAATACCCTTTCCCTCTCACCCACCTTCCCAAATTCGTAGCTCCTCCTCCCACCACCTGTTAGACCCCCATCAAGACCCCATTCTTCCCTTCCCCCACCTTGGAACACCCCCTCCTAGACCCCCTGACAGCCCGGGCTTTCCCCACACTCATCCACCCCCATTTCCCCTCCCATATACCCCATTCCCCCCCGTCATCTTCAACCTACAGTTCCCAGTTGCAGATCTGTAGAAGAGTAGCAGCTTGCAGAGGCGACGACAGTTTCCTCCCGACATTTTTGAAGGATCAAGAGCCATCGTTGGAAGTGTCTCTTAGTCCTCTTCGCAACGGCGGTGGTCCCATCACGTTCTGAGTTCGTGATCTCCCAAGGGAGTAATTCTTCCCCGACTGCGCAAAGCCTCCCTGGCAGGAGATCAAATCCGGAGTGGAAGCTCAACTGAGATGGTCCTGCTTGGAATCTTATCGAGGGTTCTTCTTCAAAAAAATTCTACTACGAGTCTTCTTTCTTCTCCAAAAAGCAGAGCTCAATTTGGCGTTCGGAACCAAGAGTTATCAATTTTCTCCCCCGGGTGCGCAGTTCTACTTCCCCACAGTCTGCACCAACCTCTCATCAGAGTTCAGATCCCATTGGTCTTCTCTGACAACGTTTGGCTTCTCCGCCAGTTTTGCTTCGAGGAGGACCCATCAACGGTTCCAACGGCTCTGGCGGTACCTGATTCTGAGTTCGGGAGTGGTTGTGGCATCCTCTTCTTCCTGCTATTGGAAACCTAAAGCTGTCAGAACCGAGGGTCTGCCACCCTGTTCAAGCCCCTACCCCGACCAGCAACAGTGCCCAAAGAAATCAACAAAGTTCAAGCATCATCCCGATCCAGCTACAAAGAATCTCCAAGTGGTCTCGTCATCGGAAAAGTTCTGGAGTGGCCACAGCATCGTGATAACCATCAGTTAGTCCTGAAGCATAGACAACGGACAGAACCGACGTCGGCTTCCTTGTTGATCGCTAGTTCGGTGTCACCCCTCCCCGCTTGGTCAGCTGAAGGCCCCTCCCTGTGTGGAGGTAGTTTTGGATGTAATATCAGTTAACCCTCACCCCTAGATCCCCCCTCTTGCGAGAGGTGTAGTGTTGTAACACTTTAAATAGGTTGAAGCTTCTCCGGCGCGGCGTGCGGGTAAGCCCACGCTTCCTCGCTCGCCCTCGTCTCCGGCCGGGATCGGTGTCTTCACACCGATGAGGTGAGCCACTGAACACTTCTCTTTGCTGGATTCCCTTGCTTAATTAGTATTGCATCTTAGTGCCGTCGGTGATAAGAGAGTGCCCGAACCCAAATTTGCTTATAACTAAGTGACTACCGCGGGCGAGTTGCGAGAGAGCCATTAAATCCCACGCCCTCGGCGTGCTGACCGCCTATGAGAGTGGGCATCCTAGGACCCTTGGGGGTTCAATACAAAGCTAGCCAACCTCTGGAGAAGTGAGGTCCCATCCCGAACCCTCACCACGATCACCAAGTTGCCTACGGGCGCAAGAGTGCGCTTAGCGGGTGAGTCCGCTCGAGTAAAGTCACCGGTCCGTGCGTTGGTTTCTTGCTAGGTCCAAGGGGCATTTGATCTTGTGACTATCACCCCAAGGTGGTGTCACATCAAATTGGTATCAGAGCAAGTTCACAACTTGTCTCTATCAAGTTGGTCCTAGGGCGCATTTACATTTTGAGTCACCCGGTGCATCACCCTTGTCCACCATCATGACTACCTCATACCTGGCATATTCGCCCCTCTTAGGCCAATTAGAAGTCTTTGTTTTTGATGGAACCCACCCTAGTATATATCTAGAGTGGGAGGCCTCCATAGATCGACACTTTGGGATATTCACTCTATCACGGCCTATGCAAGTCAACTATGCCAAGAGTTTGCTCTGGCGCCAAGCTAGGAAAGAATGGGAGAACATTGTAGGTTTGAGAGAAGCCAACGGGGAAGCACCCATTGAATCTTGGGATGAAATGAGGGCCGATCTTAGAAAGATCTATGCACCCCAATCCAAACCTCTTCAACCAACCGATCTTCCACCCTCGACCCCAACTCCAACCCAAGAACTTCCCCAACCAAGCCCAACCCAAGTCTACCCTTTTTCACCACCCCGGGAGTACCATGCACTGACCATTATCACTCCACCCACCATAGACTTTCCTATCCCATTATCCTTGGAAGTTGTGGCCCACACACATACCCAAGTGGAGATGGATGCCAATCCGGATCCACCACCCACCATAGAGAACATCCTAGACCCCCCACTTCCACCCACCTCTCCTAGTTCGGGTCCTCATGAGCCGCACACCCTAACCATGAATGAGTCCATACTCCAATGGCTTAAGTAAGGCCCCACCATTCCTAGCTCACCACCTTACCTCTCACCCTTGGCATATCAAGTCCAAATTATGCCTACCCGGTCTTCCCATGTCACACTTCAAACCTCCTACTTTGTGGAAGGCTTAGGGGACCTAGTGGACTGTTTACAATGGCAAGTCTACCTGACCAATATGCTATCCATAGGACCATTGGAGTCTAGCCCCATCTACTCTAGTGGACCCTTCCTAGCTTACCCCGCCACCGGTTCCATCACCTCCATCTACACTAGTGGCCATTATACGAGTGAAATCCTCCTCTTTCTCCCCAAGGATGAGAAACCAATCTTGGCCCACTTCCCACCCATCAAGATTCCAATTGCTTTGATTGGCCAACCCACTAGAGACCTTCACCCAATTATCTTGGAGGAGGATGACTCACCGTTTGGGTACCTTGAAGACATAGAGTGCCACCCTCTAGGAAGACCTTTCCACTATCCCTTTGATCCCTTCCTATGGGAGCCTAGACCCCTATGTGACCCAACCACCTTATCCACCACCCACCCTTTCCTACCCTCACCCACCGATGAGCCCAACCTTCTCCTCAATTTGGAGCTTCTTATATTGGGTAGAAAGCCAAGCCCTCCCCTCATGGCCGACCCACTCACCAAGAACATTGGCCCAATTATCATGAAGATGGATGACTTAGCACCTTTTGAGGACCTTGAGGACATAGAGCTCCTCCCCCTTGGTAACTCATTTTATGATCCCTATGATCCATTCCAATGGAAGTCCGAAAGCCCACACATAGGAGACATCTTTGGCACAAGAATGCATAAGTCTTGGCATACAAAACCACTTGACATGATTCATAAGTTGGGTCCATTCATCCATATCACCCACATGTCAAGTAGGAAGCATGAGTGGTCCATATTCGGATGTAATGGTCCACCTTCATTCATCATGAGCCTTAAGCATGATAGGAGTATTCTTGGATGTCCGGGTCCCCCGGCATTTGTCACCCCCATGCATGACCGGATCACCTACAGATACCCCGGCCCTCCAACCTTTGTTAGGAAGTCCATGCATGATAGGGCCACATTTGGTTGCCCCGGCCCACCAAGGCTCATCAAGGTTCATATGGCATCATGGCATGATAGGTCCATCTATGGATGTCCTGGCCCACCTTTATCCACACACATTTTCACACACCCACCACCCCGTAGTGCATGGCATGTGTATCCCAGCAAGCATTTAGCAACGAGTGGTGAGGTTCATATTGAGCGGGCAATAGCTCGTAAGCGCCACTTGGGATTCCAAGTAGGCAACTTGGTAATGGTGACATTGGAATGGCTCTACCATAGGGTCACCTCCGAATCGAGGGCACGAGGACTTGGACCTTCCATGTTCCGAGTGACTTTGGCAACATGGCTTACGGGTTGGATTTACCGATGGGATTCTGGGATATACCCCACTTTTCACGTGGCGGATCTAGCACCCTCTAAGGGGACCGCGGTGGATCCCAGTGAGCACCTTGAACCTACCCCCACCTTTGTGAGTGACACCCTCGGAGAGCCTCCACATATCAGCTTGAGAGTCCGACGCGTGCACACGGAGGCAATACTAGGCAAGCAGGGTACCATCGCCAGCAAGAGGGTGTGCCCGAGCCACCTTGAGAGGATGAAGAGCTGTCCCCCAGCTAAGGATGCGAGGTTGAGTTTGGAGGTTGTGGCTCACCCGAAGCTGCATTGGAGGACCTCTCCCCTGGCGGACCCTACTCGACGGAGTCGAGTTCTTCGCACCCCGGGGGTATGATGGGGTCATCTCTCGCCCTTCACATTTTTTCACAGCTTTGATTGCTCACCAGCATAGCTCCATTGTGTTCGTCATTTTTTTCTGAGTCGAGTCATGTAATTTTCATATTTTATTTGAGTCATATCATTGTAATTTTCCTTTTATTTGAGTCTTGTACCTAGGTTAATAAGTCATTTACCTAGCTTAAGTGTCATTAGGGTGATTAAGTTGCATATTGGGCCCAATTCTGTAGGCTAGGCCCAAGGGCGACCCTACCCCCCTTGGTTATTTATCATTGTGTCAAGAGTCAGGGACTTTTTGTAAATTGTGGGTTGCCTATATATAGGACCCCCATCTCCCCATTTGAGGTTAATGAATCAATGAATGAAAATTACCATTTGAGAGTTTAAATTTCCTATTGGAGAGATTCCATTAGTTGGGTGAGAAACCCTTGGGAGTGATTCCCCCTATCCCCCTCTCTCTCTACCTCTCTCTCTAATAAGTCATTTTCTCTCTCCTCCACTTTCTCTCTCTAAAACATGCGCCCCTTTCTCTCTCCTCCCCTCCCAACCACCTTTCTCTCTCTTCCCCCCCTCCAATAACTCATCCCCAACTCCCCACCAACCCACCTTAACTCCACCCCAGCCCCAAGGGAGATTCCACCACTCCCCACTCCACCCTCCAACCACCAACCACCCACTCCCCTTCCCCAAGCACCCTCTCATCTCCCAAGGGAGAATTCCCACTCCCCAAGCCCCCTTTTACCTTCCCCACACACCTCTTCCCATCCCCCAAGACCAAAATTTAATCCCACCCTTAAACCCATTTTCAAATAGTCTTTCCCTCTCACCCACCCTCCCAAATTCGTAGCTCCTCCTCCCACCACCTGTTAGACCCCCTTCCAGACCCCATTCTTCCCTTCCCCCACCTTGGAACACCCCCTCACAGCCCAGGCTTTCCCCACACTCATCCACCCCCATTTCCCCTCCCATATATCCCATTCCCCCCCGTCATCTTCAACCTACAGTTCCCACTTGCAGATCTGCAGAAGAGTAGCAGCTTGCAGAGGCGACCAAGGTTTCTTCCCGACGTTTCTGAAGGATCAAGAGCCATCGTTTAAAGCGCCTCCCAGTCTTCTTCGGAACGGCGGTGGTCCCATCCCGTTATGAGTTCGTGATCGCCCAGGGGAGTCATTCTTCCCCGACTGCGCAAAGCCTCCTTGGCAGGAGATCAGATCCGGAGTGGAAGCCCGACTGCGACGGTCCTGCTTGGAATCTGATCGAGGGTTCTTCTTCAAAAAGCTTCTACTACGAGTCTTATTTTTTCTCCAAAAAGCAAAGCTCAGTTTGGCGTCCGGAACCAGGAGTTATCAATTTTCTCCCCCGGGTGCGCGGTTCTGCTTCCCCACAGTCTACACCGACCTCTCATCAGAGTTCAGAGCCCTCTGGTTTTCTCTGACAATGTTTGGCTTTCCCGCCAGTTTTTCTTCGAAGAGGACTTGTGAACGATTCCAACGGCTCTGGAGACACCTGATTCTGAGTTCGGGAGCGGTCGTGGCATCCTCTTCTTCCTGCTGTTGGAAACCTGAAGCTGTCAGAACCGAGGGTCTGCCACCCTGTTCAAGCCCCTACCCCGACCAGCAACGGTGCCCAAAGAAATCAAAAAAATTCAAGCATCATCCCGATCCAGCTACGAAGAATCTCCAAGTGGTCTCGTCATCGGAAAAATTCTGGAGTGGCCACAGCATCGTGATAACCATCAGTCAGTCCTGAAGCACAGACAGCGGACAGAACTGACGTCGTCTTCCTTGTTGATCGCTAGTTCGGTGTCACCCCTCCCCGCTTGGCCGGCTGAAGGCCCCTCCCTGTGTGGAGGTAGTTTTGGATGTAATATCAGTTAACCCCCACCCCTAGATCCCCCCTCCTGCGAGAGGTGTAGTGTTGTAACACTTTAAACAGGTTGAAGCTTCTCCGGCGCGGCGTGCGGGTAAGCCCACGCTTCCTCGCTCGCCCTCGTCTCCGGCCGGGATCGGTGTCTTCACACCGATCAGGTGAGCCACTGAACACTTCTCTTTGCTGGATTCCCTTGCTTAATTAGTATTGCATCTTAGTGCCATCGGCGATAAGAGAGTGCCTGAACCCAAATTTGCTTATAATTAAGCGACTACCGCGGGCGAGTTGCGAGAGAGCAATTAAATCCCACGCCCTCGGCGTGCTGACCGCCTATGAGAGTGAGCATCCCAGGACCCTTGGGAGTTCAATCCAAAGCTATCCAACCTCCGGAGAAGTGAGGTCCCGTCCCGAACCCTCACCACGATCACCAGGTTGCCTACGGGCGCAAGAGTGCACTTAGCGGGTGAGTCCGCTCGAGTAAAGTCACCGGTCCGTGCGTTGGTTGCTTGCTAGGTCCAAGGGGCATTTGATCTTGTGACTATCACCCCAAGGTGGTGTCACATCACTGACACCTCCGAAACAAGGCAACGTCGCTTATGTCTTACAGGGAAGGAGACACGACCCATGCCACGACAACAACTATCGAGAAAACAAAACGACAGACACGGCAAGCATCAGCTTAAACAAGGAAGCATAGTCCTCTTAGCTGGCAGCTCGACACATCGGCTCTAGTGCCAAAGGCAACAACGAAACCTGGCACACAGGACGCCAACGACAGCACCGGACCACAAACATAATCAAGTTAGTCCTCACTCAGATATTACATCTGATTCGAGTCGCATGCCAACTCTACCAGGGAAGAAGAGTACAGCACAACCAACTGACAAGACTTCGGTCCACACGATGCCAAGACAGATTCACAGGGAAACAACGACAAAATGATAACAGTAGCACTTGCAGGATTCTGGCTCCGTATAGAACACAGAACCGCGGAACACAACTGCAAGCTGGGTCACATCAAGGCACAATAACAGCTGAACACACTACTATAATGGACTTGTCAAGCAACGAATAGCTCACCAAGAAAAGACCTACGACAACAAGGACAACAATCTCGGGAAACGTATCTCAAGGACCACGATCACGTCTTGAGAGTACAACACCCAGGAAAGTATGACATAGCAGAGGGTACTCAACCAGCAGAAATGCTGACAAATTCCCCAATACTCACAATACCAGTGCCAACACCAGAATGCCTTCAAGAACAACGGCACGGCAACGGATAACATCAAGGCACACGAAGCCAAGACGAAGTCACATCGAGAAGAACAATTCTCTCGACTGGTCAGAATCTTACCACACGATCCTCGACCTGTGGGTATCAACCCACACGCTTCCACTGCGCACTCAAACAACGCACACAGGCATCAGAAATATCTCGGTAATCGCATCTCAGCACACACACGACACCATCGCAATTCATGACAATTGCAACGTATCATGCCACGAGTACTGATCCTACTAACAACCGATCACAAGTCACCTAAGTGCGAACGAAGGAGAGTACCAGCTTCAGCACAAAGCACAATGAAAGGCTAATTTCAGCTTACCATTACGTCCTGAAAGAATAAATGAGCTTTCACAACACATCGACCGCTAGACACGGCACGACAAACACGGTGCACAACGGCTCTTAACACAAAGATTAGGTCCAAAGCCAAGCAACCGTAGAACAAAGAGTAGATCAGGCTCAAAAGAAATACTATCCACACTTAAACAGACACAGGACAAAGGTCTCACTAAGACAGCACTTCCAAGGCTTACCTCGAAAAGACTCCACCTTGTAGGATGAGAAGCATCAAGCTCACTAATAGTAGCTCACCAGGAAGGAAAATCCTAAGTTCGCTTGAGCATATTCTCGGTCGAGGCAACCATGCAACCACTTCAACAGAAGCGAAACGCCTCAAGAGCTGCACAGACTTAAGCTGGGACGACCAAAACAATGTAAGAACATGTACGGCCATCACACCAACTCGAAAAGTCACCATCCACCTGAACAAACCATGAAAAAATCTCGAACAATGTACTACATATTCAAGTCTATCGACAAACTCTGCCAAGTACAGCACGATCGAGACAAACACCACGACGAAAAAGAGCATCCCGTCGCATCTTGACGAGAGCAAAACCATCTCGTACAATGCTGACATAGCACGCACAAGACGACACACGAAAACAAAGCGACAAAGAATCGTGAAACCTAAGCCAGCGAAAGACTGTACTAGACTTTCAAGACTCTGGACACTGTATATCTCGGATTCCCATGTACTTCACACAACAACTGCTCTGATACCACCTGTGATGACCTGGACTCCGGATACTGGATGTACCCGATAGGACTACCAAGTAGACCTGATACCACTTGGAACCCGTGAAGCCTCCCAAGAGTTGTAAAGCTCCGAGGGGATAAAAGGACTATTGTGTAGTACATTGAAGTCGCAGATATAACAGTGAGAAATTAAATTTCATTAATCAGGTTTGCTAAAGTAGCAGAAATAAAATTACTTTTTAATTAACAGTTAAAATTAACAATTATACCAAAGTCCAGTCCAAAGGAAAGATAAGTACAGTCCAACAGAAAGAAAAACATACACTGAGGTCGAGGGAAGCCCGACGTAGGTACCGCTGGCAACTACGAACATGCCACACCAGGAACCGCAAAGGAAGGAGAGCGCCACACCTGAAAAGCAGGGGTGAGTCTCGTGTCACTGGCTCAGTAGGGGTCACGTGGATCCCCACTGAAAAATAACGCAACAACATGGAACAACAACTAAAACGGTAGGAGTAGTAAAGCAGAAAAAGCTAAACTACAACTAGAAAGCTGTAAAAGAAAGCCGTAACAGAAGGAGTAGAAACAGCTAAAAGAAAAGGGAATAGCAATGCCGTAAAGAATGAGAACACGGCTACCAAGGGAAGCTCGGCTCCCTAAGCTACTCCAAACAACGACAGAAGGGCGAACCCTGATCTCAGAAAGTCAGGATTTACCAATCCGTCAGGCAACAGCTAGCCCAAAGGCTAAAGCCCACGAAACTAGGCAAAAGCCCTAGAAAAGACCTAGATAGACACAGACACCGAAGCATACATGACTAGATCGTCATGCACGCAACAGAGAGCCGACCTCGGGTAAAGTCAATAATAGACTAACCCAGAAAAGGTCACGACACGAAGGACAAGAAACTCAGGAGTCACGTGTCATGTGATGGAAGCACCTCCTCACTAGAAGAACAGCCAGATGCATCCACTAACGTCTTACACTGCGCCACAAGTATCTCCCTACGGACGTCGAGAACGACGGAGACTGAGATACTCACAGAATCAGAACAGGAATTACAATAACGAGTGACTAGTCAGGGTCACACCTGTCAGCATTCGTCCAAAACACCCCTGACCACATGTGCACACACCAGCTCATGCCTAGAGCTAGGCCTCTAGCTAGTTTTCCCCCCTAGTAGGACGCTACCGTAAAGCAGGGGCCCACGGAAACTAGCTTAAAAACTGTATCTCGGGAACTGCCTCCACCACCACTCCCAGGTGGGCCGACACTAGGAACGTGTCGTCAGGCTACGACTAGTGGAGGCTCACTAGACACAGGTACTCGGAAACACGAGTGCTGGAGTACAGACAGGCCGAGAAAACACTATCACACGTACTACGAAGCACCAAGGTAGCATACCAAACTACCAATAGCCTCAGGACAGGACAACTAGACCTGCTAACACAACGATCCTTGAGTCTCATGACTTGGGGTCAAGATCATCACGTAACGGCGGAACAAGCCACCAATCGGTCTAATCCTTAGCCAGAGGAAATGACACATCCAGGGGAAACGACTCACGGAAACTTGAGGGATCACCAAGACCCTCAACACACCTGGACACGTAAACTGAGGTAGGACAGTACCCGTAAGCATCTAGAACCACTGTCTCAAGCTGGACAGAGAAGCCGAGACACACACAAGGTTACTTGTCAACCACTAGGTCTCACCAGGTTGACCAGAACCTGAGAACGACTCTACAGCAGTACATAAACCAAGGCATGCATGACTACCCTATATCATGGTCATAGCCCTCATAGGACATCAAGAGACATCCACGAGAAGACGGACAAACCGCAAGGTCGAGCCAAGACAATTGGAAACCAAAATGTCGAAAAGTGACACTATGTACATACACAGAGGCATAGACACTGGCGGTCATAGAATGGGCCACTAGGAACTGTAGCGGTCAAGGATTAGGCCACTAAACCTAGCCAACCCTGAACCGACCTATTCAGTCAAACCACCATAGCGGTCTAATATAGACGCGCTACATAGACTAGGCGGTCTAAGAGTGAACAGCCACACTAACTACCCTGAAACATTGACCTAAGTCAAACGAACTGTAGCGGCCTAAGAAGGGTGCGCTACAAGGAAGAGGTTGTTGAAGGTTGGTCCGCCATAGCCAACCAAATTAAAACATTGACTCGGTCAAACCCACAGTAGCGGCCTAAGAAAGGCGTGCTACAGCACATTGGCGGTCAGAACTAGGGCCGCCAACTCGAACCGACATACATCCATTGACTCATTCAATGGACCATAGAGGTCAAGACTAGGGTCGCTACAGCAAGCGTAGCGGTCTATCGTACGACCGCTAAACTGAACCGACTTACGCTAGAATCGAGGAGAATCAAGGAAAAATGAACTTGACGCACCCCCATAGGGCCGCCAGAGACAACTGGTGGTCAGAGGTTGGGCCGCCAACCTCAGCCGACGTAAAACTAACCGACACACTATAGAGTGAGGCGGTCCATCGTGGGGCCGCCAGAGACCTGTACCGGTCTCTGAATCGACCGCTAGCACGATACGACGTGAAAATTGGAGAAATGGCCGATCTCGGCCATTCCACGCCCCATTCGCGTCTAAACGCAGGGGAAACAAACCTAATCGACAAAAATAACCTTCGACAGGCCGGAAGGGGTCCATGCAACAACTTAATCGTAAGAAACGGATGATTCCATCGAATCGGCCCTAATTGGGCCACCGGGGTTCCCGGACTTGTACCGGCCCCAAATGACGACCAATCAACACGAAATCAGCGAAAATGGAATACATACATGCTGGGGGTCACAATGAGAGTAATCTAATCGAAAACCGTCACTATTTTTCGGCGAACCCGACGCACATCCCCCGAGCATGCTTTTCCCGAAATTGAACGAAACCCGCTCAAACTCGCACCAAACAACATAAAACTATATGAAAACGTAGAGGAGAAGTAGGTGATCCGTCTCCCTACCTCCACCGAAGATTCCATGCACTGGAGTGACTAAACCACGTCGAAAACTGCATCGTGAGCTTGACCGTCGACTTTGAATCCACCGTTTGGGATCGCGCCAGAAACGGTCCGATCCTCGCCCCATCGCGCTCCCGATCACTGCCACAGCATCTCCACTGCCTGCCCATGCCTCCTCCGTCTGCAGTCAGAGTCGGAAGGGCGAGAGAGGAGAGAAAATGAGAGAGGGAGAGAGAGGGACGTGCGCGAATGACGGAAAGGAAAGAGGAAAAGAAAAGAAAAATAAAATAGGAATTTTCCTAATTTCTGAAATTTTAATTTTTGACTCGAAAATAGACAAATTCAGAAAAATACGTAAAAATAGCTGAAACAATCCTCTCAAAGAGTACATCGCAACTGTAGCGTCCTCTAGTCGATGTACTGAGAAATAAACTCACCATAGGGTTCCATAACTTGTACGAGAGAAAAACCCACGTGGATCGTAAAACTCAACTTAGGACCTACAAAAGTGATCCGAAACTCTCCGAAAAGAATCCGAAAGATCCGATAAGAATCCAGGGTATTACAGCTACACCTGAAAAGTCAGGGGTGAGCCTCCTATCACTAGCTCAATAGGGATCCCGCAGAACCCTACCATAAAACATCGCAGTAACAAAAGTGCTACACTAAAGCAAAGCAATAACATTAGGAGTAGGAACAACAAAAGTAAAGAGGAAAAGCCGTAACACGGAAACACGACAACCAAAGGAACCTCGACCCTCTAAACTACTCCAAACAGCAACAAAAAGGTGAACCCCGATCCCACAAAGTAGGGCGTTACCGATCCATTGTCAAATCATGAAACCCTATCGTGAAAGCCTACAAAAATAGGCAAAGGCCTTACAAAACAAGCAAGAGCCTACCGAAGACCTACACGGTAGAAGGCACAAGACACACATGAACTCACCGTCATGTACGCTACAAAACCCATAACCTAGAGTGAAGCCATGCACAGGTTACTCGAACAAGTTACGAAAACACAAGTCATCATGTCAAGTGACAGAAGCACCTCCTCCTTAGAAGAACAGCTAGATGCGTCCACTGACGTCTTACACTATGCCTCAAGTATCTCCCACTCACCTAGATCGGCGGTAACTGAGACACTCTCAGAGAACCAAGGAACTATAGTAACGAGTGACTAGTCAGGGTCACGCCCGTCGGTGCTCGTCCAACCGCCCCTGACCACATGTGCACACACAAGCCCAATCCCTTGAGGCAGGACTCTAGCTAGTTTTCCCCCCTAGTAGGACTCTACCACAAAGTAAGGGGGCCCACGGAAACTAGCCTACAAACTGTCTACCGGGAATTGCCCTGCCACCACTCCTAGGTGGGCCGACAGACCGGAAGGTGTCGTTAGACTACGACTAGTCGAGGTTCACTAGACATAGAGACACAAAATAGCAAACACCAAAGTACAAACAGGGTAAGCAAACACCTATCGCACGTACTGCGGAGCACATTGTAGTATACAACTACTACCAGACTCAGGATAGTCAACTAGACCAGTTGACTACGATCCTTGAGTCACAAGACTCGGGTGAAGACCGTCGCACATCACAGTAACACGCTATTAATCAGCCTCCAAGCGCCCAAAACCACGTATTGATCCTCACAGGATAGACGAGACACTTACGAGGTCATGTGTCAACCACTAGGTCACAACCCTCGAAATAATACAAAACATTGCTCGGTATAATGGCACTCTCAGACACCCTATAACACGGTCACAACCCTCATAGGACATCCAAGACATCTACAGAACAATGGGCTAACAAACGGGTCAAAGCCACATTAATCGGAAACCAAACAAACGCAAAAGAAAATCCCAAACATATGGCGTTCTTACCCTTGGCCACTAAACCAAATTGGCGGTCTTATCAGGGCCGCAATTCGCAAGGTAACACAGACGTAAAATGGTCTGCTCAAGGCCGTTTCTAGGCTTTAGCGGTCATGGTGAGATCGCCAGACCCAAACTGCCTCGAAGACACAATAAGCCATCTTTTTGGCGGTCCTTTGCCTGGCCGTTACTTCTTAAGGTGGTCAGTCGCTAGGCCATCATTAGGAACCGACTTAGAACAGTAAAAACCAATTAACGCTCTACCTTGGACCGTTTCCAGGGAATGGCGGTCGCCCTAGGGCCACTAAAGACCCCATGCGGTCAGAGCTAGACTGCTAGTCCGAACTGACTTAAAACGATAAAACCGACTAAAACGTCAAATAGCGGTTGCCCAAGGGCCGATAAATCAACCTTGTGGTCGATCGCGTGGCTGCTAAACCAAACTGACAATGGAACTCCACCGAACGGTCTCTATAGGGCCGCCAAGCACATATGGAGGTCTCTAGTAGGACTGTCAAACCGTTTCGGCGGGAAAACCGCGGGACTTCCCAAAACCCAGTCTTTCCACGCCCCAATTGCGTCTAAACGACGGGGAAACAACCCTAACGTCGGTATCAACCTTCCACAAGCCGGA
The DNA here is from genome assembly GCA_022559845.1 of Amorphophallus konjac. Lineage (NCBI taxonomy): Eukaryota > Viridiplantae > Streptophyta > Magnoliopsida > Alismatales > Araceae > Amorphophallus > Amorphophallus konjac. Next base: position 110,649,594 of record CM040125.1, on the reverse strand, counting down.
AGGGATCAAACCATCCACAAAATCGCAAGAAATGGGCGATTCCCATGAATCGACCCAAAACGACTCACATGGATAGCCGGGCTCATACCGGCTCTGATTCTCAACCAAATATAGTAACACTAGCGGAAAATGATTCCCAACATGCCAGGGGTTCAAATGAATCCATTTAAACTGAAAATCGTTGCCTGGAATGGCGAACACAGCTGATGCGGGATGTCACGCCCCGAGCGCGGAAGGGACCCGGGAGAACGCGACGAGTTTATATCAATCATGTCAATCAGAGCAAGTAGAATTTTGACATCAAAATAGAGTGCGCAATAAGATGAGCTTTTGAAACATAATCAAACACTGATACCAGTGATAATAACAAACCCATAAATAAATGCACATACTCCAAGACTTAACAATACGAACCAGGACCATGAGCCTTAACTATTACAACACATTGACATAACACCATATCCAACGACAAGACTCCTAAGAATAAACTAAGGACGACAAGACACGATAAGTGGTAGTAGCACGATGCTTGCAGATTCTACGCTCATCACTCTTGCTCCTACCCATTCGAGTCCGAGTTATGGTCCGTATTACCTGAAAAGTTTGGGGACAAGAACTTGATGAGCGAACGCTCAGTAGGAATTATATCTCAAGAACTAGCAATTGGTTTAAGTATTTAACCTTTTCAAATGAAAATGCAAGTCTATATGTAAAACATGTAAAATAAAATGTTATGGAATTGAACAGGATAATGAGAGAAAATAACATATGCTGTTGATCCAAGATAGGAATTTCAAGTATTTGAATGAGTACCAAGTATATCAACAAAGTCTTTCATGTCGTGAAATAATGGCTATTAACAAGCAAGTACTTTGCCCATTCCGGGCCACGCAAGTCATGTCAAGTCAAGCACGCGAGAGAGAGATAGAGATATAGTGGAGATGTCGTAGATTCAAGCAAGTACTTCGGTGCAATGTCACACCGTGATCAATATAACTCCCATGGGTACAAGTACTTTCGGGTGCTCCTCCCAGGACCAGATCGGGCCCTATATGCGCTGACATTGTTACATGTAATATCTAGACAACCACTTTATTTATAGCCATGGAATTCCAAGAACAAACTCATGTAAGATATCAAGATAGATTTGTGGATAGGTTCCACGGAATTCAAGGAAATAGCTTTTAGAGTTCAAAAATCGATAATGACGGTATAGTCATGAGTGTCGATAAAACTGGGTAGATTTAGTTCCCCAATTGGGTACCATAATAAATAGGTATCCATATACATGGATGGTCACCCATTTGATATAGAATTGAGGTCCACAAGAACAGCATATCAATGATATGATGTCCACATTCCATTAAGAATATACTCATGATATCCACATAGCATATCATGAGGGCCGGTATACCATGTTTCTAAAGAGTGACATGGCAAAATAGTGTAAAGGGTTTTTATGGTACAACCTGCTCAGTCGGCCTTGAGGGAATCCAAGGCTCGAGGAGTCTTACGGAGGTCTCTATGACTAACTTGCTAGTCCAAAGGAACGGAATGTCCAATGGAGAGCTTGTAGGTCACCGAGAATTGAGGGGTAATGCGATAACCATCGTGAAACATGGGACTATATTCACGGAATGGAACACACACACACACACACACACACACACACACATATATATATATATATATATATATATATAGAAAAACCCTCGGTTCATAGAAAGCAGTATGAAATAATTACACAGGAAATTAGCGACTTAATCTAAGTCATTACTTATCAAATTAACGCCTTTTACAGGGGCGTTTATTTATAATTTGACGACTTATACAGGGGTCGTCTATTATATAATTCTATTTTGCAGAAATTTCTATATTCTGGAATTTTAACAAAAACGCGCCTTGGACAGGGGCGTTACTTTTAAATTAGTGCCCTTTGGTGGGGCGTCAGTTCTATAAGAGACGGCATGTATCAGGTCGTTAATTCAAGTTCATCCAAGATTTAACATGAACAGTGAAAATTTCCAGATAATACAATTTTGGGACAACAAGTTACATGGTCAGGACAAGAAAAATAGCAAGATTCAAGGGGTATAATCATGCATTAGATTGGATTCATGGTTTCATAGATATAAAATTTTTAAACATGAGTATTTAATAATTTCAAAGAATTGACGACTCCTGGGCAGGGCGTCAGATCCTGAATTAGCGCCCTGGGCTGGGTCGCTTCTTTTAAATTAGCGCCCTTGGCAGGGTCGCTTATTTTAAAGTCTTACAGAACCTTTGAAAACGCAATAAGACTATATGCATGAGATCATGGATGATATTATTACATAATCTATGCTAGTTTGGGCTACGTTTCTTGAGAAAACCTACAATATGATCATGATTTATGCTTGTTTGGGCTACGAGACTTGAGATAACCTACCTCTGTGGATGATCTGGTGAACAGGATGAAGGTTTGAAGCTTTTACGATGGTCTGTCTCAAACAACAGTAGGATGAAGAATGCACTTCGTGGTTCACAGGAGGAAGAAAATGATGACGATGAATGCCCGTGGTCTAGTGCAGGCCTCAGCAGGATGACGGGGGAAGTAGAGGAACGCCTTCACACGTTCGTCAGCAGGAAGAAGAATGAAGAAGAGGGAGCTCCCCTTCACGTTGCAGTCAACAGGAAGAAGAGGAAGAAGCCTTCCTCACTTGCATTCGCAGCAGCAGGATGGCGTCGATGCAGCAGTAACGTTGCTACGATCGACGGAGACGTAGTTTTATAGGGTTGTGTGGGTTCTGGGGGATTCAAATGCTCAGATACGGAATGGATTTTTGATCAAGATTGGTAAGGTTTTAAACCTACTATGCATGGACCTCACCCCTTCCAAGATAGCAGCCGCCTGCTCCCATTTGCATCGGAGAACCCTAACACAGGCCATGCAGCGAACGAGCATGCCTTTATTTAACTCTCGGGGAAAGAGACGTCTGAGACAAGAGCGTCTTTTCATTAAGTAGCACCCTCACCAGAGGGCGTGTTTTTATAAAATGACGCCTTAACTAGGGTCATCTTTTACATTTTCCATATTTTGGCGCTAAATTTCTAGTTTTTTCTTGGTATGAATTAGCGCCCATGATCATGGCGTTATTTATACAACTAACGCCTTAAGAGAGGGCGTTATTTAATTAGCGCCTTAAGGAAGGGCGTTATTTCTTTTTGGCCCATTTATATCTTTTAAACACAAAGCCCATTATCAGTTTGGGTTATTTTCTATTTATCAAATTTTTATTTTATTTAATTCTTGACCAAATTTACACAAATGGATTTTATTTATTTGAAAATATATCTTATTCTTTTAAAATTTTCAGGGGTGCTCCACCCTCTCCCACTTAAAAGAATTTGGTCCCCAAATTCAATTACGTGAATGGAGACATGGAGGGTATAGAATACTTACGGTTTAGAATAATTCCGGATATCTCCTTCGCATAGATTCTTTAGTTTCCCGTGTGGCTTCTTGCTCCAAGCATTTGTTCCATTGCACTTTTACCATGGGAATGGTCTTGTTTCTTAAGACTTGGACCACTCGATCAAGAATCTTCATCGGCTTCTGTTCATAAGTGAGGTCCTTTTGAATCACTAAGTTACTATGATCAATGACGTGGAAAGGGTCGTGCACATATTTCTTCAGCATGGAAATGTGGAACACATTGTGCACTTCCGACAGTTGTGGAGGCAAAGCAAGACGATAGGCTACCTCGCCAACTCTTTCCAATATTTCAAATGGACCAATGAATCTCGGTGTAAGCTTGCCTTTAACTCCGAACCTTCTTATTCCTCGACCGGGTGAGACCTTGAGGTAAACATGGTCTCCAACTTAATTGGTAATCTAATTCCCTTCTTCTATTGTCTGCATAAGATTTCTATCTGGATTGTGCTACTTTGAGTATTTCTTGGATAAGTTCAACCTTTTCTGTTGTGTTTCTTACCATATCTGGCCCTAGTAGTTGCTTCTCGCCAACTTCATCCCAGCATATAGGAGATCGGCAACTCCTGCCGTACAAGGCTTCAAATGGGGCCATCTGTATACTGGCTTGATAGCTATTGTTGTATGCAAACTCGGCTAGGGGCAAATGATCATGCCAACCTCCGCCAAAGTCAATAATGCAAGCTCGTAACATGTCTTCAACTATTTGGTTTGTTCTCTCGGTCTGACCATCGGTCTGGGGATGGAAAGCAGTACTGAAGTTGAGCTTCGTCCCCAAAGAGTGTTGTAGACCCTTCCAGAAATGAGAAGTGAAGTAAGGGTCTCGGTCAGACACGATTGATGTTGGGACTCCATGCAATCTCACGATCTCCTTAATATATAATGCGGCCAAAACATCAACCGACCATCGACTTTTAATTGGCAAGAAATGCGCTGACTTGGTTAGTCGATCGATGATTACCCAAATACCATCATGTCCACCTCTAGACTTAGGCAATCCCATGATGAAATCCATACCAATTCCTTCCCATTTCCATTTGGGAATATCAAGGGGGTGTAACTTTCCGGTGGGCCTTTGGTGTTCTGCTTTCACTTGTTGGCACGTGAGACAGCGAGACACAAAGTCCGCTACCTCCCTCTTCATGTTCGGCCACCAGAAAGTCCTTTTTAAGTCTTTGTACATCTTAGTTGCTCCAGGATGAATGGTATACCTAGAGCGGTGAGCTTCATCTAGAATCTTCCTTTTCAACTCAGGACAGTCCGGGACACATGTCCTTTCCTGAAACATTAGTCTTCCATCAACTGCCAGCCTGAATTCGGTCCTTTGATCCAGTTTCTCCCTGATTTCAATCATTCCAGGATCTTCATCTTGTAACTTTTTAATTTCGGATAGCAAATCTGGATGCACACTCATGTGAGAGAGTGTAATACACCCATCTTTCTAGTCCGTGCTTATATTTAATCTAGAGAATTCCTCTAATAGTTTCCATTCCCGTATCATACAGCTGGCTATAAGGGTTCTCGGCTTTCGACTCAAGGCGTCGGCTACCGAATTCCCTTTACCGGGGTGATAATGAATAGTGAAATCAAAGTCCTTTAAATATTTCAGCCATCGCCGTTGCCTCATATTAAGCTCCTTCTGAGAGAATAGATATTTGAGGCTCTTATGATCGGAGAATACTGTGAATTGTTCTCCGTAGAGATAGTGTTTCCAGATTTTTAGTGCAAATACTACCGCGGCCAACTCCAAGTCATGCACCGGGTAGTTTTCCTCATGCTTCTTCAACTGCATAGAAGAGTACGCAATAACTCTTCCCTGTTGCATTAACACACAACCGAGGCCAATACCGGAAGCATCGGTATATACCTCATACTTCTCTCCTTCAATAGGAAGGGCCAAGACTGGAGCAGTGGTCAAATGGTCCTTCAACGTTTGGAAACTTTGTTCACATTCCTCATTCAACTCATATGGCACTTCCTTGCGAGTCAGCCTGGTGAGTGGTACTGTAATCTTCGAGAAGTTTTTAATAAAACGCCGGTAATAACCAGCAAGACCAAGGAAACTCCTGATTTCTGTTGTATTTGTCGGTTGTTCCCAGTTCTTTACTGCTTCTACCTTTGCGGGGTCTACTGAGATTCCATCCTTTGAAATTACGTGTCCTGAGAAGGATACTTCTTCTAGCCAAAACTCACATTTGCTAAATTTTGCATATAATTGATTGTCCCTCAATATTTGCAATGCTATTCTTAAATGCACTTCATGCTCCTCTTCAGACTTCGAATATATCAGGATATCATCGATAAAAATCACAATAAATTTGTCCAGATGTGGTCTAAAGATGCTATTCATAAGCTGCATAAAAGCTGCAAGGGCATTTGTTAGTCCAAAAGGCATAACAGTAAATTCATAATGCCCGTACCTACTTCGGAATGCAGTTTTGTGAATATCCTCGTCCTTGATCCTCAGTTGGTGATAACCCGATCGAAGATCAATTTTTGAGAAATACTTTGCTCCAGAAATCTGATCGAAGAGTTCATCAATCCTCGGCAACGGGTATTTATTCTTGATAGTGAGTTGATTCAGCTGCCGATAATCGATGCATAGTCTCATCGATCCATCCTTCTTCTTGACGAACAACACTGGTGCTCCCCATGGGGAAGTACTTGGTCTGATAAACCCTTTCTTCAGTAGCTCCATAAGCTGTTCTTTCAATTCCTTTAATTCTGCTGGGAGACATTCTGTAGGGTGCTTTGGAAACAGGTCCGACACCCGGAACAAGGTCTATAGTGAATGAGACTTCTCTCTCTGGTGGCAAGCCAGACAAGTCTTCAAGAAAAACATCGGGAAACTCCCGAACCACTTGAATGTCTTCTAGTCTAGCTACCTTAGCCTCTGTGGCAGTTACAAATGCTAAGAATGCCTCGCATCCTTTGTTGATGAGTTTGTGGGCTCGAAGAGCAGAGATGACTGGTGATCTCTTTCGGGGAGTAATGTAAGTTAACTCCGGGTAATCCACAAAAGTTACCTTTCCATTTCGGCAGTCTACCGTTGCCCGATGGGTGGACAGCCAATCGGCCCCTAAAATTACATCATACTCCTTCAAGTCTAAACATATTAAATCTGCAGGTAAGTTGTGACCTTTAACTATAACCTTGCAGTTTGGGTAATGGAAAGTGACATCAGACTCATTCCCTAACGGGGTAGAAATTACCAAGTCTATCCATTCGGGTTCCATAGAGAATGAAGCAGCAAATTTCTTTGATACAAACGAATGTGTGGCGCCAGTATCAAACAGTACTTGAGCAGATTTAGAGCAGACAGTCAAAATACCTTGCACCAACCCACCCTCAGTTGGTTCTATTTTTTGGAGAGCTTGTAACCGTCCTTGCTTCCTTGCCGGACGCTTCTCTTCCTTTGTCTCAGGTTCACTTTGCTCGTTCATCATTGGACAGTCGGGAATACGGTGTTCTTTACTCCCACAACGAAGGCACGCTCCGAGCCTTCTCCAGCATTCTGCAGCCTGATGACCCGGTTTGTCGCAATATTTACAATTCTCCTTTGGTGGTGCCGTGATGGAGAAAGGTTTGTTATTAGCCTTTTTTAATTTCTTCACCTTGGAGGGTTCGCCTCCATTATTGGTCCGCTTTTTGAAAGACGGTTTGAAAGTGTTGGGGCTTGTGACATTCTCCCTTTTATCCTTACCACGGATTTTGTCAGACAGTTCCGTGGCGTCTTCTAGCAACTGGGTACGACGCACCATCTCTGAGTACACTTGAATATCCAAGGGAGCGAGCTGGGTGATATACTGGGGTCGTAACCCATTCAAGAACCTTCTTGCCTTCATCTTTTCAATGCAAATTAAATGTGGTGCATATCTGGATAACCGGGAGAATTGGGCTTCATAGTCAGCTACCGACAGGGATCGTTGCTTCAAGGCAGCAAATTCTGCGGCCTTTTTCTCCTGAACACGGTCGGAGAAATACTTGCTATTGAAATGCTCAACAAATTTAACCCAAGTAACAAGGTTTTCGGGCAAGGTGGCCTCTACAGACTCCCACCAAGCACGAGCGTCCCGTTCCAATTGGAACGTGGCCAGAAGCACCTTCTCATCATCCGCGCATTGCATGACGCGGAAGATCCGTTCGATCTCTTTTATCCAATTCTCCGCATCCTCGGGGTTTGATGGTCCCGCAAATCTCGGAGGGTTGAGGTTTCTAAAACTCTGATGAAGGTCGCCAGCTCCATGGTGTGCCCCACCTTGAGCCACCTGTTGCAAGGCGTGGGTCAGGCCCTGAACAGTTCGTTGCATCTCACGCCATTGTGCGCGTTCAGCAGCCATAGTCCTACAAGTAGTGAACCCTAATTAGTTTCATGTTGAAATTTGTAGTCGGATGCCCTACGAGGACTTATACCCACGGCACTACCCATCCTCACAGTTTGGGATAGACCTATCCTTGGGCTTGGGTTTCCTAGGACTTGAAATCATAGGCTCTGATACCACAAAAACTGTCACGCCCCGAGCGCGGAAGGGACCCAGGAGAACGTGACGAGTTTATATCAATCATGTCAATCAGAGCAAGTAGAATTTCGACATCAAAATAGAGTGTGCAATAAGATGAGCTTTCGAAACATAATCAAACACTGATACCAGTGATAATAACAAACCCATAAATAAAGTCACATACTCCAAGACTTAACAATACGAACCAGGCCCATGAGCCTTAACTATTACAACACATTGACATAACACCATATCCAACGACAAGACTCCTAAGAATAAACTAAGGACGACAAGACACGATAAGTGGTAGTAGCACGACGCTTACAGATTCTACGCTCATCACTCTTGCTCCTGCCCATTTGAGTCCGAGTCATGGTCCGTATTACCTGAAAAGTTTGGGGACAAGAACTTGATGAGCGAACGCTCAGTAGGAATTATATCTCAAGAACTAGCAATTGGTTTAAGTATTTAACTTTTTCAAATGAAAATGCAAGTCTATATGTAAAACATGTAAAATAAAATGTTATGGAATTGAACAGGATAACGAGAGAAAATAACATATGCTGTTGATCCAAGATAGGGAATTTCAAGTATTTGAATGAGTACCAAGTATATCAACAAAGTCTTTCATGTCGTGAAATAATGGCTATTAACAAGCAAGTACTTTGCCCATTCCGGGCCACGCAAGTCATGTCAAGTCAATCAAGTCAAGCACGCGAGAGAGAGATAGAGATATAGTGGAGATGTCGTAAATTCAAGCAAGTACTTCGGTGCAATGTCACACCGTGATCAATATAACTCCCATGGGCACAAGTACTTTCGGGTGCTCCTCCCAGGACCAGATCGGGCCCTATATGATCGGGCCCTATATGCGCTGACATTGTTACATGTAATATCTAGACAACCGCTTTATGTATAGCCATGGAATTCCAAGAACAAACTCATGTAAGATATCAAGATAGATTTGTGGATAGGTTCCACGGAATTCAAGGAAATAGCTTTTAGAGTTCAAAAATCGATAATGACGGTATAGTCATGAGTGTCGATAAAACTGGGTAGATTTAGTTCCCCAATTGGGTACCATAACAAATAGGTATCCATATACATGGATGGTCACCCATTTGATATAGAATTGAGGTCCACAAGAACAGCATATCAATGATATGATGTCCACATTCCATTAAGAATATACTCATGATATCCACATAGCATATCATGAGGGCCGGTATACCATGTTTCTAAAGAGTGACATGGCAAAATAGTGTAAAGGGTTTTTATGGTACAACCTGCTCAGTCGGCCTTGAGGGAATCCAAGGCTCGAGGAGTCTTACGGAGGTCTCTATGACTAACTTGCTAGTCTAAAGGAACGGAATGTCCAATGGAGAGTTTGTAGGTCACCGAGAATTGAGGGGTAATGCGATAACCATCGTGAAACATGGGACTATATTCACGGAATGGAACATAGTGCCGATATATATATATATATATATATCCAATGGAGAGCTTGTAGGTCACCGAGAATTGAGGGGTAATGCGATAACCATCGTGAAACATGGGACTATATTCACGGAATGGAACATAGTGCCGATATATATATATATATATATATATATATATATATATATTATTTATAATTTTATAAAATATAAAATTATTTATTTTGGATATTGATATATATATATATAAGGAAGGTATGCTCCGGATAATTCAAATCGAAGCAATTTGATGTCTGACTCGGGCCTATATATATATATATATATATATATATATATATATATATATATATATTAATGTATATATAGATATAGAAAAACCCTCGGTTCACAGAAAGCAGTATGAAATAATTACACAGGAAATTAGCGACTTAATCTAAGTCATTACTTATCAAATTAACGCCTTTTACAGGGGCGTTTATTTATAATTTGACGACTTATACAGGGGTCGTCCATTATATAATTCTATTTTGCAGGAATTTCTATATTCTGGAATTTTAACAAAAACGCGCCTTGGACAGGGGCGTTACTTTTAAATTAGCGCCCTTTGGTGGGGCGTCAGTTCTATAAGAGACGGCCTGTATCAGGTCGTTAATTCAAGTTCATCCAAGATTTAACATGAACAGTGAAAATTTCCAGATAATACAATTTTGGGACAACAAGTTACATGGTCAGGACATGAAAAATAGCAGGATTCAAGGGGTATAATCATGCATTAGATTGGATTCATGGTTTCATAGATATAAAATTTTTAAACATGAGTATTTAATAATTTCAAAGAATTGACGACTCCTGGGCAGGGCGTCAGATCTTGAATTAGCGCCCTGGGCTGGGTCACTTCTTTTAAATTAGCGCCCTTGGCAGGGTCGCTTATTTTAAAATCTTACAGAACCTTTGAAAACGCAATAAGACTATATGCATGAGATCATGGATGATATTATTACATAATCTATGCTAGTTTGGGCTACGTTTCTTGAGAAAACCTACAATATGATCATGATTTATGCTTGTTTGGGCTACGAGACTTGAGATAACCTACCTCTGTGGATGATCTGGTGAACAGGATGAAGGTCTGAAGCTTTTACGATGGTCTGTCTCAAACAACAGCAGGATGAAGAATGCACTTCGTGGTTCACAGGAGGAAGAAAATGATGACGATGAATGCCCGTGGTCTAGTGCAGGCCTCAGCAGGATGACGGGGGAAGCAGAGGAACGCCTTCACACGTTCGTCAACAGGAAGAAGAATAAAGAAGAGGGATCTCCCCTTCACATTGCAGTCAACAGGAAGAAGAGGAAGAAGCCTTCCTCACTTGCATTCGCAGCAGCAGGATGGCGTCGATGCAGCAGTAACGTTGCTACGATCGACGGAGACGTAGTTTTATAGGGTTGTGTGGGTTCTGGGGGATTCAAATGCTCAGATACGGAAGGGATTTTTGATCAAGATTGGTAAGGTTTTAAACCTACTATGCATGGACCTCACCCCTTCCAAGATCGCAGCCGCCTGCTCCCATTTGCATCGGAGAACCCTAACACAGGCCATGCAGCGAACGAGCATGCCTTAATTTAACTCTCGGGGAAAGAGACGTCTGAGACAAGAGCGTCTTTTCATTAAGTAGCACCCTCACCAGAGGGCGTGTTTTTATAAAATGACGCCTTAACTAGGGTCGTCCTTTACATTTTCCATATTTTGGCGCTAAATTTCTATTTTTTTCTTGGTATGAATTAGCGCCCATGATCAGGGCGTTATTTATACAACTAACGCCTTAAGAGACGGCGTTATTTAATTAGCGCCTTAAGGAAGGGCATTATTTCTTTTTGGCCCATTTATATCTTTTAAACGCAAAGCCCATTATCAGTTTGGGTTATTTTCTATTTATCATTTTTTTATTTTATTTAATTCCCGACCAAATTTACACAAATGGATTTTATTTATTTGAAAATCTATCTTATTCTTTTAAAATTTTCAGGGGTGCTACACGGGACGAATGAGGGAGTTGATGCCAAATGATGCGAACCTTGGACTCTATGTGACGACGCGACAAATTGGACGATGCGACCGGCGACAACACGACCATTAGAGCTACCTTGGCTCAACACTAAGGGCTCCTATGGGATATATGCCTTAAATAGAAATGCGAGCTCACTCTTCACCCCAAGCGAGGGATACGTGGATCCGCGCGGTTGAGAAACCGGTAGAGTCAAGGGTGGTCAAACTCACTTCCGTGCTCGGATCGAGTCACGGGATGGGTTAACTCTCGCTCTCACAGTGGTGATTAAAATTAATTTAACAATCTAGAATTCTACGCACTCATGCAGCGGCATATAATCATATACTAAGTAAGCAAATGCCGAGAAGGAGAGATCGTTACCTCCACGCTCCGGGCGTAGGGAAGATAACCCCGGCCAAATTCGTACTCTCAGTTAAATAATTATCGCTGAATTATAAATTTTAAACCCACTCCACGCAGGGAGGTAATAGGAAACATGTGGGTCCCGGGAGTATCGAAGTTGGTTTGATGGGCAGCATTTTGATTCGCTTTGTCGGTGCCAAAAGGTCACGGTTTGGTCCTGACCGGACGGCGCGTGCTGCGGGTTGCGGGGCCCACGTGCTGCTCAGACAGTCGAACTGGGCAGGGTTGGTCCCGTTGCGAAGGGGACGCTCGGAGGATCGCTCCATGGGAAGAGGCCGGGCTGGAGCGCCTGGTTGGAGGTGAGGCGGCTCCGATCGTCGGGCGTTGGAAGGTGCTGTCCCGAGCCTGTTCTGTAGTTTTCGGGTTGCGCGACCCGACGAGATCAATTGTTGCGATCAGTCCCGACGTCGGATCGACGCGAGACTAGTGCCGTTACGAAGCTACTACGAAGTCCTTCAAACACCAGTTGTTACAAGAATTTTTCTATCCCTGTATTTTCCTCGGTGGAATTTACAACTAGCTGACTTACAGACCCAGAACAATCTGGGTAGAGTGGGATCTGCCTGAGATTACAGCTTGACCAAGGGGCTAATGGTGGATCTAGGATCGGGAAATTTTATGGTAGACAAAGGGGGAGGTAAGAAACGCGGGAATATTTTTTTTGTAATTTCCAGAGGTGGTTTGGGTGGGGAAAAGGAATTTGTGGTGGAAGTGCTCGGATCTGGACTGCACAGGACAAAACCGAAATCGGTTTTTGCAGCGATTTTATGGAGGGGTAAACGGACTCTAAAAATTGTGAAAAAATTTGCGGAAGAGGTATTTGGTGGACAGAAGTTCCAATCCAAATTTCAGCTCATTCTGAAGTTAGAAAAGGGGTCGACTAAGGGAAGAATAGAGCTGCTGTGGCACAGATCTGCACAGGGGCAGACTGTGTAGGCAGTGGGAATTAAAGTTGGAAGGGGGTAAACGATGGGAAAAAATGTGAAAATTGGTTTGGGACGTGGGAACAACTAGGGGAACTCACCATAAAAATTGCAGATCCAACAGATCTAGGAGTTGGGAGTTAAAAATCGGCCTTTGGCTTGCTGGTTGATGAGGATAGATCTCCGGCGAAGCAGCGGTGGCGGTGCAACTGCGGCTCGAAGGCGGCGGCGGTGGCGGCACTGAGCTTTACACACTGATAGGGGAGGAGTCACACCTTAGAGAGGTAGCCTTCACAGCTGCAAGGGGAGGGAGAGGAGAGAGAGAGGGGGCGGCCTTGGCCTTTGGGCAAAAATTGCTGAAATTCTTGTATTAATTATCTGATAAATGGAAAATACAAGCCTTATATATGAAATGGGAACTCTAGGTAAATGTCTAAGACTACCCTTAGATGTAGGGTTTGTAAGGGGTACAATGGGGATTCCAAAATCCATTTTCCCCCATGTGGTCAAAGCCAAAATAAAAAAATAAGCCTAATAGAGCCAAAAGAGGGGGCGGCCCCTTTGAAGAAGGAAAATGGCATTATTCTTCTCTTGGTCCAATGGTCCAAGTCCAAGGTGGACAATGGGCCAGCCCCTATGGGTCCCTGGAAGTTAGGTGGCCCAATGGGGAAGAGGGTGAGGGGGGACCCGTGGGGCCCGGGTGGACCTTTTACAAAGAAACCCATTTATTTATCCTAATTACACTCTATAAACCCAAATAAAACCAAATAAGCACACATTACACGCCAAATAAAAATCTCATAAATACTAAAAATACTAGGAGTCAAGACGGAGACTCCAGACTGTCTCCAAGCCATAGGGATGCCGATGTAGCTCGAGTGGTGCTATGCATTCGGTACCGACGGCTCACCGACTCATGCTTCTCGATCGCTCTGGTGTCCGCACCAAATCTCCCCGGGTGGGAGAAACTCGACTCTGTCGAGTAAGGGTCTGGGTAGCTCTGGTAGCGCTCTAGTATGTCCGGATCTATCTTATGCAACTCTACCCGGGTGATCCAAGTATCATCGGTGGCGGGTCGCCCTCTCCATCGCACTAGGTAGCGCGGGTAGGATCCACTCCTGGAAATAGTCACCTGCTCATCCAGTATATGATCTATATGCTCTCGCTGCCTTGGAAATAAAGCTGGTGGTGGAAACTCAGGTGTGGGCTCACTCTCAATGGGGGGAGATGGCTCGAAAGGCTCACTAGGGATCACCGTTGGGTCCCTATAAGTAACTAGATCTGACACATTGAAAGTAGAGCTTATCACATATTCCTCGGGCAAGTCTACAACATACGCATTGGATCCGACACGTTTCACCACTCAGAATGGACCAGCTCTGCAAGCTTGAAATTTCTTTACAATTCCAGAGGGAAACCATTCAGGTCTAACCCTGATCATGAGATAATCACCCTCTTGGAACTCACGGTGGTGTCTGTGGGCATCGGCTAACTCTTTGTACCGTGTATTACTGGCCTCAATGTGACGACGGATGTCGTCATCCAGACTCCTAACATGCCTAGCAAATGACTCAGCAGACTCCGACACTCGTGCATGAATGGGCATGGGAACAAGATCTACTAGTTTCCTAGGCCTACGACCTGTGACAATCTCAAAAGAACTCATACCTATAGACCTATTGACCGAATCATTATATGCAAACTCAGCCAGTGGTAACATGAGATCCCAATCCTCTACACGGTCTCTAACAAGACACCTCAAAAGGTCACCCAGACTCCTATTGACCACCTCGGTCTGACCATCTGTTTGGGGATGATATGCTGTGGAGAACTTGAGGTGAGTACCTAACATATGCCACAGTGTCTTCCAAAAATAATTGGTGAACCTAACATCACAGTCAGACACTATGGTACGAGGCAACCCAAACTTACACACCACATGTGAGAGGAACAGGCAGGCTACCCTCGAAGCATCCAAAGTCTTCGAGCAGGGAATGAAAAGGGCCATTTTCAAGAATTGATCTACTACCACATAGATCGTATCATGCTTCTTGGAGGTTCGTGGCAATCCCAAAACAAAATCCATGCTAACATCATGCCATGGAGCATCTGGCATGGGGAGAGGTGTGTAGAGGCCCGAGCTTTGATTCTTCATTTTGGCCGTAACGCATGTACATCACTGGGCCACAATGTGAGCAACATCTCTCTTCAAGCTCAGCCAATAGAACCTTTGTTCGACAGTCTCGATAGTCTTGTTCCAACCGAAGTGGCCGGCTAGACCTCCAGCATGAAGTTCCCAAACTAAGAAGTCATGAACCGAAGTTTGGGGAACACAAAGCCTGCCTCCTCGAAAGAGGTAACCCTCCTGAAGCACATAATCACTATGATCTCTCGAGGGTCTGGCTTGGAGAGTGGCAAAAATCTGACCAAAGTCAAGACAATCAACATAAGCCTCTCTCATTTTCTCTAGCCCTATAACCTCGACACTCATGGTAGTCTGCAGACATGCACGTCGACTCAAGGCATCAGCCACCTTATTCTCCACTCCAGCCTTGTGCTTGAGCACAAATGTGAACTGCTGGAGATACTCAACCCATCTACTGTGATGCGCATTGAGCTTCTTTTGGGTAGGGATAAACTTCAAGGCCTCATGATTGGAGTAAAGGACAAACTCCTGATGTAATAAGTAGTGCCTCCAATGCCTAAGAGCCTAAACAACTGCATAGAAGTCCTTATCATAGGTAGAGTATCGCAGTTTCGTGTCATTCAACTTCTCACTGAAATATGCAATCGGGTGGGTCTCCTGACTCAACACTCCTCCAATTCCTACACCCGACGCATCACATGAGACCTCAAACACCTTCGAGAAATTTGGTAATCGAAGAACCGGTGTCTGGGTCATCCGCTCCTTGATGTCCTTAAAGGCAGCAGTAGCGGCCTTCGTCCATACAAATGTGCCTTTCCTGATACAGTCCATGATCGGGGCAGTAACAAAACTAAATCTGCAGATGAAACGATGATAGAACGTCGCGAGGCCGTGGAAGCTGCGGACATCATGGATCGTGCAGGGTTTCGGCCACTCAACAATGGCCCGGACCTTCTCCGGATTAGCGGAGACCCCAGTACTAGACACAATGAAACCCAAGAAGGTAATCTGAGAAGTCATAAAGGCACACTTCTGTGGGTTTGCAAACAATTTCTCTCACCTTAAGAGTAGGCAGACCTGCCGAAGATGATCTAAGTGCTCGCCCGTAGTGCGACTATAGATGAGAATATCATCAAAATACACTACAATAAAGATTGCAATGAAAGGTTGAAGGGCCTGAGTCATGAGTCGCATGAAGGTGCTGGGGGATTGGTTAGCCGAAAGGGCATAACCAACCACTCATATAGACCATCCTTGGTCTTAAATGCAGTCTTCCACTAATCACCTGGCGTAATCCTTACCTGATGATAGCCACTCTTAAAATCGATCTTCGAAAAGATAGTGGCACCTGCCATCATGTCAAGCATATCATCCAGGCGGGGAATAGGGAACCTGTACTTCATTGTGATTTTGTTGATGGCACGACTATCAATACACATCCTCTAAGTGCCATCCTTCTTTGGGGCGAGTAACGCGGGAATAGCACACGGACTCGTGCTGTCTCGAACAGATCCTCCTTGCATAAGCTCATCGACCTGCCGCTTTAGCTCAGTGTGCTCAGTGGGATTTATGCGGTATTGGGGAAGATTGGGCAATGAGGATCCCAGAATCAGGTCTAAAGCATGCTGAATACCCCGCATAGGTGGGAGTCCCTCGGGAAGCTCTTCGGGAAATATATCAGCAAACTCCTATAGAATGGGAACAACATCGGGTGGGAGTTCACCCTCGGACTTTCGGTCCACCTCACGGACTGTGATAGCAAACACAGGACTCCCCTTACTAGCCTCCTGCTCCATTTCTCGGGAGCTAATCAATATCAACCTCCTAGACGGGGGCTCACCTATCCAAGATGTAACGGTCATGGCCCGAGCTGGCGATGGGGTATTGGGCCGAGGGATGGAAGGCTCCGGAGTACTAGGACCAGTAGGACCCCTAACTGAAGGACTCTTGGGCTGAGAGGGGTGGAGGGTAATCCGCTGGCCACCATGGTCGAAGGTACATGTGTTCGACCAACCATGGAGTGTAGCATCCCGATCAAACAACCACGGTCTACCAAGAATAATACTTCCCACCTCCATGGGGAGGACATCACACCAGATCTCGTCGCGGTAGGCATGGAACTGTAGTGGGACCAGACACCGTAGCCTGATCGGAATGGAGGTGGAATCTACCCATGATACTCGATAGGGGAAAGGATGATCGGGAGTAAGACCAAGACGAGAAACAGTGCCCGTAGAGATTGCATTGATACAACTCCCACTATCGATAATCACCTTGCAAACTTTCCCGCCCAGCCTACAGTATGTATGAAAGATAGTGGTCCGACGCCAGTCATCGCTGGCCTGTGGCTAGGTGAGAATACACCTGACGACCCCCAAATGGGTATCGTCTAGATGCTGGGCATCCTAGCTGTCACCTTCATTCTCAAAGAACTCGTCAGCTAATTCCTATTCTGCCTCATAGCTGACTGACACAAGCTCAGAAGATGAGGCATCCCCAACCTGTGTGTCCCCAATGATGAGAGATTGACAAGTGGGACGCTGGTTTGCAAAATGACCAAACCCATTGCAGTGAAAACACTACTGCCGTGATCCACTAGGCTCCCCGATCAAAGGTCCCTTATGTAGATGCCTAATTTCAGACATCCCGTGGATCCCCAATGGGCCCTCGTGTGAATGACGCTTGATTGTTGTACTCATTTCTACCGATGTTTGAGTTTTAAGCCCAGCCCATAGCCACTTCGCTATTGGGCCTCGTCCATAAGGGGCCCAACACCATGGGTCTGGGCGGCCAAGGTCATGGCCGCCCCTAATCCTGGGCGACCAGGGCGATGGTCGCCCTCCCCAGGAAGGTGGCCAGAGTGTTGGCTGCCCTCCTCCTCAAGGTGGCCAACGATTTGGCCACCTTCCCCCTGTTTACTCGGTCAGAGAACGTGGCCCAGCTCGTGGCCACATTCTCTCCCTCGTTCTGCACGATCTCCACCCACGTTTTGTAACCCTAGTTGGTCGAACCAAAACTCCACCACCTCCAGTACGAGAAGAAGGAAGAGGGGATTTTTTGGGGGAGAGAGTTGGGAGATTCGGGGAGGGGAGGTTTTTCGAGAGTTGACACGGAGGAGAAGAGAGAACTCCTGGAACCTTGTCTCGGAGGCTACTCATTCTTCCTTTAACCTGGTTTGAACTTCTGTACCTGTCAACTTCTGCTTCCTATGTGCATCTCGACTTCCAGGTAAGTATAGCATCGCATGTAGCATCCTCCTAGACCCAACATAAGAGGTTTTCTTCTTAAAAAATAAAGGGGAGGTGGATGGTCGAAAGTATCGGCCATCCTTCCTCCCCACACCCCCCCCAGGTAATTTGGCCACCAGTTTCTTACGTGTTTTCTAGTGGTTAGATTACATACTGCACTCCAAGTTCACTAATGGCTTTCTTTTCTGTGTTTTTCTGAGCTACGTTGCAGGACTTCAGCATAAGGGACGAGCAAGGCTCCTTGCCCTTGGCCGGCTGAGGACGAGGAAGAGGAAACCCATGTCTCTTCATCTTGAACATCTCCCCGCGATCAACATCCAGCGAGGTTCAGGTAAAACGACCTCTGGCGATCACGTTCTAATCTTTTTTTTGTTCCTCTGTAGGTACCCTCGCACGGAGACTCCCATTCACCCATTCCGTCTCACATCTCTCACCCAATCCCACGCCGTCGTCTCTGGGCGCCTACAAGAAAAGTGGCGATCACGGTGGGACCCTCTAGTGCCTACTGTAAGTCCCTTATGCTTGAAGTCAAACATTAGTGCAGTTATGTTGATACATTAGCTTTACTTCTGTAGCTCTATTTTTTAGTTTTCTGTTACTCGAACAGAAGGAGGCCAGACTCCTGGCCGCCGAGGTCCCTGGGCGACCAACCCAGTGGCCGCCCAGGCCCTCCTCTGGACGACTAGTGCTCTGGCCGCCCAGACCTCCAGGCGACCATCGCTTTGGCCGCCTTCTATCTTCTCCATACTTCTCCTCCGTAGTAGTATTATATGTGTGTTCTAGATATGTTATTTCTCTCTTAACTTTGCATGTCTGTGCATTGTGTGATTAGTTTCTGCATGTTAATCTACGGGTTTAGGTTTAGGAAGAGCCGGCATCACCCCTTTTAGGAAACCCTCTCGTTGGCATTGAACCCTTCACCCGGGGATTCCCACTCGGGTGCAATTGGTTCAGTCCAGTCGGGAACCTCCGTGAGTCCTCGCGAACCGTGGATTCCCATAATGTCGCCATGCAGGTTGTACCATGGAAGTCCCATTAGTCACCTTGGTTTGAGTGAAGATTCTGCTAGGATCCCGGAGTTCATTCCACAATACCCTTAGTTTTTCCTCTTCTCCGAGTGAATCAAAAGGAAAAAAGGAAAAAAGGGAAGAAAGTGGAAATCAGGAAAAATAAATTTGGGCGTTGCTTGTGTTTACATTTGGTTGTCTTTGGAAAACATCAATTCCCTTTTCCCCCTCCAAATCTTTCATTTTCTCCATTCTAAACCAACTAACAACTGGTTTAGGATGGAGAGAGTTTATTCAAACCTGGGTTATGAGGAGGAATTTCCACCTCAATTCGATTCTTGAATTAGGGGCAATCCTCTATTTCAGGTAGAGGATAATGGTTTGGATGCCTTCATAGGCATGTTTTCAGCCATACCAAATGAGGCCGCCCACGCCGATTCGGCTTCGTCTTCCCCGAGCGACCATGGTCGTTGTAGCCCGCGGGCTCCTACATTATCTCCGCACGATGATCAAGAGTTGATTAGCATGCTGTCCCATTATTCCCCCGCAGATTTAGCGATGATGGCCTCTCGTTGGAAGGCTTCGGCCCTCCCACACTTATCTCCACATGCCGCACCTTCCCGTGTTCAAGTTCCTTTCCAAGGGTCCACGAGCCGACCCATTCCCGAAACTCCAATCCAATTCAGCTATCCGACACCTCCACAAAGGGTTCCTTCACCCCAAACTCCACCAATCATGGGTATCCCTTCGAAGGGGATGGACCCCTCACTCCGGTCGGAGATCCAAAGCTACATTCGGCAAGCAGTGGCCGAAAGTATGCCTAATTCACGTCCCCACTCGCTAGCCCAATATTGCAAGCTTCCTAATGCATATTTTCCACCCGGATTCAAGGCTCCCAAATATAGGAGGTATGATGGCACTACTGACCCTCATCATCATCTTCCAGGTTTCCTTATGGACTCCCACCAATGGCTATACGATAGGGTCTTGTTAGTTCATCTGTTCCAAAAATCCCTTGAGGGTGAGGCCCTAAGTTGGTTCGCATCCTTGCCGGCCATTGATCTCATCAACTTTGATATAGTCTCCGAGCGATTCCTCGCTCACTTTGGTCACATGTCATCCATTTCCACCACATTATTTGACCTAGTCACGGAGAAGATGAAGCCCGACGAGGACTTCATTAGTTTTACGAACCGATGGAGGATTATGGCTGCTAGGACGGAGGTTCCTATTCCTGAATCCCAGGCCATTACCATGTTAGTAAACAATGCCACTCCACAGCTTAGGGCCATTCTAATGCTTAGTGAACTCCACACCTTTCACCAACTCTACAATCGAGCTCGAATAGTTCAAGCTCAGGTAAGAGACTCTACCTTACCTCCTTTCTTTGAGCCTCGCACCAAGGGTAGAAAGGCCCCGGCTGTCCCTACCACCGAGGGTGTCACCATAAATGAACAGGTCAATGCAGTTGGCTAGTCCTTCAAGATCAACAATCGCCAGGTCTCCCATCGCCCTCAGACTTCTGCTAGCCAAGGGCAAGCTAATCCCAATCCCTATTCCAATGTTCCTCCACCTCAAAGCTACGGCCCCCCTAGGCCAAAAATGGCTTCTTATCCTCCGTTGCCTGAAACTTTAGTTGACATATTCTTTGCCCTTATGTCCTCAGATTCCATTCAGCTTCCCCCTCAGCGGGAGCGAGTCCCTCCCAACGCCAATACCTCCCGATATTGCCCATATCACCGAACTCCCAGCCATGATATATTCAACTTCTTCCAATTTCAGGATTGGGTATATGATATGAATGATGAGGGATGAATCAATTGGGCAGATGTGAAGCTAGCTATTGCCAACGTCAAAAAGCCTAATAGGGACCTCGGTATTGTGCATAACCCTTTGCCAACTCACCAGCCCACAAAAGATCCATCTACTTCAAAGCAACACGAGCGGGTGAACACGGTGATCGGAATGGAACCACGAGTTCTCAAAAGGACTCAGATGTGGGGCGTGGAAGGATTCCCAGGTTGGTACGGGAAGATGGAAGTTGAAGCTCATGAACCCTGGGCGAACATCAACATGTTCTCTCAATCCCGGAACTTGATCTCACCACCTAGCCAATCTCCAAGTGCTACCCAAAACCCACTCGCCCTAATCAACCCTCCTCAAGTGCCACATCAAGAGCCCTATGTTTCTACACAAGCTCAGTTAGTGCAGGAACGCCCGTTGGTCCTCTTAAGACCACCTCAGCCAAAATCAGTCCCTCCTCCTTCTCCTGTGGAATCTGGAAACGATTCAGTTTCCTTCTCATATATCTTTGGCTCTCCAACTCCCCTACAGCTCATTCGCCCAAAACCTTTGGAACAGGATGACCCGAAGGAAGCTTCGGTCAATGTCACTCTCCGAAATCGCATTATTCCCCCATCCCAAAGGCAATCCCAGCCGGAGGAAGGGGTTAATTCTCAAAGTCCTCCCGTGGGGTATGACTTCTCCAGCATCTAGACAGGACCCCTGCTAAGGTTTCTATCCTGGAGCTCCTCAGGAAATCTCCGTCACACTAGGCCACTCTACCTCCAATTCCTTCAGAAAATCATGGTCATTGAAGATCTCCCAGCAAGTGGTGTGACCGAAGCTATCATGGCCCTTACATGTGGACCATCCATCTCATTTTTTGATAAAGACCTTGCTTTGCCAGAAAGCAGGTCACTCCCGTCATGCCTCACGGTCACTCTCAATAGAGCTAAAGTTGACTCCGCCCTCATAGACACGGGAGCGTCCATCAATGTGTGTCCCATGAAGACCATCAAGAAGATTGGCCTCCAGGAAGAAAATCTAGAAGAGACATGCACCACCATCTCAGCTTATGACAATTCCAAAAGGTGCGAGAAAGGGAAGGTGACCCTCCAACTTGGTTTAGGACCGATGGTTATGACATCGGATTTCTTCATCCTTGATGTCGACCCTGCATATAAGGCCATCCTAGGGTGGCCTTGGATTGAGCAAACCCTTGGGATTCCATCCATAGCCCACCAGTGTTTTAAATTCCCTTACAATGGTAGGGTAATCAAGATCAAGAGTATCCCGCTAGTGGAAACTCTTATTGCCATCACTTCCGAATAGATTCCCTTCATGACTATTCCGGATAAGAGCAAGAAACCCGTTCTTTCCATAGAGGGCGTGGTGGGGCCGTCTGCTTTAGGTCCACCCGATTCCCATTTCCTTCCTCGGCCGATTACACATCACAACATCCCTCCGGGTAAAGGATGGAGATCATGGCCAGGATGGGCTTCACCATGGGTAAAGGCCTAGGTCAGCTTGAACAAGGGCCCACGCATAGAAGAAAACTCCGGGTTGCTAAGGGTCACGTAGGTTTGGGCTACTCTCCAGGAGAGCCACCTGGGGCCACTCTAGGCAAAGATTTGGTGTACGTTCGCTTCGTCATAGGGCCGATTTAGCCTGGTACTCAGCAGGAGCCGAGTCACAAAGTGGAAGTCCCACAGAGAAATGAAATTCCACCCGATTCGTCACACGAGGAAGACTTCGGTCTCCTCTCCCTCTTCCACCTGGATAAACCTCCCGACAAGATTTCCTCCTCGGGCGTCTTCCTTGCTAAAGATAGGCCCGCACCTGTTCTCTTTATCCCCTTTCTACTCCATCCACCATTTCCTCCGCTCCTTACTTATCCAGTCATGGGGCAACCCACACATCAGGTTTGCACTTTCACTCATGACCACCCAAAAAAATGCCAATTCTCAATTGTGGGCCTGCGAGTTCGCTATTGAGGAAACGGCCTCCTTGGAAAATGGTTCCCTCGGCCAAGGGCCGACTCTTTCCACCTTGAGCTCCCTTCCACAAGATTCTCTTGTACATAGTAGGGTAGAGTCTAGGTTAGGTTCAGATTTGTACATAGCATCTTTCCCTTCCAAAAAGTCTAGTGTCCGTCAGGTTCCCGCGCGTTATATCAGCCAGTTGGCTGGTAAATGCGCACAACTTTATCAGGTCTCTGAATTCAGCTCCACTCCCATTTCCGTAGGGGCAATCAAACTAGACGGATCTCCGATAAATGACGGTCTAGGGGTGTATGTCTTGGAAGAGGAGGATGATGCAGAAGAAGAAGAAGAGCCATTAGAAGACGGTAGTGATCTGATAGCTTCCTTTGTCGATGGAACCAAGAGATTTGATGAGCCTAATGTATCCATTGACGAATCCACCAAGGAAATCAATATTGGCACTAAGGATAATCCGAAGATTATATTGATAAGTGCCAATCTAACTTTTGAAGAGAAAGCTACGCTTGTGGCAGTTCTCAGGGAATTCCCTGATGCTTTCGCTTGGTCCTACGAGGACATGCCAGGTTTGGACCCGTCCTTAGTTGAACATCGTCTGGTCCTGAAACCCGATGCTCGAGCTGTCAAATAGAAGTTAAGGCGACTTCATCCGAACCTCGCACTCAAGGTCAAAGAAGAAGTGGATAAGATCCATAGGGCCAAGTTCATCAGGGTAGTTTTGTATCCTCAATGGGTAGCTAACATCGTTTCGGTGATGAAGAAGGATGGCAGGGTCCGCATCTGTATAGATTTCTGTGATCTTAATCGTGCATGCCCTAAGAAAGAATTTTTCTCTTCCACACATAGATGTCCTGGTAGACAACACCGCCGGCTATGAGATGCTCTCCTTCATAGATGGCTTCTCGGGGTGTAACCAGATCCGCCTAGCAGAGGAAGACCAAGAGAAAACATCTTTCACCACTCAGTGGGGACCTACTGCTATGTCGTCATGCCCTTCGGTCTTAAGAATGCAGGAGCAACCTATCAAAGGGTAATGATGGCTATCTTCCATGACATGATGGACACTTATATGGAAGTTTATGTGGATGATATTCTGGTCAAGTCCAGAACCAAGAGTGGCCACGCAGAGATCCTCCATGCAGCTCTCCAACGGTCGCGGGAGCACCAACTTAAAATGAACCCCAAGAAATGTGTATTCGGGGTCTCTTCAGGCAAGCTTCTAGGGTTCATCGTCAGCAAGAGAGGAATTGAGATCGACCCTAACAAAGCTAAGGCCATCGCCGAGATGCTTCCTCCCAAGAACATCAAAGAAGTCCGTGGTTTGATCGGGCGTTTGCAATTCATCAAGAGATTTATATCTCATCACTCTCAGCGATGCAAGCCCTTCTACGATATGCTGAAAGGAGAGGCTAGATTTGCTTGGAACGACAAATGTCAAAAGGCCTTCGATGACCTGAAGAGTTATCTGTTAAATCCTCCTGCCCTGGCACCCCCGATCCCGGGTCAACCTTTATTGCTCTATGTTTCTACCACTGATGAATCTGTCGGAGCAGTATTGGCCCAATATGACGACGCTAAAAGGGAACGCGCAGTCTACTATTTGTCCAAACTACTCAATGAAGCCGAACAGAGATACACTCCGATGGAGAGGACTTGCGCGGCTGTCGTCTGGGTCACCCAAAAGCTAAAGCACTATTTTCTTGCACATAAAGTCAAACTCTTGGCGCGAATGGATCCCATCAAGTACTTGCTGGAAAAGCCTGCCCTAACCGATCGTTTGGTGAGATGGCAGAGTTTTCAAAATCAATTCGATATCACCTAGGTCAATCAGAAGGCGGTCAAGGGGCACGCCATTGCCGAACACCTTGCCCACCATCCACTCCCTACATTCTCCCCTGTCGATGAGAGTTTCCCGGACGAAGAGTTAGGATCCATTATAGACGGTGAAACTTCATGG
This sequence comes from Amorphophallus konjac, assembly GCA_022559845.1. NCBI lineage: Eukaryota > Viridiplantae > Streptophyta > Magnoliopsida > Alismatales > Araceae > Amorphophallus > Amorphophallus konjac. The sequence goes on along the minus strand of CM040125.1, from coordinate 110,624,653 downwards.
ATTCTCTACTTCGATGGTGCATTCAATTCCAAGGGCTATGGAGTCGGAGCTGTTCTCCAGTCCCCAGAAGGTGTCATTATTCCCCGTGCTTGTCAACTAACCTTCCCTGCCACAAATAATGTGGCTGAATATGAGGCACTCCTCATGGGCTTAAAGGTGGCACTGGCACTCGGAGTTAAGGAGCTCCGGATCATTGGAGATTCTCAACTCATACTCCGGTAATCCCTCAGCAAGTACCAAACCCGGGACCCGAAACTGAAACCCTACCAAGACATGGTTGGCAGGGTAGTCCAGCGGTTTAGGAAGCTCACCCTAGTGCACACCCCTATAGCTCAAAACATTCTAGCCGATGCTCTGGCGTCTCTGGCATCTTCTCTTCCAATCCCTGGCGAAAGGTGGTCATCCTCAATCATCGTGCAGAGAATGCACACTTCTTCAGATTCTGATCCCTGGTTCTAGCAATTCTCTGAGCCCTCTTCTCAAGTCCACGTCATCTCCCATGAGCCGGAGATCGATCTAGAAGACGGCAACCCCTAGTTCTTCGATATTGAAAACTATCTCAGGGATCATTCCTTCCCCGATTATGCTACTGCTTCCGATCGGCGTGCCATCCGCCGAGCTGCAGAGCATTTTGCCATTATAGGTTGTCTCTTGTATCATAAATCTCTCAGTGGAGTTTACCTCCGCTGCCTCGACGAGACCGAATCTCGAGCTGTTCTCGAAGCCGCACATTCCAGCGAATGTGGTGGCCATGTGAATGGTCGCATGCTTGCTCAAAAACTCCTTCGTCAATACTATTGGCCTACCATGAACGAGGACTGTGCTCACTTTGTCCGCCATTACGCTAAATGTCAACTCCATGCGGACAAGGTCCATGCTCTTTCATCCTCACTTCATCCTCTTATAGCTCCCTGGCCCTTCGCCATGTGGGCATTTGACGTAGTTAGACCCCTGGAGGATAGAACCGGAGAAATCTGAAGAAAGTCCTTCATCCTCACCGCTACGGAATATTTCACGAAATGGGCAGAAGCTGAGGCGTTCACAGAAGTCAAAGCAGCAACGGTGGTCAAGTTCATCAAACGCAACATCCTTGCAAGGTTCGGCGTTCCCCGTGACATCGTCACCGACAACGGACCATAATTCACATCCCAGGAGCTCCGTGACATGTGTGGTAAATATGGCATTAATTTGCATCATTCATCTCCATACTACTCACAAGGAAATGGACAAGTTGGAGCTACAAATAAAACTCTCATTAGAATCATCAAGAAAACTTGCAAGTCTCACCACTATTCAGACTGGCCAGATCGCCTCATCGAGGCCCGCTGGGTTTACTGCACTTCCGTCCGAACTCCCACCGGTCAAACCTCGTACGCACTTACTTTTGGGACAGATGCGGTACTCCCATATGAAATATTCGTTCCTTCACTAAGAGTGTAGCTGGACTCCGAGCTCGATCCCGAGCAACGGCGAGAAAACCTATTAGCCTAGCTGGAACTATCAGATGAGAAACAGATGATTGCGGCCGATCATGCACAAGTATATCGCAAGAGAATTGCACGTTACTATGCTAAGAAAGTTCTAGAGAGAAAATTCAGGGTAGGTGAATTAGTTTTGAAAAGGAAAATCAATAAAACCACCGGTTTAAGGGCCAAATTTCAAGAAAATTGGGAAGGTCCTTTTGTTATCAAAGAAGTCTACTCAGGTAATGCCTACAAATTGGTAGACTCTGAAGGCGTGGCATTAACATATCCATGGAATGGGGTATACCTCAAGAATTTTTATTCATGAGACCTTGTACATAACTATTCAAAAACATAAAAAAAATAAAAATCTGAAAACAAACAAACAAAAAGAAGAAAATCAAAAATCAATGCATGGTGATCACCACGTAGTCCAAACTCATTTGCATCAACCCTTCATGCTAGATAGGGACCATCAAGATGTGGTAGGTATCGAGTCTTGGTCCACCAGAACCATAGAGATTCTTGTCCAGCCATGTCAGGCTATGTTTATAAGAAGAGAGAACTTGCACACACTCACGTATTTATCCAAATGGGCAGCATCACCTTTGATGAGGCCTCATCCGAAGGTCTCCAGCTAAGCAGCACTCTTTTGTTCCTCTTCTCTTTGACCAAATGAGACAACCGGCGCCCTTAAAACGCTGAGCATGTGAAAGCCGAAGTACAAGATCCTTAAGGCGAGAGTAGGATTCATCCCCTCGAGCTCGGGTCAGAGCACGAGAAGACGGCAGTGTCCCCGCAGGCATGAAAAAAGTGGGGATTCCAAAACAAAATGATGATATTCTTCTCCCCGAAAGAAATAAAAAAGAAAAGAAAATTATGTATATGTGACAAAGTCACATGAAAAGCCTGGTCGTGACCGTGCCTGACCCTAGTAGATGAAACCCCTTCTATTCAAAGAATAAAACCAAAACTTTTCCACATCAGGGGCATCTAACGTCATAATGCTCGAGGTATGGTCCGAAGTTGCCAAAAGGAGAAAGTCGAGTAGGCCCTCACCTAGCTCGCCGGGTTAACGGCTTTGACTGGCCCTCTCAGGAGGTTTACCCCCTACTTTCTTCCTTCTCCCTTTAAAAGACGTAAAGCTTACTGGAGGTCCTGAAGGATGAATCCCGTATGGGTTGCAACCTTATTTAACAAAATACACTTATGGTTGTTCACTTCTAAACAACAGAAGCCATCGCTGCGAAGGGGTCTCTATGTTTCTGGCTGGTCAAGACCCCTATTTACTACCCTTAACGCTTTCTTATATTACCTCGGGCTTAGGTCAATGCAAACGCGTCACCTATAGGTGCGACGGCGTCTGATTCCGGGTCAGCGTCGCGCAGTTGACCGTTAGGGTTCCAAGGTGTTCCATCATATACCATCTAGAGTTGTGAGGAAATAGACCTGGGTCGGACAAATTATTTATCTCAAACACTTTTTAGGTGTATCCCTGTGGTCGGAAGCAACTGGGAGCCTAAGCTTGGCATGACGGCATTGTCATCAGGATAAGACTTAATCGGCGGGACTATCATTCGAGGAGTCTAGAGGCCCAAATAAACCTAGATGTGCGCTCAAGATACTTGGGAGGTAATTTAGAAAACCCCCGTCTTCATGTAGGTCAGGTGCCACATGGGTGGTCACCAGGCGTTCCAAAAACAACAACAAAACCCAAAACACAAAAAATTCGATACATTCAAATCCCAAAAAAATCTAGAAATTCATAACTCCAAAAAATACGTATAAGTACAAAACACCAAAAAAATAAAAAATAACAAAATCCAAAATCTAAAAATATGTTTTGCATCTGCATGAGCATTTTTGCATGATCATATTTTCCTTTTGCTTACACTTTGCTTGCTTGCATGCGCATATCATGTTTCCTTTTTATTCTAAATCTTGTTAATAAAATTTAGCCCTCTGACCCTGCATCAAGAAAGGTACTATCTGCTTTTGGCAAGGGGCTAAAAACATACTACACTAATCTCTTCCCTTTAGTGTGGTTGAAACAGGTAAGAAAGGGAAGACAGCATCAAGGCAAGTACACTGAAGAAAGCTCATTTCATTGCCAAACATGTCCATCACATTCCATTGATACAACATCCTAGGGGCATACCCCCAGTGTACAAAATGGGCAGTTGCTACTCAGCTGCGCATCTCTCTCTCTCTCTCTCTCTCTCTCTCTCTATCTCCTCCTAATCTGTGCTAGTGCGAGGTCGACTCCGTCAGCTATCAGCCTCGTCTCCGCCTCCGCCTCCTGTGTCCCGTAGCCGTGAGGGCCGTGAAGCTCTCGAACCTGACGCAGCTGGTTGGACTGTTCCCTGTCCTGCAGGGGATCGCATCATACCCATAAGCTCATCCATGGTGAGATGCACATCTCCCAAAGACATGAGTGACTCGAGAGGAGTCGCAGGCCTAGCTCCCTCTCCTGGAGCACCTCTGCCCTGGTACCTCCGCAGCACCCATCGTCGCAAGGCCTCTAGATGATCGAGAGCCCCCTGCTCCCGAACTACCATCGCCATCTCTCGAGCACGAGCCTCGGCCTCTCTTTCCTTCACCTCGGCTAGGCGACCCTCGATCCTCTCGACGGAACTCAGCTCTCCTAGGCGTCGGGTCAACTCCTCTATCCGTGCACCTTGCTCTTGCTGGATGGCCAGGCCGGCCGCTATCTTCTTCCTCTATAGAAAATGAACAGTCATATAAAGAATAAGCAAAGATGACAAAGAAGAGAACTACTTTCAACTTCAGTGCTAGGTTCTTACCGCCTCGGCCAGCTCGGCCTCTCGCTCCTCGGCTCGCTCAATAGCCTCGTCTAGGCGATCCTCTAGCTTCTCCAGGGCACTGGCTCGAGACGAAGGTCCGGCCTCCCCTCCTTCTCTCACCCGCACGTAGGTCAATTTTCCTCGCTGGCACGGCAAGGGGCAACTGGTTAGTCAAGCTCAATCAATTCCAATTCCAAATCAATCAATTTGTTCTTGACTTACCATCTCTCGGATCTCGTGTCTCAAGTTCACTATCATCTGATTAAGGACACTTATCCGATCCTTGAGTATCTTCACACTCTCAGTCTCCGACATCTGCACACCATAGTCCCAAGCTCACTTAGCACTTTGCTTAAAACAAGAAACATCACAATTGAAAGTGAAAAGAGCTACTCACCTCTAGGGTGTCGAGACGAAGCTGTCTGGCATACCGGTCCTGATAATCTGCCAAGTAAATATCGCTACTCCTCACGGTCCGGTCATGCTCCAGTGAGGGGTCGTCCTGTAGTGCCTCAGCCTCTCTACGGTAGCGGGAGGCCCAATCCTGATCACTCGCCGAAGTTCGGTGACGTCCCCGGTCCGATTCATGCTCAGCTGGATTCGCCACTGGCGGCTAGTCCCATCCCAGGGTCCTCTGCACTAGGTGAAGGAAGAGTGGCTCCCTCAGGTTCACGCAGAACAGCACTGTATCCCTGCGGAACCAAGCTCGCCCCTCCCTCACCCAAGGCTGGGTAGTGATGTCCTCTATCGTGTAAGGGGTCCAAATCACCTGCCACACATCAAAGGAAAAATGAACATCTTGCTGATCGAGTACACAACTCTTTTCTAAAACACTCACCCGATGGGGGGGTACTCATCTAGTGCTGTCCTGAGGTCGGAGAGTCTAGTGGCAACTAAGCGCCGATCCCGGACCATCTCCCATCTGGCCATCAAGGGAACCACCTGCATTAGGGCTCGCGGGATCTTGTCGCGACCTAGAGGGAACCGAGTGTACCCCCAAATCTGAAACCACAAAGAGCAATTAATCAATCAGTCAAACTTTTGAATCAACATGCCTAGAAGGGGTAGACTTATACCTGTAAGAAGGGCGTCAAACCACCCAGGTTCCCTGAACCTGGGCATACCGGATCCAGGTGGGGGAAGAGGTACGCCAGCATCGCCCTCCCCCACGCAAGCTGAGGTCCATGTTCTAGATCCAACACCAGTAAGAGATACTTCAAATTCACCTTATTTGATGCGGTAGCAAACAGCAGTCTCCCGAAGAAGTACAAGAAGAAAAGTCACAACTCCTACTGCTCGCTCCTACCCTGTGATCTGAGTCTATGTCTCACTCGCCCAAAGTACGCATCCAAGTCCTCTAGCGGCCCGCGTGTCATCTTCGCGAGCCCCATAGTGGCACTAATCTTCCTGGGTGAAAGACTGGTCACTGGTCTCCTCGATCGAACCAGCTGTGGCCCGAGCAAGTCCTCTATCTCCTCATGATAATCTCTCAGCTCACGGCCGAGCACCGGGGCCCCCGCCACTGGCAACCTCTTGAAGAAAGCCACATCCTCAAGCGTGGGTATCATGTGACCCCACGGCATCACAAACGCTCTACAACTATCCATCCATCTCTCTCGTATCACAGTCAAGAAGGTGGCGTCCACCTGGAAGGGCCGGATCCTGAAGAACAGGCCAAAGACCATTCTATCCACTCTCTCTCGCTGCCCAAGAGGAAGGGCATGGTACCAAGCCTATACCAAGTCCCATGTGACTCGAGCTCATATCCTCCTTGGACCCTGCATACATTAAAAGAAGAAACACAAATAAATCATTAGATCTTCCAAGCCATTTCATTCGTTTCTCACATTTTTTCTTCACTTCCACAAGCCCTGGGAGTAGGGCGACCAAGGTGTTGGTCGCCTACGTCCCTGGGCGGCCAAACCCCTGGCCGCCCTCACCCCAGCACTGGGCGACCAGTGACCTAGCCTCCCAGGCTGGTGGGTGACCAGGTCCCTGGCCGCCCACTGGTTTCACCCCTCTCCAAGCCTTCCTCCAACATCCGCCTCCCCATCACACACAAACATAGAAAATATCTGATGAATGCCAAGCAAGGGTACGAAGCCTACCTTCCCAGGCTGCCCTCCCTTCTCTTGATCGGCTTCGTCATCATCCAAACCCTCGTCATCATCATCATCTTCATCGTCCTCTCCGGCCGGTCCCTCGTCGGGGATGGCTTCTTCCCCATCACTCTTATCACCTCCATCCTCCTCCAAGTCTGCAGAGACTGTGGCCGAAGAAGATGGGCTCCCCGTAGCTTCAATCTCCTCTTCCTCCTCACTTGAAGAAGAGGGGTCGGGTACAATTTCATAACGAGTTCTTCTACTTCTCCCCATCACTCAAATTAGAGGATCTAAGTGACTAGAATCTCACTCAAGCAAGGATCCTACGCTCCAAGTTCTCTAACTCTCAAGACGTCTACAACAAGAGTCGCCCAAATGAAGGGGGCGGCCAACCCTTTTTAACCAACCCTCCAAGCAGAGGGCGGCCAAGGTCCTAGCCGCCTAGCCTTTAGTGAAGGTGACCAAGACCCTGGCCGCCCTCCTCCCTGTTCAGCCAAAAAAAATGAAAAAAATGGAAAACCAACAAAAATTCATGCAAATCTGATCCCACATCCATTCACACTACTTTATTTCATCCATTTAGTTCCATAACCACTCATTCAATCATTGTTCTTAAGGAAAATAAAAAAAAATAGTTCATTTGCTTTAACACAATCCTAAGAAAGAAAAATGCTAGACAAGCTCTAATCAGGTTCGCCTCCTCATGTAAAATTCACTTACCGTTGGCCTGAAGCTTTGGAGGTATCTCACGTAGCGCCCCAACTCATCTTTTTCCTCTTCCACATCCACTTTAGCCTTCACCGTGGTGGCATGGTGCCTCCACGCCTTCCTGATCTTACCTAGTTACTGTCGATCCGCATCAGTCCCAAGAAGGCGCTTGGCAATCAATCCCCCTTTTGAAGTCACCCATGGGATCCGTCTGGGTAACCCCACCTGCCGATGGCAGCGGTGCCCTTGGTACAACACCAAGTCCTCGTTCCCCACAAGCCATAATTCTTGCTCTGATGATCCGTGAACTTTGAATTCCTCATGTCGGAACATAATCGGCACGAACACAAAATCATCCTCATATAGGAAATTCAAGTAGTCGCGCCAGTCGTCTCTGGTTTTTAGTAGTGCTATCTTGCATATCACCTGATCTTCAGGACCAAAGATGGCCCTTGCAGGGTAGATGTCGCTCTTCTCAAAGATCCTGGAGGTAGTGATTACCTCGCTGTCAAAATCAAAACTCAAGTGGATTTCCATCCATAGCTGCAGAAGGTATAAACTTCTCATGGCGCTGCCACCCAGGCTCATCTGAGTCAGCCCGTAATACATGTGAGCCAGCACAGCTCGAGAAAGAGAATGTCTCGTCCACAAGATAGTCAAGGGCCCTACATACTCTCGCCTCAGCACGTCGCCAGACGTTGGTAAGAATAGTGCCCCGCCTAAGCATAATGTCACGCCTTGCATCAGTCGATCGGCACCCACTTCTTTATCGTTCACATGGCTCACAAGCCATCCTGCTAAGCGGTCAACTAAGATCCCTCGTTGGTCCGTCATCCGACGAACCTCGTGCTTGTCTCTTACAATTTCTTCTAGGATCTCATCCCAGGGAGGAAGGTCGATCAGCTCGCCCACCTCCAAGTCCCCCCACTGGAAGGTGAAATCCAATTCTTCTACCAGCACCGAGGCTTCAAACTCAGGGAAGACCAACCGCATGCGTATCTAGATGCCACAGCTCGATCAATGCCGCCAATGATTCCCAGTTTCACCGCATGTTGTTGAAGCGCTTCGCCATGATGACCAACCGGATTAGATGCCACTGATGCATGAATACCCTCATGGCGGGAGTAATCATATCCATCAGATCTTGGAGCCAGCCATAGCGACGGGCATGCCTTGCCCCAGGAAAAGCAGGCACGGGCTGCATCATTTAAGAGGAAGAGAAGAAGAGATTAAGCAATAAACATGTCAAACCCCATCCAAAAACAAAAACAACAAAATAATTTTGTTCACAAACCATTCTTTGCCCTGCTTTACGAGATGGCTCAGGTGACCGGGCATGTCAGAGAGAACACCCAGCTCGTGATCTCTTGTTGGGGTGGAAGAAGACGCCATTGTCTATTCCTCCTTTGGAACCACTCCTTTGCTTCAATCCTTCGATCAACTACGGAGTAAACCATGCCCCGTAGCCCCTTATAGGTTAAGAGTCCCCCCTGGCTTGAAATCCCACGGTTTGGGATAAGACCGGGGAGGGCGGGCAAACCGATGGCCGCCCACCCCGGCCTGGGCGACCAGCACCCTGGCCGCCTATCCCCTGGGGTAGCCAACCAACTAGTCCCCCTTGTTCTCTTCTTTGTGAAGCTATGCTCAATCGGTTATACATGGTTTGTTGTGATAGATTAATAGTTCATTGAATGAAATGTCTTTATTGTCATATTCCTATTATCATTGATGAACTTTACTGATGTGTGCTAATGCAGCTGCAGGTCTCCATATTAATGGGACCAAAAGGCGACAAGGCCTTGTTACCTTGCATCTTAGGTAGAACGCCGGAGGCTAATAGCTTCGGGCGTATAAACTCCGAGTTCCTCTCTAAAAAAAATTGTGAAGAGTTTATACTCCTTAAGCTATTCGATGGCCGCCTACTACCTAACACGGGATGATGGACTTCCCGAATTCTCGACTATGCTTAATTATAATGTGGAACGATGGACCCCTTCTCGGGATCCAGACCACGTCTGTCACCAAGCATAGGATGACATATTTCTTGAACTCTTGACCGATTTCTTCAGAGGCAGGCAAATAAATCCTCCGGCTTTGCATTAGATAGGTTTTTATTTTAAACCCTACATGCATCATACAAGTTTTTTTTGCCCCATTTGAAAGAAAGAAAACAATAAAAAAAGATACATGCAAAAAAAGAAAACAAAAATGCATGCATTTCAACTGGAAGCTGTGATGTAGAAGTTGGGAGGCCACGTTGATATGACCAACCCAGGGTCTTCTGGTCCCGCATTGGTTTCTTTGAGTCCTTCGATTCTTGCCAAATTCACGCGAATGAGTCTATGTGATTCCACTCCGATTTGATCAGCAGAAAATGTGTTTTATGCGAGACCGTTTCGAGTACCTCACGATTCAACGAGTCATTGTATTCCCTTATCCTGATACCTTTTTTACTTAACTTTGTTTAGGTCTTGTATCTCCTTGAGCACTGGATGCGACCATCCCCTCAAGTCCCGCACAACGCCATGCTAGGGGGCCCCACGTGGCTGCAAATACAAGTCCTCTCTTGAATGTCCTTCTTTACCTTTGCCAATGACTTACTTGATTACTTGGTGCTCACATGACCCTGCGTGAAGCTTGTTTTCCGCTCAAGAATCTCTCTGAGCGTGTTGCCCTCATTAGGCTTGTTTCATTACCGAAACACCCATTTATCAGTCCGTCGGGCTCCCTTGTAAAACGGGCGTTCCGGAGGGGTATTTGTAGACGCCTAATTTCGGACATCCCGCGGATCCCCAATGGGCCCTCGTGTGAATGACGCTTGATTGTTGTACTCATTTCTACCGATGTTTGAGTTTTAAGCCCAGCCCATAGCCCCTTGGCTATTGGGCCTCATCCATAAGGGGCCCAACACCATGGGTCTGGGAGGCCAAGGTCCTGGCCGCCCCCAATCCTGGGCGACCAGGGCGATGGTCGCCCTCCCCAGGAAGGTGGCCAGAGTGCTGGCCGCCCTCCTCCTCAAGGTTGACAACGATTTGGCCGCCTTCCCCCTGTTTACTCGGTCAGAGATGGTGGCCCAGCTCGTGGCCACATTCTCTCCCTCGTTCTGCATGATCTCCACCCACGTTTTGTAACCCCCAGCTGGTCGAACCAAAACTCCACCACCTCCAGTACAAGAGGAAGGAAGAGGGGATTTTTTGGGGGAGAGAGCTGGGAGATTCGGGGAGGGGAGGTTTTTCGAGAGTTGACCCGGAGCAGAAGGGAGAACTCCCGGAACCTTGTCCTGGAGGCGACTCTTTCTTCCTTCAACCTGGTTTGAACTTTTCTACCTCTCATCTTCTACTTCCTATGTGCATCTCGACTTCCAGGTAAGTATAGCATTGCAGGTAGCATCCTCCTAGACCCAACATAAGAGGTTTTCTTCTTAAAAATTAAAGGGGAGGTGGATGGTCGAAAGTCTCGGCCATCCTTCCTTCTCACACCCCCCAGGTACTTTGGCCACCAATTTCTTACGTGTTTTCTAGTTGTTAGATCACATACTGCACTCCAAGTTCACTAATGGCTTTCTTTTCTGTGTTTTTCTGAGCTACGTTGCAGGACTTCAGCACAAGGGACGAGCAGGGCTCCTTGCCCTTGGCCGGCCAAGGACGAGGACGAGGAAACCCACGTCTCTTCATCTTGAACATCTCCCCGCGATCAACATCCTGCGAGGTTCAGGTAAAATGACCTTTGGCGATCATGTTCTAATCTGTTTTTTGTTCCTCTGTAGGTACCCTCGCACGGAGACTCCCATTCACCCATTCCGTCTCACATCTCTCACCCAATCCCACGCTGCCGTCTCCGGGTGCCTACACCTTACCTTTATCCTCCCGACTGATAAGCGGTGTAGGCAACAGGGGACGGGCAAGAGGTGTGGGTGCCGGTGGACGGACGATGGGTGCAGGTTGTTGGAGTTGAGGAGGAAGATCCCTCAGTGGGGGAGGGCGAGGCCTTGGAGCGAATAGATCTGGACGGGTGGGCTCCTGAGGTCAGGCCATGGGGGCCCTCTGATATGCGCCTAAAGAGCCGCGGGCCTCTACACTACGAAGAGGGAAGGGGCCCAACTATTGGGTAGGCTCGAACTCGGCCTCGAATTGATCCAATTCGAGAGCAACCTGATACGCTTGTTCCAAATTGGTCACATTGCGGCGGAAAAATCATATGGATAGTTTGGCTGCAGACCTCTTCGAAAGCGTGAGATGGTCATGGTGCTCTCTTCCGTAACTCCACAATGCAAGTAATACTCATCGAACTGAGCGGTGTACTCAGTCACAGATCGATTTCCTTGGGTGAGACTCTGCCATTTGTCTATGCGACACTGGCGATATGTGGCAGGAAGGTATTTCTGTCTCAATTTGGATTTCATGTCATCCCAAGTACCGATCTGGGGTTGATGTCGCTGCATCAACAGGCTCTCCACATTAGTCCAATAGGTTTGCGCATGTCCTTGTAACTTCATCTTTGCATATCGAACTCTTCGGTGGTCCGTCATCTCAAACCACTCGAAATACCGGTCCATGCCGACCTCCCAATCTAGATAGACCTTTGGGTCCAAGGACCCGTCAAAAAGGGGAGGGTCCGCACGTACGTTCCTAAGAACACGATCGTCGTCATCGTAATCACGATTCCATCGTTGGGCTCGACGGTCATGACCGTAACCCCCAGGTTCATTATCTGATGCATAGTCATCCACCTCGGGCACTCGCTACCTCCTATCATCTACCCCTTGAGCCCTTGGAGCAGCAGGTTGCTGAACTGGCTCCTGTTGGCCATTGGTCGGCGCGGGTTACGCCGCCTCAACCGGGGCCCTCTCTAAGACAGCAACTCTCCCCACAAGACCCTGGATAGACTGGTCTGATGCTTCGGCCCGATCCTCTAAGGCTTTCATCCTCCCTTCCAAACACGTACCTATGCCATTTACACGCGTACTAAGCCCATCCATACGCATATCGAATAGATCCACAAGAGATCGAAACATCTCGGCCACCGAAGGCTCATCGGAACTACGGGCTCGAGAATCCGCCATAGGTGGTGGTGGTGAGTATTGGATACCTCTATAGGTGGGCATGCAAAAGACACAGTGACTGGGATACACGAAGATGAACCTAGACTTAACCAATATATGGTACTTGGCAGAGTTGCGGGATCCAAAAATCCCCTCATGCAAACGTGCTACCGTCCCGATAGGCGTAACCTATCGTTCCGAGAACACCTTTTGATATACCGAATAAAGGAATGCAAATGCAACACCTAAGACTTAGACAACCCTAGACTCAACTCGCTCTGATACCAAAACTGATGCGGGACGAATGAGGGAGTCGATGCCAAATGATGCGAACCTTGGAATCTATGTGACGACGTGACAAATTAGACGACGCGACCAGTGACTATACGACCATTAGATCTACCTCGGCTCGACACTAAGAGCTCCTATGGGATATATGCCTTAAATAGAAATGCGAGCTCACTCGTCGTCCCAAGCGAGGGAAAAGCGGATCCGTGCGGTTGAAAACCGGCAGAGTCAAGTGTGGTCAAACTCACTTCTGTGCTCGGATCGAGTCATGGGACGGGTTAACTCTCGCTCTCACAGCGGTGATTAAAATTGATTTAACAAGCTAGAATTCTACGCACTCATGCAGCGGCATATAATCATATACTAAGTAAGCAAATGTCGAGGAGGAGAGGTTACCTCCACGCTCCGGGCGTGGGGAAGACAACCCCGGCCAAATTCGTAGTCCCGGTTAAACAATTATCGTTGAATTAAAAATTTCAAACCAACTCCACGTAGGGACGTAATAGGAAACATGTGGCGCCCAGGAGTATCGAAGTTGGGTTGATGGGTAGCATTTTGATTCACTCCGTCGGTGCCGAAAGGTCGCGGTTTGGTGCTGATCAGACGGCGCGTGCTGATGGTTGCGGGGCCCATGTGATGCTCGGACGGCCGAACTGGGCGGGGTGGGTCCCGTTGCGAAGGGGATGCTCGGAGGATCGCTCCCTGGGAAGCGGTCTGGCTGGAGCGTCTGGTGAGAGGCGGGGCGGCTCCGATCGTCTGGCGTCGGAAGGTGCTGTCCCGAGCCTGTTCTGCAGTTCTTGGCTTGCGCGACTGTTGGCACCTAAAATATATATATATATAAAATAAAAACACAACTAATAAATAAAGAAATAAGATAATAAAAAAGGAGAAAAAAATTAATTATAAACAAAAATAGTGAAATGATAAAAAAAGAGAAGCCAAAGAAAATAAAAAAATAATAAATTTATATATATAAAGGGTAACAAATAAAGAGATTATAAAATAAACATATTAAAAAAAACACACACAAAAGAAACTAAAATAAACAAACAAAAAAAGGAAACAAAAGAAATGACAAAAAGATGGGCAAATAGGGGCCGTGAGGAGGCTCTCGCCTTCCTCACGCCGGGCCAATGGGGAGCGACCAGCCTCTCTCTCCCTCTCTCTCTCACTCCCTCTCCTCACACACACGCAGGGGCAGCCACGGCCTTCTTCGCGCCTGGACCAATGGGAGGAGGGAAAACCCCACGCTCTCTCACTCTCTCTCCTTAATCGCACGCAGCATACCCCTCCGGTGAGCTCCTGGCGTTGCGAGCCAGCGAATGCACGCGGCAGCCTTCACCGGCGAGCTCCTGGCACTATGATCCGGCGGGCACCAGTCCAACCGTGCGGCAGCTCCACCCGCAGGGGAGGTTCCTGTGCATTGGACCATCAGGGCGAGGCGCGAACTCTCCCCATCTCCCTCCTGTGCCGTCGATCGCACCAAAGTCTCGCCGCTCGGCAGCCCCCACACGCGCGAGGACGAGCGGAGCATGCGCCAGGCGAAGCTTCCCCGTGCGAGGAAGCCCCTCCAGCGGCTATAAAGCCAACCCCAGCTGCGAACGAGAAGCTTCTTCTTCCTCCTCCGGCTTCTTCTTCCTCTTGACGCCCCGAGGCGATCCTCTGCGAGCAGAGAAATTCCAGCCCCAAAGCTCCACCCCCTGCGTGTGATTCCTTCTGTGAAGAAGAGAGGATTGAGAGGTGTGTCTTGGGGAGGGAACGAGGTCAATGCCTCTCCCTCCCCCTTCTTTCTTTTCTGTTCGCTCAGGATTGTACACCACTTTTTTTTTCTTTTCTTATATGTAATCGTCGCCGGATTTCATGCTCCTGGTACACTGTATAGTCCTTTCTTATGCAAAGCAATGAATCATGGAATTGAGCTCGGGTATGTTCAATCATGGATAAATATGTCGCTGCATGCCTCGTCTTTCTATCCCCATCCCCAGAATTTATATTTTGTTCTTTGCTGTCTCCGTTATTCCCTTGATAGGGTGGGCTGTGTTGAATATGTGAATCCCTTTTCTCAATGCATCGGATAGATCCTGATTACTGTTCTTAGTCTGGGCAGAGCTGATCCATTCGATGTATGTGATTTCTGTATTTTGATATGTGTATCTGTCGCCTTCAGCACATATGTGATCTCCGTGGAAATGGCCATGTGGCTCTCATCACCCACGTCTATGGGTTGCTGAGGTCCAGGTCTAGTCCAAAATGTCTCGAAACTAATGTCTCCTACTGTCCTTTTTTTTATTCCGCACGCTGGTCTCCATATTCATTATGTCTAGACATGGGAGTGTTCGTCTGAGTGCCCCTGTGGCTAGTGGCTGTAGGAGGCTGCGCACACAGATGCATCCCACTTCATGCCTGTGTGGTGACAGCAGCATGTTGCCTTTGGTGATTAATTTCTTTATGTCATGTAGTTTGGATTCGTTAAAGCTTCATAACATCGGGCCTACTTCTGAGAAGGAGGCACATTATTTCTATCTTTGTGTGCAGTCGAAACACCCTCTTAGACGTTTTCACATCCTTGGAGCCCACCTCTCCATGGTGGGAGCTCTGGAGGAATGCTTTCCAAAACATTAATATTGATGGCCCAAGGGCCAGCAGCCATGGGCTGCACATTTAGGGATGGAATTGATGGATAAACCCCGGGTATGTGGAGCTCCCTTGTAGGCTAGCCTCGGGGTCTCCCTGCCCAATTTGGGGTCTTAGAGTAGCCACCCATGGCTTACTCTCTTGAGGATGGAAGGATTAACCCCGGGTGTGTGGAGTTCCCCTTGTAGGCTAGCCCTCGGGGTCTCCCTACCCAATTCGGGGTCGATCTCCGGACTTGTGAAGTTCCTCTCGCAGGCTAGCCCTCGGAGGTTTCTTCCTTGCCCACTATGGAGATCTTGGGGCAGCCCGTTTGCGGCTTCCTCTGTTTTAGAGGCCATCTCTCTATGGATGTGCTTCGCTTTTCACCCGGCAAATGTTCGGTCCGGGGGAGATGCTGCCAAAATTTTATCAGAATTTGGCACTCAGAAAAAAAAATGAAAACCAATTGTGATAACATGAATTTAACAAAGGATGATAAAATAATAACACTGTGGCAGATAAGCATCTAAATAAAATTCACCATTTCTTAATGGCAATAGCAAAGGAATGTACAAGAATAAGCAAGGCCACTTGAGTAGCCGACAGTCTAAAGGAAGGGAAGAGGGGATTGAATAGAATTGGATTCTGATTGAGGCCGCTGCAAACAGTATTGGACTGCTGCACTAGGACAGAGTCATGGACAAGGGACAGAATGTGCAGTAGAAGGGCTGCGTATTTAGAATGGGCCTAAATACATCCACTGGACATTCCTGCTGCTGCATTGTTGTGGATTAAAGCCAAAGGAAAAGCTCTTTGTATTTCTGAGGTATGATGCACAATGAAGCTTACTGAAGACCCTCCTGCATTGCTGAATTCAACATGCCTTTAGGGGCAAAAGAGGTGAAAACTGTGAATGCAGATCCTGCACTGCACACCATACAATTAAGAAACCTCCACGACTTTTAGATCCAAGAGTGAGCCCTCGGCCACTTGAGCAATATCTTGTCATCGAACATATTCTCTTCTGCTCTCCATCCCAACAGGATATTGAGATCACTAGGCTTCAATTTTAAAGTTGGCGAAATAGCCAAGTCTCTCAGTTCGGCTGAATTGGTGAAATTTGTACACAGGGTCAGTCTAGCCGAATTGAGGGAGTTCTCATCCCAGGCATTCAAGTACTAAGGCTCAAGATTTTATTTCATATGCAGCCATGTTCGAATCAAGCCAATTGGGCTCATCGGGTGAGTATCTGGGACAACCAGTATGAAGTTCCACAAGGTTGCTGCAAGAAGATCAGCAAGGAGTTCGGTTTTAAAAATTACTTAAACCAACAGCCTTGATAAAGATTCACAAAGAACAGTCACACATATTAGTCCAGAACCTCAATTCATATGAAGATAGATTCAAACCAAGTTCATCGAGTCTATTGGATGACCTTTTCAACTTGACCAGCAGCATGCTGTCTAGCTTTCTGTAGTTGTTGCCCTACATCCAAGGCAAGCCCAATGCATGTGTTCGACTTCATTTTCATGCATTTCAACATAGATGGATCGGCTGTTGGGCCTTTGACTGCATTTCAGAATTAAGAAATGATTCTCTTTGAGGGTGTAGTATGAGCACCTCCTCAACTCCGGTAGGTGTTGAGCTTCTCTGACTGCTCTGGAAGAACAGCAAGAAGTACCCATGCACATCTTTCCATATATTCTCACCTGAAATATGTATATTCATGCATAAAGGGCCATGGCTGATTAACCGGTCTGATGAAACTAGTAAAGTGTCAATTCAAGCAGAGCTCTGCATTCCGGTGAAATATCAAAGTCAACAAAGCTGAATTCTGAAGTTTGCATGCATGGTTAAGGTAAGCTGGTGAGATCCCCATACACGACTGGCGTAGCAGAATTGATAGAGTCCCCCTTTAGGGACATACAAGCCCAGGATTCCATTCTGTGTGAGCACATAATCTGGATTTTGCCAGCTAGGTCCATTGGGTGAGTATTCGAATGATTGGTGTGAGGTTTTGCATAATTTCTGTGAAGCCATCAGATTTTGGTCTTGCAAGTCCCTTAAACCAGCAGCCTTGATGAAGATCTATGAGGATTAGTCAGGCATGTTATTCCAAGACTCCAATCCACATGAGAACAGATTCCAACCAAGCTAATTGAGGTCATCGGATAAATAATAGGATGGCGAGGCAAATTTGAGAGAATGATTGGAAACTTAACAGAGTTCACTTAGAATCAGCAGGCTCACATGGGGGTCAGTCAACTGACTCTTCAGAATTGCCTTCAGATCATTGAGGGATTAGATGAGTCGAAATCCAATTTCAAATTCCTGATGAAATAAAAGCTTAGTGAAGTTACTTCAGCTGAAGAACTCAGATGGCTGACTGAAGATCAGGCATACATGTATGCCAGCAGGTCTCAGTGTATCATGCCAAGAACATCTTGGTAAAAGTTAATAGGCTTTATTTCAGCAAAGCACTGCAGCTCAAGATTGCAATTGAAATGATCAAACCCATGAGATCATACCCCAGGGGCGGAACATCCCTGGTCCAAAAAAAATTGCCCATCATCTCATTGTATTACTCACAGCCTTGCCTTGACCAATACAGTTGAGTTCACATACAGCCCCCTGAGTTTGATCAGCATAACAGAATATATGGAAAGTCAAGTTCAGCAGCCCAGATCAAGCAATGCTCATCTCATGAAGCTCAGCAAATTTCATAACTCCACCAGGTTCAGCAAGGCCTCGAAATATCATTCCAATGGGACGTGTATCCTACTTCATATAGCAGCAACAACTGCAATTTCAATACTCCCTACCGTGCATAAGGCAATTCAGCAGAGCTCTTCGATAATTTTGAAGTTCAAGGATAGCTGTTGGCTATACTGGAAATTTGCTTATATGCCCGTGGAAACCAATTAACTCCAAGCTTAATTAAGTCCCGAACAATGAGGCCTCACTTTAGATCTGTTGATGAACAGCATGGACAGAGATACAATAAATGGGCTAAAAAGTCTGGCGGGCCGACCAGGACCGGCACTGCTACTCGGTGAGCATCCAAGCCTCCGGTTATAAAGTATATTGACCTGCAATTATCAAGGAGACGACCTGTAACTTGCAGCAACCCGGATGAATATGTAAAGATTTTATCAAGACACATGGAAGGCCAAGCTTAGTAGTCCAAGTCCAGCCATGCCCATTTCATTGGGATTTACCAATTATCTGATCCAATGCCCCTGAGGGCTAAGCTAGCATGCCGCAGCAGCTCTAGAAATTCAGTGGATTCCCAGAGGCCGGCAGATTTCATAGCAGCCCTACTGAGTCAGGCAGATCTTGAAGAATAATTCAAGGAGGTCATGTGTCCTAGCTCAGAATAGCGTGATCCTGATAGACTACCAGTCTACGCTTTGCTTATACTAGCTGCTGGACTTCTTGGCACCCTCATCCCTATAGCAAGTTTGGGCTACGTGAAGTGCACAGGGCCAAGATAGGTTGATGCACCGTACAGTAAGGTCAATGCAGCTGGAGGGAATTGCATGGATAGGTCCACCTACCCCGAACACTCCAATAAACTTCAACTCCCGAGCTTCGATCAAACCCATGTGGACTATAATTCATTAAATAATAACAATAATGATAATGAATAAAATATTGATAAAAATACAAAAAATAAAATAAAATAAAGATATAATAAATAAAATAAATGAATAAACAAGTGAATGGGCATAAAGTTTGTGCTCGAAGGCAATTTGCTGTAATCCTCCCAAACTCAATGACATACCCCTTTCTCCTCAAAGATTGGGGACATCATTAGCATTCCGACCCCTCTCAATTTGAGCCTCCCCATAAATGCACCCAAAAATCAGAATAACAAAAAAGGTAATAATAAAACAAAAGAAAACATAATAAGCCGTACATTCTGGTGGAATTTGCGGACTTCCCATCTCCCTTGTACCCTGCAAGGGGAATATATACTTGAAGTCCCAGCAACTGTGTCTGAATTCCAGGAGATCGTCCCTATGATGGCCATGACTCGATTTGCCTGTGACTGAAAGTCTCTCTTCCCTCTTAAGCTCGGTCCCTGGACCGTTGATTTAGTAATATCATTCATTTCTATGGTTTGTTACATCTACATATGTTATCACCTGCTTTGCACGATGAACATTGTTGTCACGTATTTTCTCCTCGGTCCCAAGGGCCCTCTCTCCTGGCGATTAATCAAGGGTTTTCCTCCTTCTCGGGGGATGTAATTAACGTCATAGCCTTTATGGTATGACGGACCTCTGGTCCCGACACGGACTTCACAATCGACTGACTGAGTCAGATCGAGCGCACAATAAATTGTCACTTTTGTGATTGGCATGCCAAATAAATAAATAAAATGAATAAGCTTAAGCTTTAAAAAAAAAGCACGTCACCAAGTTTGGCACGCCCGGTGGGACCGAGTCTCCCTTCATCTTCTCGCCAGGATTGAGGGCCCCTAAGGCCCTATATTAAAAATACTGACAACTTGTTTCTTGCCATTTGCAGGTGATATCATGATGACCAGATTGGCTGCTCTCACTTTTGGCCCGCAAGTCGTGGCTACTCATGCCGCCAAAGGGTACCCGACGGTACCTACTGCATTAGGAAGCTTCCCATCGGTGGTCGGATTCCCAAACTTTCTGGGGGTCGCCTTCACCGACACCATTAAAGTAGCGGCCACAGAACCTGTGCCAAGAAGCCACTGGCCCGCCAAGCTGAGGGCCGAAGCTGCCAGGCCTCGCTGGGAGGCCAATCTCAAGTGGTGAGCTGCATGGTACATCATGTGGCTTATGCTGCCCACCCAACCCGCACCAACCAGTTCGAGAGCGGCCAAAGAAGGAGCTCCCGGAGGAAGGTGTCTGTTCCTGTTTCTGGACGTCTCTCGACTTCAGGGAAGTCCATCCTGATCGGTGGCGTCCGCCTCTTCCTGAACGGGCGTAATGCCCAGGTGATACTGGACCGTGTAGTTTCGACAGTCTCAACCTACAACTCCTTCCAAGCCTTATCTGGGAGGAGAGCTGAAAAAGAAGAAGCTAACCACCAAGGCCGAGGGGAACTGGCTCTGAGACCGAGAAGATTCAAACAGGTCTGGGTCCCAAAGAAGATACAACCTATCTTGCCAACTGTGCCCAGCAGAAGAAATTTCCAACCTGTCAAGGCAGAAAAGAAGAAGAGGAGAAGGTTCATCTCCAAAGAAGATGACACGGCTATGGACTCCCCACGCCGTGCTACTTTCAAGGTCTGCGCACGACAGGCCAATATCCCAGTGGTGAAAGGGAGATTTAATCAGATTGCCAGAATGTCACAGCTGGCGTACATGCCTCCAGTACGGGGCCAACGGCTGTCCTCTGATCCTCCACAAGGACAAAGCCATGAAGAAATGACCAACATGGTCAGAAGTTACTTCCGAGGCTTGGGAAACCCCTCCTCGGGCCAACGACGGTTGCTTCAAACGGCAGCCACTGAAAAAAATAAATAAGATGAGTACCCGCCGATGACAGGTAGGCAAGAAGAAAGAGGATATGCGTCGTCTGTGGACGACAATGGATATGAAGACGGCTTAATGGATGTAGCCGACGAAACCCTCCCATATCAGGAAAAAGGAAGAAGAATATCTGTGTTCGAACGGCTAACCCTCCCTGGTCGTTCAAGAAGAGGAGTCTGGAGACAAAGAAAAAGGCTACAGATTTTTACCTGCAATATGGCTGGCGTGGCAAGTAGATATGGAGCTTTGCCTGAAGAGTCTGAAGAATTGGCCCGATTAGCCGAGAGGCCGGGGCTATCTACCAGAAGGAGCACCGCCGCAGAAGAAATAATTAAAGCAGCAAAGGAAAAACAAGCTATTGTTGAAGCCTCCCCTACATCAACATCCAATGTGATGACGACCGAAGAGGATGAGATGTTATTAACCATCTCGCCTGAGCATGCTTCGGGCAAAATAGTTGAGGGTGCTCCCAGCACGGCAGCCATGGATCCCTCGATATTGATGCTCCTGCATAAATATCAGCAAGAAATAGAGCTCTTGAAGAAATAGCTGGATGAAAAGACAGAACAAACCTCTGCATCCAAGCTGTCAGAGGTTCAGGCGGAGTTATCACGGGGACGTGCTAACCCCGATGGTCTCCCTTCGGCATACAACTTCTTCCAACATGCAGAGCATAGTCGGGCTGATACCCAACAGCGTCCACCTCAACCGTTGCTACCGCCGGTGCTGCCACAGACACATCAAACACCTCTGCCACGCCCGGCGCCTCAGGCGACCACTCTGGTCACCTCTCACCTCCAGCCGGCACACTTCTGCTCTGAGCCAATCGATCCGACTGCCATGTATAAGCTTATGGTCGAAAGGATGATCGAGATGAAGCTAACTGAGCGGGGCGATAGAGAATACACAACATTTGATGCTTATCGGGTTCCATACCCACCACATCATGCCACCAAGCGGCTCCCGCCGG